>OV702295.1:469019166-470219166 GCA_916181665.1 Avena sativa
AATCCCCATGGAGCACCAAAACAGTGTGCAATAGCTCATGAAAACGGCCGTCAAACGTGAAAAACGGCGAGTTTTTGGTCATAACACTCAAACATGTATCGGGACTTAGGGTGGTTGTAAATTCCCCTGGAACCCCGAAACTCTGGGCAATAACTCATGAAAACAACCATAATAGGCGAAATCGACGAGTTTTTGGTTAAAACTCTCAAACATGTATCGGGTCTAACGAACCATGCAAATCCCTCTAGAAACTCACAACTATAGGTAATAGAGCATGAAAATGGCCATAAAACATAAAAACAGCAAGTTTTTGGTCATCCCTAGAAACATGCATCGGGTCTAACGGTCCATGCAAATCCCTATGGAGCCCCAAAACAGTGTGTAATAGCTCATGAAAAAGGCCGTAAAATGCGAAAAAACAATTTTTTGGTCATAACTCTCAAACATGTATCGAGCCTTAGGATCATTGTAACTCACCATGGGGTGCCAAAACAGTGTGCAATAGCTCATGAAAACGGCCGTAAAACGTGAATAACGATGATTTTCCGGTCATAACTCTCAAACATCTATCGTGTCTTAGGGTCGTTGTAAATCCCCATGGAGCACCAAAACAGTGTGCAATAGCTCATGAAAACGGCCGTAAAACACGAAAACAACGAGTTTTTGGTCATAACTCTCAAACATGTATCGGGTCTTAGGGTCGTTGTAAATCCTCCTAGAACCCCAAAACTATGGGCAATAACTCATGGAAAACAGCCTGAATACACGAAATCCACGAGTTGTTGGTTTAAAACTCTCAAACATGTATCGGGTCTAACGAGCCATGCATATCCCCCTGGAAACTCGCAACTATAGGTAATAGAGCATGAAAATGGCCATAAAACATGAAAACAACATGTTTTTGGTCATGCCCTCAAACATGTATCGGGTCTAATGGTCGTTTTAAATCTCCTTGAAACCCTAGAACTATGGCAATAGCTCATGAAAACAGTCATAAAACACAAAAAGGACGATTTTTCGGTCATCCCCAGAGACATGGATCGGGTCTAACGGTACATGCAAATCCCTATGGAGCCCCAAAACAGTGTGCAATAGCTCATGAAAATGGCCGTAAAATGAGAAAAAACAATGTTTTGGTCATAACTCTCAAACATGTATTGATCCTTAGGATCATTGTAAATTCCCATGGAGCGCCAAAACAGTGTGCAATAGCTCATGAAAATGGCCGTAAAACATGAAAAACGGCGAGTTTTTGGTCATAACACTCAAAAATGTATCGGGAGTTAGGGTGGTTGTAAATTCCCCTGGAACCCCGAAACTCTGGGCAATAACTCATGAAAACAACCATAATAGGCGAAATCGACGAGTTTTTGGTTAAAACTCTCAAACATGTATCGGGTCTAACGAGCCATGCATATCCCTCTAGGAACTCGCAACTATAGGTAATAGACCGTGAAAACAGTCATAAAAGATAAAAACAACAAGTTTTTGGTCATCCCCAGAAACATGCATCGGGTCTAACGGTCCATGCAAATCCCTATGGAGCCCCAAAATATTGTGCAATAGCTCATGAAAATGGTCGTAAAATGCGAAAAAAACAATTTTTTGGTCATAACTCTCAAACATGTATCGAGCCTTAGGATCATTGTAAATCTCATGGAGCGCCAAAACAGTGTGCAATAGCTCTTGAAAACGACCGTAAAACGTGAAAAACGACGATTTTTGGTCATAGCTCTCAAACATCTATCGTGTCTTAGGGTCGTTGTAAATCCCCATGGAGCGCCAAAACTGTGTGCAATAGCTCATGAAAACGGTCGTAAACACGAAAACGACGAGTTTTTGGTCATAACTTTCAAACATGTATCGGGTCTTAGGGTCATTGTAAATCCTCCTAGAACCCCAAAACTATGGGCAATAACTCGTGAAAACATCCTGAACATGCGAAATCGACGAGTTTTTGGTTAAAACTCTCAAACATGTATCGGGTCTAACGAGCCATGCATATCCCCCTGGAAACTCGCAACTATAGGTAATAGAGCATGAAAATGGCCATAAAACATAAAAACAACATGTTTTTGGTCATGCCCTCAAACATGTATCGGGTCTAATGGTCGTTTTAAATCGCCTTGAAACCCTAGAACTATGGCAATAGCTCATGAAAACAGTCATAAAACACAAAAAGGACGATTTTTGGTCATCCCCAGAGACATGGATCGGGTCTAACGGTACATGCAAATCCCTATGGAGCCCCAAAACAGTGTGCAATAGCTCATGAAAATGGCCGTAAAATGAGAAAAAACAATGTTTTGGTCATAACTCTCAAACATGTATTGATCCTTAGGATCATTGTAAATTCCCATGGAGCGCCAAAACAGTGGTGCAATAGCTCATGAAAACGGCCGTAAAACATGAAAAAACGGCGAGTTTTTGGTCATAACACTCAAAAATGTATCGGGACTTAGGGTGGTTATAAATTCCCCTGGAACCCCAAAACTCTGGTCAATAACTCATGAAAACAACCATAATAGGCGAAATCGACGAGTTTTTGGTTAAAACTCTTAAACATGTATCGGGTCTAACGAGCCATGCATATCCCTCTAGGAACTCGCAACTTTAGGTAATAGACCGTGAAAACAGTCATAAAAGATAAAACAACAAGTTTTTGGTCATCCCCACAAACATGCATCGGGTCTAACGGTCCATGCAAATCCCTATGGAGCCCCAAAATAGTGTGCAATAGCTCATGAAAATGGTCGTAAAATGCGAAAAAAACAATTTTTTGGTCATAACTCTCAAACATGTATCGAGCCTTAGGATCATTGTAAATCTCATGGAGCGCCAAAACAGTGTGCAATAGCTCTTGAAAACGACCGTAAAACTTGAAAAACGACGATTTTTTGGTCATAGCTCTCAAACATCTATCGTGTCTTAGGGTCGTTGTAAATCCCCATGGAGCGCCAAAACAGTGTGCAATAGCTCATGAAAACGGCCGTAAAACACGAAAACGGTGAGTTTTTGGTCATAACCCCCAAACATCTATCGGGTCTTAGGGTCGTTGTAAATCCTCCTAAAACCCCAAAACTATGGGCAATAACTCGTGAAAATAGCCTGAATACGCGAAATCAACGAGTTTTTGGTTAAAACTCTCAAACATGTATCGGGTCTAACGAGCCATGCATATCCCCTAGAAACTCGCAACTATAGGTAATAGAGGATGAAAATGGCCATAAAACATAAAAACAACAAGTTTTTGGTCATGCCCTCAAACATGTATCGGGTCTAATGGTCGTTTTAAATCGGCCTGAAACCCCAGAACTGAGGCAATAGCTCATGAAAACAATCATAAAACACAAAAACGGCGATTTTTTGGTCATCCGCAGAAACATGCATCGGGTCTAACGGACCATGCAAATCCCTATGGAGCCCCAAAATAGTGTGTAATAGCTCATGAAAATGGCCGTAAAATGCGAAAAAACAATTTTTTGGTCATAACTCTCAAACATGTATCGAGCCTTAGGATCATTGTAAATCCCCCTGGAAACTCAAAACTATAGGTAATAGAGCATGAAAATGGCCATAAAACATAAAAACAACAAGTTTTTTGGTCATGCCCTCAAACATTTAATGGGTCTAATGGTCCACGTAAATCACCCTGCAACCCTAGAACTATGGAAATAACTCATGAAAACGGTCATAAAACACAAAAACAACGATTTTTGGTCAACCCCTTAAACATGCATAAGGTCTAACGGTACTTGCAAATTTCCATGGAGCCCTAAACAGTGTCCAATAGCTCATGAAAACGGCCGTAAAATGCGAAAACAACAAGTTTTTGGTCATAACTCTCAAACATGTATCGGGTCTTAGGATCGTTGTAAATCCCCATGGAGCGCCAAAACAGTGTTCAATAGCTCATAAAAACGGCCGTAAAACGTGAAAAACGACGAGTTCTTGTCATCACTCTCAAACATGTATTGGGCCTTAGGGTGGTTGTAAATCCCCCTAGAACCCCAAAACTGTGGGCAATAACTCATGAAAATAGCCATAATAGGCAAAATCGATGAGTTTTTGTTTAAAACTCTCAAACATGTATCGGGTCTAACGAGCCATGCAAATCCCCCTGGAAATTCCCAACTATATGCAATAGAGCATGAAAATGGCCATAAAACATAAAAACAACAAGTTTTTGGTTATGCCCTCAAACATGTATCAGGTCTAATGGTTGTTTTAAATCGCCTTGAAACCCTAGAACCGTGGCAATAGCTCATGAAAACAGTCATAAAACACAAAAACGACGAATTTTTGGTCATCCCCAGAAACATGCATCGGGTCTAACGGTCCACGCAAATCCCTATGGAGCCCAAAAATAGTGTGCAATAGCTCATGAAAATGGTCGTAAAATGCGAAAAAACAATTTTTTGGTCATAACTCTCAAACATGTATCGAGCCTTAGGATCATTGTAAATCTCATGGAGCGCCAAAACAGTGTGCAATAGCTCTTGAAAACGACCGTAAAACGTGAAAAACGACGATTTTTTGGTCATAGCTCTCAAACATCTATCGTGTCTTAGGGTCGTTGTAAATCCCCATGGAGCGCCAAAACAGTGTGCAATAGCTCATGAAAACGGTCGTAAACACGAAAACGACGAGTTTTTGGTCATAACTCTCAAACATGTATCGGGTCTTAGGGTCATTGTAAATCCTCCTAGAACCCCAAAACTATGGGCAATAACTCGTGAAACCATCCTGAACATGCGAAATCGACGAGTTTTTGGTTAAAACTCTCAAACATGTACGGGTCTAACGAGCCATGCATATCCCCCTGGAAACTCGCAACTATAGGTAATAGAGCATGAAAATGGCCATAAAACATAAAAACAACAAGTTTTGGTCATGCCCTCAAACATGTATCGGGTCTAATGGTCGTTTTAAATCTCCCTAAAACCCTAGAACTATGGCAATTGCTCATGAAAACAGTCATGAAACACAAAATGACAAATTTTTGGTCATCCCTAGAAACATGCATCGGGTCTAACAGTACATGCAAACCCCGATGGAGCCCCAAAACCGTGTGCAATAGCTCATGAAAGTGGCCATAAAATGAGAAAAAAACAACTTTTTGGTCATAACTCTCAAACATGTATTGAGCCTTAGGATCATTGTAAATCCCCATGGAGCGCCAAACAGTGTGCAATACCTTATGAAAACGGCCGTAAAACGTGGGGCGAGTTTTTGGTCATAACTCTCAAACATATATCGGGACTTAGGGTCGTTGTAAATCCTCCTAGAACCCCAAAACTATGGGCAATAACTCGTGAAAACAGCCTGAATACGCGAAATCAACGAGTTTTTGGTTAAAACTCTCAAACATGTATCGGGTCTAACGAGCCATGCATATCCCCCTGGAAACTCGCAACTATAGGTAATAGAGCATGAAAATGGCCATAAAACATAAAAACAACATGTTTTTGGTCATGCCCTCAAACATGTATCGGGTCTAATGGTCGTTTTAAATCGCCTTGAAACCCTAGAACTATGGCAATAGCTCATGAAAACAGTCATAAAACACAAAAAGGACGATTTTTTGGTCATCCCCAGAGACATGGATCGGGTCTAACGGTACATGCAAATCCCTATGGAGCCCCAAAACAGTGTGCAATAGCTCATGAAAATGGCCATAAAATGAGAAAAAAACAATGTTTTGGTCATAACTCTCAAACATGTATTGAGCCTTAGGATCATTGTAAATTCCCATGAAGCGCCAAAACAGTGTGCAATAGCTCATGAAAATGGCCGTTAAAACATGAAAAATGGCGAGTTTTTGGTCATAACACTCAAAAATGTATCGGGACTTAGGGTGGTTGTAAATTCCCCTGGAACCCCAAAACTCTGGGCAATAACTCATGAAAACAACCATAATAGGCGAAATCGACGAGTTTTTGGTTAAAACTCTCAAACATGTATCGGGTCTAACGAGCCATGCATATCCCTCTAGGAACTCGCAACTATAGGTAATAGACCGTGAAAATGGCCATAAAAGATAAAAACAACAAGTTTTTGGTCATCCCCAGAAACATGCATCGGGTCTAACGGTCCATGCAAATCCCTATGGAGCCCCAAAACAGTGTGTAATAGCTCATAAAAAAGGCCGTAAAATGCGAAAAATATAATTTTTTGGTCATAACTCTCAAACATGTATCGAGCCTTAGGATCATTGTAAATCACCATGGGGCACCAAAACAGTATGCAATAGCTCATGAAAAGGGCCATAAAACATGAAAAACGATGATTTTCTGGTCATAACTCTCAAACATCTATCGTGTCTTAGGGCCGTTGTAAATCCCCATGGAGCACTAAAACAGTGTGCAATAGCTCATGAAAGTAAAACACGAAAACGGCGAGTTTTTGGTCATAACTCTCAAACATGTATCGGGTCTTAGGGTCGTTGTAAATCCTCCTAGAACCCCAAAACTATGGGCAATAACTCGTGAAAACAGCCTGAATACGCGAAATCAAGGAGTTTTTGGTTAAAACTCTCAAACATGTATCGGGTCTAACGAGCTATGCATATCCCCCTGGAAACTCGCAACTATAGGTAATAGAGCATGAAAATGGCCATAAAACATAAAAACAACATGTTTTTGGTCATGCCCTCAAACATGTATCGGGTCTAATGGTCGTTTTAATTCGCCCTGAAACCCTAGAACTATGGCAATAGCTCATGAAAACAGTCATAAAAACACAAAAACGACGAATTTTTGGTCATCCCCGGAAACATGCATCGAGTCTAACGGACCATGCAAATCCCTATGGAGACCTAAAACAGTGTGTAATAGCTCATGAAAATGGCCGTAAAATGCGAAAAAATAATTTTTTGGTCATAACTCTCAAACATGTATCGAGCCTTAGGATCATTGTAAATCCCCTGGAAAACTCACAACTATAGGTAATAGAGCATGAAAATGGCCATAAAACATAAAAACAACAAGTTTTTGGTCATGCCCTCAAACATTTAATGGGTCTAATGGTCGACGTAAATCACCCTGAAACCCCAGAACTATAGAAATAACTCATGAAAACGGTTATAAAACACAAAAACAACGATTTTTTGTCATCCCCTTAACCATGCATAAGGTCTAACGGTACATGCAAATTTCCATGGAGCCCCAAACAGTGTGCAATAGCTCATGAAAACGGCCGTAAAACGCGAAAACAACAAGTTTTTGGTCATAACTCTCAAACATGTATCGGGTCTTAGGATCGTTGTAAATCCCCATGGAGCGCCAAAACAGTGTGCAGTAGCTCATAAAAACGGCCGTAAAACGTGAAAAACGACGAGTTTTTGTCATCACTCTCAAACATGTATCGGGTCTTACGGTGGTTGTAGATCCCTCTAGAACCCCAAAACTGTGGTCAATAACTCATGAAAACAACCATAAAACGCGAAATCGACGAGTTTTTGGTTTAAAACTCTCAAACATATATCAAGTCTAACGAGTCATGCAAATCCCTTAGAAACCCCCAACTATAGCTAATAGAGCATGAAAATGGCCATAAAACATAAAACAACAAGTTTTTGGTCATGCCCTCAAACATGTATCGGGTCTAATGGTCATTTTAGATCGCCCTAAAACCCTAGAACTGTGGCAATAGCTCATAAAAACAGTCATAAAACATAGAAACGACGAATTTTTGGTCATCCCCAGAAACATGCATCGGGTCTACGGTCCATGCAAATACCTATGGAGCCCCGAATCAGTGTGCAATAGCTCATGAAAATGGCCGTAAAATGCGAAAAAAAACAATTTTTTGGTCATAACTCTCCAACATGTATCGAGCCTTAGGATCATTGTAAATCCCCATGGAGCGCCAAAACAGTGTGCAATAGCTCTTGAAAACGGTCGTAAAACGTGAAAAACGACGATTTTTTGGTCATAGCTCTCAACATCTATTGTGCCTTAGGGTCGTTGTAAATCCCCATGGAGTGCCAAAACAGTGTGCAATAGCTCATGAAAACAGCCGTAAAACACGAAAACGACGAGTTTTTGGTCATAACTCTCAAACATCTATCGTGTCTTAGGGTCGTTGTAAATCCTCCTAGAACCCCAAAACTATGGGCAATAACTCATGAAAATAGCCTGAATACGCGAAATCGACGAGTTTTCAAATATTTATCGGGTCTAACAAGCCATGCATATCCCCTGGAAACTCGCAACTATAGGTAATAGAGCATGAAAATGGCCATAAAACATAAAAACAACAAGTTTTTGGTCATGCCCTCAAACATGTATCGGGTCTAATGGTCGTTTTAAATCGCCCTGAAACCCTAGAACTATCGCAATAGCTCATGAAAACAGTCATAAAACACAAAAATGACGAATTTTTTGTCATCCCCAGAAACATGCATCAGGTCTAACGGTACATGCAAATCCCTATGGAGCCCCAAAACAGTGTGCAATAGCTCATGAAAATGGACGTAAAATGAGAAAAACAATTTTTGGTCATAACTCTCAAACATGTATTGAGCCTCAGGATCATTGTAAATCCCCATGGAACGCCATAACAGTGCGCAATAGCTCATGAAAACGGCCGTAAAACGTGAAAAACGGCGAGTTTTTGGTCATAACACTCAAACATGTATCGGGACTTAGGGTGGTTGTAAATTCCCCTGGAACCCCAAAACTCTAGGCAATAACTCATGAAAACAACCATAATAGGTGAAATCGATGAGTTTTTGGTTAAAACTCTCAAACATGTATCGGGTCTAACGAGCCATGCAAATCCCTCTAGAAACTCACAACTATAGGTAATAGAGCATGAAAATGGCCATTAAACATAAAAACTACAAGTTTTTGGTCATCCCAAGAAACATGCATTGGGTCTAACGGTCCATGCAAATCCCTATGGAGCCCCAAAATAGTGTGTAATAGCTCATGAAAAAGGCTGTAAAATGCGAAAAAACAATTTTTTGGTCATAACTCTCAAACATGTATCGAGCCTTAGCATCATTGTAAATCCCCATGGGGCGCCAAAACAGTGTGCAATAGCTCATTAAAACGGCCGTAAAACATGAAAAACGATGATTTTTCTGGTCATAACTCTCAAACAGCTATCGTGTCTTAGGATCATTGTAAATCCCCATGGAGCACCAAAACAGTTTGCAATAGCTCATGAAAACGGCCGTAAAACACGAAAACGACGAGTTTTTGGTCATAACTCTCAAACATGTATCAGGTCTTAGGGTCGTTGTAAATCATCCTAGAACCCCAAAACTATGGGCAATAACTCATGAAAACAGCCTGAATACGCGAAATCGACGAGTTTTTGGTTAAAACTCTCAAACATGTATCGGGTCTAACGAGCCATGCATATCCCCCTGGAAACTCGCAACTATATGTAATGGAGCATAAAAATGGCCATAAAACATAAAAACAACAAATTTTTGGTCATGCCCTCAAACATGTATCGGGTTTAATGGTCGTTTTAAATCGCCCTGAAACCCCTGAACTATGGCAATAGCTCATGAAAACAGTCATAAAACACAAAAATGACGAATTTTTGGTCATCCCCAAAAACATGCATCGGTTCTAACGGTACATGCAAATCCCTATGGAGCCCCAAAACAGTGTGCAATAGCTCATGAAAATGGCCGTAAAATGAGAAAAAAAACAATGTTTTGGTCATAACTCTCAAACATGTATTGAGCCTTAGGATCATTGTAAATTCCCATGGAGCGCCAAAACAGTGTGCAATAGCTCATGAAAACGGTCGTAAAACGTGAAAACGGCGAGTTTTTGGTCATAACACTCAAAAATGTATCGGGACTTAGGGTGGTTGAAAATTCCCCTAGAACCCCAAAACTCTGGGCAATAACTCATGAAAACAACCATAATAGGCGAAATCGACGAGTTTTTGGTTAAACCTCTCAAACATGTATCGGGTCTAACGAGCCATGCAAATCCCTCTAGAAACTCACAACTATAGGTAATAGAGCATGAAAATGGCCATAAAGCATAAAAACAACAAGTTTTTGGTCATCCCCAGAAACATGCATCGGGTCTAACGGTCCATGCAAATCCCTATGGAGCCCCAAAACAGTGTGTAATAGCTCATGAAAAAGGCCGTAAAATGTGAAAAAAAAAATTGGTCATAACTCTCAAACATGTATCGAGCCTTAGGATCATTGTAAATCACCATGGGGCGCCAAAACAGTGTGCAATAGGTCATGAAAACGTCCGTAAAACATGAAAAACGATGATTTTCCGGTCATAACTCTCAAACATGTATCGTGTCTTAGGGTCGTTGTAAATCCCCATGGAGCACCAAAACAGTGTGCAATAGCTCATGAAAACGGCCGTAAAACACGAAAACTACGAGTTTTTGGTCATAACTCTCAAACATGTATCGGGTCTTAGGGTCGTTGTAAATCCACCTTGAACCCCAAAACTATGGGCAATAACTCATGAAAACAGCCTGAATACGCGAAATCGACCAGTTTTTGGTTTTAAACTCTCAAACATGTATCGGGTCTAACGAGCCATGCAAATCCCTCTAGAAACACACAACTATAGGTAATAGAGCAAGAAAATGGCCATAAAACATAAAAACAACAAGTTTTTGGTCATCCCCAAAAACATGCATCGGGTCTAACAGTCCATGCAAATCCCTATGGATCCCCAAAACAGTGTGTAATAGCTCATGAAAATGGCCGTAAAACGCGAAAAATAAATTTTTTGGTCATAACTCTCAAACATGTATCGAGCCTTAGGATCATTGTAAATCCCCCTGGAAACTCACAACTATAGGTAATAGAGCATGAAAATGGCCATAAAACATAAAAACAACAAGTTTTTGGTCATGCCCTCAAACATTTAATGGGTCTAATGGTCGTCGTAAATCACCCTGCAACCCTAGAACTATGGAAATAACTCATGAAAACGGTCATAAAACACAAAAACAACGATTTTTTCTCATCCCCTTAAACATGCATAAGGTCTAACGGTACATGCAAAATTCCATGGAGCCCCAAACAGTGTACAATAGCTCATGAAAACGGCCGTAAAACGCGAAAACAACAAGTTTTTGGTCGTAACTCTCAAACATGTATCAGGTCTTAGGATCGTTGTAAATCCCCATGGAGCGCCAAAACAGTGTTGAATAGCTCATAAAAACGGCCATAAAACGTGAAAAACGAGTTTTTGTCATTACTCTCAAACATGTATCGGGTCTTAGGGTGGTTGTAAATCCCCCTGGAACCCCAAAACTGTGGGTAATAACTCATGAAAATAGCCATAATAGGCAAAATCGACGAGTTTTTCTTTAAAACTCTCAAACATGTATCGGGTCTAACGAGCCATGCAAATCCCCCTGGGAACTCCCAACTATATGCAATAGAGCATGAAAATGGCCATAAAACATAAAAACAACAAGTTTTTGGTTATGCCTTCAAACATGTATCAGGTCTAATGGTTATTTTAAATCGCCTTGAAACCCTAGAACCGTGGCAATAGCTCATCAAAACAGTCATAAAACACAAAAACGACGAATTTTTGGTCATCCCCAGCAACATGCATCGGGTCTAACGGTTCATCCAAAACCCTATGTAGCCCCAAAACAGTGTGCAATAGCTCACGAAAATGGCCGTAAAACGCGAAAAAAAACAATTTTTTGGTCATAACTCTCAAACATGTATCGAGCCTTAGGATCATTGTAAATCCCCATGGAGCGCCAAAATAGTGTGCAACAGCTCATGAAAACGGTCGTAAAACGTGAAAAATGACGAGTTTTTGTCATAACTCTCAAACATGTATCGGGTCTTACGGTGGTTGTAAATCCCTCTAGAACCCCAAAACGGTGGGCAATAACTCATGAAAACAACCATAAAAGGTGAAATCGACGAGTTTTTGGTTAAAACTCTCAAACTTGTTTCGAGTCTAACGAGCCATGCAAATCCCCTTAGAAACCCCCAACTATAGGTAATAGAGCATGAAAATGGCCATAAAACATAAAAACAAGTTTTTGGTCATGCCCTCAAACATGTATCGGGTATAATGGTCATTTTAAATCGCCCTGAAACCCCAGAACTGTGGCAATAGCTCATGAAAACAGTCATAAAACACAGAAACGACGAATTTTTGGTTATCCCCAGAAACATGCATCGGGTCTAACGGTCCATGCAAATCCCTATGGAGCCCCAAAATAGTGTGCAATAGCTCATGAAAATGGCCATAAAATGCAAAAAAACAATTTTTTGGTCATAACTCTCAAACGTGTATCGAGCCTTAGGATCATTGTAAATCCCCATGAAGCGCCAAAACAGTGTGCAATAGCTCTTGAAAACGGCCGTAAAACGTGAAAAACGACGATTTTTTGGTCATAGCTCTCAAACATCTATTGTGTCTTAGGGTCGTTGTAAATCCCCATGGAGTGCCAAAACAGTGTGCAATAGCTCATGAAAACGGCCATAAAACACGAAAACGACGAGTTTTTGGTCATAACTCTCAAACATGTATCGGGTCTTACGGTCGTTGTAAATCCTCCTAGAACCCCAAAACTATGGGCAATTAACTCATGAAAACAGCTTGAATACGCGAAATCGACGAGTTTTAAAACATGTATCGGGTCTAACGAGCCATGCAAATCCGCCTGGGAACTCCCAACTATATGCAATAGAGCATGAAAATGGCCATAAAACATAAAAACAACAAGTTTTTGGTCATGCCCTCAAACATGTATCGGGTCTAATGGTCGTTTTAAATCGCCCTGAAACCCTAGAACTGTGGCAATAGCTCATGAAAACAGTCATAAAACATAAAAACGACGAATTTTTGGTCATCCCCAGAAACATGCATCGGGTCTAACAGACCATGCAAATCCCTATGGAGCCCCAAAACAGTGTGTAATAGCTCATGAAAATGGCCATAAAATGCGAAAAAACATTTTTTTGGTCATAAATGTCAAACATGTATCGAGCCTTAGGATCATTGTAAATCCCCCTGGAAACTCACAACTATAGGTAATAGAGCATGAAAATGGCCATAAAACATAAAAACAACAAGTTTTTGGTCATGCCCTCAAACATGTATCAGGTCTAATGGTTGTTTTAAATCGCTTTGAAACCCTAGAACTATGGCAATAGCTCATGAAAACAGTCATAAAACACAAAAACGACGAATTTTGGTCATCCCCAGCAACATGCATCGGGTCTAACGGTTCATCCAAAACCCTATGTAGCCCCAAAACAGTGTGCAATAGCTCATGAAAATGGCCGTAAAACGTGAAAAAACAATTTTTTGGTCATAACTCTCAAACATGTATCGAGCCTTAGGATCATTGTAAATCCCCATGGAGCGCCAAAATAGTGTGCAACAGCTCATGAAAACGGTCGTAAAACGTGAAAAGTGACGAGTTCTTGTGATAACTCTCAAACATGTATCGAGTCTTACGGTGGTTGTAAATCCCTCTAGAACCCCAAAACTGTGGGCAATAACTCATGAAAACAACCATAAAAGGCGAAATCGACGAGTTGTTTGTTAAAACTCTCAAACATATATCGAGTCTAACGAGCCATGCAAATCCCCTTAGAAACCCCCAACTATAGGTAATAGAGCATGAAAATGGCCATAAAACATAAAACAAGTTTTTGGTCATGCCCTCAAACATGTATGGGGTCTAATGGTCATTTTAAATCACCCTGAAACCCTAGAACTGTGGCAATAGCTCACGAAAACTGTCATAAAACACAAAAACGATGAATTTTTGGTCATCCCCAGAAACATGCATCGGGTCTAACGGTCCATGTAAATCCCTATGGAACCCCAAAACAGTGTGCAATAGCTCATGAAAATGGTCGTAAAATGCGAAAAAAACAATTTTTTGGTCATAACTCTCAAACCTGTATCGAGCCTTATGATCATTGTAAATCCCCATGGAGCACCAAAACAGTGTGCAATAGCTCTTGAAAACAGCCGTAAAACGTGAAAAACGACTTTTTCTTGGTCATAGCTCTCAAACATCTATCGTGTCTTAGGGTCGTTGTAAATCCCCATGGAGCGCCAAAATAGTGTGTAATAGCGCATGAAAACGGCCGTAAAACATGAAAACGACGACTTTTTGGTCATAACTCTCAAACATATATCGGGTCTTAGGGTCGTTGTAAATCCTCTAGAACCCCAAAACTATGGGCAATAACTCATGAAAACAGCCTAAATACTCGAAATCGACGAGTTTTTGGTTAAAACTGTCAAAACATGTATCGGGTCTAATGAGCCATGCATATCCCCCTGGAAACTCACAACTATAGATAATAGAGCATGAAAATGGCCATAAAACATAAAAACAACAAGTTTTTGGTCATGCCCTCAAACATGTATCCGGTCTAATGGTTGTTTTAAATCGCCTTCAAACCCTAGAATTGTGGCAATAGCTCATGAAAACAGTCATAAAACACAAAAACGACGAATTTTGGTCATCCCCAGCAACATGCATCGGGTCTAACGGTTCGTCCAAAACCGTATGTAGCCCCAAAACAGTGTGCAATAGCTCATGAAAACGGCCGTAAAACGTGAAAAAAAAACAATTTTTTGGTCATAACTCTCAAACATGTATCGAGCCTTAGGATCATTGTAAATCCCCATGGAGCGCCAAAACAGTGTGCAACAGCTCATGAAAACGGCCGTAAAACATGAAAAGTGATGAGTTTTTGGTCATAACTCTCAAACATGTATCGGGTCTTACGGTCGTTGTAAATCCTCCTAGAACCCCAAAACTATGGGCAATTAACTCATGAAAACAGCTTGAATACGCGAAATCGACGAGTTTTAAAACATGTATCGGGTCTAACGAGCCATGCAAATCCGCCTGGGAACTCCCAACTATATGCAATAGAGCATGAAAATGGCCATAAAACATAAAAACAACAAGTTTTTGGTCATGCCCTCAAACATGTATCGGGTCTAATGGTCGTTTTAAATCGCCCTGAAACCCTAGAACTGTGGCAATAGCTCATGAAAACAGTCATAAAACATAAAAACGACGAATTTTTGGTCATCCCCAGAAACATGCATCGGGTCTAACAGACCATGCAAATCCCTATGGAGCCCCAAAACAGTGTGTAATAGCTCATGAAAATGGCCATAAAATGCGAAAAAACATTTTTTTGGTCATAAATGTCAAACATGTATCGAGCCTTAGGATCATTGTAAATCCCCCTGGAAACTCACAACTATAGGTAATAGAGCATGAAAATGGCCATAAAACATAAAAACAACAAGTTTTTGGTCATGCCCTCAAACATGTATCAGGTCTAATGGTTGTTTTAAATCGCTTTGAAACCCTAGAACTGTGGCAATAGCTCATGAAAACAGTCATAAAACACAAAAACGACGAATTTTGGTCATCCCCAGCAACATGCATCGGGTCTAACGGTTCATCCAAAACCCTATGTAGCCCCAAAACAGTGTGCAATAGCTCATGAAAATGGCCGTAAAACGTGAAAAAACAATTTTTTGGTCATAACTCTCAAACATGTATCGAGCCTTAGGATCATTGTAAATCCCCATGGAGCGCCAAAATAGTGTGCAACAGCTCATGAAAACGGTCGTAAAACGTGAAAAGTGACGAGTTCTTGTGATAACTCTCAAACATGTATCGAGTCTTACGGTGGTTGTAAATCCCTCTAGAACCCCAAAACTGTGGGCCATAACTCATGAAAACAACCATAAAAGGCGAAATCGACGAGTTGTTTTTTAAAACTCTCAAACATATATCGAGTCTAACGAGCCATGCAAATCCCCTTAGAAACCCCCAACTATAGGTAATAGAGCATGAAAATGGCCATAAAACATAAAACAAGTTTTTGGTCATGCCCTCAAACATGTATGGGGTCTAATGGTCATTTTAAATCACCCTGAAACCCTAGAACTGTGGCAATAGCTCACGAAAACTGTCATAAAACACAAAAACGATGAATTTTTGGTCATCCCCAGAAACATGCATCGGGTCTAACGGTCCATGCAAATCCCTATGGAACCCCAAAACAGTGTGCAATAGCTCATGAAAATGGTCGTAAAATGCGAAAAAACAATTTTTTGGTCATAACTCTCAAACCTGTATCGAGCCTTATGATCATTGTAAATCCCCATGGAGCACCAAAACAGTGTGCAATAGCTCTTGAAAACAGCCGTAAAACGTGAAAAACGACTTTTTCTTGGTCATAGCTCTCAAACATCTATCGTGTCTTAGGGTCGTTGTAA
Organism: Avena sativa; assembly: GCA_916181665.1. Taxonomy (NCBI): domain Eukaryota; kingdom Viridiplantae; phylum Streptophyta; class Magnoliopsida; order Poales; family Poaceae; genus Avena; species Avena sativa. The sequence continues at coordinate 469,035,420 of OV702295.1, forward strand.
ATCCCCATGGAGCGCCAAAACAGTGTGTAATAGCGCATGAAAACGGCCGTAAAACATGAAAACGACGACTTTTTGGTCATAACTCTCAAACATGTATCGGGTCTTAGGGTCGTTGTAAATCCTCTAGAACCCCAAAACTATGGGCAATAACTCATGAAAACAGCCTAAATACTCGAAATCGACGAGTTTTTGGTTAAAACTGTCAAAACATGTATCGGGTCTAATGAGCCATGCATATCCCCCTGGAAACTCACAACTATAGATAATAGAGCATGAAAATGGCCATAAAACATAAAAACAACAAGTTTTTGGTCATGCCCTCAAACATGTATCCGGTCTAATGGTTGTTTTAAATCGCCTTCAAACCCTAGAATTGTGGCAATAGCTCATGAAAACAGTCATAAAACACAAAAACAAGGATTTTTTGGTCATCCCCAGCAACATGCATCGGGTCTAACGGTTCGTCCAAAACCGTATGTAGCCCCAAAACAGTGTGCAATAGCTCATGAAAATGGCCGTAAAACGTGAAAAAAAACAATTTTTTGGTCATAACTCTCAAACATGTATCGAGCCTTAGGATCATTGTAAATCCCCATGGAGCGCCAAAACAGTGTGCAACAACTCATGAAAACGGCCGTAAAACATGAAAAGTGATGAGTTTTTGTCATAACTCTCAAACATGTATCGGGTCTTACGGTGGTTGTAAATCCCTCTATTACCCCAAAACTGTGGGCAATAACTCATGAAAACAACCATAAAAGGCGAAATCGACGAGTTGTTGGTTAAAACTCTCAAACATGTATCGAGTCTAACGAGCCATGCAAATCCCCTTAGAATCCCCCAACTATAGGTAATAGAGCACGAAAATGGCCACAAAACATAAAAACAACAAGTTTTTGGTCATGCCCTCAAACATGTATCGGGTCTAATGGTCATTTTAAATCTCCCTGAAACCCTAGAACTGTGGCAATAGCTCATGAAAATGGCCATAAAACACTAAAACGACGAATTTTTTGGTCATAGCTCTCAAACATCTATCATGTCTTAGGGTCGTTGTAAATCCCCATGGAGCGCCAAAACAGTGTGCAATAGCGCATGAAAACGGCCGTAAAACACGAAAACGACGAGTTTTTGGTCATAACTCTCAAACATGTATCGGGTCTTAGGGTCGTTGTAAATCCTCCTAGAACCCCAAAACTATGGGCAATAACTCATGAAAACAGCCTAAATACGCGAAATCGACGAGTTTTTGGTTAAAACTCTCAAACATGTATCGGGTCTAACGAGCCAAGCATATCCCCCTGGAAACTCGCAACTATAGGTAATAGAGCATGAAAATGGCCATAAAACATAAAAACAACAAGTTTTTGGTCATGCCCTCAAACATGTATCGGGTCTAATGGTTGTTTTAAATCGCCTTGAAACCCTAGAACTATGGCAATAGCTCATGAAAACAGTCATAAAACACAAAAACGACGAATTTTGGTCATCCCCAAAAACATGCATCGGGTCTAACGGTACATGCAAATCCCTATGGAGCCCCAAAACAGTGTGCAATAGCTCATGAAAATGGTCGTAAAACGCGAAAAAACATTTTTTTGGTCATAACTCTCAAACATGTATTGAGCCATAGGATCATTGTAAATCCCCATGGAGCGCCAAAACAGTGTGCAATAGCTCATGAAAACGGCCGTAAAACGTGAAAAACGGCGAGTTTTTGGTCATAACACTCAAACATGTATCGAGACTTAGGATGGTTGTAAATTCCCCTAGAACCCCAAAACTCTAGGCAATAACTGACGAAAACAACCATAATAGGTCGACGAGTTTTTGGTTAAAACTCTCAAACATGTATCGGGTCTAACGAGCCATGCAAATCCCTCTAGAAACTCACCACTATAGGTAATAGAGCATGAAAATGGCCATAAAACATAAAAACAACAAGTTTTTGGTCATCCCCAGAAACATGCATCGGGTCTAACTGTCCATGCAAATCCCTATGGAGCCCCAAAATAGGGTGTAATAGCTCATGAAAAAGGCCGTAAAATGCGAAAAAACAATTTTTTGGTCATAACTCTCAAACATGTATCGAGCCTTAGGATCATTGTAAATCCCCATGGGGCGCCAAAACAGTGTGCAATAGCTCATTAAAACGGCCGTAAAACGTGAAAAACGATGATTTTCTGGTCATAACTCTCAAACATCTATGGTGTCTTAGGATCGTTGTAAATCCCCATGGAGCACCAAAACAGTGTGCAATAACTCATGAAAACGGTCGTAAAACACGAAAACGACGAGTTTTTGGTCATAACTCTCAAACATGTATCGGGTCTTAGGGTCGTTGTAAATCCTCCTAAACTATGGGCAATAACTCATGAAAACAACCTGAATACGCGAAATCGACGAGTTTTTGGTTAAAACTCTCAAACATGTATCGGGTCTAATGAGCCATGCATATCCCCCTGGAAACTCGCAACTATAGGTAATAGAGCTTGAAAATGGCCATAAAACATAAAAACAACAAGTTTTTGGTCATGCCCTCAAACATGTATCGGGTCTAATGGTCGTTTTAAATCGCCCTGAAACCCTAGAACTGTGGCAATAGCTCATGAAAACAGTCATAAAACATAAAAACGACGAATTTTTGGTCATCCCCAGAAACATGCATCGGGTCTAACGGACCATGCAAATCCCTATGGGGCCCCAAAACAGTGTGTAATAGCTCATGAAAATGGCCGTAAAATGCGAAAAAACATTTTTTGGTCATAAATGTCAAACATGTATCGAGCCTTAGGATCATTGTAAATCCCCCTTGAAACTCACAACTATAGGTAATAGAGCATGAAAATGGCCATAAAACATAAAAACAACAAGTTTTGGTCATGCCCTCAAACATTTAATGGGTCTAATGGTCGTCGTAAATCACCCTGAAACCCGAGAACTATGGAAATAGCTCATGAAAACGGTTATAAAACACAAAAACAATGATTTTTTGTCATCCCCTTAAACATGCATAAGGTCTAACGGTACATGCAAATTTCCATGGAGCCCCAAATAGTGTGCAATAGCTCATGAAAACGGCCGTAAAACGCGAAAACAACAAGTTTTTGGTCATAACTCTCAAACATGTATCGGGTCTTAGGATCGTTGTAAATCCCCATGGAGCGCCAAAACAGTGTGCAATAGCTCAAAAAACGGCCGTAAAACGTGAAAAACGATGAGTTTTTGTCATCACTCTCAAATATGTATCGGGTCTTAGGGTGGTTGTAAATCCCCCTGGAACCCCAAAACTGTGGGCAATAACTCAGGAAAACAGCCATAATAGGCGAAATCGACGAGTTTTTGTTTAAAACTCTCAAACATGTATCGGGTCTAATGAGCCATGCAAATCCCCCTGGGAACTCCCAACTATATGCAATAGAGCATGAGACATAAAAACAACAAGTTTTTGGTCATGCCCTCAAACATGGATCAGGTCTAATGGTTGTTTTAAATCGCCCTGAAACCCTAGAATTGTGGCAATAGCTCATGAAAACAGTCATAAAACATAAAAACAACGAATTTTTGGTCATCCCCAGCAACATGCATCGGGTCTAACGGTTCATCCAAAACCCTATGTATCCCCAAAACAGTGTGCAATAGCTCATGAAAATGGCCGTAAAACGCGAAAAATAAATTTTTTGGTCATAACTCTCAAACATGTATCGAGCCTTAGGATCGTTGTAAATCCCCATGGAGCGCCAAAACAATGTGCAACAGCTCATGAAAACGGCCGTAAAACGTGAAAAATGACGAGTTTTTGTCATAATTCTCAAACATGTATCGGGTCTTATGGTGGTTGTAAATCCCTCTAGAACCCCAAAACTGTGGGCAATAACTCATGAAAAGAACCATAAAAGGCGAAATCGACGAGTTTTTGGTTAAAACTCTCAAACATGTATCGAGTCTAACGAGCCATGCAAATCCCATTAGAAACCCGCAACTATAGGTAATAGAGCATGAAAATGGCCATAAAACATAAAAACAACAAGTTTTTGGTCATGCCCTCAAACTTGTATCGGGTCTAATGGTTGTTTTAAATCGCCTTGAACCCCTAGAATTGTGGCAATAGCTCATTAAAACAGTCATAAAACACAAAAAAGACGAATTTTTGGTCATCCCTAGCAACATGCATCAGGTCTAACGGTTCATCCAAAACCCTATGTAGCCCCAAAACAGTGTGCAATAGCTCATGAAAATGGCCGTAAAACGTGAAAAAAACAATTTTATGGTCGTAACTCTCAAACATGTATCGAGTCTTAGGATCATTGTAAATCCCCATGGAGCGCCAAAACAGTGTGCAACAGCTCATGAAAACGGCTGTAAAACGTGAAAAATGACGAGTTTTTGTCATAACTCTCAAACATGTATCGGGTCTTACGGTGGTTGTAAATCCCTCTAGAACCCCAAAACTGTGGGCAATAACTCATGAAAACAACCATAAAAGGCGAAATCGATGAGTTTTTGGTTATAACTCTCAAACATGTATCGAATCTAACGAGCCATGCATATCCCCCTGGAAACTCGCAACTATAGGTAATAGAGCATGAAAATGGCCATAAAACATAAAAACAACAAGTTTTTGGTCATGCCCTCAAACATGTATCGGGTCTAATGGTTGTTTTAAATCGCCCTGAAACCCTAGAACTATGGCAATAGCTCATGAAAACAGTCATAAAACACAAAAATGACGAATTTTTGGTCATCCCCAGAAACATGCATCGGGTCTAACGGTACATGCAAATCCCTATGGAGCCCCAAAACAGTGTGCAATAGCTCATGAAAATGGCCGTAAAATGAGAAAAAACAATTTTTTGGTCATAACTCTCAAACATATATTGAGCCTTAGGATCATTGTAAATCCCCATGCAGCGCCAAAATAGTGTGCAATAGCTCATGAAAATGGCCGCAAAACGTGAAAAACGGCGAGTTTTTGGTCATAACACTCAAACATGTATCGGGACTTAGGGTGGTTGTAAATTCCCCTGGAGCCCCAAAATTCTAGGCAATAACTCATGAAAACAACCATAATAGGCGAAATCGACGAGTTTTTGGTTAAAACTCTCAAACATGTAGCGGGTCTAACGAGCCATGTAAATCCCTCTAGAAACTCACAACTATAGGTAATAGAGCATGAAAATGGCCATAAAACATAAAAACAACAAGTTTTTGGTCATCCCCAGAAACATGCATCGGGTCGAACGGACCATGCAAATCCCTATGGAGCCCCAAAACAGTGTGCAATAGCTCATGAAAATGGTCGTAAAATGCAAAAAAACAATTTTTTGGTCATAACTCTCAAACATGTATCAAGCCTTAGGATCATTGTAAATCCCCATGGAGCGCCAAAACAGTGTGCAATAGCTCTTGAAAACAGCCGTAAAACATGAAAAACGACGATTTTTTGGTCATAGCTCTCAAACATCAATCGTTTCTTAGGGTCGTTGTAAATCCCCATGGAGCGCCAAAACAGTGTGCAATAGCGCATGAAAACGGCCGTAAAACACGAAAACGACGACTTTTTGGTCATAACTCTCAAACATGTATCGGGTCTTAGGGTCGTTGTAAATCCTCCTAGAACCCCAAAACTATGGGCAATAACTCATGAAAACAGCCTAAATACGCGAAATCGACGAGTTTTTGGTTAAAACTCTCAAACATGTATCGGGTCTTAGGACCGTTGTAAATCCCCATGGAGCGCCAAAACAGTGTGCAATAGCTCATAAAAACGGCCGTAAAACGTGAAAAACGATGAGTTTTTGTCATCACTCTCAAATATGTATCGGGTCTTAGGGTGGTTGTAAATCCCCCTGGAACCCCAAAACTGTGGGCAATAACTCATGAAAACAGCCATAATAGGCGAAATCGACGAGTTTTTGTTTAAAACTCTCAAACATGTATCGGGTCTAACGAGCCATGCAAATCCCCTTGGGAACTCCCAACTATATGCAATAGAGCATGAAACATAAAAACAACAAGTTTTTGGTCATGCCCTCAAACATGTATCAGGTCTAATGGTTGTTTTAAATCGCCTTGAAACCCTAGAACTGTGGCAATAGCTCATGAAAACAGTCATAAAACACAAAAACGACGAATTTTTGGTCATCGCTAGCAACATGCATCAGGTCTAACGGTTCATCCAAAACCCTATGTATCCCCAAAACAGTGTGCAATAGCTCATGAAAATGGCCGTAAAACGCGAAAAAAACAATTTTATGGTCATAACTCTCAAACATGTATCGAGTCTTAGGATCATTGTAAATCCCCATGGAGCGCCAAAACGGTGTGCAACAGCTCATGAAAACGGCTGTAAAACGTGAAAAATGACGAGTTTTTGTCATAACTCTCAAACATGTATCGGGTCTTACGGTGGTTGTAAATCCCTCTAGAACCCCAAAACTGTGGGCAATAACTCATGAAAACAACCATAAAAGGCGAAATCGATGAGTTTTTGGTTAAAACTCTCAAACATGTATCGGGTCTAACGAGCCATGCAAATCCCCTTAAAAACCCCCAACTATAGGTAATAGAGCATGAAAATGGCCATAAAACATAAAAACAACAAGTTTTTGGTCATGCCCTCAAACATGTATCGGGTCTAATGGTCATTTTAAATCGCCCTGAAACCCTAGAATTGTGGCAATAGCTCATGAAAACAGTCATAAAACACAAAAACGTCGATTTTTTGGTCATCCCCAGAAACATGCATCGTGTCTAACGGTCCATGCAAATCCCTATGGAGCCCCAAAACAGTGTGCAATAGCTCATGAAAATGGCTGTAAAATGCGAAAAAAACAATTTTTTGGTCATAACGCTCAAACATGTATGGTTGTTTATGGCTGGGTGTGACAGATCAGACTGAGTTTAGAATCAGACCTTCTATCTATCTATCTAGCTGTATTGCCACTCCAACGGTTTTTTTATTATGCCCCGTATCTCTCTGAGCCTATTTGATCTATTTGCTATATCCAAGTTCGAGAGTGAAGTTCGCTCCGGTTGAAGTGTAGGGCTTCCTAATTCCTGCTTCGTCCTCCTATGAATGCACTAGTATAGAAGGTTGGCCTATCACCGTATACCATCATAAGATGAACTGGAAATTAGTATCGAGCCTTAGGATCATTGTAAATCCCCATGGAGCACCAAAACAATTTGCAATAGCTCTTGAAAACGGCCGTAAAACATGAAAAACGACGATTTTTTGGTCATAGCTCTCAAACATCTATCATGTCTTAGGGTCGTTAAATCCCCATGGAGCGCCAAAACAGTGTGCAATAGCTCATGAAAACGGTCGTAAAACGTGAAAATAGACGAGTTTTTGTCATAACTCTCAAACATGTAGCGGGTCTTAGGGTGGTTGTAAATCCCCCTAGAATCCCAAAACTATGGGCAATAACTTATGAAAATAGCCATAATATGTGAAATCGACGAGTTTTTGTTCAAAACTGTCAAAAGTGTATCGGGTCTAACGAGCCATGCAAATCCCCCTGGAAACTCCCAACTATATGTAATAGAGCATGAAAACGGCCATAAGACATAAAAACAACAAGTTTTTGTTCATGCCCTCAAACATGTATCAGGTCTAATGGTTGTTTTAAATCGCCCTGAAACCCTAGAACTGTGTCAATAGCTCATGAAAACAGTCATAAAACACAAAAACAACGAATTTTTGGTCATCCCTAGCAACATGCATCGGGTCTAACGGTCCATCCAAAACCCCATGGAGCTCCAAAACAGTGTGCAATAGCTCATGAAAATGGCCGTAAAACGCGAAAAAAATAAATTTTTGTCGTAACTCTCAAACATGTATCCAGTCTTAGGATCGTTGTAAATCCCCATGGAGCGCCAAAACAGTGTGCAATAGCTCATGAAAACAGCCGTAAAACGTGAAAAACGATGAGTTTTTGTCATAACTCTCAAACTTGTATCGCCCTGGAACCCCAAAACTGTGGGCAATAACTCATGAAAACAGCCATAATAGGCGAAATTAACGAGTTTTTGTTTAAAACTCTCAAACATGTATCGGGTCTAACGAGCCATGCAAATCCCCCTTGAAACTCCCAACTATATGTAATAGAGCATGAAAATGGCCATAAAACATAAAAACAACAAGTTTTTGGTCATGCCCTCAAACATGTATCAGGTCTAATGGTTGTTTTAAATCGCCCCGAAACCCTAGAACTATGGCAATAGCTCATCAAAATAGTCATAAAACACAAAAACGACGAATTTTTGGTCATCCCGGCAACATGCATTCGGTCTAACGGTCCTTCCAAAACTCTATGGAGGCCCAAAACAGTGTGCAATAGCTCATGAAAATGGCCGTAAAACACAAAAAAACAATTTTTTGGTCATAACTCTCAAACATGTATCGAGCCTTAGGATCATTGTAAATCCCCATGGAGCGGCAAAACAGTGTGCAACAGCTCATGAAAACGATCGTAAAACGTGAAAAATGACGAGTTTTGTCAAAACTCTCAAACATGTATCGGGTCTTACGGTGGCTGTAAATCCCTCTAGAACCCCAAAACTGTGGGCAATAACTCATGAAAACAACCATAAAAGGCGAAATCGATCAGTTTTTGGTTAAAACTCTCAAACATGTATCGCGTCTAATGGTCGTTTTAAATCTCCCTGAAACCCTAGAACTGTGGGAATAGCTCATGAAAACAGTCATAAAACACAAAAACGATGAATCTTTGGTCATCCCCAGAAACATGCATCGGGTCTAACGGTCCATGCAAATCCCTATGGAGCCCCAAAACAGTGTGCAATACCTAATGAAAATGGCCGTAAAATGCGAAAAAAACATTTTTTGGTCATAACTCTCAAACATGGATCATTGTAAATCCCCATGGAGCGCCAAAACAGTGTGCAATAGCTCATGAAAACGGCCATAAAACGTGAAAAACGATAATTTTTTGGTCATAGCTCTCAAACATCTATCGAGTCTTAGGGTCGTTGTAAATCCCCATGGAGCGCCAAAACAGTGTGCAATAGCTCATGAAAACGGTCGTAAAACGGGAAAATAGACGAGTTTTTGTCATAAGTCTCAAACATATATCGAGTCTTAGGGTCGTTGTAATCCTCCTAGAACCCCAAAAATATGGGCAATAACTCATGAAAACTGCCATAATACGCGAAATCGACGAGTTTTTGGTTAAAACTCTCAAACATGTATCGGGTCTAAAGAGCCATGCAAACCCCCCCGGAAACTCACAACTATTGGTAATAGAGCATGAAAATGGCCATAAAACATAAAAACAACAAGTTTTTGGTCATGCCCTCAAACATGTATCGGGTCTAATGGTCATCGTAAATCACCCTGAAACCCCAGAACTATGGCAATAGCTCATGAAAACGGTCATAAAACACAAAAACGACAATTTTCTGTCATCCCCTTAAACATGCATCAGGTCTAACGGTCCATGCAAATCCCCACGGAGCCCCAAACACTGTGCAATAGCTCATGAAAACGGCCATAAAATGCGAAAACAACAAGTTTTTGGTCATAACTCTCAAACATGTATCGGGTCTTAGGATCGTTGTAAATCCCTATGGAGCGCCAAAACAGTGTGCAATAGCTCATGAAAACGGCCGTAAAACGTGAAAACGACGTGTTTTTGTCATAAGTCTCAAACATTTATCGAGTCTTATGGTGGTTGTAAATCCCCCTAGAACCCCAAAACTGTGGGCAATAACTCATGAAAACAACCATAATAGGCGAAATCAACGAGTGTTTGGTTAAAACTCTCAAACATGTGTCGGGTCTAACGAGCCATGCAAATCCCCTTAGAAACTCCCAACTATATGTAATAGAGCATGAAAATGGCCATAAAACATAAAAACAACAAGTTTTTGGTCATGCCCTCAAACATCTATTGGGTCTAATGGTTGTTTTAAATCGGCCTGAAACCCTAGAACTGTGGCAATAGCTCATTAAAACAGTCAAAACACAAAAACGATGAATATTTGGTTATCCCCAGCAACATGCATCGGGTCTAACGGTCCATGCAAATCCCTATGGAGCCCCAAAACAGTGTGTTGCTCATGAAAATGGCCGTAAAACGCGAAAAAAAACATTTTTTGGTCATAACTCTCAAACATGTATCGGATCTTAGGTTCATTGTAAATCCCCATGGAGCACCAAAACAGTGTGCAATAGCTCATAAAAACGGACGTAAAACACAAAAACGGCGAGTTTTTGTCATAACTCTCAAACCTATATCGGGTCTTAGGGTGGTTGTAAATCCCCCTGGAACCCCAAAACTATGGATAATAACTCATGAAAACAGCCATAATAAGCGAAATTGACGAGTTTTTGTTTAAAACTCTCAAACATGTATCGGGTCTAACGAGCCATGCAAATACCCCTTGAAACTCCGAACTATATGTAATAGAGCATGAAAATGGCCATAAAACATAAAAACAACAAGTTTTTGGTCATGCCCTCAAACATGTATCAAGTCTAATGGTTTTTTTAAATCACATAGAAACCCTAGAACTATGACAATAGCTCATGAAAATAGTCATAAAACACAAAAAACGACGAATTTTTGGTCATCCCCAGCAACATGCATTCGGTCTAACGGTCCTTCCAAAACCCTATGGAGCCCCAAAACAGTGTGCAATAGCTCATGAAAATGGCCGTAAAACGCAAAAAAAACAATTTTTTGGTCATAACTCTCAAACATGTATCAAGCCTTAGGATCATTGTATGTAACACTACAATACTGAAAAGACAGTAGCTTCTACGCAACATGCCAATCCCTGGATCGGTTCATTGGCTTACATAGAACATAGATGAAATAACAAAGTAATAATCCGTGTATCATAAATAACAAAGATCCAGAAGATTCAATTATTACAAAATTCACTTAGCTCGAAGGCTAGCTTACACATTCTTCAAGTAGCAACACAAATAAAGATACTACTCCATCTTCAAATTGCCCACGAGGGAACAAGTGTCGAGTGGAGTACCGCGACCTATTTCGATCACTCGGAATCGGTATAACCTGCAACATGAAATGTAGCAGGCCCGAAGGGTCAATACATGGAATGTATGGCAAGTAGCGCTAAGGTAAAGGAGACAATACACCTAGCATCTACATGCTTATTTGGCTAGTGGAGCTTTGGCTAGCTTGCACTTTTCAAACAAATTTATCCTACTTTCGTAAACCATTTAATTCACAGCAACCCATTAAGTTCACCCATCAAGTTCTAGTAATTTAAGAAATAAGGATGAGTGAGAATATGTCATAGTCTCAAGATCAAGCAACTCAGTCGTCAGTAACCGGGGACACGGCTAAGTACTTAGTTTTTACACCCTGCAGGGGTTTGTACACTTTACCCATGTGACGTGGCCAACCTAGCTCGTACCACCACACTCATATTGTGTGATGATAGAGAGAACTCCAAGATGGGACCTTTCAGGAAGTAGATCACCAAACCGCACTGCGCACCGGTCCCAACCTATCATTCACTACATCTCTGGCTACGCTGGGTTTGGATCACCACGACCTACTAAGTCCAACCAGCCACCCATTCTTACTGGCACATGGTTGCACACGTAAGATACCATAACAAGGAGAACCAATCCTTCTCAGTACCCTAGGCGGCATTCCCCACCATTATCCACACTCTGTTGACCATCCAACCATTCCGCCTAGGTAGTTCATTAACATTATGTTGTTTTAGTTTGAAACAAAAAAACTCCACCATAGTGTGATCCCTTTTCCCCTGTCTTCACAGTAGGTCTAAGCACATCTACTGAGCGAGGCTCAACTACAAGGAACTCCTACCACAAGATATAGGATATAACATAGCATAGCAGTTCCTACACAATAACTACAGAAATACACTACACATGCATAAGATAAAAATAGTAGGACAATGGTATGAACAAAATAGCATCTACTTGCCTTGGCGGTAGGAGTCGAGGGTACAATCCTCGCAGAAACAAGCGTTGCACTCGTCACAATCTACACGATACAAAACAACACATAAACAACATACACAATCATAAGCAAGTGCACAAATGCATGCATGATAGCTTAACAAGAATTTCAGTAACCTCTCGGTGTTCTCTGAAGTTTTATTACTACTGCATGATGCATGGAAAACCTTTAATGAAAAGAAAACAAACCAATGCAATTTGTGAACCTAAATAATCGGCTTTTAGGCAAAACACTAAACCTCTATAGCAAACAGGGTTGTAAGAGCTGGGCAAAAATACTACTGTGTAGGTAACTTGAACCAGGGGCAATTGGAATCACGCAAAAAGGCGTTACAGAACTTTTTCTACAATTTTTATAGTGTTTTAAGCCTTTTCAAAGTCTCAAAGAAGTACATATAGTAAACCTGTAATATTATTTTATGAACAAATTCTACACAATTTTGTGAATCCAACGATATATTATTTGCTAAATTTGGACTAGTAAATCTTTTTATACGAATTTCTGAAGTTGGACATATTTTCTGGAAAATAATTAATCTCTGAAAATCGACGGGGGAATATTACGGGAATGTTCCGGGAATATAATCCCGCTGACAAGCGTGTCCGGCTGACGCGGCGGTTGACCAGTCAGCGGTCAGCGCCCGCGGTCAGCGGCCGATCTGGGTCGTCCGTGCTCGATCCGACGGCCGGGGACGATCGCGGCGGACTCACCGGCGGCGGTCGGCGTTGAAGGCTTCGGCGGCTTCGGCGACTGTAGAAGAAAGAGGAGGTCAGCAAAAGGGGCGGGGTGGCTCGCTGCGGTGTTCCCGCGACAGAAGGAGGGCGTGGGGTCGGCGAAGCTCCTTACCAGCGTCAATGGCGGCGGCGGCGGCGGCGGTGAACTCCGGCGAAGAATCACGGAACGTGGCGGCGGTTTAGATTGGTTCTAAGAAGGGGTTTTCGAGGAGGGGGCGAGGGCTTTAAGGGGGTGGCGGAGAAAAATCGCGGGGCGGAACGAATCCCGTGGAAATCGGAGTTCGGCGGCAGTGGTGGTTCGGCGTCCGTGCCCGACACGGCCGGTGGCGGGCGGCGCGCTAATAGGTGGGGTCCACCTGTCGACGGCACAGCGCGAGGCAGCGGCGGTTAGTTACGCGTCGCGCGTGCGGTGGGCGTGCGGCGGGTGCTGTTGGGCCCCGGGCGGGCCGCCGCGGTTGGGCCGGCTCGGCTGCCGCGGTGGGCTGGGCCGGCTTCTCTTTTTTTTTTCTTTTTTTTTCTTTTTTCTTTTTTTCCTTTTTTCTTTTTTTCTTCTCTGAACTGTACTGAACCTGAACTATCTGAAATTCAGTCTGAATTTTTCTGCAACTTCTGAAATTTGGCCATAACTTTTGATCCAAGACTCCGATTTGGGCGAAACAAAGTTCTACGGATTCGTATTGACGAACTCTACGTATCTATGCATATGGAATGCCCAAAAAGTGTCATTCTAGAAGATGCAAGGCAAAAGCCCTAGTAATCTCATAAGAGATGGAAAAGCAAAAAAAGTGGTACTTTGGCCAAATGCCTTTAAAACTGGACTTTTGCAAATATGATCATGATGCAATGACATGTATGTATGCAGTGCCAAATCTAGAATTTGGGATGTGACAAGACTAACCCCCGTAAGATGAATCTCGTCCTCGAGATTCGACGTGGCTCGCAAATAGGTGCGGGTGGTCCTCTCGAAGGCCATCCTCTCGCTCCCAGGTGGCTTCTTCTTCGATGTGATGGCTCCATTGCACCTTGCAAAACCTGATCGTCTTGCTGCGTGTAAATCTCTCCGATGTTTCCAAGATCTTGACCGGTTTCTCCTCATAGGTCAAGTCGTTCTCCAGCTGAACCTCTTCAAGCGACACGGTGTCTCTCAATGGTGTATCCATCATCTCCGGATGGCACTTCTTCAGCTAAGACACATGGAACACGTCGTGAACGGCGGATAGAACCTCTGGCATCTCCAGCTGGTACGCAACCTCTCCTTTGCATGCTAGGATTTTGTAGGGCCCTATAAACCGAGGAGCCATCTTGCCCTTAATCCCAAATCGCTTAATTCCACGCAGAGGCGAAACTCTAAGGTAGGCTCGATCTCCAATCTCATACACCACCTCCTTGCGCTTAGCATCAGCATAGCTCTTCTTCCTTGACTGTGCTACCTTCATCCTATCTCGAATCAAACTGACCTTCTCCTCAGCATCCTTGATCAAGTCAGGTCCAAACAACTGACGCTCACCTACACCATCCCACAATAATAGTGTCCTGCACCTCTTACCATATAGTACATCGAACGGTGACGTCTTGATGCTAGTCTGGTAGCTGTTGTTGTAGGAAAACTCAGCATAAGCCAAGTTCTCATCCCAACTAGAGCCATGAGCTAGAGCGCAAGCTCTCAACATATCCTCCAAAATCTGATTCACTCTCTTGGTTTGTCCATCCGTCTAGGGGTGGAAAGCTGTGCTAAATTCCAACCTCGTTCACAATGACTCATGTAGCTGGCGCCAAAAGCGAGAGGTGAATTGGGTGCCTCTATCCGACACGATGCTCTTAGGAACTCCATGCAGGCACACAATTATGTTCATGTAGATCTTGGCTAATTTAGCACTAGTGTAGGTGGTCTTCACGGGTATAAAGTGGGCTACGTTGGTTAAGTGATCAACCATTACCCAAATAGAGTCGTATCCTGACCTCGTCCTGGGCAGTCCTGTGATAAAATCCATCCCAACTCTATCCCACTTCCAATCAGGTATCGGCAATGGCTGTAGCAACCCCGCTGGCTTCTGGTGCTCAGCCTTTACTCTACTACAGACATCACATAAGGCATTATACTCTGCGATATCTACCTTCATATTAACCCACCAATACCTTTCCTTCAAATCCATGTACATCTTTGTGTTACTAGGATGTATGGAGTAGGGAGAGTCATGGGCTTCCTAGAGAATCAGCTTCCTAATCCCCTGATCGTTGGGCACGCACAAATGATCTCCATACCATAGTGCTCCTTGTTCATCTTCGTGAAATCCTTCCGCCTTTCCCTTGGGTATGTTTTCCTTTACCCTCCTCAGTTCAATATCCTCTTTCTGAGCTTCACTAATTTTATCCTGAAGTGTTGGCTTGATTTCCATTGCTGTTAAATATCCCTCAGATACTATCTCTAATCTGAGATCCTTGAATTGCTCACACAAATTCTTGGGTAACTCTCCCACGGTCAAACCATTAGCATACAACTTGTGGCTTAGCGCGTCTGCTACAACATTAGCCTTTCCGGGATGATATTGCAGACTCATGTCATAATCCTTTATAAGCTCCAACCATCTTCTCTGCCTCATGTTCAACTCCTTTTGTGTGAATATGTATTTCAAGCTCTTGTGGTCCGTGAATACATCGCAATGCTTACCCATCAGATAGGGCCTCCATACCTTGACTACATGCACAACTGACGCTAATTCCAAGTCATGCGTGGGGTAATTCTGCTCATGGTGTTTAAGTTGGCGTGAGGCATAGGATACCACTCTCCCATCTTGCATCAACACACTTCCAAGCGCTTGACGAGACGCATCGCAGTACACTTGGAAGTCCTTCTGAATATCAGGCAAACACAAAATAGGTGTGGTCACCAAGCATTGCTTCAGTTCCTGGAAAGTAGCTTCGCACTCTTCTGTCCACTCAAATCTTTTCTCCTTCTTTAATAACTCAGTCATTGGCTTCGCAACCTTGGAGAAATTTTCTATGAACCTCCTATAGTATCCAGCAAGTCCCAAGAAACTTCGAATATCTCCCACATTCTTGGATGACTCCCATTCTGTAACTGACACCACCTTGCTTGGATCAACTGCAACTCCTTCACCTTACACTATGTGTCCTAGAAATCCCACAGTGTTCAACCAAAACTCGCACTTGCTAAACATAGCATATAGCTTATGCTCTCTCAACTTCTCCATAATTAGGCGCAAATGCTTCTCATGCTCAATGTCATCTTTAGAATAAATCAATATGTCATCGATGAACACCACGACAAATTTATCCAAGTACTCCATGAATACCTTGTTCATCATGGTCATAAAATATGCCAGAGCATTTGTTAGTCCAAAAGACATAACTGTATACTCATATAAACCATACCTAGTGGTGAAGGCGGTCTTTGGTATGTCCTGCTCATGGATCTTTAATTGAAAATACCCTGACCTTAGGTCGATCTTGGAAAATACCTTTGCTCCCTTCAACCGATCGAACAAGTCATTTATATTGGGTAGAGGATATTTATTTTTGATGGTAACCTCATTAAGGGAGCGATAGTCTACCACCAGCCTCTTACTACTATCCTTCTTCTCCACAAATAGAGCAGGCGCACCCCAAGATGAAGAACTTGGTTTAATGAATCCCTTGTCCAACTGTTCTCTAAGTTGCTTCTTCAATTCCTTTAGCTCATCCACATCCATCTTGTACGGCCTCTTGGCTAACGGTCATGTTCCTGGCATCAAGTCAATAAGAAACTCCACGTCCCTGTCAGGTGGCATCCCTGGTAGTTCTTCCGGAAACACATCAGGGTATTCTCTCACTACGGGTACGGTGTCCATGCTAACCCCCTTAAGAGAGTTCACCTTAGTACCCTTAAGACGTGCTGCTGACTTGAACTTAATCTTTATGCCTTGTGGTGTCCTAAGAGAGATGGCACGTTGTCCACAATCTATCTGTCCATCATGTTTGGACAACCAATCCATGCCCAGTATTACATCTAGTCCTTGCGACTCCAAAACTACCAATTGTGCTGGGAAGCTGTGTGCTCCAATTCCTATGGTAAGATCACGGCATCCCTTACTAGCTAGCATCTCTCCTCCTGGTGAGCTCACTCTAATGGTCCCTTTTAGTGACTCAGTGGCTAACTTATGTCTATCCACAAATGCCCGTGATATGAATGAATGCGATACACTAGTATCAAATAGAACAAGTGCAATATGGGAATCGATTGGAAACTTACCAATCATGAGATCCGGCTCATCACGGATTTCCTCCACATTCACAAGGTTCACATTCGCCTTCTGGTTGGGTCCAATCTTGCGTCCTACTCCCGTGTTCTTCTCCGGGCAGGTACTAGCATAATGGCCCAGCTTCTTGCACTTGTAGGACTCCACATTGCTGAGGTCCTTCTTGCTCACATAGTCATGTCCATTGTTCCTCCTAGAGTTTCTGTGGTGGCTCCTGTGACCATTATGGTGGAGGTCATTTCATCCACGGTGGTGATTTTCATTACGGTGACCATCGTGGCGATGTCCATTGCTTCCACGGTGGATACGGTCATCTCCGCCATGTCTAGAATATCCAGAGTGTCCATCATAGGAGGTGTGAGCGCGGTGGTGTGATCCTGAGGAGTGATGGCTGTTCTTCCTCTTGCGTCGCTCCACATGCTGTTGTTTCCCTTCAAGAATCCTGGCTTTGTCCATCAGTTCCTGAAATGTCGGGCAATAAACCACAGACAGCTAAAGTGAAAGCTCATCACTGAGACCATCCAGGAACCTCTCCCTCCTCTTGGCATCAGTGTCTACATCTTTAGGGGCATAGCGAGAGAGATTGTTGAATTCTTCTATGTAATCCGCCACAGTGCGGTTTGTTTGGCGCAGGTTGTGGAATTCCTTCCTCTTCAGACTCATAGTCCCGGCAGATACGTGGTTCGTCCTGAATCCTTCCTCAAACATGGCCTAGGTAACTGTGTCCAGCAGGTGGGTAATTTGGAAGGCATCCCACCGTAAAGCAGCTGATCCTTCCAGCAAGTGAGCAGCAAACCTCACCTTTTCCGCATCAGTACAACCAACGGTCACCAAGTCCTTGTTCACAGAATGAAGCCAGTCGAGAGCAACCATGGGCTCAGGTGCAGAGGAGAACTTAGCTGGCCTCAGCCTCAGGAACCTAGTGAGAGCATCCCCCTGCGGTTGATTGTTCCTGTTGTTGTTGTTGTTATTCTGAGTTGCCATGAACTGTGTCATCACTTGGGTCAACTGTGACTGAGTGGCCATGAGCTGAGCCATCTCATCAGTTCAGCGACGAGCCATCTACGTTTTAGCACAGGTAAGATTAGAAAGAAGCAACTAAAGATAAGTAACAGCCCGCTACCCATGCAACATGCTCAAAGCCACAACAATTCATCCACAACAACCATAAGCAATCACCACATGAGCAATCACACACACAAACATTGTTCCAGGTTTTCCTTAACAGTATATAGCTACAAAATAATTTAGAAATGCTGGTAACAACATTTGACAAAGCAAAACAGCAAAAATAAGCAAAACCAGAAATCTGGCAGAACAGTTCTGTCCTGTTCACGAAATTTTTTGCCTAACTTAAAAGCGTCAGGAATTTTTGCTGATTTTTGTGCATATACTAAAGGTAATTTCGTACCAGATCCCAATTTCTCAGATTTTTTGCAGCTTCCAGTAAAACATGAAAAATCGTACAGTACAGAAGACTCAGCAGAAAACTGCAGCAGTAAAAACACGAATTTTTCCCAAACTTGTCCAAAACTCATTTAATAAATCTCACGAAAAAATCCTGGAACTTCAAGGTACTTAACTGAGCAATCTAAACACGATAAGCTAATGGTGCAGAAGTTTACATTGATCGATGCCTAAGACTAACGAATTTCCCTAACGAAGACTAGTTTTGGAGGACCATCTCTAACTATTTGATGAACAGGTTGCAATAGGTTCTGGAGTCCATGCGCTGACGCTTCGATCCTCGTGCATGCCACGGTGGTGGTGTGTACACCTCTCCCGAGTCTTCTTCACTTGAGTCCTCGAATTCCACCTCTTTGGGGTCCTCCTCCTCGCTTCCTTCAACATAAGCGCCCGCTACATCTCCTCCATCGTCGTCATCGCTTCCTTCATCATCACTGCCTCCATCTTCATCATTGTTACCTCCTCCACCATTGTTACCTCCATCACCATTATCCGCATCATCATCATCATCATCACCATTGTTCCCATCATCGCCATTGCCATTATTTGGTGGAGGATTCTGCTGTGCTTGAAGGGCAGCAGTCTGGGTAGCCATATCCACTATATTTGATCACGCTCAGCCACCACTTGATTCCTTTCTACAATAGATTGGTTCAGCGCTGCAATCGTGGCATCTCTACCAATGAGGGATTGCTCCATTGTATTCACAGCAGTGTGCAAGGTTTCCATCTCATACCCTTGCAAATGCACAGTGCCGTGAAAATAATCCAACTCCTCCTTTTGCTGCATCAGCTTCTCTTCTCTCTCCCAAGCTTTAATCTCCACAGTACTAAAAAGACAGTAGCTTCTACGCAACATGCCAATCCCTGGATCGGTTCATTGGCTTACATAGAACATAGATGAAATAACAAACTAATAATCCGTGTATCATAAATAACGAAGATCCAGAAGATTCAATTATTACAAAATTCGCTTAGCTCGAAGGCTAGCTTACACATTATTCAAGTAGCAACACAAATAAAGATACTACTCCATCTTCAAATTGCCCACGAGGGAACAAGTGAGTACCGCGACCTATTTCGATCACTCGGAATCGGTATAACCTGCAACATGAAACATAGCAGCCCCGAAAGGTCAATACATGGAATGTATGGCAAGTAGCGCTAAGGTAAAGGAGACAATGCACCTAGCATCTACATTCTTATTTGGCTAGTGGAGCTTTGGCTAGCTTGCACTTTTCAAACACATTTATCCTACTTTCGTAAACCATTTAATTCACAACAACCCATTAAGTTCACCCATCAAGTTCTAGTAATTTAAGAAATAAGGATGAGTGAGAATATGTCATAGTCTCAAGATCAAGCAACTCAATTGTCCGTAATCGGGGACACGGCTAAGTACTTAGTTTTTACACCCTGCAGGGGTTTGTACACTTTACCCATGTGACCTGGCCAACCCAGCTCGTACCACCACACTCATATTGTGTGATGATAGGGAGAAGTCCAAGATGGGACCTTTCGGGAAGTAGATCACCAAACCCCACTGCGCACCGGTCCCAACCTATCATTCACTACATCTCTGGCTACGCTGGGTTCGGATCACCTCGACCTACTAAGTCCAACCAGCCACCCATTCTTACTGGCACATGGTTGCACACGTAAGCTACCATAACAAGCAGAACCAATCCTTCTCAGTACCCTGGGCGGCATTCCCCATCATTATCCACACTCCATTGACCATCCAACCATTCCGCCCAGGTAGTTCATTAACATCAAATTGTTTTAGTTTGAAACAAAAACAACTCCACCATAGTGTGATCCCTTTTCCCCCGTCTTCACAGCAGGTCTAAGCACATCTACTGAGCGGGGCTCAACTACAAGGAACTCCTACCACAAGATATAGGATATAGCATAGCATAGCAGTTCCTACACAATAACTACAGAAATACACTACACATGCAAAAGAGAAAAATAGTAGGACAATGGTATGAACAAAATAGCATCTACTTGCCTTGGCAGTAGGAGTCGAGGGTACAATCCTCGCAGAAACAAGCGTTGCAATCGTCACAATCTACACGATACAAAACAACACATAAACAACATACACAATCATAAGCAAGTGCACAAATGCATGCATCATAGCTTAACAAGAATTTCAGTAACCTCTCGGTGTTCTCTGATGTTTTATTACTACTACATGATGCATGGAAAACCTTTAATGCAAAGAAAACAAACCAATGCAATTTGTGAACCCAAATAATCGGCTTTTAGGCAAAACACTAAACCTCTATAGCAAACAGGTCCGTAAGACCTGGGAAAAATACTACTATGTAGGTAACGTGATTTAAAACCAGGGGCAATTGGAATCACGCAAAAAGGCGTTACAGAACTTTTTCTACAATTTTTATAGTGTTTTAAGCCTTTTCAAAGTCTCAAAGAAATACATATAGTAAACCTGCAATATTATTTTATAAACAAATTCTACACAATGTTGTGAATCCAAAGATATATTATTTGCTAAATTTGGACTAGTAAATCTTTTTATATGAATTTTTGAAGTTGGACACCCGCTGACAAGCGGGTCTGGCTGACGCGGCGGTTGACCAGTCAGCGGTCCGTGCCCGCGGTCAGCGGCCGATCTAGGCCGTCCGTGCTCGATCCGACGGCTGGGGACGATCGCGGCGGACTCACCGGCGGCGGTTGGCGTTGAAGGCGGCGGCGGCTCCGGCGAGGTCGTGGGGGCGGCTCCAGCGGTTGTAAAAGAAAGAGGATGTCAGCAAAAGGGGTAGGGCGGCTCGCTGCGGTGTTCCCGCGACAGAAGGAGGGCGCGGGGTTGGCAGAGCTCCTTACCGACGTCAATGGCGGCGGCGGCGGCGGTGAACTCCGGCGAAGAATCGCGGAACGTGGCGGCGGTTTAAATTGGTTCTAAGAAGGGGTTTTCGAGGAGGGGGCGAGGGCTTTAAGAGGGTGGCGGAGAAAAATCATGGGGCAGAACGAATCAGGTGGAAATCGAAGTCCGGCGGCGGTGGTGGTTCCGCGTCCGTGCCCGACACGGCCGGTGGCGGGCGGTGCGCTGACAGGTGGGGTCCACCTGTCGGCGGCACAGCGTGAGGCGGCGGCGGTTAGTTACGTGCCGCGCGTGCGGTGGACGTGCGGCGGGTGCTATTGGGCCCCGGGCGGGCCGCCGCGGCTGGGCCGGCTCGGCTGCCGCGGTGGGCTGCGCCGACTTCTCTTTTTTTTCTTTTTTTCCTTTTTTCTTTTTTTCTTCTCTGAACTGTACTGAACCTGAATTATCTGAAATTCAGTCTGAATTTTTCTGCAACTTCTGAAATTTGGCCATAACTTTTGATCTAGGACTCCGATTTGGGCAAAACAAAGTTCTACGGATTCGTATTGACGAACTCTACGCATCTATGAATCTGCAATGCCAAAAAAGTGTTATTATAGCAGATGCAAGGAAAAAGCCCTAGTAATCTCATAAGAGATGGAAAAGCAAAAAAAAGTGGTGCTTTGGCCAAATGCCTTTAAAACTGATTTTTTGCAAATATGACCATGAATGCAATGACATATATGTATGCAGTGCCAAATCTAGAATTTGGGATGTGACATTGTAAATCCCCATGGAGCGCCAAAACAGTGTGCAACAGCTCATGAAAACGGTCGTAAAACGTAAAAAATGACGAGTTTTTGTCATAACTCTCAAACATGTATCGGGTCTTACGGTGGTTGTAAATCCCCCTGGAACCCCAAAACTATGGACAATAACTCATGAAAACAACCATAAAAGGCGAAATCGACGAGTTTTTGGTTAAAACTCTCAAACATGTATCGGGTCTAACGAGCCATGCAAATCCCCCTAGAAACTCCCAACTATAGGTAATAGAGCACGAAAATGGCCATAAAACATAAAAACAAAAAGGTTTTGGTCATGCCCTCAAACATGTATCGGGTCTAATGGTCGTTTTAAATCGCCCTGAAACCCTAGAAATGTGGCAATAGCTCATGAAAACAGTCATAAAACACAAAAAATGACGAATTTTTGGTCATCCCCAAAAGCATGCATCGGGTCTAACGGTCCATGCAAATCCCTATGGAGCCCCAAAATAGTGTGCAATAGCTCATGAAAATAGCCGTAAAATGCGAAAAAAATATTTTTTTGGTCATAACTCTCAAACATGTATCGAGCCTTAGGATCATTGTAAATCCCCATGGAGCGCCAAAACAGTGTGCAATAGCTCATGAAAACGGCCGTAAAACGTGAAAAACGACGATTATTTTGTTATAGCTCTCAAACATCTATCGTGTCTTAGGGTCGTTGTAAATCCCCATGGAGCACCAAAACAGTGTACAATAGCTCATGAAAATGGCCGTAAAACACGAAAACTTTGGTCATAACTCTCAAACATGTATCGGGTCTTAGGGTCGTTGTAAATCCCCCTAGAACCCCAAAACTATGGGCAATAACGTATGAAAACAGCCATAATACACGAAATCGACGAGTTTTTGGTAAAGACTCTCAAACATGTATCGGGTTTAACGAGCCATGCAAATCCCCATAGAAACTCGCAACTATAGGTAATAGAGCATGAAAATGGCCATAAAACATAAAAGCAACAAGTTTTTGGTCATGCCCTCAAACATTTATCAGGTCTAATGGTCGTCGTAAATCAGCCTGAAACCCTAGAACTGTGGCAATAGCTCATGAAAACGGTCATAAAACACAAAAACGACGATTTTTTGTCATCCCCTTAAACATGCATAAGGTCTAACGGTCCATGCAAATCCCCATGGAACCCCAAACAGTGTGCAATAGCTCATGAAAACGGTCGTAAAACGCGAAAACAACAAGTTTTTGGTCATAACTCTCAAACATGTATCGGGTCTTAGGATCGTTGTAAATCCCCATGGAGCGCCAAAACAGTGTGCAATAGCTCATGAAAACGGCCGTAAAACGTGAAAAACGACGAGTTTTTGTCATAACTCTCAAACATGTATCGGGTCTTAGGGTGGTTGTAAATCCCCCTGGAAACCCAAAACTATGGGCAATAACTCATAAAAACAGCCAACCTCGTACTCACAGTTTTGATTTTGCACGTCGTAGAGCTATGCTTGCAGTTGATTGTTCGTTTGGTGGAGTGAGAGAATTTTATCCTTTTGGTGCTCAGCGATGAGTTCGGAACAAATCTTATGGATGATGTCCACTTCGCGTTCCGCCATCTTCTTGTACCTAAAGACTTCTTGCTCCAGTGCTTCCATCCTGTCCTCCAGACTTCCTTCACCTTTAGGGCCCTGAACCTCTTTTATTCGTACCTCCCCATCTTCAAGCAACAACTCCTTGGGATGAATCTTTAACTCACGCATGTATGGGTTGATGATATCCATGGAGGAATCTTCCTTGGTTGATCCCGAAGAAGACATCGTGGCTCCAAAATAGAGACTCTACTGTCAGAAACAGATCGAAATGAAAACACGACGAGAACACGATATACGAACCTCGGGGGATCCGGGGTATTACATATTACGATTTTTTACAACATAAGGAAGGTACTAGGAGAAAACGGGTCAGAGACGGAGTCCGAGGTGGCCACACCACCTGCTGGCGCAGCCAGGGGGGCCACACCAGGGGGTGGTGTGAGCCATGCTGGCTCTGTTTCCGTCCCTCTTTCGCTTCGTTGCTTTCTTCGTTGGATAAAAACTGCAAAAATATAACTTGACAGATTTTTTACGGAACTTTTCTTACCAGAACTCTTACCTATTCGAAAATGGACTCCGAATGTCTCTGAACTTGGTATTTGATAAATTTTTTCGGAGTTACCACTTGAATAACATCAATATCTTCATCGTCATACACATATTGCTTGAGTCATTTAACCTTTCACTATCCTATTACACCATTTTCTCCTGTAACCTGGAAATTTCTTTCACACAATTCTCATTAGCAACATTAGTGTAAGCGAGGTAATAAACCTTTTAGGTTCAATTTCAACTGAAATCCATCAAAATATAAGCTACTGTAGCAACTCCTTCCGGAAACCCAAAAAGAATTCAAAAAGGAAATCGATTTAAGAGGCAAATGCAAGAGTGGCATAAATCTGTCAAAACATACCAGCGGGTAAAAGATCAATTTTTTCGAAAATCTTCTGTTGCTCAAATCAAAAAGTTCAAAACTAACGAAAGTTAAATAACAACCTGTGGCATAAGCACAAAAAATTACAGCTCAATCCGACATACAAAGCTTTTACACGAATTTTTCCAATGAAACACAAAAATTTGTTTCACGACAGCAACTTCCCCAAATCTTACTTCTCTCTCATTAGGGGTTGATCTTGACACAAAAAGCAAAAAAAGGATAAGGAGAGGTTATTGCCGAAACAATAACTTCCAAGACTCAAATAAACAAAAACTAAAAGCAAAAAATATATTGGGTTGTCTTCCAAAAAGCTCTTTCTTTATAGCCATTAAGATGGGCATAATAATTTCAATGATGCTCACATAAGAATATGAATTGAAGTAAAAGAGAGCATCAAGAAGCAAAAAATACACATGTTTAAGTCTAACCCACTTCCTATGCAAGGGAATTTTGTAAGAAAATAAATTGTTGAAACCAGAGGCTGCTAGCATAGGAAGGCAAAAGAAGTGCAACATAAAAACTTTCAGTATAAAGCGAGGAAACTTAATATTATTAAGATGCATTAGAACAGTCTTCCCTCTCTCATATAACTTTCAGTATCATGCATAAATTTAATGATATAACTATCACAAGAACCATTATAGCAATGATCACTTATCCTAACAGAAAACACAGGGGCACTAGCTCTCATAACACTACTTTGTGAAGCAATATTAGAAGTATCTTTAAAGAGGATAGTGTATCCATCTATATACTTAGTGACAAAGTCTTTCAAATTTGCTATTTTAGGTTCATCTTCCATTTGTTCATCAGGTTCAACAGCTTTATTTGTACTTTCATTAACCATACTAGCTATCATAGAATGTTCCTTTACTTTAACTAGGAAAGGTATTTTCTCAATTAAGGTTCAGGTAAAACATGATTAGCCGTATAAACTTCAATATTTCTTGCAGGAACACAATTAGCAATATCTTTATAGGGTTCATGATACTTATTCCACTTCTTTTTAGGAACTTCAATATAGGAAGCAAAAGCCTTAAAATAAGTTGCAATAGCTTGAGAGTCTAGACCATAAGCATTTTTAATATTTTGAAAGTCATTAGTTCCCATAAAAGATTCAATGCATTCATAATCATAATTTATACCTAACTTTCTTCCTTTATCATTCTCCCATACTTCAGCGTTATCTTGAATACGGTCTAGAAGATCCCATTTAGCTCCTTCTTCCATGTGTGTAAATGATCCAACACAAGAAGCATCCAATAGATCCTTATCATGAAGAGAAAGCCTTGCATAAAAGTTATTGATAATAATATTGTTGGGGAGCTCATGAATAGGACATTTGAGCATTAGTAACTTCAATCTCCCCCAATCTTGAGTTGTACTCTCTCCATCAAGAGGCCAAAAGTTGTATATTTGATTCCGATCTTTATGAATCTCACTAGGAGGATAAAATTTTGAATAAAAGAGAGGCACAACTTCCTCCCATTCAAGAGCTTGACCATTCTTCGGCAGCTTATAATATTCCTCAGCTCTTCCTTTCAGTCATAATGAGAATAACTTCTTCTTGACTTGATCTGTTGTAATACCTGCACACTTAAACAACCCGCATAATTCGTGTATAAAGAGCAAATGATCACCGGATGGACGGTTCCATCTCCAAAATAATAGTTATCCATAACACGATTAATAATTCTTGTAGGTATTTTAAAAGTATCATTTTCAGCAAGTGGTGGTTCATCTACTACCTTAGCAGTGGTAGTAGCATTACGAAATAAGAAACTAAGTGAATTATCCATATTGAAATAAAGTAACTAACAGAAATAAACAATACTCACAGTAGAAGTTTCATTTACCATTTTGACTCTCCAATAGCGCTTCACTCCCCGGCAACGGCGCCAGAAAATAGTATTGATGACCCACAAGTATAGGGGGTGTATCGTAGTATTTTCGATAAGTAAGAGTGTCCCAAATACTTAGCAAACGGATTTTTAGGGGTTTTTGATAATGCAGATAAATAAATTACTAGTAAATAAAAGACAATAATAATAAATGCAGCAAGTGGCCCAATCCTTACTTTAGCAAAGGACAAGCCGGTTGTATTACTTAAGATGACCAAACATTCTCGAGGACACACGGGAATATCGTCAAGTGCTTTCGCTTCATATAGTTGATTAATCTTCTTTAGTTTGATAAGTGTTGTGTGGGTGAACTTGTGCTAATGTACCGACCTTCCTAGGACTAATACATACTTGTGATTAAACCCCTGGCAAGCATCCACGAGTACAAGAAAGTAATTAAGATAGAAACCTAACCACAGCTTTAAACTCTAAGATCCTAACATCCCTTGTGCAAAGGTTTCCTAATGGGGGTTCAGGTTTCTGTCACTCCGGCAGCCCCTACGATTAGTAGCCAAATAGACAATGCATTCCCCTAGGCCCATAAAGGTGAAGTGTCATGTAGTCGACGTTCACATGACACCACTAGAAGAATAACACCACAACTTAAATAACAAACTATTGAATCGTTCTCAACACAACTCCACTACTAACAACATGACTTCTCCCATGTCCTCAAAAACAAAACGAACTACTCACAAGACATCATATGGATCAAGATCAAAGATGATATAATGATAAGCAACAATCTGAACATAACAATAATTCAATGGTTCCACTCGATAGCATCAACTACAATGAGTAATCAACATCGGGAAAGTTTCCCCTAAGAACTATGCAAGATTCAACCCAATTGTTCCAGCGGTATGAAGTCGTGATGATGGTGCTGGTGGAGATGATGGTGGTGGTGATGATGATGATGATCCCGATGAAGTCCAGCTTGATGGTGGTGTTTATGGCGACGATCTCCCCTCTCTAGGAAGGAATTCCCTCGGCAGAATTCTATCTGCCGGAGAGATCTTTCTCTCTGTGTAGTTTTCCGCCCCGCAGAGGCGGCGTAATCTTTATGTGGTCCCTTCACAGGTATTAGGGTTTCATGGGGATAATATACGCCAAAGGGGAGAGCCAGGAGTGGGCCAGGGTGGCCACACCACCTAGTGGCACGGCCTAGGGCAGCCCGCGCCAGAGGGTGGTGTGGGCCCCCTGTGGCCCATCTCCACTCCCCCTTCTGGCATCCTTCATCTTCTAGAAAAATAGGATTTTCCATGTATTTTGCGAGATTTTCTGATCTTCACGAATTTCGCCTCCAAACAGCCCATTTTCCATCAGAATCCTGATTGCAGTGGTCCATCCTCCAAAAGTCATCAACCATGCAAAAACAGATGAAATAACATAAGTATCATCTCTTAATATGAAATATATCAATGAATAACAGTAAATTATGATGTAGAATAGTGATGCAAAATGGACGTATCTGCGATCCTCATGCCATCTGGCGCTAACAGATGCGCCACACGACACTCAGCCTCGAAGTTGAGGACCACTCTCGCCCCAAAGTGCTGGACCGCGGCGCAGTTGAAGGAGCGGGCCGCCTGCCACGGGCACCTGAAAGTACCTAGTTGGATCTTCCTGTTATCCACTATGATCTGAGCTGCCCAAGTCCAGGTCCTCATGGGTTTCCGATGAACACCACGAAACTGCAACTCCGGCTCCGACATGATAGTAATTAATTAGTTAAATAACAACATTTCATACAACTGTTATTCAACATATAAGAAATGAATATATATGTACATTTTCTACATGTATCCCTAAAATTATCTAGATTTTCTACCCCTAAAATCATGTACATTTTCTACTATATACCAAATCTACACTATATACTAAATCTAACATTCCTATATCTAGAAATTGAGCCCAGATTTAATATCTCTAAAGCATCTTGATACGTCCAAAACGTATCTACTTTCCCGAACACTTTTCCTATTGTTTTTCCTCTTAACTTGTGTGATTTGGATACAACTAACACGGACTGGCGCTGTTTTCAGCAGAATTACCTTGGTGTCTAGTTTTTGTGCAGAAAATCAACTATCAGGAAAAATCCCGGAAAATATGCCAAAAATCCTATTTCACCAGAAGACTCACGGAGCCAGAAGACGAGACGGAGGAGGGCCACGAGGGGCCCACACCTCCTGGCCGCGCGGGCTAGGCCAGGTCGCGCCTAGGGATGGTGTGGCCGCCTCGGTCACCCCCTCGGCCTCCCTCTTCACCTATAAGTTGCCTCTTGACCTAAAAACCAAAGGGGGTTCGACGTTTTTCTAGAGAGAGTTCCGCTGCGCCGCCACCACCAGATTCCACGATTCGGAACCAGAAACTCCATTTTGGCACTTTGCTAGGATGGGGAATTGGAGGGGATCATCGCCATCATCATCACCATCGCTTCTCCATCGACCATCCATGTTTCCCCCATCCATGGGTGAGTAATCCCCCGCTGTAGGCTATGGGGATGCTAGGGATTGGATGAGATCGTTCATGTAATGGCATCAGATTGTTAGGGCATGGTGCCTGGTATCCATTATTAGTGCTTTTTGAATTTGTTGCAACTTGTTATGCTTAATGCTTGTCACTAGGGCCCGAGTGCCATCATTTCAGATCTGAACATGTTATTGATTCATTTTGATAGTATTGTTTATGGTCTTACCTGTAAGTTATATACACATATTGTTGTCTAGAACCAAAGGCCCCGAAGTGACAACAATCGGGATAACCGGAGGGAATGGCTTTGATGTGAGGATCACATGTGTTCACGGAGTGTTAATGCTTTGCTCAGGTGCTCTATTAAAAGGAGCACCTTAATTGCCAATAGTTCCCTTGAGGCCCCGCTGCAAACGGGTTGGCAGGACAAAAGATGTTGTGCAAGTTCTCATTGCGAGCACGTATGACTATATATGGATGATTATTTAGTACTTGGATGCTTTATCTTATTTATCTACAAATGTCATATGTTTTGATTGCCATATGAATTGTCTTGTCCATGCAACGCCCGTCCATCCATCCCTATACCAATCGCGCTTTAATCCTACTGTTTACTGCAATTGTTACTACTATACTTACTTTTACTACTGCTATTACTTTACTATTGCTACTACAAAACTATTGCTGCTGATAAACTGTTGTGAGCAAGATTGTTTCTAGGTGCAGCTGAATTGACAACTCAGTTGTTATGGCTTATAAATATTCTTTGGCTCCCCTTGTGTCGAATCAATAAATTGGGTTTCACTTCCCTCGAAAATACTACGATACACCCCCTATACTTGTGGGTCATCAAGACTATTTTCGGGCACCGTTGCCGGGGAGCATAGCTTTAGTTTTCAAGTTCACTTGGAATCACTATTGTTCGCTGCCATCCATCCATCATGGGTAAGTCTCGTGATGGCAAGGTCCCTATTTTACCATACACTACAAGGAGAGGTACGGTTCTGAACACCTCTATTGAGCTTGATTCACCATTTGTTATGAGTAAGCTCCTTACACCACCACATACACATGTTACACAGACTGCTACTACTGTTGAATCTGAAACTTCTGATACTTATGATGTTGCTTCTATTGTGCTTGATAAGAGTGGTTCATTAGGTCCTTTCCTAGATGCTATGATTGCTAGAACTATAGTTGGAAATATTGAAACTCCTAATGACGATGCTACTACACCTGTCAGTTCACCTGAGTCTAGAGAAAGCTATGATATTGAAGACGGTTATATAGAGATGACCGAAGAATTTATTAAAGAATGTCAAAACACCCATGATAGGAGTGCTATTAAGAGTCTCCTTGAGAGGCATACTATAAAACCCAAATTGTCTCCTAATGCTAAGTTTGCTGCATCTCCCATAAAAATTAAACATAAGGATTATGATTTCTCTCTTGATCTATCTTACATAGCTATTGTTGAGAAAGAACCTTTTTGTGGGACTAAGAATGAAAGTGTTGTAGCACATATGGCTGAGCTTTCTACCATGAGTGGATTATTTTCTGATGATATTAAGATGCGCACCTACTTTGTTGCTAAAATTTTCCCTTTTTCATTGAAAGGAGAAGCTAAAACTTAGTTTAATAATTTACCTTATGGATCTATTGATAGCCCTGATTGCTTGATTAGTACCTTCCTTCAGAAATATTTTCCACCTAGTGCTAGACATGCTATTTTGCAGGAACTTTTTGATTTTAAACTGGGAGAAAAAGACATATTGCCTGAATCATGGGAAAGGTTTTATGCTTTGATTCACGCACAGGCTGGAAGTTCATTACCTAAGAATGAGCTTCTTGACATATTTTATAATGGACTAACTGAAGAATCTAGGACATACCTGGATAGTTGTGCTGATTGTGTTTTCAGGAATAGGACTCCCAAAGAAGCTGAGGAATTAATGGCTAAAATAAGCAAGAATTATGAAGACTGGACTTCATCTGAACCGACTATACCTGAGACAACTACACCTAAGTTAATTGTGCCTGTGCCTATACAACCATCAAAGAAGAGGGGAGTTATTGAACTAAATGATGAAGTGATGAAGGAAGCTAAGAAATGTCTTAAGGAGAAGGGAATTAAAGCTGCAGATGTCAAGAATTTACATCCTATAGAAGAACTATGTAAAGCCAATCTCCCACTCATCCACTATTGAGGTACACTCTCTCCAACATTTTGATGAAGGTGATATTCCTTACTCTAAACCTCCTGATCAATGCTTAGAAGAATTTGATGTTTTTATTGCTAAGCAGGATATTTTAATAAAAGAGTGCAAAATCATCTAATGGAAAACTCTAGATCTATTGTTGAGTTAAAGGATATTGTGGAAAGAACCTCTAATGATGTTAAAATTCTTGTTAAACATTTTCAAATGGTTCAAACTCAAATTGATCAGCTTATTAAGGTACAAAAAGACTTGCTAGTTAATGCTGCTAAAGAAAAACATGCTTATAAAATTAGAACTAGAAGTGGTGCTACCACCCAGGATCCTCTATATCCTGAGGGGCATCCTAAAAGAATTGAGCAGGATTCTCAACAAGCTAAAAATAGTGGTACTTCTCCTAAGAAAAGGAGAAAGAAACATAGAACTATTGTAGAATCCTCTGAACCTGCTAAACATCCTAATAGTATTTCTGTCTCTGATGCTGAAACTGAAAGTGGTAATGAAGAAAATGATGCTCCTAATAAATAAAAAGTTGAAGAAGAACCTAAAAGGCACACTAAGAATACTAAATACACTAAAGAAGATTTTGTTGCTAAGAAACATGGTAGTGAAAGAGAGCCTTGGGTCCAAAAACCTATGCCTTTCCCTGATAAGAAACACAAGTCAAAGGAAGATGAACACTATAACAAGTTTTGTGAGTGGATGAAACCTTTATTCTTGCAAATTCCTTTGACTGATGCTATTAAATTACCACCTTATTCAAAGTATATGAAGGATATTGTCTCTAATAAAAGGAAGATCCCTAATGAAGAAATTTCTACTTTGCTTGCTAATTATTCCTTTAATGGTAAGGTTCCAAAGAAACTTGGAGACCTAGGGATTCCAACTATTCCATGCTCTATTAAAAATAGTTATGTTAGAACTGCTTTGTGTGATTTGGGAGCAGGAGTTAGTGTTATGCTTTTTTCGCTCTATAAGAGACTTCAACTGGAAAAACTAATACCAACTGATATATCTTTGCAAATGGCTAATAAATCTACTACTATTCCTGTTGGTATATGTGAGGATGTACCTGTTCAAGTGGCTCATAATTGCTTGATATTAACTGATTTTGTTGTGCTTGAAATGCCTGAATATGGAAATATGTCTATTATTCTTGGGAGACCTTTTCTTAATACTGAGAAGCTGTTATTAATTGCAATCAAGGAAAGGTGACTTTTAATGTTAATGACAAGGAGCATACTGTCTATTTCCCAAAGAATATTGATATGACTTATGGTTTAAACTCAATTGAACATGTTGAGGGCATTCAAGTTGTAGAAATATATTGTCCCATACCATGAGAAAAATATGAAACTATTATGATTGGGACCATTACTATCAAGGTTAAGGTAACATAATCATTAGTGGAATACAAAGTTTTGTTTCATATAAATTTTTTTGATAACAAGACTTGATCAACCTTGTCAACAAAGGGATTTTAATGAACAAAAACAATGTTTTCACCATGATTATCTTTGCTTACTTTTAGTTTACCCATTTTAGTTTTTGCTTTCGTTCAGTTTACTTTTTTGTTGCAGGTTGCTTGCTTATTAGAGTGTCTTAGAACTTCTGAAGTTTTAGTTTTGTTTTGCTTTTGCATATTCCCGAAACAAAAAATCTTTGTATCAGAAAATCATTCATCTATACCTGAAAATTGCTCAAAAATAAAGTGTCTCGAAAAATTCTAGAAAATTCATATTAAATTTTTACGTGAAAAAAGGGGCAGAGAAGTGCCTGGAGAGTACCAGGGGCCCACCAGGCAGGCACACCACCTGGTGGCGTGGCCAGCCCAGGGGCCCACCTAGCCATGGTGTGGGCCACCCTGGCCCTCCACTCACTCTCTCACTTCCCATTGCTCTCTCTCTCCCGAGAAAACACCACTTCATTGCTCAAAATCGTGTTCTTGCTGTTCTTGTCCATGATTTTTCAATCTCCTTGCTCAGCCCATCTTTGCTGCTGAAATATGGAGCAATTATTCTCCGGTATGTGAGTCCTCCGCTTGTCCAAGTAGATTTGTGTTTAGTGGTTTATATCTTGAGTATTTTGCTGCTGTAGGTGATAGGTTATGAGAGCTTGTAAGCTTGTTCAATGCTTATAGATATTGTTTTGATGCATGTTTAGGCCTCTTGCAAGTCCCTATGAGTAGTTCCCTTCATTATGTATTCACTTTGCAATCACTTGTATAATGGATGTTTAAATTTCAGAATATCAAAGATGAACAACCACACATTTGGAGAAATATTTGAGAGGGACACACCTAGGACGTCAAGGCCCTCAAGATCAGCCTCCTAGTTTAGGCCTTCATATAATGAAGATCTTATTGCACCACGCTTTGGCAATGAAGGAGATGAGGGAGATGCTCACCCATCTACCTTCCCTTGTTTTACCTTTTTGCAAGCTGCAGGGATCCTCAGCGATTTCTTATTACTGGTTCAGAGTGTTGTCCTAACCACATACATGGAAGACGAGAGTGAGAAATATTCCGTGCTCACCAAAACTTTTGTTGAGAGTTTTGTTTTCACTAACACTCCTTATCAGTCAATTGTTTCTTTCAAAATTTATAATCAGCCTATTACCATGGCATTGGAAAGATTTTGTAGCATTATAGGTATAGGCATGACTGGGATAGTGAAGAAGATCCAAGGTCGGCCCGCTGATTTGTTGGAGCTCTATCGAAGTGTGACAAATGACAATGACCGCGTAGCTCAGCGCCGGAAGATAAGGAACATCCAACTCCCAGCTCTTAGATATTTTTCTTATTATCTTGCCACTAGCATTCTTGGTAGGGAGAACACTAGTAATATCTCTAATTATCATTTAGCCTTCCTCGTTGCTGCACTTAATAATGATACCAAGTACAATCTTGGCTCTCTCATTGCTCGCCGCCTAGTTGCTAGGGGACCTATTTATGGGGGCGTTATTGCCTCACGTATGGTTGTTGCATTAGAACTTTCTGTGGATCCTAATGACACTTTGTTGGCACCACAAAGGCTTGATCTTGCCGCTATGAAAACACATCACTTCTGACTCTGATACGGACATTTTAGTATACAGGATGTTGTTTACTGACGGAGACGAGAGGGAAATTCCTTTGCCGCAATCCACTTTGTTCAGTATTTACAGGAGGCCATGGTCGCGTTCTAAGGAGGAGGTGGATGAGCATCTCCGCTTGCTTGGTTTCCACAGGCAGCACCAGGAGGATGTGCCTTCTTACGACTACTCTACGCACTACGGTGGGGCGTCCTCAAGCTCATATCAGGACGAGGGTACCTCCTCGCCGTACTACGGAGGCGCTCCATCTTGGCCAGCTTGGGATTGATACCCACTTAGGCCAAAAGCCTAAGCTTGGGGGAGGTATACCGACATCACGCTCATCTACATATCATGTTTAGTCGGTACTCTATATATCCATGCTTCGTTCTCTTTTTAGTTTTCGTTCTTTCTTTACTTTTGCTTTCTAAAACACAAAAAGACCAAAAATATTTCCGTTGTTTCTCTTTGTTTGCTTCTTTTTCTTTTTGATTTGGTTTGCTTCTTCCTTTTTGCTTTGTTTGAACTATTCGTAAAACCCAAAAAGATTTCGCTTTGCTTGTTCTTCCTTTTTGTTCTTGTTTTTAAAAATCAAAAACACCAAAAATATTTGTTGTTCTTCTTTGGTTTTGTGAAGTTTGTTGCAGGGTTCAGCAGTCCTCAGTGCAATTTGGTTTCATGTTATTATTCAAGCCACACAAGTGAAGGGCAATAATGAGGATTAATGACAACTTGAGGTGTGGTAAGAGGCTGGTAACGAACTCTATTTGTTTTCATTTTTGTACATATACTCATCATTGTGGGCATGCTTAGTCTGTTCATGTAGGGCGTATGTTATTTATGGATGCTTAGTAGATCTTGCTTTCTTATGATTAGCTCCAGCTTGCTAATAGTTTGTAGCATGTCATATGAATGGTTGCTTGCATTGCTCTATTCATAACTTGGTATGACATTGTGGTATCCTTCTCTGAATGTTTCACTTGAATTGACTTGGCACATGCTCATGCATGCATATGACTGAAACAATAATCAGTTAAGCCTCGATGAATTATTTTGCCTCAGGGGTCTTGAATCACTTTCATGCCATGATTTGTCCTATTTTGTTGCAAGCATGATTATGACAGTTATTACTCTCTCGTTTATCGCTCCCTTACTATTGGTAGCCTTCACTTGCATTGAGTATGAGCTCTACTCGTGTTTCCAATTCCCAAAAAACAATATTGCCAAAAGTGTCCACCATACCTACCTATTAGCATCATTTGCTTTTCCGTGCATATTCAGTATGCCTTGTTTTCTTCCGAATAAAATGTTTGCTTGTTATGAGAAAGTTAGTTAGTAAAGCTCTCATGAACTTGATGGCACACTTTATTTCTTGCACTTAATAAACCTGAACCATTGTGACTGTCCATGAAAGTTATATGCTTGCAAATTATAGGCTGGGGATTAGCAGAACCGTGCTGTCACGGGGAACACTTTCAACACCTGTAAATATATACCCAGTTGATATCATGTTATTTTGTTTATGGATGTCGTCGGTGTGAAATAAAAGGGGAGCTTGTAAGTCCATGGAGTTATGTATGTGTGTTAGAGAAACGCCTGAGCCGCCGGTCTAATCCATGCCTAATCATGGTGGAAACCTGCAGCGTAACCATAATGAGCTTTCTATGAAGCATTATTCTTATAAAAAAAGAGTCAGATATTGAGAAAAAGAGAAAAATAAAAAAAGAGATATGAGAAAAGAGGAAAGAAAGAAAAAGCACCATTTTCCCATGGTAAATAAGAAGATTGCTGAGATGCTCGTTGTCTGCTTGCCTTGTCATTTTGATATGAGGATTCTTCCGTATCATCGGGCAAGGGGTATCCCGTTGGCAGTTCTCTATGATACGCATGTATTTACTATGATAAGAACTTACCGGTAACTAAAGTTGAGTAGCATGAGGAGCGGCCCTCGTACTCAAGGGACATGAGATTTTTAGTTTATAGTCTGTCAAGCATATAACTCAGATTGGACCTCACTTTCACCTTAACCATTTAAATATGCTTATCATAGGGGCAATGAGAGCTCAAAGCTAATGAGTACCATACTTTCAGCATTTGGAAGCCTTTCAAACTTTTCAAAATCTTTTCATTCCCTTGTTGAGTCACCACCTATTCTATGAGCACTTTCTTGAGAGCATAGTTTTCATTCTTAGTGTGATGTGCTTGTCTCAAAACTTGATTAATTGTGTCATGACTTTGATGCTTGTATCTTTGATATCTTTACTTCTAGTCTTCACTTGAACTTCAGAGGTGCCTTGGCATTTATGTTTTCTCTACAATCAAAGGCAAGCGAGATACCACTCTATCATACCTTTTTATGAGCATTGCAATGTTGCTTATGTTTATGTTTCATGCTACTCTTTATTATGAATTTCTTTAGTAGTTGACCATATGCTGAGATATACATCTTATGAAGTAAATGTGTTCGTGAAAGTTTCTTTTATTGCACTC
This sequence comes from Avena sativa, assembly GCA_916181665.1. Taxonomy (NCBI): domain Eukaryota; kingdom Viridiplantae; phylum Streptophyta; class Magnoliopsida; order Poales; family Poaceae; genus Avena; species Avena sativa. The sequence goes on from OV702295.1 coordinate 469,072,150, forward strand.
AGTTTTCAACTAAATTGCTTGAGGACAAGCAATAAGCTAAGCTTGGGGGAGTTGATACGTCCAAAACGTATCTACTTTCCCGAACACTTTTGCTATTGTTTTTCCTCTTAACTTGTACGATTTGGATATAACTAACACGGACTGACGTTGTTTTCAGCAGAATTACCTTGGTGTCTAGTTTTTGTATAGAAAATCAACTATCAGGAAAAATCCCGGAAAATATGCCAAAAATCCTATTTCACCAGAAGACTCACGGAGCCAGAAGACGAGACGGAGGAGGGCCACGAGGGGCCCACATGACCTGGTCGTGCGGGCCAGGCCAGGCCGCGCCTGGGGGTGGTGTGGCCGCCTCGGTCACCCCCTCGGCCTCCCTCTTCACCTATAAGTTTCCTCTTGACCTAAAAACCAAAGGGGGTTCGACGTTTTTCCAGAGAGAGTTCTACCACCAGATTCTGTGTTTCGGAACCAGAAACTCCGTTCTGGCACTCTACTAGGACGGGGAATTGGAGGGGATCATCACCATCATCATCACCATCGCTTCTCCATAGACCATCCATGTTTCCCCCATCCATGATTGAGTAATCCCCCGCTGTAGGCTATGGGGATGGTAGGGATTGGATGAGATCGTTCATGTAATGGCATCAGATTGTTAAGGCATGGTGTCTGGTATCCATTATTAGTACTTTTTGACTTTGTTGCAACTTTTTATGCTTAATGCTTTTCACTAGGGTCCGAGTGCCATGATTTCAGATCTAAACATGTTATTGATTCATTATGATAGTATTGTTTATGGTCTTACCTGCAGGTTGTATACACATATTGTTGTTCGGAACCAAAGGCCCTGAAGTGATAGAAATCGGGAAAACCAGAGGGAATGGCTTTGATGTGAGGATCACATGTGTTCATGCTTTGATCCGGTGCTCTATTAAAAGGACCACCTTAATTGACAGTAGTTCCCTTGAGGCCCCGCTACAAACAGGCTGGCAGGACAAAATATGTTGTGCAAGTTCTCATTGCGAGCACGTATGACTATATATGGAACACATGCCTATGATTATTTAGTACTTGGATGCTCTATCTTATTTAGCTGCAAATGCCCTATGTTTTAATTGCCATATGAATTGCCTTGTCCATGCAACGCCCATCCATCCATCCCTATGCCTACCGCGCTTTAATCCTACTGTTTACTGCAATTGTTACTACTGTATTTACTTTTACTACTGTTATTATTTTACTATTGCTACTACAAAACTGTTGCTACTGATAAACTGATGTGAGTAAGATTGTTTCCAGGTGCATCTGAATTGACAACTCGGTTGTTAAGGCTTATAAATATTCTTTGGCTCCCCTTGTGTCGAATCAATAAATTGGGTTTCACTTCCCTCGAAAATACTGCGATACACCCCCTATACTTGTGGGTCATCACATCTACAATCATCTACACTATATGAATCTACATTTACTACTATATACTAAATCTACATGAATATATATAGTACATTTGCTAAAAAGGGGGGAGAGAGACGCTCACCGGTGGTGGCTGGAGGCGATTGCGAGGGTTGGTGGATGCAGGAGGCCGTGGGTATGAGGACGAGGTGGTAAGCAGGAGACAGGGACAAGACGGCAACATGCACAAGGCGACGATGGGGGATAGGGACGAGGCGGCGATGGAGGAGACGGGGAAGAGGCGGCGATGGGGAGACGGGGATGAGGTGGCAATGGGGAATAGGTGGAGGATGCAGGAGAGGATGTGGTGGAGGCGAGGGAGGCGGGGGCCGGTGCAGTGGAGGTGGGCGGTGGTGGCCGATGCGGTGCACACGGGGTGCAGCGGCGGCCGACGCGGTTGGGAAGATGGAGGGGGTGTTGGGGAAGAGGGAGAGGACGTTATGGGGGATAGGCGGGTCGGGGCGGCACGGGCCAGGAAATTGGCATCCGGGTTGGTGGCTATTGCAAACTCCGAACGCCACCCCTAAATTTGGCCCGGTTCCACCTATAGGTCCGCTTTAGTAGTGTCGTCCGGAGTACACTGAGCGCCACATATAAGATCTAGTAGTGGCATTCGGTATATTCCATACGCCACTACTATGTTGGCTCTTAGCAACGGCGTGTTATTTCTAGGGCACGCCACTGGAAAATGACTACTATAGGCATTTTCCTACTAGTGGTGGGCTTTGTTGTAAATAAACCCAACAAATGTGTATACTACTGCCATGGTGGGGATGAGGGAGTTGTCCTATTTTTGTATGTTGATGGTATATTAATTTTTGGGACAAGTCTGAAAGTGATTAATGAGGTCAAAACCTTCTTGTCTCAATGTTTTGAGATGAAGGATTTTGGAGAAGCTGATGTTATCTTAAACATCAAGTTACCGAGAGATGAGAATAATGGGATTGTACTTGTGCAATCGTATTATGTGGAAAAGGTGTTTATAATATTTGGATATAATGATTCTCCCGGACCTTATGATCCTAGTGTGTGCTTCGAAAGAACTAAAAGATGACTAGAGATCAATTGAGATACTCTCATATTATTGGCTCCCTTATATATTTAGCTTGCGCTATGAGTCCTGACATCTCGTTTGCTGTGAGAAAACTTAGACGGTTTGTGTCCAACCCGGGAGATGATCATTGTCATGCTCCTAAGAGAGTAATGCGCTATCTAAAGGGAACAATGAGCTATGGAATTCATTATACTAGGTATCCAAGAGTACTTGAAGGGTATAGTGATTCAAATTGGATATCAGATGCTGATGAGATAAAGGCCACAAGTGGATATGTATTCACTCTTGGTGGTGGCGTTGTTTCATGGAAGTCATGCAAGAAGACCATCTTAACAAGGTCAACTATGGAAGCAGAACTCACAAATTAGATACTATGCCTGTTGAAGCAGAATGGCTCCGTGAACTCTTAACAGATTACCTATGGTTGAAAAACCAATACCGACAATCCTTTTGAACTATGACAACCAAACTGTGATTGTCAAAGTGAACAATTCTAAGGACAATATGAAGAGTTCAAGACATGTCAAGAGAATATCGAAGTCTGTCAGAAAGCTGAGAAACTCCGGAGTTATAGCATTAGATTATGTCCAAACGGCTAAGAATCTAACATATCATTTTACGAAAGGACTATCAAGAAATTTGATAGAAAATGCATCGAGGGAGATGGGTTTGAGACCCACGTGAGTTGTCAAGGGGGTAACCCAACCTATGTGATTGGAGATCCCGTGAATTAGGACTTGGGAAAACAAACCGAAACAACTAAGTTGAGAGAAACTTTTAAGTCTCCTACTCCACTGCAGATGCAATTCTCTCATAGAATTCTGTTAGGAAGGTTGATTACATCTTAATGTGTTCTGCCTGTCTCCTTGGGAGCAAAGACACTGTCCTATAGAGTGATCTTGAAAAAAAACACCTATATGAGCCACACTGCTGGTCACAGTATATGAGATTTGGGCGTATCTCTAGAAATTTCATGAAAGGTCGAGGAGTATGAATTATAAGCTCCACCCGAGGGGTAACCTATGGCAGACAAGTACTGGTAACGACATTGAGTGAAACTTGCTGCTCAATAATGACAATTCAAGGCATAGTCTATTGTTCATTTGTAGTCAAGTGTATCTCTTTGTCTAGATGGAAGTTCAACTTAACAGTCTCCACTAAACTGCAGGTATATTAAAAAAGTGATTGGAACTAATGAGCCATATGATGTGACTCTGAGATCTGGTGGGGGATTGTTAGATTTATATGGGTTGCGACCCATATAGGCAGCCCATGTAATCTAATAAATCCTGAAATCTCAAGGCCCATCTACTATGACATCTTGGAAGCTGTGTGGGAGACAAAGTTTAGTCTCGCATTGCTAGTTCGGAGAGAGTTGGTCCAGCTTATAAGGTGAATCGTTTCACTCCCACTAGGTTAGTAAGAAGAGAAGGAGTCCATGCGCACCACTCCTCCTCCGCCGCCACCCGCCTCGCCTCGCTCGCACACGCATCGCTTTCGTAAATCGAGTTCGACTTAGAAACTTGTTTTGTGGAAGACTAATTTTTTGCATGGTGCACGAGATGTTGGATACGTGTCAACATTTATGTGCATGTTTGACAGCGTGTCTTTTTCTTTCACCGCGTGGCGACTCGGTCGGCTCACCTCCCAGGCTATAGAGGGAGAGACAATACAGATCTATAAGTAACTTGTTCTTTCTCTATCTCTCTCACATTGTTCCTCTTGCCACGCCGCTCTCTAGGCTTCCCTATCCCGGCGACTGCGTGCACGACCGTCTGGGAGAGCATGCCTCTGAAACCTCGTCCGTTGAGATTCTGCACCAGAAGACGAACGATAAAGTTTTTGGGGAGCGTCTCAACGCGACTGCTTGCCTCCGTTCGTGTGTTCTTCTCCATCAACAGACGGCCTCAATATCACCATGGGCGACAACAACAAAGATCAATATGCTGATGCGGTGATGACCTTCCCGATCAACCTGTGCGTGCTATTCATCTCTTTGTATACACTAGTTCTTGCTAAATTTTCAGATCTATTAAATGTGGTTGTTTGGCTGCATGTGTTTAGATCTGCTAATGCTTAAATAATATTGATTTCGGTAATTAATCTCGTGCGGAAATTGTCTAATACTCCGACACACATGGGCATTAATCTATAGGTATATTACATAATACTGCTCACCAGTATATAGTTCCTCCATCATCTCCGAAGTACACATTTTCTAGACCGAACCGTTTTCTACTATATGTAGGAAAAAGCGGACGTATTTGTAGCAAAAGCGGGATGAAATGCAAGAGGGGGAGATCTGAATCATTGATCTGAACCAATTGTATGGCTGGGACCAAGGGGATGGAAAGCACCCTCCGTAAAATGATCCTTTTGACTAGAGATACATCAAAATTTTGTTACGAGAGTATCCTTAAATAGAATGAGAACCAATTGATCAATGTATTCACGTAGTAAGTTTTACATCTTCCGTAGGAACACATGGACATTGATCTATAGTTATATTACATAATACTGCTCACCAGTATATAGTTGTTCCATCATCTCCGAAGTACGCATTTATTTACACATATAGTTGACAATTAAATCCAAGTCCACTAAACTAATTATAAAAATGATATCACACACGCAACAAGCTTAATAAACAATCTCAAACCAACTAGCAAAAGGATTTCCAAGAAAGTGCGGTGTAAAAATGTGAATAATGGTTATTCACGGTAGAATATTTTTTTTTGGAAAATGTGAGCTCAAGGTGTGGGAAAGTAGGGAGCCCGTAAAACATGAGGATTGGCTCGACCTCCAAGCCGCATGTTTACCGGGCCATCGTCTCGGCCGCACATATTTGAATCGCCCCGGCTGCATATACCAGATACAAACATGGCCAGTGCCTGGAGAAGCCCCTGGACCGGCGGGCCGCCGTCGTATGCTGCTTGATCATAGTAAATGAAATCGCAGTTGGCCATTATCTGCGCTTCCGGGCACGCCATGGGAGAGCGACGGCGACGCGCACGGGTCTGCCAGCGTCCTGCCCCTTGTTTCTCCGTGGCACGTCGACTAGACCGTGCCCGGCGGCGGCCGGTCCGTCGTTTGCCCACGGCACGTTGAGTACACCGTGTCTGGCGGCGGTGCGCGAAGGCCCCGCGTGGCCCCGCGTGGCGGCGGTGTTTGTCTCTCTGACAATGGGCTATGATCTGCAATATATATAGTTGGGGATATCGTAGAGAGGAAGGCTCGATCGCAGCTTGCCGTGCGTGTTACACGTTGAAGCTAGAACCGACGTGGACGACCGTGTGATTCAAAGAAACACGCCAGCGTTAAGTAAGCAGCCAACTGTCTTCCTTAATTAATCACGACTAATCTTCCCTTGATGAGTCTATCTAGTTCAAACTAGAGAGCTCACTCGGCTGGATCTGCGCCGCCGCTCAGCTATGCCCACACACACACATCCACATGTCTCCAATGTTGGAGTATACGTGTACACGGTAATTGAGGTAGTGTAGGATAGTTAGGACTCTAGCCTAACTTGTCTTGTACTCCAAGATGATCCCCTGTACGTCTATATATACTCGCCCGAGAGGCTCAATAATACAACCATCATATTCCGCAATCTCTCTCTCCCTCTACCCTTCAACATGGTATCAGAGCGGCACGGCCTTTGACCTAGCCGCCGCCTCCGCTTCCGCGCCGCGCCGCCCCCGGGGAGGTCGATCTCCATGATCTCCGCCGGGGGCCGCGCAACCCGTACGCAGGGTTCGTCCGCCGATCCGTGATCGGCTGCCCTGCAAGTCTTTTTTTTCGATCTCTTGATCGGTTTTCTTTTTTGGTTTACCGATCTTAGATCGGATTGCGTCGCCCATCGCCGTCGTCATCACCGCGCCTCTACTCCGACCATCGGCATCGACAATCTACACCGCGCCCGTGCGCCTGTCACCTGCGCCGCTGTGCCTTCCTCGGTAGGCCATCGCGGCCTCATGACAGGCTACCGCGCACCGTGGCCGGCTGCTGCGGCTTCCTCGGGAGGCTGTCGCGGCCGACCCCCCCTCGGATTGTCTTCGCCGTCATCGTCCGGGATCGCACCGACAACGACGCCGCGGATTCCGATCTGCCGTCGTCACGGACTTAGCGCGTACGCGCGCCGCCGTCGGTCTGATCAACCGATCTGGCGCTCGTCTCCGCCGAGTACGTCCCCGAGCACGCGCCTACCACCGATCGAGCATCGGGCTGCCGCTGCGTCGCCCCTTCGGGCCGTAGCGTCGCCGCCTTTGGTCCCCGCCGCCGGCTACCAACGCGCCTTCTCAGGCGTGTCCGTCGCTGGTGGTTCTCACGCCGCTGCACGCGGTCATCGCCGTCACCCCGCAAGGACATCGCAGGCTTCCACCGCGCCCCCTCTCTCGGCGCGGGTCGCCGCCGTCCGCGCATGGTCTTCGTCGTCGGGTTCTTCTTCGCCTACTTCGAGCACCGCCGCTGCCGCTCCTACCCTCTGTCGCCGCCGCCGCCTCTTGGCCGCCGCCGCCGCAGCATCTCCCACCGCCACCCCTTCGTCTAGGCATCCAGTATGACCACTCCTGGTCGTCGCTGGTTTGCCGCCTTCTACGTCTTCGTCCAGCACGACTTCGTCGCCATTGTCCTCGCCTCGTCCTCGACCACAACTACTCGTCTACTCCGACAACCGCGGCCTGCATCGGCACCTTGCCGATCTGCGCAACGCAACCGTCGTAGAGTCCTCCTCTGCTAGTCTCCTCTCCGACATGGCGTGAAGTTGTTTCTACTGGTCCCGTTCTTCGCATGCCCAGTACTGGCAACACCGGTGCGTGCCTTCGTCCCCGACGCGTTCCCGAGTCTGGCAAGCTCGGTTGTAGCGCCTCGTCTTCATCGGCTTCGACAAGGTCTTCATCGGCATCGACTACCTCCTCTACGTCTGCCTCGACTGCGTCACACCCACTTCGTCTTCGCATACTCGGTTTTGGCACAACCAGAGTATGCCTTCGTCCCCGACGTGCGCCTGGTTTTGGCAAAGCCATGGCCGCACCTCGTCCTCGACGGCTCGGACTGCATCGGCTTCGGCATCGCTCTCTCCGACGACTGCCCTGACGCGTCTCCGTCCTTCTCCTGGCTGCACTATGCGCACGCGGCTTAATATGCGGCTACCTCGACACCGGCAACCCCGACCACGACATCGACCACGGCGACCCCTCGCACGGCTACCTCGACCAAGGTTGCAGCACCCACCGCTCTCGGCTCACTCGACACCGGCACAAGGGCTACCACCTCGCCTGAGCTCCTCACAACATCCTCTACGGTCCAAGCTTCTGCGACGTGACACCGTCCACGACGTTCCCGCTACCACTGCGGGGGGATGTCCGCGCACTGGTCTACTTCGGCTCTCCAGTCTGACCGTTCGCAACGTTCCAGTTGTTCACGATGCTACCGCTACGACTACGGGGGGATGTTGGAGTATACGTGTACACGGTAATTGAGGTAGTGTAGGATAGTTAGGACTCTAGCCTAACTTGTCTTGTACTCCAAGATGATCCCCTGTACGTCTATATATACTCGCCCGAGAGGCTCAATAATACAACCATCATATTCCGCAATCTCTCTCTCCCTCTACCCTTCAACATCCAATCCCAATGGTTTCACACCAGCTGCATACCGGCGTTGCTCCTCTTCCAGCCACGGCCGTCGTCGGAGAAGACGACCCAGCAAGCAGTCAGCAGAGGAAGATCTTGTAGCAGCTGCGTATGGCATGTGTAGCAGCGGCGGCCGGCCTTGCAGCATTGGCGGCCAGTGTGTGTAGCAGCGGTGGCCGCCCTTTGTAGCAGTGGCGGCCATCCTTTGTAGCAGGGCAACCGGCATGTGTAGCAGCGTCGGCCATCCTTTGTAGCAGCGTTGGTCGGCATGTGTAGGAGTGTGGCCGTCCTTTGTAGCAGCGGTGACCGGCGTGTGCAGCAATGGTGGTGGCGCTGCACAGAGGCTCAACGGCCTTGCTACAGAAAAGTCTCTAGGGCGATTTTTTTGCTACATTAGCACAACTCTTTTGCTATAAACGTTTTTTAGTTTTGCTACACCAGTGGCAATTGTTTGCTACGATGTCTCCGATGAGGTTTTCCGCAAGAGTTTTTCTGGCGATGTCTCTGGCCAAGTCCGGTTTGCTATATTAGCACAAAAATTTTGCTACCTGGTCTCCGGCGAGTTTCCAGCAAGGCCAGCCCTCTTTTTTGTAATTTCTGGGCTGAACCTTCTTTTGCTTCAAAAGCAAAAGCGAGAACATATGTAGCAAAAAAGAGGTATTTTGCAGCAAAGCGGGATTGGAGCCGTTTTTTGGGACACGTGGCAGCACCGGAAGCAGGATGATGGGAGCCCTCCCATCGTTCGGGGGACACGTAGCGTTCGCCGATATCTATTATTAGTAGTACTAGCAACGTGGCCCTCGCAAATGCAAGGGCATTATATTTGATGTATCATATATGCTTTTAAAATAAGTAATAGTTTCATAGTGGAAACATCTAATTTTGCATCATATGATTCTATAGCTACAACAAATACTGAATTAGGTTAAATATCACATGTGTGGATTTCTAATCATTTTATTTTATGGGAAAGAGTTATTATGACAATTCGTTCTATGTATCATACTCCACTTTCTACTTTTTATAATATATATTAGTTATTTCAAATATCTCTGATACCGTTGATGATCCACAAGTATAGGGGATGTATCGCAGTATTTTTGATAAGTAAAAGTGTCGAACCCAACGAGGAGCAGAAGGTGTTGACGAGTGGCTTGGATCAGGAATCCTCTGTAAATACTTAACAAACGGGTTTTTAGGGTTTTTCGATAATGTAGATAAATAAAGTGCGAGTAAATAAAAGACAATGATAATAAATGCAGCAAGTGGCACAATCCTTTCTTTAGAAAAGGACAAGACAGTTGTATTACTTAAGATGACCAAACGTTCTCGAGGACACACGAGAATATCGTCAAGTGCTTTCGTTTCATATAGTTGATTAATCTTCTTTAGTTTGATAAGTGTTGTGTGGGTGAACCTATGCTAATGTACCGACCTTCCTGGAACTAATACATACTTGTGATTATATCCCTTGCAAGCATCCGCAAGTACAAGAAAGTAATTAAGATAGAAACCTAACCACAGCTTTAAACTCTGAGATCCTAACATCCCTTGTGCAAAGGTTTCCTAACGGGGGTTCAGGTTTCTGTCACTCTGGCAACCCCTACAATTAGTAGCCAAATACACAATGAATTCTCCGAGGCCCATAAAGGTGATGTGTCATGTAGTCGATGTTCACATCACACCACTAGAAGAATAACACCACAACTTAAATAGAAAACTATTGAATCTTTCTCAACACAATTCCATTACTAACAACATGACTTCTCCCATGTCCTCAAGAACTAAACGAACTACTCACAAGACATCATATGGATCAAGATTAGAGATGAAATAATGATAAGTAACAATCTGAACATAAACGATAATTCGATGGTTCCACTCAATAGCATCAACTACAATAAGTAATCAACACCGGGAAAGTTTCCCCTAAGAACTATGCAAGATTCAACCCAATTGTTATAGCGGTATGAAGTGATGATGATGGTGTTGGTGGAGATGATGATGATGATCCTGATGAAGTCCATCTTGATGGTGGTGTTGATGGCGACGATCTCCCCTCTCCGGGAAGGAATTTCCCCGATAGATTTCTGCCTGCTGGAGAGCTCTTTCTCTCTCTGTAGTTTTCCACCCCGCAGAGGCGGCGGAATAATTATGTGGTCGCTCCCCTAGGCTTAGGGTTTCATGGGGATAATATACGCCGAAGGGGAGAGCCAGGAGTGGGCCATGGTGGCCACACCACATGGTGGCGCGACTAGTGGTGGCCCGCACTAGGGGGTGGTGTGGGCCCCTTGTGGCCCAGCTCCGCTCCCCCTTCTGGCATCCTTCGTCTTCTAAAAAAATAGAATTTTCCATGTATTTTCTGATCTTCGCGAACTTCGCCTCCAAACAGCGCCTTTTCCATCAGAATCCAGACTTCAGCGGTCCATGCTCCAAAAGTCATCAACCATGCAAAAACAGATGAAATAACATAAGTATCATCTCTTAATATGAAATATATCAATGAATAACAGTAAATTATGATATAGAATAGTGATGCAAAATGGACGTATCAACTCCCCCCAAGCTTAGACTTCGCTTGTCCCCAAGCAAAAACTGAGCTCAATAAACATGACCTCAGGTTTATGGAGTGAGAGTCGATAAAAGAATACAGACAAGAAGCATCACATTCATCAATACATAAATCATAATAGCAGACAACTCACCATTATATAAATTTTAACTTACAATAAAGATACATAAAGTAAATCAGAATTAGTAATGGCAAACTTTGCTCTTGGTCAAAGAATAGCTAACAATTTGCAGGAGTTCAAACATAAAGGGGTTTTCAATGATAGCTTTCAAAGTAATACTCTCTAAGATAATAGCAATGTGCAAAACAAGGAACATAATAAACATGATTGAATAAATCATCATATGAATGAATGAAACACAACAACTCAAAATACTTGCTGAGGTAGGAGGGAATATGTTTACTGACTCAACTAGAAAGTAAAAAGATAGGCCTTTTGCAAAGGGAAGCAGGGATTTCAAGTTTCATAAAGAGCTTCCAAAAATTATGGTACTTATTAGCTTTCAGCTCTCATTGCCCCTATCATAAGAATCTTGAGGTGATTAAGGTTAAAGCGGCACAAATATGAAGATATGCTTGACAAGTTATAAGTTGAAAATCACATGCCCCTTCCTTACGAGTATGAACCTCATGCTACTCAACTTTAGTCACGAGTAAGTTCTTGTCATTGTAAGTACATGTGTATCATAGAGAAGCGCCAACGGGGTACCTGGAGGAAATATGCCCTGAGAGGCAATAATAAAGTTGTTATTATGTATTTCTTATATATGATAGATGTTTATTTTACATGCTAGAATTGTATTGATCGGAAACATCAATACATGTGTGTTTAATAAACAAAAAGGGTTCCTAGTTATGCCTCTCTTATAGACTAGCTTGTTGATTAACAAGATGATCAAGGTTTCCTGATCATGGACATTGGATGTTGTTAATAACAAGGTCACACCATTGGTGGAATGATGTGATGAACATTCATCCGAAGTATAGCATTACGATCAAGTCATTATGTTTATATTGCTATAACATCATATGAAGTAATCTTTATCCTTAGACCATGAGATCATGTTAATTGCTAACACCGGAAGAGTATCTTGATAACATCAAACGTCACACCGTAACAGGATGACTATAAAGATGGGTTCAGTACTACGAAGGTGTTATGTTGAGGCTCATGGATCAAGAGTGGAATTTGTCAATCCCGATGACGGATAGATATACTCTGGGCCCTCTCGGTGATATCACATTGAGATAGCTTGCAAGCAAGTGATGTGATCACTAAAATGTTATATCACGGGAACGAGAAAAGAGTGCATGTCGGTAACGAGATAAAACTAGGTATGGAGATACCGATGATCGAATCTCGGACATGTAATATATGGCGAGACAAAGGGATTTAGTTACAAGCGTTAAAGGTTCTCACGATCACAGAAATCATCGTTGAATGTGTAGGAGTTAGTACGGATCTCCAGGTCCCGCTGCTGATTATTGATCGGAGAAGGGTCTCGATCATGTCTGCATTATTCGCGAACCATAGGGTGACATACTTAAGAGTTACCGGACACCATTTTGGAGCACATATGTTTCAAACGAAAGAATTGCAAAGCGCAGGAATTGTTTCAATAGAAACCGAAAATTGTTTCGGGTGAAATTGCAGAAAGTGGTTCTGCATGTGATATTGAAATATTGCAAGGGGCTATATGTGAATGTTTGTTAATTAAAGTAATTAACAAATTCTGAATAAATTTAATAAAATAGTTTTATTAAATGAGAGAGCATTAAACTTGGAGAATTTTAATGCATTTAAAGTGGAGACTTTAAAAGGGAATGTGAAGAGGCATTTTAATGTGGAGGGGTTACCACCACATGAATGGGGGAGGTGAGGGGTCACCCCCCCCCCCCCATGCGCCGGCCATGGAGAGGAGGGGCACCCCCCTCCTCCTATAAAAGGCCACCCATTCCCTCCTTCATCCACACACCTCCTTGTGAAGGATCTCTCTCCCCCTCTAGAATTATTCCCCCATGGTCTCGGATTAGCGAGATACATGTTCCCGGTGGCATTTCGTCTGGAAGGAGTTGCTCCTTCCGCTGGATCGCTGGAGCGAGGAGGTGGAGGTTGTCCGGTGGCTTGAACGTGTGTGTGCGAGTACGGATGCGCTGCTGAGTTGCGACGCTCGGACTTCCTCACGATCTTGAGATCGGCAAGTGTACGACTACATCAACCACGAGTTCCTACTCGTTAACAAAACTAGTTGTCTTCGAGGGTAAGTTCTCGTTGGATGTATGTCCACCCGTTGCTTTGTACCTAGTAGATAGATCTTGGCGTATAGTTCACACCGTAGGAAAAATTTTGTTTTCTATGCTGTGGACCCAACAGTGGTATCAGAGCCTGATCTATGCGTAGGTGCTTTGCACGGGTAGTACACATATGTTTATATCTGGGCGATGATGATCATGTTATTGCATCTATTATGTATTTTGGATATTGGTGGCATAGTGGGATGAAGCGGCCCGAACCAACCTTACATGTCATCGTACATGAGACCGGTTCCACGACTGACATGCAACTTATTTTGCATAAGTGGTTGGCGGGTGTCTGTCTCTCCTACTATAGTCAATATCTGATTTACAATGAGTTGCTAATAACTTAGTTATCCTTGTTGTGGTTCATGTTCGTAGGTAAGAACGGTTCTATCTCCGAAAGCCCTAAGCCACGTAAAACTTGCAATTGATAAATTAGAGGCGTCTAGTTTAGATCGTTGCTGGGCTAGTGTATTGATATGGTATTGTTGTAAGTAGATGTATGATAGATACTCTTACAACACATTCAACGTGTAAGTTCCATAGACCTTGGCCTTACACACAAAGGAATGATAGAGATCATACCACGATGCAAATGATAGAGATCAAATGCATGGACCATATCATCTCACTTTACACATTAGATGTTAGCATCTTATACTACTAGTTTGGCGCTTTTGGTAGCATTATAAGATGATCCCTCATTTAGATATCAAGATAAAATGTGTTCTTCCTTGAGTATGCACTATTCTATGGATCGTGTTTCGAGACATCACGTGATGATCGGGTGTACTCAACTCTACGCTTTCATATAACGGGTGTAAGACAGTTTTATACATGCGAGTACTAAGGTTCTTACTTGGCGAGCCTAGCATGTACAGACATGGCCTCGGAACACGGCCCAAAAGGTTAAGCATGAGTCATATGGTTGATATGATGCCCATATAGATGCTCGCCTTTGAAACTACACCGACTCACGTGATGATCGGACTTGGTGTAGTGGATTTGGTTCATGTAATCACCAAAAAGGCACGAGGGATGTCGTTTTTGAGTGGGAGTTCATTAGTAATTTGGATTAGTTGAACTCAATCTATCATAAACTTAGTCTAAATAAACTTTACAAATTCTGTTGTAGATGGCACCACCTGCTTTTAATTTCAATGTGTTCATGGAGAAAGAGAAACTTGCTGCGAATGGTAGAAACTTCACCAACTGGGCTATGAATTTGAGGATTCTCCTCACTGCTGCACAAAAGCAATATGTGCTAGATGGGCGCTAGGCCCCCCACCAGCTCCTGATGCCCCTGACGAGGAAACGAATGTCTATGTGACTCGTCAGGAGGACCACAACTTAGTTCATTGCGGCATGCTGTGTGGGCTAGATCCAGAACTTCGAAAGTGTTTCGAAAATGGCAATGCCTTTGATACCATGGGAGAATTGAAAATGATCTTCGATACCCATGCTGCCGTAGAGAGTTATAATGCTACTGAAAAGTTCTTTAGCTGCATGATGGAGAAGAACAGCTTCGTTAGTGAGCATGTACTCAAAATGTCTGGGTACGCCGATAAGCTTGTGTCCTTGGGAATAACGATTCCCATTGACTTGGGCATACATCGTGTTCTCCAATCTCTGCCACCTAGCTACAAGAGCTTCGTGATGAACTATAATATGTAGGGCATGAAGAAGACTCTTCCCGAGCTTCTGTCAATGCTTAAGACTGCAGAAGTGGAGATTAGGAAAGAACATCAAGTGTTGATGATCAATAGGACCACCGGTTTCAAGAAGGACAAGAAAGACAAGGACAAGGGAAAGAAGGGTGGCAAATCTGTTGCCGCGCCTAAAAAGAAACCCCGAGCTGGCCCTAAGTCCGATACGGAGTGCTACTATTGCAAGGGGACTGGCCATTGGAAGCGCAACTGCCCCAAGTATTTGGCGGACAAGAAGTCTGGCAAGGCAAACAAAGGTATATGTGATATACATGTTATTGATGTGTACTTGACTAGTACTCGCAGTAGCACCTGGGTATTTGATACGGGATCAGTTGCTAATAAATGTAACTCGATTCAGGGGCTGCGGAACAAGCGACAACTAGCAAGGGATGAGGTCACAATGCGGGTCGGCAATGGATCAAGAGTTTATGTGATCGCCGTCAGAATGCTGCCTCTCCATATGCCATCGGGATTAGTCATAAACCTAAATAATTGTTATTTGGTGCCTACACTTAGCATGAACATTGTATCCGGATCATGTTTGATGCAAAGTGGTTATTCGTTTAAATCTGAAAGCAATGGTTGTTCGATTTATATGGATAATATCTTTTATGGTCATGCACCTATGTTGAATGGTTTATTTCTGATGGATCTCAATAGTAATATTACACACATTCATAATGTTAATGCTAAAAAGATTAAACTTGATGATGATATATCTGCATATATGTGGTACTGCCGTCTAGGTCATATTGGTATTAAACACATGAAGAAACTCCATTCTGATGGACTTTTGGAATCACTTGATTTTGAATCATTTGATACATGTGAGCCATGCCTTATGGGCAAGATGACTAGAATGCCATTTTCCGGTTCAATGGAACGGGCGACAGATCTATTGGAAATCATACATACTGATGTGTGTGGACTAATGAGTGTGTCGGCGCGAGGTGGATATCATTATTTTGTTACTTTCACGGATGATTTGAGTAGATACGGGTATATCTATTTGATGAAACACAAGTCTAAAACTTTTGAAAAGTTCAAGGAATTTCAGAATGAAGTGGAAAATCATCATAATAGAAAGATCAAATTTCTACGGTCTGACCCTGGAGGAGAGTATCTAAGTTACGAGTTTAGCACACACATGAAAGAGTGTGGAATAGTTTCACAACTCACGCCTGCCGGAACACCACAACGTAATGGTGTGTCGGAACATCGTAATCGTACCTTATTGGATATGGTTCGATCTATGATGTCTCTGACTAACTTGCCACTGTCATTTTGGGGTTATGCACTGGAAACAGCTGCATTCACTTTAAATCGGGCACCATCTAAATCCGTTGAAACGACATCGTATGAATTATGGTTTGGAAACAAACCTAAGCTATCATTTCTTAAAGTTTGGGGATGCGATGTTTATGTGAAGAAACTTCAACCAGATAAACTCGAACCCAAAGCGGAAAAATGCGTCTTCATAGGATACCCTAAGGAAACAATTGGGTATACCTTCTATCACAGATCCGAGGGCAAGGTCTTTGTTGCCAAGAATGGATCCTTTCTTGAGAAGGAGTTTCTCGTGAAAGGTGTGAGTAGTCGGAAGGTAGAACTCGAAGAGGTTATTGAACCTTCTCTTCATGAAATGGCGAGTAGCGCAGCACCGGAAGTTGTTTCGAAGTTGACTTCACCTAATGAAGAGAGAGCTAATGATATTGATCATGAAACTCCGAAAGAGGACACTACTGAACCTCGCAGGTCAAGCAGGACACGTGCAGCTCCTGAACTGTACGGCAATCCTATTGTGTATTTCATGGTTGATGAAATGGATGACCCTGTGACGTATGAAGAAGCGATGATGAGCCCGGATTCCAACAAATGGCTGGAAGCCATGAAATCCGAGATGGAATCCATGTACGAGAACCAAGTTTGGACCTTGGTGGACTTACCTCACGATCGAAAGGTCGTTGAGAATAAATGGATTTTCAAAAGAAAAACTGATGTTGATGGTAATGTGACAATCTATAAGGCTCGACTTGTCACAAAGGGGTTTCGACAAATTCAAGGAGTTGACTACGATGAGACATTCTCTCCCGTAGCGATGCTTAAGTCAGTTAGGATTATGTTAGCAATTGCTGCATATTTCGATTATGAAATATGGCAGATGGATGTTAAAACTGCGTTCCTCAATGGTAATATTGAAGAAGAGTTGTATATGATACAACCTAAGGGTTTTGTCGATCCTAAGGATGCTAATAAGGTATGCAAACTTTAGCGATCCATCTATGGACTGAAGCAAGCATCCTGGAGTTGGAATCTCTGCTTTGATGAGGTGATCAAAGAGTTTGGATTTGTCCAAACTTATGGAGAGGCTTGTATTTACAAGGAAGTGAGTGGGAGCAATGTGGCATTTCTGATATTATATGTGGATGACATATTATTGATTGGAAATGATATAGATCTTTTAAACAGTGTTAAAAGTTATCTAAACAGCAAATTTTCGATGAAAGACCTTGGTGAAGCGTCATATATATTAGGCATTAAAATCTATAGAGATAGATCAAGGCGCCTAATTGGGCTATCGCAGAGTACATACCTTGGTAAGATATTAAAGAAGTTTAATATGGACGAAAGTAAGAAGGGGTTCTTACCTATGTTGCAAGGCAAGACATTGAGTAAGACTCAAAGTCCGGCTACGGCGGAAGAAAGAGAGATGATGGATAAGATCCCCTATGCCTCGGCCATAGGCTCTATTATGTATGCCATGCTATGTACAAGACCGGATGTGGCACATGCTATTAGTTTGACTAGTAGGTACCAATCTGATCCAGGTTCGGAACACTGGATAGCGGTAAAGAACATCCTCAAGTACTTGAGAAGAACTAGGGGTATGTTTCTTATATACGGAGGTGAAGAAGAGCCAGTCGCTAAGTGTTATGTCGATGCTAGCTTTGACACCGATCTGGATGACTCTAAGTCTCAATCCGGATACGTATTTCTCTTGAACGGAGCAGCAGTTAGTTGGAGGAGTTCCAAACAACCTGTGGTGGTTGGATCAACGACGGAGGCGGAATATGTTGTTGCTTCAGAAGCAGCGCAGGAAGCGGTTTGGATGAAAGAGTTCATTACGGAACTAGGTGTGGTTCCTAGTGCATTGTACCCAATGGTGATCTATTGTGACAACAATGGAGCCATAGCCAACGCAAAGGAGCCGAGGTCTCACAAGAATTCCAAGCATATTAAGCGCCGGTTTCACTCCATCCGCGAGCATGTCAAGGATGGACATATAAAGATTTGTAAAGTACACACGGACCTAAATGTAGCAGATCCGTTGACTAAAGTTCTCCCTAGGGAAAAACATGATCAACACCAGAACTCCATGGGTGTTAGATTTATCACTATGTGAACTAGATTATTGTCTCTAGTGCAAGTGGGAGACTGAAGGAAATATGCCCTGAGAGGCAATAATAAAGTTGTTATTATGTATTCCTTATATATGATAGATGTTTATTTTACATGCTAGAATTGTATTGATCGGAAACATCAATACATGTGTGTTTAATAAACAAAAAGGGTTCCTAGTTATGCCTCTCTTATAGACTAGCTTGTTGATTAACAAGATGATCAAGGTTTCCTGATCATGGACATTGGATGTTGTTAATAACAAGGTCACACCATTGGTGGAATGATGTGACGAACATTCATCTGAAGTATAGCATTACGATCAAGTAATTATGTTTATATTGCTATAACATCATACGAAGCAATCTTTATCCTTAGACCATGAGATCATGTTAATTGCTAACACCGGAAGAGTATCTTGATAACATCAAACGTCACACTGTAACAGGGTGACTATAAAGATGGGTTCAGTACTACGAAGGTGTTATGTTGAGGCTCATGGATCAAGAGTGGAATTTGTCAATCCCGATGACGGATAGATATACTCTGGTCCCTCTCAGTGATATCACATTGAGATAGCTTGCAAGCAAGTGATGTGATCACTAGAATGTTATATCACGGGAACGAGAAAAGAGTGCATGTCGGTAACGAGATCAAACTAGGTATGGAGATACCGATGATCGAATCTCGGACATGTAATATATGGAGAGACAAAGGGATTTAGTTACAAGCGTTAAAGGTTCTCACGATCACAGAAGTCATCGTTGAATGTGTAGGAGTTAGTACGGATCTCCAGGTCCCGCTGCTGATTATTGATCGGAGAAGGGTCTCGATCATGTCTGCATTATTCGTGAACCGTAGGGTGACACACTTAAGAGTTACCGGACACCATTTTGGAGCACATATGTTTCAGACGAAAGAATTGCAAAGCGCAGGAATTGTTTCAATAGAAACCGAAAATTGTTTCGGGTGAAATTGCAGAAAGTGGTTCTGCATGTGATATTGAAATATTGCAAGGGGCTATATGTGAATGTTTGTTAATTAAAGTAATTAACAAAATTCTGAATAAATTTAATAAAAGAGTTTTATTAAATGAGAGAGCATTAAACTTGGAGAATTTTAATGCATTTAAAGTGGAGACTTTAAAAAGGAATGTGAAGAGGCATTTTAACATGGAGGGGTTACCACCACATGAATGCGGGAGGTGAGGGGTCACCACTCCCCCATGCGCCGGCCATGGAGAGGAGGGGCACCCCTCTCCTCCTATAAAAGGCTACCCATTCCCTCCTTCATCCACACACCTCCTTGTGAAGGATCTCTCTCCCCCTCTAGAATTATTCCCCCATGGTCTCGGATTAGCGAGATACATGTTCCCGGTGGCATTTCGTCTAGAAGGAGTTGCTGCTTCCGCTGGATCGTTGGAGCGAGGAGGTGGAGGTTGTCCGGTGGCTTGAACGTGTGTGCGAGTACGGATGCGCTGCTGAGTTGCGGCGCTCGGACTTCCTCACGATCTTGAGATCGGCAAGTGTACGACTACATCAACCACGAGTTCCTACTCGTTAAGAAAACTCGTTGTCTTCGAGGGTAAGTTCTCGTTGGATGTATGTCCACCCATTGCTTTGTACCTAGTAGATAGATCTTGGCATATAGTTCACACCTTAGGAAAAAATTTGTTTTTCTATGCTGCGGACCCAACAGTACCCCTTTCCCCAACAGACAATGAGCATCTCAACGATCTTTTTATTTGTTATTTGCATAGGTTTTTACTAAGGATGCTTCAAAGAATGCTCACTATGGTTATGTTGCAAGTTTCCACCATGATTAGGCATGGCTTAGGCTAGCCGCCCAGGCGTTTCTCTAACACATATACAAACTCCATGATCTTTAAAGCTTTACTTTTATTTCACACCACCGGGATCCATAAGTAAAAGAACATGATATCAACTGAATAATAAGTGCAATGTTGAAAGCGTTCCCCATGACAGCATGGTTCTGCTAATTCACAAATATAAAGTGCAAACATATAAGCAACATATATGGACACAATGGTTCAAGTTTATTAAATGCAAGAAAGTAAAGTGTGCCATCAAGTTTGTGAGAGCTTTAATCACTAATTTTCACATAAAAAGTTTAATTCAGAAGGTAGATAAAAACATGAATTTACTTGGAATAGAAATAATGCTAATAAGTAGGTATGGTGGACACAAATGGCATAGGTTTTGGTTTAAGGATTGGATGCACGAGAAGCATTCCCTCTCAGTACAGGTTTTTGGCTAGCAGGGCTGGGTAGCAAGCATAAGAGTTGAAGGAAACAAACAAACATACAGGTGATAAAAACAAACATGCAATCTTCCTCGGAAGCACAAAAGATCTTAACTAGAGAATACTAAGCTTATGAGCAAATCAAGAAAGAAAGATGATGAAATTATATTTCTTTAAGATTACTTTTTATATTTTTCATTCAATTCGCATAATAGCGTTGGTACTGGCCGAGCCAGGTTTGCCAAAACCAACTAAATTAACTCAATGATCCCAAAGTGATACCAATACTAATAACAAGATCAATCATATAACATAAATTGAAAAATAATATAAGATATGCAAAAGAGTAAATGATAGAACTTCTCATTAATATTCCATAACGGCAACTCACACCAAGGAATACATAGATATCTAACTAGAGGAGAGACACTTCCATAATGCAAACCATCCTACATGATAACTTCTCTATTCATGATATGACTCTACTTGAAGGGTAAAAAGATAAAAGATAGTGATGTGATACCGCGGCACTCCCCCAAGCTTGGAACAAACCAAGGGGATGCCAAAACCTGATGACGAATTACTCCTTCGGTGATTGTGGTGTTCTCTCGATGAGCTTTTCAATCAATTTCCTCAAGTCCTCAATCTTGAAGGCGAGAGTATGAATCAACTCCGAGTTGTGATTAATGCGGTTCATGATCATGTCGGGTTGTGAATCCTAGCTCGTACGATTCTTTCCCCTACTCTTCCTCCTTGAAGTCTTCTTTTCCTGCATGGTTAGAACGGGGCATATCCCAATTGGAGGGTAGTTTCTCCTTTGGCATATTCTGGAATTAATGCTCATGGATAAGGGTATGGAAGGGATTCTTGGTGCGTGGAGAAGGTGACCGCGAAGCTAAACAATGACGTGGAGTCTTCCCTCCAGTGGACATCCATGCAGTCCTTTTGAACCTGGCAGGGTTTGCCACCACTCCAATGCTTGCAATGGTGGTGCTGGTGTGCGGATGCTGGTCTTCCTTTGCCTCCTCTTCAACTTCACTATTGATCTCCTCCTCCTGCTCAGAGTCTTGGAGATCCTCCTCCGCAAGCTCCTTGCCCTTATTGTTGGCGGAGACCATTGTGCTTCTAAACTTTAAGAATAGTTCCTGGCAGAAACAGATCGAAACGAAAACACACGAGAACACGATATATGAACCTCAGGGGATCCGGTGGATTATATATTACGAATTTTTATAACAAAAGGAAGGTACTGGGAGAAAACAGGATGGAGAAGGACTCTAGGGTGGCCACACCACCTGGTGGCGCGGCTAGGGGCCCGCGTCTTGGGGTGGTGTGTGCCACCCTAGCTCCGTTTCTGTCCCTCTTTCACTTCATTGCTTTCCTTGTTGGATAAAAACTGCAAAAATATAACTTGACAGATTTTTCATGGAACTTTTCTTACGAGAACTGTTACCTATTCGAAAACGGACTCTACAGGTCTCTGAACTTGGTGTTTAATAAATTCTTCCGGATTCACTGCTTGAATAACATCAATATCTTCATCTTTATACACATATTATTTGAGTCAATTAACCATTCACCATCTTATTACACCATTTTCTCCTATAACTTGGAAATTGCTTTCACACAAAACTTCACACAATTCTCATTAGCAACATTAGTGCATGCGAGGTAATAAACATTTTAAGTTCAATTTCAACTTAAATCCATCAAAACATAAGCTACCAAAACAACTCCTTCCGAAAGCCCAACAGGAATTCAAAAAGGAAATCGATTTAAGAGGCAAATGCAAGAGTGGCAAAAATCTATCAAAACAGACCAGTAGGTAAAGATCAATTTTTTCGAAAATTTTCTGTTGCTCAAATCAAAAAGTGCAAAACTAACGAAAGCTAAATAATACCCTAGGGCATGCACACAAAAAATTACAGATCAGTATGAAGTTATGGGATTTTTCATGATTTTTTATAGTGAAGCACAAAAATCTATTTCGGGACAGCAACTTCCCCGAATCTTACTTCTCTCTCATTAGAGGTTGATCTTGACACAAAAACCCAAAAAAAAGATAAGGACAGGTTATTGCAGAAGCATTAACTTCCAAGACTCAAATAAACAAAAACAAACTGAAAGCAAAATATATTGGGTTGGCTCCCAAAAAGCTCTTTGTTTATAGCCATTTAAGATGGGCATGATAATTTCAATGATGCTATCATAAGAATATGAATTGAAGTAAAAGAGAGCATCAAGAGGCAAAAATACACATGTTTAAGTCTAACCCACTTCCTATGCAAGGGAATTTTGTAAGAAAATAAATTGTTGAAACCAGAGGCTGCTAGCATAGGAAAGGCAAAACAAGTGCAACATAAAGACTTTAAGCATAAAACGAGGAAACTTGATATTATTGAGATGCATAAGAACAGTCTTCCCTCTCTCATAATAACTTTCAGTATCATGCATAAATTTAACGATATAACTATCACATGAACCGTTGTAGCAATGATCACTTATTCTAACAGAAAACACAGGGATACTAGTTCTCATAACACTACTTTGTGAAACAATATTAGAAATATCCTTACAGAGGATAGTGTGTCCATCTTCTACATATTTAGTGACAACTTCTTTCACATTTAATATTATAGGTTCATCATCCACTTGTTCATTAGGTTCAACAGCTTTATTTGTACTTTCATTAACCATACTAACTATCATAGAATGTTCCTTTATCTTAACGGGGAAAGGCATTTTCTCAATGTAAGGTTCAGGTAAAATATGATTAGCAATATAAACTTCGGTATCTCTTGCAGGAGCACTATTAACAATATATTTATATGGCTCATGATACTTATTCAATTTCTTTTTAGGAATTTCAATATAGGAAGCAAAAGCCTTAAAATAAGTTGCAATAGCTTGAGAGTCTAGATCATAAGCATTACTAATATTACGAAAGTCATCAGTTCCCATAAAAGATTTAATGCATTCATAATCATAATTTATACCTGACTTTCTTCCTTTATCATTCTCCCATGCTTCAGCATTGTCTTAAATACGGTCTAGAAGATCCTATTTAGCTCCTTCTTCTACGCGTGTAAATGATCCAGCACAAGAAGCATCCAATAGATCCTTATCATGAAGAGAAAGCCTTGCATAAAAGTTATTGATAATAATGTTGTGAAGGAGCTCATCAATAGGACATTTGAGCATTAGTAACTTCAATCTCCCCCAACCTTGAGCTGTACTCTCTCCATGAAGAGGCCAAAAGTTGTATATTTGATTCTGATGTTTATGAATCTCACTAGGAGGATAAAATTTAGAATAAAAGAGAGGTACTACTTCCTCCCATTCAAGAGCTTGACCATTCTTCAGCAGCTTGTACCATTCCTCAGCTCTTCCTTTCAGTGATAATGAGAATAACTTCTTCTTGACTTGATCTGTTGTAATACCTGCACACTTGAACAACCCGCATAATTCGTGTATAAAGAGCAAATGATCACCGAGATAGATAGTTCCATCTCCAAAATAGTAGGTATCCATAACACGATCAATAATTCTTGTAAGAATTTTAGAAGTATCATTTTCAGCAGGTGGTGGTTCATCTACTACCTTAGCAGTGGTAGTAGAATTACGAAATAAGAAAGTAAGTGAATTATCCATATTGAAATAAGGTAAAAAACAGAAATAAACAATACTCACGGTAGAAGTTTCCTTTACCAGTTCCACTCTCCAATAGCGCTTCACTCCCCGGCAATGGTGCCAGAAAATAGTCTTGATGACCCACAAGTATAGGGGGTGTATCGCAGTATTTTCGATAAGTAAGAGTGTCGAACCCAACAAGGAGCAGAAGGTGTTGACGAGTGGCTTGGATCAGGAATTCTCTGTAAATACTTAGCAAACGGATTTTTAGAGATTTTTGATAATGCAGATAAATAAAGTGCAAGTAAATAAAAGACAATGATAATAAATGCAGCAAGTGGCCCAATCCTTTCTTTAGCAAAGGACAAACCGGTTGTATTACTTAAGATGACCAAACGTTCTCGAGGACACACGGGAATATCGCCAAGTGCTTTCGCTTCATATAGTTGATTAATCTTCTTTAGTTTGATAAGTGTTGTGTGGGTGAACCTATGCTAATGTACCGACCTTCCTAGGACTAATACATACTTGTGATTATACCCCTTGCAAGCATCCGCAAGTAGAAGAAAGTAATTAAGATAGAAACCTAACCACAGCTTTAAACTCTAAGATCCTAACATCCCTTGTGCAAAGGTTTCCTAACGGGGGTTCAGGTTTCTGTCACTCCGGCAACCCGTACGATTAGTAGCCAAATACACAATGCATTCCCCTAGGCCCATAAAGGTGAAGTGTCATGTAGTCGACGTTCACATGACACCACTAGAAGAATAACACCACAACTTAAATAGCAAACTATTGAATCTTTCTCAACACAATTCCACTACTAACAACATGACTTCTCCCATGTCCTCAAGAACTAAACGAACTACTCACAAGACATCATATGGATCAAGATCAGAGATGAAATAATGATAAGTAACAATCTGAACATAAATGATAATTCGATGGTTCCACTCAATAGCATCAACTACAACAAGTAATCAACACCGGAAAAGTTTCGCCTAAGAACTATGCAAGATTCAACCCAATTGTTACAGCGGTATGAAGTGGTGATGATGGTGCTGGTAGAGATGATGATGATGACGATCCTGATGAAGTCCAGCTTGATGGTGGTGTTGATGGCGACGATCTCCCCTCTCCGGGAAGGAATTTCTCCGGCAGATTTCTACCTGTCGGAGAGCTCTTTCTCTCTCTGCAGTTTTCCGCCCCACAGAGGCGGCGAAATCTTTCTATGGTCGCTTCCCCAGGCTTAGGGTTTCGTGGGGATAATATACGCCAAAGGGGAGAGCCAGGAGTAGGCCAGGGTGGCCACACCACCTGGTGGCGTGGCCAGGGGTGGCCCGCGCCAGGTGGTGGTGCGGCCCAGCTCCGCTACCCCTACTGGCATCCTTCGTCTTCTGAAAAATTAGAACTTTCCATATATTTTCTGGAATTTTCTGATCTTCGTGAATTTCGTCTCCAAACAGCGCCTTTTCCATCAGAATCCAGACTTCAGCGATCCATGCTCCAAAAGTCACCAACCAAGCAAAAATAGATGAAATAACATAAGTATCATCTCTTAATATGAAATATATCAATGAATAACAGTAAATTATGATATAGATAGTGATACAAAATGGACGTATCAACCATTTATATAAAAAAATGTTGCATGGTGGATTTCATGATAGTAATTTCTTATTGTGGATTTGTTTTTTCCATAAACATGGTCGAAGATATAGCCACTCACTACCGGAAATCTAGATTTTGTTTGGTATTTTTTAGTTTGCCGAGTGTTTAAATCCCAGACACTCGGCAAACAGCTCTTTACCGTGTATCGTACAGATGACACCCGGTAAACAGGTCATTCACGGCAAAGTTACCTCTTTGCCGAGTATGCATCGGGAAAACACTCATTAAAAACACACATACACGCTAATGTATTTAAAAACACTTGGCAAAAGATGGATGTACGGCAAACCGTCGTGCCACATGTCCTTCCGGCCCGCGGTTGACGGCGCATCTTACGACGTTATAGTTTGCCGAGTGTCTTCACAAGTACACACAGCAAAAGTTGGTGCCAAATTTTCTTCTTCCCCGCACGCCAAAAATCTTAGGGTTTGAAACACCCATATGCCGTGTATGTTGAATCGTTGTCGTGTGTTAGTCTAAAACACTCGGTAAAGAGATAACTTTGTTGTGTGTCTTAATTTTTACTGAGTGTTTACGTCTGATACACGGTAAATTTTTACCGAGTGTTTATGTCTTAATTTTTACCGAGTGTTTACGTCTTTACCATGTGTTGCGACAGAAATACTCGGCAAAGCATATAAGGTGGCGTGTCTCAATCCAGTGAATGGAGATCACAGCAAGTGACATATCAGTCTAACATGCAACACATACATATCAGAGCATCGTTCGGCAATTCATTGTAGGTAATTGCCATGTTGACTGTTCATTTTTTTTGTAAGATAAATATTTATAGTAATTTTATGCAGATGTTTCTGCAGCAACGCACGGAGAATTACCTAGCAAGCTTAATAAGCAATCTCAAACCAACGAGCAAATAGATTTCCAAAGAAGTACAGCCGCAAAAAAAGATTACTAACTCAATGTCCAAGTGTAGTGGCAACACAAAAAGTACCGGTGTAAAAAAAGTGAAAAAATGATTATTTACGGTAGAGTTTTTTTTTTGGAAAATATGATCTCAAGGTGTGGGGAAGTAGGGAACCAGTGAACTGTGAGGCTTCGCTCGGCCTCCAAACCACGCGTTTAACGGCCCATCGTCTCGGCGGCGCATATCTGGGTCGCGCCGGCCGCATATACCGGCCAGTGCTGAAGCGGAGCACTGGAGCAGCCCCTGGACCGGCATCTATCTTAGCAGTCCAAGTGATGAATTTGGATACAGATTGTGGGATCCAATCAAGAAGAAGACATGAAGAAGTCAAGATGTGGTTTTTATTGACGATGAAACAATACAAGATATTGAGAAACCAGAGAAGCCGAAGGCCACGAGACCTCATGTTGACTTGGATCCAATTAACCCTCCTCTCATGCATGACAATCATGGGGGTATGATGATGCTGAAGACCCCGATCTACTACCTTGTCTTCTTCAAGGGGTGGTTCCACCATCTTTGATGAGATTGTTCCAATCCCTAGCTCTTGTTCCCTAAATTTTGTTGTTGGCATCCAAGATCTATGTGTATCTTGATGTATAAGATTCTCTAGTGGTTTCTAGAGAAGAACAAGTTGTATCCCTATTTGATAATAGTGGAAAAAGATTTAGGTTGCTTCGGCCCATGTTTTTCCTCTCAAGTTGAGAAATTCTCCGTGTAAAAGGGATTGGTATCACTGTGTGTTCATTTCCTACTGCTGTTCTCAGTTCTGAAATCGTAAGCACTATTTCAGACATTGACTCTAGGAGCGTCTGGTCGAGTGCTTAGACTATTTTTCTCCATATATGTTGGTGCATATGTTTTCTTCCGTGAAGAGCAACGATCCGTGGATTTAGTACATGAGTGATGCTAAAGTTTACAACTTATTGTGCTACCTATTTTCATATCGTGTTTGAGGGCGCTAATTCCCCAACATAAAGATACATTAACATTTTATTACAAGAAAGGATCCTTAAATAGAACGAGAACCAATTGATCAATGTATTCACATGGTAAGTTTTACATCTTCCATAGCAACCAACACGTGGGCATTAATCTATAGTAATATTAGATAAGTTTGTTCACCAATATATAGTTGCTCCATCATCTGAAGTATACATTCATTTACCCACGCAGTACACAATGAAACCCATGTCCACTAAATTAATTATAGAAAAGATATCACGCAACAAGTTTAATGAGCAATCTCAAACCAACGAGCAAAATAGATTTCCAGAGAAGTACAGACGCAAAATATATATATATATATATATAGTTTATAGACTCGGTGCCCAAGAGGGCAGTGG
Source organism: Avena sativa (assembly GCA_916181665.1). NCBI lineage: Eukaryota > Viridiplantae > Streptophyta > Magnoliopsida > Poales > Poaceae > Avena > Avena sativa. The sequence goes on from OV702295.1 coordinate 469,100,095, forward strand.
CAACGCTGAAAATACCGGTGTAAAAAAGTGAATAATGCTTAGAGTTATTTTTGTTTTGTTCTTGGAAATGTGCGCTCAAGGTGTGGGGATGTACGGAGCCCGGGAAACGTGAGGATTCGCTCGACCACCGAAGCTCACGTTTACCGGGCCATCACCTCGCCGGGGCACATCTGGGTCGCGCCGGCCGCATATACCCGAAACGAACAAGGCCAGTGCCGAAGCGGAGCACTGGAGAAGTCCCTGGATCGGCGGGCCGCCGTTGTATTCTGCTTCATCGTAGTAGATGACAGGGCAGTCGGCCATGATCTGCGCTTCCACGCACGCCATGCCACTGCTCCAGAGCGCAGACCACCATGGGAGCGCGACGGCGATGCGTGCTGGTCTACCAGCGGCCGGCCCCTTGTTTCTCCGTGGCACGTCGACTGGACCGTGTCCGGCGGCGGCGGCCGGTCCGTCGTCTGTCCGCGGCACGTTGAGTACAACGTGTCTGGCGGCAGCACGTGACGGCCCCGCGTGGCCGCGTGGCACGCGCACGTCGTGTCCCTCGTCGGTTCGCGCCCGGCCGCCGGCCTGGATTCCTTGCCCGCCGACGAGACCGGCGGCGCGGTCGTGGCCGTCGCGCGCGTAGTAGGTGATCGTGTCCGGAAGATCCGCGAGGAAGCTGGCGCACCGGGTGGTCGTCACGACGCACTCCGTCGACGGCGCCATGGAACCTTTGAGGTTGCTTAGCTGCCGGTGGTTTGACTGGATCTTTCTGTCTGTCTACGTGTCTGTTTGTCTCTCTGACAATGGGGATGTTATCTGCAATATATACAGCTGGGGATATCGTAGAGAGGAAGGCTCGCAGCTTGCAGCGTGGAGAGCCGTCCGATCGCCTCCCGTGCGTGTTACACGTTGAAGCCAGAACCGACGTGGACGACCGTGGGATCCAAAGAAACACGCCAGCGTTAAGTAAGCAGCCAAGTGTCTTCCTTAATTAATCACGACTAATCTTCCATTGGCCAGTCTATCTAGTTCAAACGAGAGAGATCAGTCAACTGTTGTTCGAAGTAGTAATGATCATCAAGTGGAGTACTACCTAGAGCAAAAGATTACGAGTTTATTGGTATGTTTTCAGTAAAAATAAGTATTCTTTTGAAAATTACACCCATTTATTAATAATCATAAAACGTTATACAAAGAGCACTAAAATGATAAAATTACATGTATATTAGCACGAGTCGAAGACGCGCCGCTGTCCTCGCTCCATCATCACTCGTACCGGAAAAAGCTTGTCGTAATAGACCTTGTTTAGAAAAACAGAAAGTCGTCGTGTTACACCAAAAAGAACCAGTACAATAGAGCAGCAACCGTATATCGGAAGAGACTGACATAAAACAACATTAGCGGACACGATAAACAACTGGGTACTAACAGATCTGTCAGACACATGACTTCATGCGGTGTCCGCCAGCGCTAGACGCACCACCGAAGCAAGGATAGGACATGAAGGACCTAATTTTGGATTAAGTTACAATGCTACTTTAACAAAGGAAATGGAAGACTGCATTGGGGTCATATGCACCAAATCAATCTTTGTATACTAGCTAGCCAGTGATGGGTTTAACCGTTGTTTTCCAATAAAATTTGCTTTAGAATCATACAGTCTTCTTTCATAGTTTTGTTTTTGTATAAAATCCACCAATCCATTAATAATCATCGACTAGCTGGTATACAAAGATTTATATCTTTGTCAAATAGTTTTTGCAGATTATCGGTGGCTATCTAGTTCACACCAGAGAGATCGCCCGGCTGTTCGTTCGAAGTAATGATCATCAACTGGAGTACTAGCTAGAGCAAAATATTATGAGTTAATTGGTATGATTTTTCACTAAAAGTAAGTTCTTTTTGCGAAAGTTTCACCGATCTATTAATAATCATCAACGTAGATGCTAGGTCTAGTCTAGATGCAGGGCACGGCATCATTTTTGCTAAACATATATCGATCTCGATGATCAAAACCTCCCATATGTATGAATCTGGCGCCAACGTGTGATGTTTTTTAAATATGCAGTTTGGATCTAGTGTATCTGTTTTGCCCGAACATTTTTCATACTGCAAACCAAGTTTGTGGTACACCGCATCCGTGTTTTGCTGTACCGCGAGATGCGGTATCTGCTAGAGATGCTCTAATGGTATAGAATTCTTTTTTTGGTTCAATCGGTGGCACGAGCTCTGCTTATTTCGTATGAGATGGGGAGAAAAAACCTACTCCCTTCGATCCAAATTAGTGGATTCAAATTTATCTAGGTTCGGATGTATCTAGCACTAAAATATGACTAGATACACCTGAATCTACACAAATTCAGGCCACCACCCTAGTGCCGCTAGGCTGCGGCCTTCCCCCTCCCGGGCCGCTCGTGCGGCGGCGGCTCCGGAGGGCTTCGGTTCCCTTGCACAAGCTCCCAAGGTGAGGCGCCCCTGGCCGCTGCCACTGTCGGCGCCGGCGGTGGTGGGGGCGCCCTGCCGCCAAATGGGGGAGGGCTAGGAGGCGCTCCCTGCCGAGCCTCTCCACGCGGAGGTGACGCGGGAGGGGATGCCCGACGGCGGGCGGCCGTCGAAGGACGCGGAGGATGGGCGAAAATCCGCATAGAAACGATTCAAAGACGCCCACCGGAAACTTCCGTGTGGGTGGATTTTGTTACTACTAGTTATGTCACAATAGGTACAACGGAACCACAAAGAAAGATATATAACAATGACTTCATCGAGTCAAGAATACGGATGAATAAAGATACCAATCTCGAAGAAAGAAAAATAGTATCCGAGTACGGAGAAGAACTTAATGGGACTAAGAGTTCTAAAGAATAACCAAGCGACGTTCATAACCCTATCCGGGCCAAGCCAGAAGGGTCACCTTGCTAACATCGCCGAACAAATACCTGACAAAGCCAAAGGGTGTCGATAAATGGCAAAGGAAAAAAGAGAGGTCAGTACTGAGGCCAGTATATGGCAAGTCCTAGAATTCGGTGGCTCTCGCCTACATGGGTATGGTGGGCTCAGTGGCAGCAAAGCTTGCACTATCTAACTTATAAAGACACGCTACAACTTAGGCTATTAAAGCGGGATAAGAAAGCGCTATACGATAACTAGAATATAAAACTAGGCATAACCCATCCGAAGATTCTCCCATCGAAAACTAGTCAAGGTAGTCCTCTCGCGGGACACACACGCTGACAATTTTAGTATTCAGGTATTTAGTTTATATAGCTCCTTACTAGTCAAATTATAAGTAAAATGGTAGTATGGAACTCCACAATAAAAGAAAGTGTGGGTCCTACTATGATTTTTACCATTTCGTTGTTATCACACAAGGGATAAATGAATGCATGTACCACAATTGCCTTGTGACCAACAAATCTCATATATGTTGAAAGAACACTATTACACCACAAACTTGCATTGCATTTATTTTATCTTCCATCTACCGAAGATACCTCTCTTTCTGTGTGTCAGCATTAGTACGGCGTCACCATTTGTATGTTGGTGTATGTGGATGATATTGTCGCTGTTGGATCTTCCTCTACTGCAGTTGATTGCTTGCTCCATTATTTGTCGCAAGCTTTTCCTATCAAGAATATAGGTTCTCTTAAATATTTCCTTGGCATTGAGGCTGCTCATTATTCAGGGGGGAATGATCTTGCACAACATAAATATGCACTTGATTTGCTTCATAGAGCTTGTATGGAGAATTGTACCTTAATCTCGCCATATTTGTTCTCGAGAAGTATCTGCTGCATTTAGTCATCCTTTATCTAGTGATGGCGCCTTCAAGAACAGGAGTACTTTCAGGAGATTACAGTACTTACCACTCACTAGACTCAATATTTCATTTGTAGCTAACAAGGTCTACCAATTCTTGCCTAGACCTAGAGATGTTCATTGGGAAGTTGTCAAGCGTATATTGCACTACGTCAATGGTACTACTGACACAGGGCATCAAATCAAGAGATCGTCGTCCACATTGTTAAGTGTGTTTACGGAACGTGGATTGTGCTCGTTGTATGGATGACCGACGTTCTACTTTTTTGGCTCCATACTTGTCTCGTGGAGCTCTTGCAAACAAACAAAAAACCGTATGAAGATCAAGTACCGAGAAAGAAAGAGCATAAAGGCACTAGCTAAGGGTGCAGCTCAAGTGGCATATAGAAATATTTGATTATTTTGCTCACCAATATATAGTTGTTCCATCATCTAGGAATCACATATTTATTTACCCATATAGTACACAATAAAATCCATGTCCACTAAATTTAATTATAAAAAGGACATCACGCAGCAAGCTTAATAGGCAGTCTCAAACCAACGAGCAAAAAGATTTCCAAAGTACAGCCGCAAAAAAGATTAGGAACTCGATGCCCAAGTGCAGTGGCAAGGCAGAAAGTACCGGTGTGAAAAAGTGAATAGTGCTTATTTACAGCTTAGTAGTATATTTTTTTTTGGAAAATATGAGCTCAAGGTGTGGGGAAGTAGGGAGCCCGTGAGACATGGGGATTGGCTCGACCTCCAAACCGAACGTTTATCGGGCCATCGTCTCGGCGGCACACGTCTGGGTCGCGCCGGCCGCAGATACCAGCAACGAAGATGGCCAATGCCGTAGCGGACCACCGGAGAAGCCGCTGGGCCAGTAGTTCTTCCTCATCGTAGTAAATTACAGAGCAGCCGGCCATCATCTGTCCTATGGTGGACGGCTTCCCCCTGCTCCCGTACGCGCGCCCAGCGGCAGAGCTCCATGGAACGGCGATGCCCGCCGATCTGCCGGCGCGGCCGTCGGCGGCCGGCTTGTCGTCTCTCCGTGGTGGTACGTTCGCTACACGGTGTCCGGCGTCGGTGCGCGTGTGGCCGCCGGCGGCTGATCCCTCGTGTCTGGCGGCGGGGCGCGACGGCCCCCCGTGGATGTGCCGCACACGGACATCGTGTCCTCCGTCGGTGCGCGCCCGGCCGCCGCCGGCCTTGATTCCCTGCCCGCCGGCGAGACTGCAGGCGCGGTCGCGGCCGTCGCGCGGGTGGTAGGTGATCATGTCCGGAAGATCCGCGAGGAAGCTGTGCGTGATCGTGTGTCTGGCGCACCGGGTGGTCGTCACGACGCACTCCGTCGACGGCGCCATGGAGCGTTGGAGGTTGCTTAGCCGCCGGTGGTTTGACTAGCTGGATCTTTTCTGTCTACGTGTCTGTTGGTCTCTCTGACAATGGGGTAGTATCCACGATATATATAGCTGGAGATATCGTAGGGAGGAAGGCTCGCAGCTTGCACCTTGCAGAGCCGTCCGATCGCCTCACGTGCGTGCTACACGTTTAAGCCAGAACTGACGTGGACGACTGTGGCGCGTTAGATACGACGTGAGCCCCGTGTAACCCAAAGAAACACGCCACCAATTAGTTCTAGCAAGCAGCCAACCGTCTTCCTTAATTAATCATGACTAATCTTCCCTTGACGAGTCTATCTAGTTCACACCACAGAGATCACTCGGATGTTCGTTGGAAGTAATGATCGTCAACTGGAGTAAGTGCTGTACATAGAGCAAAATATTATGAATTAATTGGTACATCTTTCACTAAAAACAAGTTTTTTTCGAAAATTTCACCGTTCTATTAATAATCATCAAACAGTACAAAGAGCACTAAAAACAATAAAAATATATTAATAGACAATCCAGCGACGACTACAGTCATTAGCGCAAACCGAAGACGCGCCACCGTCCTCGCGGAGCCGGGCAAAGCTTATCATAGTACAACTTGTTCTAGTCGACAAACAAGAAGTTGTCATGCTAAGCCTACAAAGTATTATTCCACCATACTAGCAACCATCGCAAATGATGCCACGCATATATCAGAAGATACTGACCTGAAACAAGACCAATGGACATGAAAAAGACCATCCCAGGAGATCCGTCAGACGCATGACTCCACGTGCCCTCTGCCGGCGCTAGTCACACCACCAGAGTGAGGATAGGACATAGAGGACATTTTTCTGGCTTAAGTTACAACGCTAATTTAACAAAGGAATTGGGAAACTGCATTAGGCTCATATGCAACAAATCGGTGTTTCTATACCGGCGAGCCTAGTGATGGGTTAACTGTTATTTTTACCATAGAATGTTTTAGAATTTAAGTGTTTCATCAAGAGTGAGTTACATTATAATATATAATCCCGTTTGCTCCATGCTTTTGCCTATTATTGACTAATTTTCAACAACATATTATGATGTAAACAAACCGTAGTATAGTTCATAAGAAAAGAAAACATACCCGCAAATAAAAACATGATTGGCTAGTTACTCAGTTAACGCTGTTCAAAAATAATTATACTTACACTAATAGAAAAATGGACTTCCGTCTGTAGCACTAGTTTTGGTCGTGTCTGGGTCCGGAACTAATGTAGCACTATCCTGGTTGCAACGGCTAGTACCGTCACAGGGGCACGGCTAGCTCTAGTGCCTAGTCAAACGGGACCTTTAGTCCCGGTTGGAGACTCCAAAGGGCTGCGGCAGGACATCCTAAATTGTCGAATTTCGATTTACAAATTTAAAGATATTATTTATGTCATATTAAATGAATAAATGATAAAAAAATATATATTATTTTAATTAGTTTTTTGTTTTCATTAGAATAAAATATTATTATTACTTATTTATTGTTGTTTACTTAAATAGTTGTTTGTCATTTCGAAAAGTAAAGACGTGTGACATATTGATATGAGTTAATAAGATTGATATTGTAGTCTTAACAACAAGGTACAATGTCCTTCACGTGAGGACATCTAGATGGAATGGAGAAGTTAAGTGTGTTGAGAGTGGAGTAGTGTTAGATCGATCCGGGTGCAATTTGATCTAAGATTAAGTATAGCTAGTGCTAAAAATATTTCAAGTGAGTGATTCATGAGTAAAACAATTCAAAAGTTAAATAAAAAATTGAAAATAAATTTTAAAAAATCATTAGTCTCGGGACTAAAGTTCCCGCGCACTCGACCGCAGTGCTGTGAGGGTCTTTAGCCCTGTGAGATAAAATTACGAGTATATATAGGGAGGTCAACAAACTACTCTCTCTCGACCAAAAACAGCCTCCAGAGCTTATGATACGACCAAAAACAGCCTCAGTTTCCCGAAGAGGAAGAGTCATGCAGAGTCCAGTCATCATGTTATTTGCATGACGTCGATGCTGTTACGTAAGCGAGAGCACTTTGTCTCTGCCGGTTTCTGTACTGCATACGTCATCTATCTAGAAAAATCCTCACGTACGTAAGTTACCGATAAGCTTCACGTACATACCCAGAAGCTTCCAGAGCTTCAGTCTGCGATTAAACAAGATGAAAGCCAAACTAGCGCCCTAAATTATCCAAGTGTTGATAGCGGCTGCAGAGGCCATGCAAATCACTATGTTGAAGTACGCAGGGGTATGATGCCACGGAACCGTTTATACACGATGGGATACTGGCCCTCCATGAGGTTATTCACGAGATCAAGTCCCGACGATTGAAGGGCATCTTCTTGAAGCTGGACTTCCAGAAGGCCTATGATCGTCTGGACTGGCGGTTCCTTCGTCAGGTCCTCATTAGGCGAGGATTTGACGACCGCCTGATCACCTGGATAATGCAGTTCGTCATGACCGGGAGCAACGCGATTAACATCAATGGCGAGATCGGCCCTTACTTCCGCCCCTCATGCGGTGTTCGCCAGGGGGACCCCCTGTCCCCCCTCCTCTTCAACGCTGCGGTCGATGCTCTCGCGGAAATGCTTGAGAAGGCGAAGGCGGCAGGCCACATATCCGGTGTGGTAGGCCACCTTATCCCCGGAGGGGGCATCACCCAGCTCCAATACGCTGATGACACGTTGATCATGATTGAAGGCTCGGCCCTGGACATTGCAAACCTCAAGTTCCTCCTCCTATGCTTCCAGGAGATGTCTGGCCTCCGTATCAACTTCGATAAAAGCGAGATCATTGCACTAGGGTTCCCCCTGGACGAGCAGCAGAGGATAGCTGACAACTTCAATTGTCGGCTAGCCTCCTTCCCCATCACCTACCTGGGGATGCCGATCCGCGACACCAGGATCCTTATCAGGGACCTGGAACCGCTCGCGGAGAGGGTGCGCTCAAGGTCCGAACCCTGGCGTGGGAGATTCACCTCTAAAGGTAGCAAGACTGTCCTGATCGACTCATGTCTGTCTAGCCTGCCCATGTACATGATGGGCATGTACCTCCTCCCCGAGGGGGTGCATGGGACCTTTGACAAGGAGCTGTCGAGGTTCTTCTGGCAAGACTCCTTGGGTCGCCAGAAATACCACATGGTAAAATGGGCAGACATTTGCGCCCCCAAGGATGTTGGGGGCATAGGTATCCTTGCTTCCCGTCAGTTCAACAAGGCCCTCATGCTCAGATGGGTCTGGCGCATCCTGCGGGATGATGGTGGCCTATGGCTCAAACTCATCAAGGCCAAATACCTTAGGGGCCGGCCCCTTCTGGCCTGTGATCGTCACGAAGGGTCCCAGTTCTGGCACTCCATTCAGGAGGTCAAGGGTGAGATCAGGCATGGTCTCGCCGTTTCCATTGGGAATGGGGAGGGGACCCTGTTCTGGCTGGATCCCTGGCTTAGGGGGCGCCCGCTGCAGGAGGATTTTCCGGGCTTATTCGCCATCTGTTCCGACCCAGCGCTCCGTGTTTCCTCCGCGGCACTAGGAGGTACATGGAACATCTCGTTCCGCCGTAACTTGGGCCCGGAGGAAACGGAAGCTTGGAGGGAACTCAGGGCGGAGCTCCCGGCCTCCTTGGCCAGCGAACCCGATAGTGTTCTGTGGACCCTCACTCCGTCTGGTTCCTTCTCGGTGGGCTCGGCCTATCGGGCCCTCTTTGGCCAGGCGCCTATCCCCTGGACCAAGCACCTCTGGAAAGCCCCTCTCCCGCTGAAGACTAAAATCTTTGTGTGGCAACTTTTACGCGATAGGCTCCCCTCGGGAGTTGAGGTGACCAAGCGACATGGGCCGGGGGATGGGTTATGCCCATTATGTGGGGTCCCTGAAACGGGCACCCACATACTGTTCAGCTGTCCCGCGGCCCGGTTTCTGTGGAATTTCATCCGCGAGGCGTTGGGCCCGGATTGGCTGGCCCATGACCTCGGGGAATTCCTTGAAACCCGAGCGAACCAAGCTGGGAGGGATCGCCGCCTTTTCTGGCTTGTGTTTGCGGCCATGTCATGGTCCCTCTGGAATATTAGGAATAAGATGGTCATTGAGAAGGTCCTCCCTCGACGTGCGTCTGACTCTGTTTTCCACTTTCTGGCTTCCCTGCAGCTCTGGTACCCGTTGTGTAGACAGCGGGACAAGGTGAAGTTGGACTCGTCTCTGCGCCGGCTCTTGGAGGCGGCTCTGCGGCTCCCCCGTAGCTCGTCTTAGTGTCTTCGGCGCCCGCGATCTCGGCGTATCGTGGACTCTGTCCTAGTTGGGCCGTCTTGTGCTGTGGCCCCAGCATGTGTTATGAGTGTGGATCTGTACTGTGTTGTTTGGTTGTGGACAGTTGCTTTATTTATAAAGCGGGGCGAAAGCCTATTTCGAGATGATGCCACGGAACCTCAGGTGAGCTACCTCTAGTTGTCGAATGGGGGAGTGGCGGCTTGTTTTAGAGGGGGCGAGTGAGAGCGACGGAAGAGGCAGTGCTCACACGCCACATCGCGGTGATTTCATGGACCAGGTCCTATAAAATTATTTTCCGTGTTCACATGATTGAGCTGGTGGGATTTTAGACTGACTATATAGATCGGCATGTGGTAAATATATATGTGCGTTAACGACATGGCTCAAATCAGACATGAAAAACCCTGGTGGCCAACGTGTTCGACCCGCGTCGGTAATGGTATAGAAATATTTCTTTTGGGTGGTACGGCCGGAGCTTTGCCTATTGATATTCATTTCACGCTATGGATATAGACCCGCATGCATTCGGACTACTCGGTAAGGATATATATAGATTACACGAGACGCACTAGCAAATTGGGTGAAGGTGTCGATCGAAGGCCATGTCGAGGAGGTTATTAGCCTTTCTCGGGTGAAGATCCGGCGTGGTTCCGGTCTTTCCACGCGTTCCACGTTATGAAAATTAGCTTACCGCTACGCTCCTTCACAATTTTCTTGGGCGCTTTAAGGATTAGACGAGTCTACCAGCCTTTGAGCGATAAAGACGCAGAGATCAGAGAGATAGCCTGGTCACCTGAACAATCACAAATAGTGTCCAACACCGCAACCGAGAAGGAGCACTACTTACTTTTTTTTTTTGAACTGAAACGGGTCCAAAAGACCCCAGAGCTGCCATTACTCCTAGACACTATGTGAGAGTGAAAAGTGGGCCATACATTAATAAAGTAGGATATTTGTACCTCTAACTATTGTACATGTTGGCTATTAGATTGACTCTAGATGACATGGACATGGCTTATAGTCTTGTATAACACGTCGATGTCTCTATCACCATGGTTGAGATAGAACAAGCACCTCCTCCCAGCTTCCATTCCGTAGGCATTAATGCTCTCTAACCAGGGCAACCGAAATAAGTTTGATTTGTCTCGTTGGTCACTACAACTCTGAAATCCTTAGAATTGCTGAACTGGACGAGGGTTACCTCAAATTGTTCCCGCTTCATGAATACCTCTATTGAAATGGAGTAAAAAGTCATGTCTTGCGCTGCAGGGGATATGAACAAAATTATAAGAAAAAACAATCAGCTTTGAACATTGTACATATTGTTTAAAATAAGGTTGCACATAGTTCAAAACATACTATTCTAATTTCAAAGTTCTCGGAGAGCACTATGACAAACTTCTTATCCCGGCACCTGGTGTAACCATAACTGTCACACCGCTGATCCATTTTGCAGCAATGAGTTGCATATTAAAAGATAAAAACATTCTTAAACTCTACCATGATTAGTTGCACATAAGTCTAGGATGATCAATTGTATATTGAACATCCTAAACTCTAGTCACTCCAATCAAAGCCGGAGTCAGACTGATTCCACATCTAGCTGCTTCTTGCTACCATCGAACGCAAAATCACCCTTGCAGAATCCGTAGAGGTTCTCATCCTGCCTGTATTGCTAGCCCATACTAGAGGAGCTTGCGCCGTCAGACTCGGAGGGACTGACCTCCTTTTTTCAAAATGGGGAGCGCATCCCTGGCCTCTGCATCAAGTGATGCACACAGCCTCTATTTATTATTAGCACCATATTATTTAGCAAAGGTCATTACAAAGATCATACAAGCCGGAACCGTCAAAACAAAACACTGAGCAAAAATAATAACTGTATCGCCAGCTCCCCAACGAGATCTATGAAACACCTATCTACCTGTTTCGACACCGCCCCATGGTCACCAACACTGTTGCCACTTGCCAAGAGAAGTTAGAGTGCTTTGGCGAGGCGGCTCGAACTCAAGCAAAAGGAGCCCTAGAACCGTACAACATATCCACGGAGCGGCGTCCACGCACCCGCTCCGGATGTCGCCGCCTTCATAATCTTCCAACAACCCTTCGTCGGCATGTAGATCAATACGCAGACTCTCGCCGCACCAGCCACCGACATCACCTCGGTGCCAAGCAGCAGCACCCCCCGCGCGCTAGCCGCTCCACCCCTCCCGCCGCTTCCATCCAACGCTGCTCCACAGGCAATGCTCCCATGAGAAAACGCGATACCGACACCGCGGCACCGCCATCGCCCGACCCGAAGATCGGTTTCACCCGGAGCAGCACGAGTGAGGTCGACACTAGTTTCCCGGCGATTCCTTCATCAAGGTCACGGCGTGGTAGCGCCGCCATCGCCCGCCAATCGGCACGGTTTTCACCGGCACCTAGGTCTTCCCGCCTTGCAGCCGGGACTAGATGATGGATCGCGAGATCCGCCAAACCAGCCTTAGGCCGACCACCTTCGACAGAGAAGTAGGCTGCCTTCGCCATCTTACTCGTGTCTCTGGACTGACCACAACCTCCATGGTGTCGTTGTCGGAGTTGTTGAGATGGAGCGGGAAAGGGCGGCCCTTCCAAACCCACAGGGGCCAGATCGGCCCGCCTTTAGCCCTACCTGCAGCTGCGTCGCCGCCGCCGTCAACACGCCGGAGATCGGCCGCTGCCAGCCCACACACCATGCCTTCCACCGCGTCGCTGCCTCACCCACACGCCGCCGCACGCCGGAGATCCGACGGCCACAACGCGGCGACGAAACAGCCCCGCCATGGTGCCAGACAGCTGCACCATGCCCCATCGCGTGGGATCCAGCCCGCATCTTCACCCAGGCGCGCAAGAGGACGAAGGATCCCCGCCGCTACCGGTGCCGGCCAGGCTTTGCCCGGCCGCGCCCTCTGGCAGCGGCGGAGGAGGGGAGAGAGGTGGAGGGGGGCTTGGGGCTGTGGGATTTAGGGTTCCCGCCGCCGCCGCCACACGGGGACGGGACGGGAGGGTGCCGAGAGTGAGGTGATCAACTTTTAATTAACCTCCTGGCCATGCTACTGGAGGAGCCCAAGCCGTCGAACCCGGAGAGCTCGCGCCCACGGAGTACATGAAGTTGTTCACACGCATCTCTCCCGATGACACTTTAGATATTTGGACACGGAGTACCATATATAGTTACTCTCGACCGGCACAGCCCGGGTGATCGCAGAAACGAGATTCCACTCGAGATGGATTATATATTATATATCGTATTCTATTGGTTGGCGCAGTTGTTGGCCGATATATATAGGTGTAAAAGTAGATGCCTGGTGAGCAGTTCAATACTTGGATGGCATAATTCTGATGTGTTAATAAGAGAAGAAGAATAGACTAGCCGTGTGTGTGTGGTGTGTTTGACGTCCTCCCTGTTTCACTCCTCAATTCGTAAAATAGTCGTAACTAATTCAAGTTTTCACAACCTAGCTAGGAGCATGCCGTCCAATACTCCAATTCATATCGCTTTGTTCTTGTTTAGTGGCATCAAAAAATTCCTTCTTGCCGTGTTTGGATACTGTTTTGTTGAAAGGATATTTATTTTGTGTTGTACTATCATGGATGAGCGCACCTAAATCGAGCCTTTTTCTGTGTGGTAATAATTTTCGTATACACCTTCTATAGGGGGAGTAGACTTTTCTTCCGACTATCTCGTTGAATCCACGGACATTTATCAGATTCGGTGCAGTGCAACTCTCTAAGATTTAAATATCTGGAACAAGTTTTGTAAAAGAAAGAGAAGTTCTGAATCTTATCCTAATAATGATCACCTGAACAGACGAAATGTATACCGTCCTGGAATCAATGTTCGGACTAGCACAGAAAAAAATTGTAACAGTCATATACAAATACAAGATATAAATCATAAAATTTCACCATACCCCAAACTCTGCAAGCGGAAAGTTTATATTGCCTTTTTTTTCTTTTTCTCTTCATGTGCCTTCTTCTCCCATGTCTTCGGACTTGTATAGCCACGAAGACTTACCATCCTCATTTTGTTCTCTTCACATTCTTCGCTGGCAGCATCCTTCATGTCCTTCTGTGATCACTCATGCAATTCTAGAAAACATGATCGGGTCCTTCTCCATCGGACCAACGAGGCGTATAGATCAGCTGCTGCCTCCATAGACGGACCACTTGGGGCGATGCTGCTGGAAAGTGCCCACACAGAGAAGTCGAAGATTCTCCATATCGACCACATACAAAGAGGAGAGAGGAAGAACAACCATAGTCATGTGGCTAAGACAAGCCACCCTTAAGCCATGAGAAGCAGGGGTAAGACGGCGACGACCATCGTGAGTTCCCTATTGTTCCTTAGGGGAACGCGTTGTAGCTCGCGGCCCTAATAGCGCAGATTGGAGATCGGGGAAATGGTCAACTTCCGTGATGCGTGATGCTACCATCACCGCGATCGCTACGTCTTGGAGCTAGGCTGGCCAAATCGCTAGATCTAGGCTACCACCGAGCCTTATTGAAGGGGATGTGTAGCAAACGTTGTCGCCCGTCTATGATTCATGCATCCGGAGCACCATGAATAGAAGCATCTCCGCCACCAACCACCGGAAGCCACTCACAAGCTATGAGGATGCAATACCCATCATCATCACGCCAGCCGCCACGGGGGCAAAACCTACTCTAACCCTACGACTACTACTATGCACAAGAAGAGGCCGACCTCCTCTCCCCTCGTATCCGGATGACGAGGCTAATTTAAAAGAGAGGGTTAACAGTTGGGGCGGAGCGACCGGCTCTCAACTCGGAGCAGAGGAGAGAGGGGGAAAAAGGTTGCAAATGAGAGTCCCTCGATCAGTTCCACGAAACTTGCAGGTGTTTGAGGGCGAATAAAAATAGGCGCCCTGGCCGGTGAGCCGAGTAACCAAGGTTAGAGAGTAGGGTGGCTAGAGTATGGAACCCATTTTTTTAATCAAAAAGATAAAAGTCGGTCTTAAAAATTCTCTCAGGTTTTGACTTTTTTTCCAACAGAGGCACCAATTTCGAACTGGGCTCTATTTTCTGAGACCCCCAAATCAACAGCCCAGCCCAGCCCAGCCAGGCTGCTTCTCTCTCGGCTCCTCTTCGCCCGGTGGAGACGCACCCCACCGCCGCCCCCTCCAAGGCCGGCCGGACCACTACGTGTTGCGGCTTCTGCCGGCGGCGGATCCGAGTCCCTTAATTCTCCACCTACGCTCGCCGGCGGGCCATCCTACGCTCATGGCGGCCGCGGCCTATGGCATCCGCATGACCAGTACGGCGGCGGCGAGCAACAATAGCAGCAGTGAGTTCTGCTTCTTCCTGTCCCGCGCCTCCCGATGGCGGCTGCTCGTGGGCAAATCGAGCCTCGTGAATTCCACCACCACCACCGCTCGCCGTCCGTCCGTCCATGGCGTCGGCGACCGCGGGCGTCAGCGGGACCAGCGCGGCTGGGGCGGGCAACAACAGCAGCAGCGAGTTCAGCTTCTTCGTGCCCTGCGACATCAGACTACCCCTCTCTTTCCGCGTCCACCACCACCGCCACGGCCACTCGAGGTAGTAAGTACTCGGGCAACAATAGACTAGCTGTTGAACTCTGCAGTTCTGAACAGAGAGTTGTCTTCCAGGTTAACACCGATTCACCATTGAACGTATTTGTGTCTACTTTCATTCTTTATATGAAGAATTTCCTGCAATCTCTCCTGAAGAACATCAAATCTCATACTGCAAATTGTAGTGGTTGATTGCCATGTATTTCACACGAGACATTTGCCTGTCAGCTGCATGAATCTGTTGTTTAGCTTGACAGTGACATACGTTCCTAGCTTTTCTAGCTGACTGACTTCGTGTTTTATCAGTAGGGCACTTCAAAGAATCATGAAATTTCCTCCTACAGGTGCAGTGAAAAGCAATTGGTGTGGAAGTTCCATTTCTCTTTGATGTCCGAGAAGAATGCTTTTGCAAAGTTGATATCGGTTCTTGTATCTATCACCGGGGGACTGATTTTTCATCATCCAAAGCCATATCAATCCTTCCAGCGTGTCCAGGCTCTCCAACACTAAGGCTATGCTTCATAGATGCAGCCTACGGCATGACGAATATTCTCAATGTGTCCTGGGCAACACTAGTCACCTGGAATCCAGAGACCATCTCTTCTGGTCACGTTGCTTCAGCACTGAATGTCAGCCCTCCACAGGTCTGAACCTTCAGGCCAACGCCACCTTGACACTGTTGTATGCTTATTTTATCAGACAAGTCTCATCTAGCAAACTTTCGTGTAAACCGGTGTATGCTTATTTTATCCTTTGATAAAAATTTAGAATGAATGTGATTATAACTCCATTTGTTACATTTGGTTACCACGTTCAGCACTTTCGTTATTACATAGATACTGCACAGTCAGAGAAAACTCACACGTCTGACATTATCGTATTTCTATTTTGCTGGTTTCCTTCGCTGGTATGTGGTTGCTGACCTCCATGATCTTGCATATGCAAGACGATACTACAGAAGATATGACATGCATGAAGATGAAATGATGAAAGTACGTTATCTTCCTTTTTGGACATAGTCCTGTTGGTTCTATCCTTCCTGAAAATTTATTTATGTACCACTATTTCTGTTAACAGATGGTTGCTAGAAAGCATGGAGATGAAGATGGGCTTCAACTGTGGAAGAGTTTAACATGTCAGACAGAACTTTCCCCTCAATTATGTTCTATTAAGAAGGGTGTAAGAAATGTTCATGATAGCGCGGAAAAGAACAAAATCAAGGTAGTTGTTGTTGAGAATTTTCCGTATATCATTAGCGTGCTCACTGTTTACTGTTCTTCAATGCCAGAAAACAAGGATCGTTTAGATAACTTGTCTTAGTTTCTTCAATTGACATTATGATAAATTCGTTTCAGTCAATTTTCTCACCATTAGTGAATTTTCTGCACTTCTCCTTATTGGTCCACGAGAGTCGTCCATATTCAAGAGTGTGAGTGTCTTTAATCAATTGTGCCTTACTGGTCCACAAGAGTCGTCCATATTCAAGAGTGTCTTTAATCAATTGTGCCTTACATTTAAGACAGCAAATGGACTGGCATTGAAGATAATTTTCATAAGTGGAGATATAAGGTCCGCCAAGACCAAGTGGTAATTATTCAAGTCTGTTTTTACATTCAGTGGCAATCATTTTTGCTTTTGTTCTAGTCTGTATTCTGACTTAGTGACACGTATCACCGTACTGTATCTTCTCATTCCGAGCTAGTGATCACGGCATAGTATTTTTTTTGGACTAGTTTTACTTGTTGCAAACTTGCCACTTAAGCTAAATGAAATGCAACATTATGCTACACCCCAACATTACAAATACTGTAGACTATTTTCATTTGTTCTAAGAGTGGGTGTGGCTGGAAGATCAGTTACATCAAAGGGTCTTGCTTTGCATGGTCGTCTCAGAGGGTAGCAGTAGGCTGAATCGTACACGATAAGACATGGCGCGTCTGCTTTGCAGCGCAAAGTGGTGCTGCATACCTAGACAAGATCACCAGAATAGCACCACATAAAGCACTTTTTCTCTCACATAAAGTACTTCTCAAAGCGCTATTTCCTAATCAATAGTACTTTCTCTCTTACATAAACTTTATGTTCCCTAAAAAAAGATAAAGTATCTCTCTCTCTCTCTTCCATTTGAACTTGAAGAAAATCCGACTACAAGAATTTGTAAGCAAGAAAATGTGACACTTTTTTCGCTGTTTATTCCTAGTTTAGGAATAGGGTGGCAGAACATTTAGCAATACAGTGGCACACATGATTCTAGGAGCAGTATTTTATTAGAAAAGCATTTTTTTGTTTTAGTCTGTTTATTTCTACAATTACTTCAGTACTCTCCAATAATTATACAACATTTAGCAGTAGAGTGGTACTTAAATTATTAAGAACAAGTATGCATGGTAACTCATTATGTACATGTACACAGGCCAAATTAACAATGATGCTCTGTTGGCCTGCAAAAGTGTCATAGGCCTCAGGCTAGCAGGTAAAGAAGTGTAATGATGATACACGCCTTGGCTTCCATTGTCCTCAGAAGCAAATCAAACACGTCTGGTTCACACCATTCTGCGCCACCCCTGTGGCGGCCGGAGGTGGAGGCCACTCAAAATCTGCTTGGTGGGCCCATATTTCAGTAGAACAATAAATCCCTCCAATTCCATGATCCTATCTATTCATCTTCCTTCCTCTTCTCCAAATAAGAGCATCCTCTTTTCTTTTCCAAAGAAGATCATACTCTTTTCTTTTCCAAAGAAAAAATTCCATCCCCACAGGACATACAGCATCGGCTTCTTTTTCTTTTCCAAAGAAGAAATTCCTTCCCCACAGGGCACACAACATGTCTCCTCTAAAATTCCCCATGGTTGCAGCTCTCCCGAATCCTATCCCCACCCATCCGCAAGCTTCGCTGCTTCAAGATATCCCATAACCTCACAGCTCCCACACCCACACCCACGCATCCGCATGTGCGCGCCATAGCTTCATCAGAGGTATAGCCTGCTCCCGCATCTTGTCGCTGGCACCGTCGAGGCTCTGGGGCTGCTGCTGCCGTTGCTACAACGCTGGGGCTGCTTGCCGTCCACGTGCCAGTGAGGACAACACCACACTTTCTGTTGCTGTGTCAAGGAAGCTGCTGTACTGACCCAGGTAATTTATGGTCGCAAGATTTGATTAACTCATCAAGCATGGATAGTAGTTTAAATTTTGGTTGCAGAATCTTCAGTAGTTTGGTAGTGACGTTTATTATTTCGCTCTAGATTCAGAACTGAAGTTGCATATACATATACAATAACTAAAGTTTATATGTTTCTTTCATTTCAGATTTTAACCCATCTGGATCGTTAGGTTATGTTCCATGGCAACATAAAGTTTTCTTGTCAATCAAATTTACAGTCTAATTATTTTAGCTAGTATTAATCGATAAATCAACCTATATTTAAAATCATATAAAAAATCCTAGTTTAGAATTTATTAAATTAAAGTACTCGTATAATTTTTAGTTAATTAGCATTCACAATGATCAACCTCGCGGGGCATGCCTGTATGACCTGAACTGTGGGCTAGTCCAAGTCGTGTAAGTCAAACTATATTCAGATTCATAGAAATATTGATTCTTAACACATTAACTTTGTATGCAGATTCAAGATTGTGTTTGGTGTTGCTGTGCCGGCCAGGCTGTAGCTGCCGTCCACGTGCCGGTGAATACCTGGGTGCTCAAGGGCAAGATCGTGAGGGTAACTCTGACTGCAATATCTGATTTTGACTTGTGACTGCTTCGAGCTCTATCTATGCACGGTCTTGCTCACACCACTCTCTTCTCCATACATTATGTAGTGCTCTTGTGTTGTGCGTCGTCGTCCCAATGGCGGAGCTGGTGGTCTCCATGGCTATCGGGCCACTGGTGTCCATGCTGAGGGACAAGGCCTCCAGCTACCTCCTAGACCAGTACAACGTGATGGACGGAATGGAGAAGCAGCACAAGATTCTCAAGCGCAAGCTTCCGGCCATCCTCGATGTCATAACCGACGCCGAGGACCAAGCCACTGCACATAGAGAAGGGGCCAAAGCATGGCTCCAGGAGCTCAAGACTGTGGCCTATAAGGCGAACGATGTCTTCGACGAGTTCAAGTACGAAGCACTCCGCCGTGAAGCCAAGAAGAATGGACACTACAGAAACCTTGGCTTCCATGCGGTTAAGCTGTTCCCTACTCACAACCGTGTTGAGTTCCGTCGCAAAATGAGTCGCAAGCTTTGCCAGGTTCTGCAGGACATCGAGGTCCTTGTAACAGAAATGCATGCTTTTAGGTTCAAGTACCGACCACAACCATCAGTATTCAAGCAGTGGAGGCAGACAGATTATGTTATCGTCGACCCACATGATATTGCTAGAAGATCCAGATACAAAGATAAGAAGGAAATTGTGGATATACTACTTGGTCAAGCTAGCAATGCAAATCTCGCAGTTGTTCCCATAGTTGGTATGGGGGGCCTTGGCAAGACCACATTAGCGCAGCTCATATATAATGAACCTCAAATTCAGAAGCATTTCCAGTTGTTAGTATGGGTCTGTGTCTCTGATACCTTTGAGGTGAACTCCCTGGCTAAGAGTATAGTTGAAGCATCTCCCAAGAAGAATGATGATATATACAAATCACCATTGGATAGACTTCAAAAATTGGTCAGTGGGCAGAGGTATCTCCTTGTATTGGATGATGTCTGGAACAGAGAGGTCCATAAGTGGGAAAGGCTGAAGGTCTGTCTTCAACATGGTGGCACCGGTAGTGCAGTGTTGACAACAACTCGCGATAAACAAGTTGCTGAAATAATGAGTACAGATAAACCCTATCCCCTCGAGAATTTGGAGGATAGCTTCTTAAAGGAAATTATCGAGGTTAAAGCATTTGGTTTGCAGGAAAAAAAACCCGCCGAGCTAGTTGAGATGGTTGGTGAGATTGCGGAGAGATGTTCTGGCTCTCCTTTAGCTGCAACTGCACTGGGTTCTGTACTAAGGACCAAGACCAGCGTGAAAGAATGGAAGGCTGTATTATCTAGAAGCAGCATTTGCACTGAGGAAACTGACATTTTGCCAATACTAAAGCTTAGCTACAACGACTTGCCATCACATATGAAGCAGTGTTTTGCGTTCTGTGCTATATTTCCTAAGGATTACAAGATTGATGTGGACAAACTGATCCAACTATGGATCGCAAATGGCTTTATCCCAGAACACAAGGAAGATAGTCCTGAAACCATTGGAAAACAAATTTTCAGTGAGCTGGCCTCAAGGTCATTCTTTCTAGAAAAAGAGGAGTCCAAAGACGATAAGTATTATTCTAGAACTACATGGAAAATCCATGATCTTATGCATGATATTGCAATATTTGTTATGGAAAAGGAATGTGTTGTTGCAAATAAAAAACCATGTGACACCGAGTGGTTTCCAGATAGTGCTCGACATTTGTTTTTGTCATCTGAGGTAACAGAAGGTATACTGAATGATTCTATGGAGAAAAGATCCCCTGCTGTCCAAACACTGCTATTGTTTAGATCAATGGGAAGACCATTGCAGCATCTATCAAAATACAACTCTTTGCATGCCTTGAAGCTTTGTACACAGGGAGAATCATTTCTAATGAAACCAAAGTATCTGCATCACCTGAGGTACCTTGATCTCTCAAACAGTGGTATCAAAGCACTTCCTGAAGATATAAGTATTCTATATAACCTGCAAATGTTGGACCTTTCATACTGCTCTGATCTCCATCAACTTCCAAGGCAAATGAAGTATATGACTTCCCTTCGTCACCTCTACACTCATGAATGTTGGAACTTGAAGAGCATGCCTCCAGAACTTGGAAAACTCACTAATCTGCAGACACTTACATGTTTTGTAGCAGCACATAGTGGCCCTGATTGCAGTGATGTTGCAGAGCTGAAGCATCTAAACCTTGGTGGTCAGCTAGAGCTATGTAAGGTGGAGAATATTGATATAGAAGCAGAGGCAAAACTGGCAAATCTTGGAAACAAAAATGATCTCAAAGAACTGAGATTAAGATGGACTTCTGTTTGTGACAGCGAGGTGCTCAACAATTTCAAACCTCATGACGGGCTGGAGGTTCTGAGGATATATTCCTATGGAGGAAAGTGCATGGGTATGTTACAAAACATGGTTGAGATCCATCTTTTTCATTGTGAAAGATTGCAAGTTTTGTTCAGATGCGGTACATCCTTCACTTTTCCAAAACTGAAGCAGTTTACGCTGGAACATCTGTTGGATCTTGAGAGATGGTGGGAAATAAATGAGAGGCAGGAAGGACAAATAATATTTCTTGTGCTTGAGAAGTTGTTTATTAGGTATTGTAGAAATCTGGTGGCATTACCTGAAGCACCATTGCTTGAACAACCATGTAATGGTGGTTATCGCTCGGCATTTCCTGCCCTAAAGGTACTCGAAATGGAAAACTTGGAGAGTTTTCAGGGATGGGATACTGTAGTTGGAGGAGAACAGATATTGTTTCCTCAGCTTGAGAAACTATCAGTTAAGAAATGCCCAAAGCTGATGGATTTACCCGAAGCACCAAAACTCAGTGTATTAGAAATTGAAGATGGCAAGCAGGAGATGTTCCATTGTGTAGACAGATATTTGTCTTCACTGATCGAGCTAACACTGAATCTAGAGAACACAGAAACGATATCAGGAGCTGAGTGCACTTTGATGTTACCGGTGGACAACAGGGAGAAATGGAACCAGAAATCCCCTCTTACAGTTATGGAGTTAGGATACTGCAACTCTTTCTTTGGATCGGGTGGACTAGAGCCGTGGAACTATTTTGTACATCTTAGAGTTTTGTCAATTGATAGATGTGATGTGCTCGTCCATTGGCCAGAGAAGGTGTTCCGGAGTTTGGTATCCTTAATGGTTTTACGGATTACAAGCTGCAGAAATCTGACTGGATATGCACAAGATCCCGTCGAGCCATCATCATCCGAAACGAGTCAGCACCTGCCAGCTCTGGAGTTTCTTTATTTAGAACAGTGCGCAAGTTTGGTGGAGATGTTCAACGTCCCAGCATCTCTCAAGCAGATGAATATAACACTGTGCCAGAAGCTCGAGTCTATATTCGGCAAGCAGCAGCTGAGCACGTCAGAGTTAGTTCAAGGGTCTTCCTGCAGTGAGGCAATCGTGCCCACGGCTGTATCACAGCTGTCATCATCACCCGTGAATCACCTTTGCCCATGCCTAGAATTTCTGAGATTAAACAAATGTGATGGTTTATCAGGGGTTCTACATCTCCCACCGTCCTTAAAGGCCATAATTATTCGGAACTGCCATAGTATTCAAGTGCTGTCATGCCAGCTGGATGGGCTCCCAAAACCAGAGGTCACTACATCAGCAGCAACAGCAGCAGGAGAGCATTCACTTCCTCCTTGTCTCGAAGTTTTAAATATAGGGTCCTGTGCTGGCATGTTGGGGGGCATTCTCCGTCTGCCCACCTCCCTCAAGACACTGTTCATTATTAACAACAGTGGGCTGACATCTCTAGAGCCTGTGTCGGGCCAGCCCTTGTCGTTGGAATGCCTTTTGCTTTTTTGCTGTAGTGCCCTGGCATCCCTTCCGAACGAGCAACAAACATACGGGTCTCTCCAAAAGCTTGCAATTGTAGACTGTCCTGCTATAAAGAATCTCCCTAGATGCCTACAACAGCGACTGGGCAGCATCGAGGAAAAAGATCTAGATGCCCAATATGAAGGTACACGCATATTTCTATCTATCTTTGCCATAATTCACCAAAAAAACAAGCAGCCATTCCATCCCATGTACCACTGTCAACACGCCATCTCCCATTAGCATTAGCATTATGTTGTTTGAAGAAGAGGAATAGTAGCAATCTGATAGCAGTATCACATGATTATGATATTTCTGACATAGTGAAAAATCATATTTGTCGATTTCAACTGCTGTTTCAAGTCATTGTGCTCTTTGAAGTCAAAAGGTAGCAATCAGATCGCAGTTTGGCATGATTATGATACTTGTAACTTGATGAAAAATCGTATTTATAAGAACCCTTGTAACTTGATGAAAAATCGTATTTTTAAGTTTTCAAGGAATACAAATTTTGTTGAAACTCAATGATGATATCTCATATGTACCTTGCTCTAACTTAAGAAAAGAATTGCATCAAAATTTAATTTGATTTCCTCCTTGCCTGCAAATGATCATATTTTTGTACCAAATTTAATATGTATGTGCATCTACCCATCTTACATGCATGGATGTTTTCTGTTTCTTCAGAACATGAAGATATATTTTTCACGGAGTTATAATTATCATTGACTATACTATCATTACTCCCTCCGACCCATATTAGTTGACTCAAATTTGTCTAGATTCAGATGAATCTAGCACTAAAACTTGACTAGATACATTCGTTTCTAGATGAATCTAAGTCAACAAATATGGGTCGGAGGGAGTAGAAAATGCTGACTTGTTTTGAAGACATGCCTGCTAGAGTAGGAAGTATTATAGGCATTTAATTAGTTTGAAGATAGGTGCCTGATGCTCAGGAACAAATCATCATATGTAGTCCCTAACTATATCTCTTCATGGTAGATGTTTGAAAAGAGGATCATATATCAACTTACAAAAAATGGACATGGCAGTAGAGGATTCTGATTTTTTTTTTTACCTAACAGCAAATGTGTTACACGCAGTGTTAACTAAATGAGTTAGATTGAGATATGACATGTGTAGTAAAATAAGAAGTGAGACTAGGCATGTTTTTTGGCCTAAAGTTTCCATCTTTTAATATCATGTGGTATTAATTTTCACGTTAGATTAGTTTCTACAAGTTCTTCTGACATCATTTGTGATCTATACAGTAGTGGCATTTAAACCAAAGACATGGAAGGAAATACCAAGACTGGTCCGTGAATGGAAGGAGGCCAAGCAGACCGCTGAGCAGAGGAGGCAGGACAATCGAGCAATGGACGAGCGGGAAGTTTAATACGAGTAGCATTGCCTAGTTAACCGAGGAAAATCTGGTGAAAACTATATACATAGATAATGTAGGGTGTTTTGTCGATATTGTAGCCACGCTTTGTTGAACTCCGACCCCTTATCTTCTTCTGATGTTTGTAATGTGAATCCATCCCCTTGGACATTTCCCAGGTTTACTAGAAGCTACTAGTATGCAAGATGAAACTTTGTCGTGGGATTAACTGCAGGGGAATTGCATCATTGGGGTGCTTCAGTTTTCCTTGAAGGCAACATATACCAGACCCAAGTAACGTGCCTGTTCTGCTCTGAAGAAAGAATGCTCCAGGTTGGGGAGCAAAGTTGCAAGTGGATGTGGATGGTTTAGTACGATTAGCATATTCTCTGCTTATGCTGCTACCAGTGAGGCTGGAGACACCGCAGATGTGGAACATGACTGGCACTGTTGTGATCCATGCCCTGTAGTTTCACTTGGATGTTACCAGACATTCTCTTTGATGAGCTATTTCAGCAGGGCTGTTGGTTTGAGAGAGCTATAATGCTGAGATGTAGAACTGACTTTGTGCCATTTGAGTAATAAGAGACAGCAATGGCCACCATCAGAACTGACTTTGTGCCATTTTTTTTATTTTTTGCTTTAAACAAGGTTGTCATCGGCTTTGCCGGACTTTGTACTTCATATTCTCCAGATATTTGTTATGTGAACTCATCTCCTTCAACATTTCCCAGATTTAGTAGGATCTGGGACATTTGTAGGCTACTACCTTATGCGGCGCAATGTCGCAAGCTGTCTGGAACCGGTTTGCTCCCAGAAACTGGAGACGGGCGAGTACAGAGTTTCAGGCTGCTCCACGTCTATGGCCAGGATGGCTTCTTGCTTCGTCCTTTCGGTCGTTAAACAGTAAAAGTGTGTTGGTGTGTAGCAAACATCCACGTCAGCCGATCGATCGTAGGGAATGCCGAGGCAGCCTCCAGGTGAACTCCAAATCCGCTTAACGTGCCTCGGTAAACCATTTAAACGTTTATCACTATAGGACTGGCTCAAGGCTAGCAAACGGGCTGTCGTCTAGGGGGTAGCCGTCAGCGTAGACTAAGGTGGGCTGACAGACACCGTCAGCGTAGGTGGGCCTCGCGTGGGCCCAGAAGGCCGGGCCGTGACGGTTTCGCTGGAGAAGTACCGTTTGAGCGTAGACTAAGGTGGGCTGACAGACACCGGTTTCGCTGGAGAAGTACCGTTTGAGCGCCGAAATGCCACGAGAACATGTGTGTGGCCCTAGCATGCATGCTATGGTGGAATGTTCCTTGATGAAATATCTATCTCCTGGGTGTAACCGTCTACGGTGCATGCAATAACACTTAGAGAAGTGTCGGACCTGTAGGAGGAACCTCCCGCAACGGGTCAAACGAAGGAAAACCGGTGGAACCATAGTCCCAACCTTGGGTTTCCATATAGGTATGGCCTAAAAAATTCTAAACCAGCAGTAAAGTATATAGGTCAACCCTCGTACGGTGAAAGCTAGAGAACTAGACCAACGGGCCCTCAAATCAGGGTTTCATTGGAGAAGGAACGCCTGAGCGCCGGAATGCCACAAGAATCTGCGTGTGGCCCTAGCATACATGAACAAGTGTGGTGGAATGTTCCTAGATGAAATACCTAGATCCCGAATGTAACCGTCTATGGTTGTATGCGTTAACACTTAGAGAAGTGCTAGACATGTAGGAGGAAACTTCCACAATAGGTCAAACGGAGGGAAATCGGTGGAACCATGGTCCCAACCTTGGGTTTCCATGTAGGTACAACCTAAACAATACTAAACCAGCAGTAAAGTACATTGGTCAATCCTCGTATGGAGAAAGCTAGAGGGCTAGACCAACGGGGCTCTCGGATTAGGGTTTCGTTGAAGAAGGACCGTCTGTGCCCCAGAATGCCACGAGAACCTGCGTGTGGCCCTAGCATACATGAACTAGTGTGATGGAATGTTCCTAAATGAAATACCTAACTCCCGAGTGTGACCGTTTATGGTTGCATGCGATAACACTTAGAGAAGTGTTAGACATGTAGGAGAAAACTCCTGCAACGGGTCAAAGGGAGATAAACCAATGGAACCGTGGTCCCAACCTTGGGTTTTCATTTAGATATGGCCTAAACAATCCTAAACTAACAGTAAAGTACATTGTTCAACCACGTCGACCGTCACTCTCATCAATATTCTACATTTCTGGAACCATTCACCGCGGCGAGCGCCATCTTTGGCAGAGTAGCGTTGGCGGCGATGATTTCGACCAGGATCTGCCCACCGTGAGGAGAGCCGTCTCCGGCGAAACGGTAGTGGCAGACTGATGCTCCTCCTTTTCAAGTGGGACAAGAGACTGGAGGCGGCCGCGTACAATTTGTAACGGTGAGGGGATTCGAGCGGGACAGGAGGCTGGCGAAGGCCACGTGCGAGGAATGTGGAGGCACCCGCATACACTTTGGAATGTTGAGGGAATTAGGAGGTTAATTTCATAGGTGTCAAAATGCAAACAGGACAGGCGGACGGACGACGAAGCGACCAACGTAGTGGAACCGGCAGAAAACGGAACGCTCTCGTATTTTTAGATAGTATGTATATTTATATGTATATATAAAACGTTGCAGGGAAAAGATAATATTCAGTGTAATTACTATCTTATTAATTTGTGTTAGTCCAAGAAGCAATATCTTATCTGACTCAACATTGTGACAGTATATAGTGTACGATAATCAGTGTCATTATTGTTACTTTCATATCATTTTGATTGTTCATCAAGCGTCTTGGAATAATATTTTATTGTATGCAACTTTTAAAATATATTTTTGGAACAAAATCGATCTGCAAGTATTGATTTCAAAAGAATTTCAATTACAGCCCTTTAGATTAGATACAACATTCAACATACCAAGCATTCAGGAGGTTGTATCAGATATAAAGACTTACATATAGTATAATATTTTGGCGTGGCAAACAAGTAAAAGTAACAATCAGATCGTTGCATCATCAAATAAATTATGCAGTAGAATACTATGCTTGTTTTAACTTCCAGATGCTTCATTCTCCCTAGCCTTGAGGAAAGAAATATCTTCCGGGATACAACTGGAACTCCCCTGGAAATTTGTCTCTAACCATGCTGTGCAAATTGTCCAATATTCTGGAGGCGCTGTTCTACTTGTTTCATATCTAGGCGTTCTTTTGGTTCAAACTTGAGACACTCAAGTGCGACCTTACTGACCATTTCCAGGAGCTCGATCAATGTCATCAGCTCCTGTAATATCATTATCAACAAATTCCCTTGTTCTATTATCTTGACAAGCATGGACAAAGTTTTCAACGTAAGTCCTTTTCTCATCATACCTTGCAGCCCTCCTTGTTATAAGTTCTATGAGAAGTATTCCAAAGCTGTAAACATCACTTTCCTGCGTAAGTATCCCCTCGTCCATGTATACTGGAATCTATGTAAGCCTTGTCTCCAATGACCAATTTGGCCTCCTCGGATTTATCTCTTGCAAGTATCTTTGAGGTCCCAAAGTCTGAAACTTTTGTGGTGAAATTTTGATCAAGAAGAATATTTGCAGACTTAACGTCACCATGACGGATGGTAGACTCCCCAGATGAATGCATGTACGATAAGCCTTCAGCTGAACCAATTGCGACCCTCAGGCGTTTTTCTGCTGGAATGCCATCTTTCTGTTTAAAGAGAATCGTACAGACTGCCTTGTTCTACGAACTCATATACCAACAGGGGGACATCCATCTGTAAGCAACAACCTAGGAGCCTAGCTATGTTCTTGTGCCTCATTCCTGACTGGATTATAACCTCGTCAATGAATTCCTTTTTCCTATCCTCATTAACTCTGATAGTCTTCTTTACAGCAACTTTTTGTTGGCCTTTCTGAGTCCCCATGTAAACCTTACCAAAGTGGCCCTCCCCAATGATATCCTTGTAGTTATTTGTTATTTTCTTAAGGTCTTTTGGTGTATAGATCCTTATATTCTGTACTGCTTCTAGTACTGCTACGTGGAAGCCTCTAGGTGCCCCAGGCATGGTGCTGGGCCGACGACGAGGCCCTCGACGTAGCAACACGACGTGGCGGCCGCTGGAGCGCCAAGGCCGGCCCTATGCCGACGGCCTAGCCCTCGGCGTAGCGGTGACCATTTGGTCATAGGCACAATGCTACACCGACGGCTGCCCTCGGGCGTAGACCCAGCCCAAGTTTTTTTTTTTGAAAGAAGAGCCCCAGAAGGGACTGGAAGCCTGTCATTATAATAAGACAGAGGAGAACAGATTTTCACGCAGGACCCAGAATAAAGGAAAAAATAGAAACAAGACCCTACGTTTTACAAAAAGGACCATACAAATAATCTGAAGAGAGTTAACAGGTCCTTCTTCCATCTCGTCTCTGCAACTGCTGGGCCTCACTGTGGAGGTTGAGGAAATGCCGGAACAGCTCAAGGGCCTCTTGGCCAGGATAATCGATTGGCAACCTGCCTCCAATTTGGAATTGCAGAAAGAAGTGGCTTCACTACTCCAAGGCCGTTCTCTATCATCCCTCCACAGAGGTCTTCTCCATCCGCTTGCAACCTCAGCAACCAGGAAGAGAAGATAAACCATGGAAGAGCGACATCGAGCAGCCGGAGTCCGTCGACACCGCACGAAGAAACCAAGCTTTCCCCTCAGAGCTCCTGCCCGAGATGAGGAGGAGAAGACGAAGAAGATGTAGCATCGACGAACCCACACGGCCACCCCGAAAGGAGAGCTGAGAAACCACTAGCTAGGGACGGATCTGAAACCCAGATTGGAGATGCAGCTCCTCCTCGCCGCCACGGCCGGCCAGGAGCCACACCGCCAAGTCACGCCCACCGATCTGATGCAAAAGATGACACTTATTTGAAAGGGGGATCACCTTTGTCCCCAAATTCAACAGCCACCACCGTGGTGGAACGGAAGCAGGGGAAAAAGGCGAACGATTGGCACCAATTTCTCTCAGAGGTTTTGACTTTTTTTTCCAACAGAGGCACCAATTTCGAACTGGGCTCTATTTTCTGAGACCCCCAAATCAACAGCCCAGCCCAGCCAGGCTGCTTCTCTCTCGGCTCCTCTTCGCCCGGTGGAGACGCACCCCACCGCCGCCCCCTCCAAGGCCGGCCGGACCACTACGTGTTGCGGCTTCTGCCGGCGGCGGATCCGAGTCCCTTAATTCTCTACCGTCGCTCGCCGGCTGGCCGTCCATCACTACGCCCAGGGCGGCCGCGGCCTATGGCATCAGCAATACCAGTACGGCGGCGGCGGGCAACGGCGCCAGAAAATAGGCGTTTGCCATGGGAGGTTCTTCTTGTTTAATCCTCCGGTGTGAATACCTTTTACCTTACCTCCCCGGCAACGGCGCCAGAAAATAGCTTGATGTCTACGCACTTCTATTCTTGTAGACAGTTGTTGGGCCTACAAGTGCAGAGGTTTGTAGAACAGTAGCAAGTTTTCTCTTAAGTGGATCACTCAAGGTTTATCGAACTCAGGGAGGAAGTGGTCAAAGGTATCCCCTCTCAAGCAACCCTGCAATCAAGATACAAGAAGTCTCTTGTGTCCCCAACACACCCAATACACTTGTCAGGTGTATAGGTGCACTACTTCGGCGAAGAGATAGTGAAATACAAGTGGTATAGATAATTATAAGTGGTAACGGTGATAGAAAATACTTTGATGACGTGGAAGAGACTAAAGGCAAACTGAAATAAAGATAGAAGCAAGCAAACATGTAAAGATCTAGTTGCAAACGGTGTATCAATGCTTAGAAACAAGGCCTAGGGATCATACTTTCACTAGTGAACACTCTCATATAAATAACTTCTCTTTATGATACTACTCTTAACTACTCTCCGGTTGAACACTCTAATCGATGGTAGGGCTATAACAGCACACCTCAAAGTAAGTCTTTCCTATCTAGAAAACTCCACACTGTCACCTTGAGCACTAGATGGTTCCAACAAACACCACAATTTCATAAAGACATCCAACTCCAAATATAACTCATAACAAGTATTTGTAATCTCTAGCTTAAGTGTCACCATGGTGTGCACGCTGTCACTTTCACACACATGGGGAGAGCAGAGATCTATTAAAGCACTTGAGTAGCAAGGTAGATCTATAGATTACAAGCTCATGATCACAATATGATCATGCATAGAGAGATAGATGAACACATAGCTACCGGTAGAACCCTTAGCCTCGAGGAAGATCTACTCCCTCATCATCATGGGAATCAGCAACGGTGATGGAGATGGTGGTGGAGATCGATGGATATGGCTCCGAGGGCACTTCCCCGTCCCGGCAGGGTGCCGGAACAGAGAATTTCTGTCCCCCGAATCTCCCCTTCGGTGGCGGCGGCGCTGCGGAACTTTTCGTGGATTTCTGTTTGATCCCTTAGGGTTTTTGCCTCGGGGGAGATATATAGGCGAAAGAGGCAAGGTCGATGGCCGGCCAGGGGGCCCACACCATGCGCTGGCGCGACCTAGGGTTGCCCGCGCCAAGGGGGGTGTAGACACCCTGTGGCCCCTCTCCGACTCTCCTTCTGGCCCCGTGAGTCTTCCGGGAAAACAGTAACTTTGGCTTTTGTCCCGTCCAATTCTGAGAATATTCATTTTCTGACTTCCTGGAACCAAAAACAGCAGAAAACAGGCAACTGGCACTGTGGCACTTGTTAATAGGTTAGTCCAAGAAATCATATGAAAAGTACTCCAAAGTGTGGACAAAACATAAGAAAGTAGATAAAAACCAAGCATGGAACATCAAAAATTATAGATACAGTTGCAATGTATCAGAAAGTCAGAAAATGAATATTCTCGAAATTGGACGGGACAAAATCCAAAGTTAGTTTTTCACCAAGGGACACACGGAGCCAGAATACGAGACGGAGAGGGGCCAGAGGGTGGCCACACAACCTGGCTATGCGGCCAGGCCTGGCTCGCGCCAGGGGGTGGTGTGGCCAGCCCAGGAACCCCCTCGGCCTCCCCTTTCGCCTATAATATGCCTCTGATACATAAACCCTAAGGACCCGATCAACATTCAACGAAAGAGTATGTAGCCGTCGGCATCTCCATCCCTAGATTGGGAGGGATCTGAAGCTCTTACCGGCACCCTGCCGGAGGGGAGAATTCACCCTGGAGGCCTTCTTCATCACCATGCAAGCCTCCGGTGTGATGCGTGAGTAGTTCATCCTTGGACTATGGGTCCATGTAGTAACTAGATGGCTGGTTCTTCTCCTTTGTGCTATCATGTTTAGATCTTGTGAGCTCCGTTCATGATCATGATGATCTATTTGTAATTCTACATGTTGTGTTTGTGGGGATCCGATGGATATTGAGATGATATTTCAGATCGATTATTGATTCTATCATGTCTTTGTTATTTATGATCTTGCATGCTTTCCGTTGTTAGTAGCTATCTTGGCCAAGTAGATGCTAGCAACTCCAAGAGTTAGTATTTATGCTCGATAGTGGGTTCATGCCTCTAGTAATCTGGGGAAGTGACAGAAATCTCTAAGGTACTAGATGTTTGTTGCTACTAGGGAGAAAACAGCCATCCTTTGTTCATAGAACAATCGTATTGTTTACTTTACACGCAATGCGTAATGCAATTATCTGTTGCTTGCAACTTAATACTAGAGGGGGGTCGGATGATAACCTGAAGGTGGATTATTAGTCATAGATCCAGTTGGATTACGGTCTATGTATAATGTTGATCGAATCTCAAAGGAGTCAATATGAGTAGTATATGCTTGTATGCTTTCTCGATGTTTATCAATTGTCCCGCTGTAATTTGTTCACCCAACATGTCATCTATCTTAAGGAGAACCACCACTAGTGAACTATGGACCCTGGTCCTTTCTTTTACCATCAATCTACAACTGTTTACTGCTTTCTATTTACTTTCTGCAAACTATTACTTTCTTCCACACAATACGTTTAATCCTTTGTTTTCAGCAAAACCGGTGAGATTGACAACCTCACTGTAAGTTGGGGGCAAAGTTCTGTGGTTGTGTTGTGCAGGTTTCCACGTTGCTGCTAGCACCGGTAGTGCGCCCTGCCAAAGGCCAGCTAGCAACAACTTGGAGGTGTTTCCTTGCTCCTACTAGATTGATACCCTTAGTTTCATAACTGAGGGAAACTTACTGTTGTGCTCATCATACCTTCCTCTTGGGGTTCCCCAACGAGCTCGTTATTACACGAGTCAGCACCCAACCGAAATCCCCTCTTGATAGTGCAGCTATGTATCCTATAATCCGGTCTCCCAACAACCACCTTGAGACCGGTAAAAGGAAAACCTAGCAAGGACATACATTTGCCTTGCGCATCCCGCTTGATCTTGATGACAACGCTTCAAGCTCCATCCAAGCCGGAATGCATCACTTGATCATTGTTGCTTCGTGAAGACTCATAATTTGCTCCCCCATACACCACTATGGGATAGCTTCATTAAGAAACATCTTCACATGTCCATTATCACCAATATGGACGGTAAGCTTCAAGCAAATGATCTTCTCGAGATGATTATCTTGAACTTGCCCTTCTCAACCTTGATGATGATCACCACTTGATGTCATCCTCTCATGGGCTATATGAAATCTTCACTTCTGAAGCATGCCCATGGAAATATACCTATCCCATATAGAAAACACAAAGGCACATATATAATGGGTTAGTTCATGATGCATAATTGACAAGGATTACCATACCACAAGATCCATGTGATACATTCTTTATGCTTCATGTGTTGACCAACTTGAAATCACTCTTCACTCTTTGTATTGGTTAACAAAGTATCTTCTCATGCTCCATCTCAATATCTTGAGGTACATAAAGAACTCTTCATTTGATTACATGCTCTAAATCTTAGTCAACCATAGCTCAACTAATGAGGCTATCATGATACAGACTTAGAGCCATATCTTGAATTCTTCTATCGAGATCACACTCTCAAGATCTTGATCATATCATATTCTTGTTCAACTCAATGATCATGATGCCAATACTCAAGGTATATCTTTATCTTCATGGCATCCATACTTGAATCCAACACATGAACTACAAGCATGACCTATGGAATATTCCTTCATATAAAACTGAATGAAAACATTAGTCCATAGGGATTGTCATTAATCACCAAAACCACACATAGGGGCAATTACCCTTTCAATCTCCCCCATTTTGCTAATTGATGACAATCACAACAAGAGGCTTTATATAATGAATATTAGAAACAAGTACGCAACTTATCCGGGAATACGTTGAATACAAGAGGTTGTATTTTATATGGTTAAGTAACACAAAGATACTAGCCCATATCAAAACCGATTCTACTCACACAAACTACAACTAATGCAAGAGATGTGAGTAGAGCCAACATATATAGAGCAAACTCCCCCACAATATATGAACGTGTGATGAAATTGAATTTCATTGCATACATTGTCAAGCATAACCTTTGGGAGAGTTTCCACTATATATTCAACCATGCAATACATAATAAAGATGAAATGCATGAAAGGCAAACACTTAAGAACAAACCAATCTTAAGTAGAAAACCATTTCCCTTAAAACCCTCTAAACTTCTCCCCATTGAAAACAAGTGCGAAAATGGATGACAAAGTTAGAAGGCCAATATAGTTCAAGTTCCTCCCAAGGTGTGCATTTCTCATAATATGAGTGAAATCATATGCACATATCCAATGGCGAATACTTGGAGGAAATCAATTATATTGAGGATAAAATATTGCTAAAAGGATAACAAGGTGAAGAAACTTCAACGGATGAAGCAAGCAATCAAAATATCCAAATAATCAAATGGACAAATAGTACTCTAAATGAAATAAGGAAGCTCCCCAAGGTTTGTGTATAAATTAGTTGTTTCATTTGAATACAATATGCACAAACATGGAATCCTCAGTATAGATATAAATCAATACACTTGTCAAGACAATCTTAAGTCCAAAATAAACCAAATATGAGATATGAGTGTGTGAAGATGCAATAAAAGTATACCGAGCACTCAAAATCAAGACCTTACCAATACCATTAAAAACCAAGAGGATAAGAGAGATGGTTGGCAAAGAGCGAGGATATTAACACTCTTGTGTATATAAGTTTCTGAGTGGACAAGACATGAGAATAATCCACAAAGAAACATCCACACATAAGAGGTTAATAAAAATAAGAATACAAGATATACAAGAGGAAGACATAACATATACCAAAAAGGATATTTTCTCTTATGGTATATCAATGAACTTCACCAAAAAACCTCAAAAACATCACAACTAACACTAAGGGAACTAATGCTAGTTGGGATATTTTGAGAAAGGAAACAGGTATCAAAAGGAAGGATTCAATGCAATTTTAACAATATTGCACATGAGAGTACCCTAAGGAATTGTTATGCAATAAATTGCTAGAAGGCATATTTGGAATTGGTGAATCATGAACATGATTTTATATACTCCCCAAAATATGCATCATCTCAAATTACTCACTTAAGCAATAGGTATAGAGAAGTCTTTCAAAGATCCTTGCAAGAACCACAACATTTACAAACAAATAAATTCATGCCAAGATATAACCTACAAGATATTGGATGGCAGAATAGTATGCATGAATAAGATACTTGTTACCGAGATAGCAATGGTATGATGTAGTAGATAAGAATTCTTCGATCATCCTAGCTTGGCTCCAATTATCATGTGGTGACAACACCTTCCATATAGATAAGACAAGCATCCATTGCATCTCCAATGTACCTAAAACAACATTCAAGTACATCTTGGTCCCCAAACTTACTGGGTCCAAAGTGGTTAGACTAACCATAACACATAGGACATACTCCATAAAAATATGTGCATATTTAGAGATGAAATTTGAATTTCATGAACATCATAGCCGTTTAAGGATTTGATGGAGTATACCCTATATATTGGATCAAAGAAAGCAAAACATGATATAAGATATACATTTAGTAAACATGCATGCACGAGACTTTCAAGAACTAACGAAGATATAATTTGGACAAAACACCAAAATATTCAAGAAGGCATACAAGGTGTGACAAAACACATTTGTTGTCAAAATTATATCAAAGAATCAAATCAACACAAGATTTGTTCAACAAAGTTCAACAAACGGACCAAGCAAAAACTATTGAGCATAAAAGATGATATAAAAACACAAATGCTCAAAGATTTATCTTATTCAAGCAAATAACATAGAGAAGAAAGAATGAGATAAAAAAACTCCCAAAAGAGCAAGGTTTCAACAAATAAACCAAACCCTTAACACTTTTCACAATGGCACAAGGTTCTGAGAAGAAAAGGTTTAACTTCCACTAAAACCACATTTGATAATAATAAAAAACACCATCAAAGAGATGTTCAAAAGCCAAGAAAGACAAAGGGAGCCACAACAAATTTTTTGAAAGAAAAAGGTAATAAGAGGTGAAATCCAAGGTGAAGATGATCCACAAATGCTACCACACACAAGTATATCAATCGTCGAAGACAATGAGTGTATTGGAATTGATTCCTGGTGGTATATTGCATGGATATTAAAGATAAATCTTCACAATAAAAAACATAGGATAGGAATAAAAATATTAAGTGTTAAGGGGTAACCCCGTGGGTGGCCCGATCTTCACGGATCTCATGGTCAAATCGATGGGAAAGCGAGGGGAAAGGGAGAAGGTAGCGGAAGCGGACGCACACCTCGCGAAGAACACGGTGAACACACGCAAAACTCACACGATACAAGGACGATTGCTCTCATTGGTGGCCACCGGTCCGATAGAATCCTCGCAAGGAAAGATCGGTCAACGTGCTCCCTCGATCCTATGCGGAGAGGGAAGAACACCTTGGAGAGGGTTTTGACGTCTTGGCAAAGGGATACTGATGCCAAGGCCTTGTACAACGAGGGAGGCACGATGCAAACTCCAACGAGGTGGTGACGATAGTCGATCCCCTTTGGTAGAAGGGGATGAGGCAAAACTAGAGATTCCACAAAGGGGTTGTCTATAGTCTATCATCTATGCCTAAGGGATACATGAGGGGTGGGGGCTCTATTTATAAGCCAGCCACTAGAATGGGGGTAGTTTAGGCAAAGGGGTAAGTAAAGGGAATATTCCAAGGCATCAAACCCAGATCTGTGCGCAGACGGGTGATTCCGGCAATAAGTCTAGTGGCGCCAGAGCTAGCACCAGGATTTCCGGCGGCTGCCGATATTTCCGGTCGGTGCCGGTTCGGTGTTCTGCATGCGTTTCTGGTGGGCGCCGATCTGGTCCGGCGATCGCCGGTTCGGTCGGCACGGGGTCCGGTCCGTCGGAGCTGGCGCCGAGAATTCCGGCGGTGGATCCGGTTGCGGCGGATGGTACGCTAGTTTGGCTCTGCATCTTCCGTCTCCTCTTCCAAACCTCCATCTTGTCGGGCTTCTTGCTCCGGGCTTCCTCCCTTGCCTCTGTACTCGTCGGTATGAACCTATCATGAATATGTAACGGAGTACGAAGTAGCATACCATTCAATAGGGTAGGAATTGGGCTCGCATAGAGGAACGGATTCACCTTTGGAGTCCATGATGACTTGGCATAAGTTGGAGACCTTGATGTGGCAACGACCATAGGTCGGGCTACATCATGTCCCCCCTTCAAAAAGAGTCATCCTCGATTCTACATGCTCATCACAAAGTAGAAGATGTCGAGAGACCTTCTTGATCCTGGGGTTCACCATATAGTCGTCCTCAGGAAGATTGAATTAACAACACTTCAATGTTCCTTCACCTTCCATGAAGCTTAAGCTCAGAAAAGCAAAGCAACACTCAAAGCGTAGCCAATTCATAAACATTATAGCATGAGTCCTCAAGTAGAGTGAAGTCACCTTAGGATGTAGAGATAGCTCGGTGAGGAGCAGCCATAGGTAACTCTCTACGGTTCGTCTTGTCAACTATTTGTCCATAGAGGTTGACGCGGAAGCAATTGTACCTTCACACAACAAAGGCCAAGCAACATATATTTGTGTGTGATAGAGGAGCATGTCATTTGTGGCATGTCCATTCTTGTTCACAACACTATTAGCACAACTCAAGTATAGCAAATCGGATGCATATGCAAGGTAAAAGTGCATGGAAATCGTTTGAACATCATCCAAATGTGGGAACTCAAAAACTCCATATAACATCTTAGTGTGGCACTCAAAGCAATTTAACTAAGATATGGATCAACATCTTTGATGCAAGAGTAGGAGAATTTGTCAAAAACACATGCGGAAGAATATCCAAAGCAACATCATTATGTGTGTAAACCAACCATTGGAACGAACAATTGTTCAATATGTTGGATGCCATACACATATCATCAAAAGCCAAAATCATGGGGGTATGAGTATCGCAAGCGGAAGCAAAAACAACGTGTTTGCAAAAAAACCATATGAAAGAGCAAGTGGTCCTTATGTTTGTTGCAACAACAATACGAGAGACTTGGAAGCTCTCGTGGCAATACATGCTCAAATTGGCATTATGGTTGCACACAAAACATCGGAAAGAGAAATTGTTCAACATTTTTGTGGCAACACACAAAGCATCAATATCCAATAGCAACAAAACATGATTGTCACAAGGTGGAAGAATACCATTAACATGCTTGCAATCAAACCATAGGAAAGAGAAATTTGACAACATGAAAGATGCAAAGCATGCAAAAGGTATCAGAGCTGGGTTCGATCTTGAACTCACTTGGGGATGCTCTCTAGAGATCTTTTTGTCAACTCGTGCTCAACCGAGGTTGACATTCTTGTGCAGGTATCTACACACATCAAACACAAAAGGAAGAACGTGTGTGCATGGTAGAGAAACACATCATCCATCATGACGTATATATTCTTGTGCACATCACCATTAGTGTCAATCAAGTATGAAATAAATGCATGGTGAATATGCAAGTGGTGAACATGCTTATCATGGCAATCATCAAAATCTCCAAAATTTGAGAAAGCTATGGGGGGCATCTCAATACAAACCATATGAGAATTATTGTTGCAAGAAAAACAAGTGAAAGAGCAATTATTCAACTTATTGCAACCAACGGGAGAGATTGTAAAACATTCATGACAAAGCATGGTTCGAGGGGTAGCGTTGGTAACATCATTACAAGCAAAACATTGGAAAGAGCAATTGTTCAATAAAGTGCAAGCAATGATATCATCAACGTAACATTTAGAGCATGGCATGTCTATGGCAACATCATCACAATCAAATAATTTCACATGCTCAACATTATGCAAAGGCAAAGTATCACATGGAAATATCAATGAAGCATATGTAATATCACAAACATTATCCATAGCATGCCAATCATCACAAGTCATCATGTCCACTAGTGGGATCATGGCATCATCAACACCCTTATTTTTACCTTGTTCATACCTCTCATATGAAGTGGGTGTTGTGGTAGTATTGGCCTCCATGTGGGCGACTTCTTCATCCAATATGGGGATGGCATCATCTTCATCCACCATGTTCATCTTCTCGGTCGGATGCATCATCATCTCTAAGCTTGGCGCTTCTTTATCCATGGAACCTAGCACATCATGGAATAACACACTAGAGGTAGAGGGTAAGTTGTTAGAAATCAAAGTGGTCTCACATGACCTATCAACTACCACTATCAACTCACTAGGTGTATCGCTCATGCCCTCCAAGTGGAAGCACTCAATCTCACGTATGGTGGAGTCGCTCATCTCACTCTTGTTTTCACTCAAGTGGGCTAAGTGGCTCTCATGCTCACATGGGATTGGTACCACATCATCACTCAAGCATGTAGGGGTAGGCTTGGTTCTCTCAACTCCATGCGCCTCCTTTGGTGAAGGGAAAGTCCCATGCTCACCATTCTTGACCTTGTCATCGCCATCTTGCACCTTGGCTTGTGTAGTCCTCTTGAAGTACTTGTCCAACTTGGCAAAGTAGAGGTCTTCGTCTTCCTCATCCATGAAGGTGCATGCGTCATCTAGGACATCAAGTTTGGGCATTGAAGCTTGATGGCGTGGAGGAGAGCTTGCTCTTGGTGCCATTTTGGTGGTGGCACGAGTAGTTGAAGGTGCCTTATGATGGTGTCGACGGAGGTCATTAGCGTGCCTTGCCAAAGGTTGATGTAGATGGCGCACTTGGTCATCCACATGACGCTCACGACGATGCTCCTTGTCCTTGGCACTCTTCTCTTTATTATGGTGCCTTCTTGAGCTTGGTTGAGCATTATGGATGGTGCTCAACATGCATTCTCCGTCTTCATGGCGAAGATGCCTTGAACGATGTCTTGTATCCTCTTAATGTTGGCGATGATCTCTAGAGGATGTATGTCGATGAAGATTCTTGCTTCGTGGCGCCTCTTTTGGAAGATGATGTTCGGGCGCCACTCTTCTTGTAGGTAGTGGCACTTGTTGCCTTGGAGGTTGTTACACTTGACGCCTTCGAGGTTGTGGTGCTTGGAGCCTTGGAGATGGTGGTGCTTAGTGCCTTGGAGATGGTGGCGCTTGACGGCTTGGAGGTGATGGCGCTCGTCGCCTTGGAGATGGTGGCGCATGACGCCATGTAGGTGTCCACGCTTGACGCCTTGGAGGTGGATCATCAAAGTAGGTGGTGCCCTTTGGTGTGGTGATGGCTCAATGCACGGCGCCCAGAAAAGTGTTGGTGCGTGGTTGATGTAGAGCTCGTTGGGAACCCCAAGAGGAAGGTATGATGAGCACAACAGCAAGTTTCCCTCAGTTATGAAACCAAGGTTTAATCGAACCAGTAGGAGCAAGGAAAACACCCCAAAGGTGTTACTAGCTGAGCTTTGGCAGGGCGCACAACCGGTGCTAGTAGCAACGTGGAGACCTGCACAACACAACCACAGAACTTTGTCCCCAACTTGCGATGAGGTTGTCAATCTCACCGTGTTTTGCGGAAAACAAAGGATTAAACGTATCGAATGGAAAGAAGTAATAGTTTGCAGAAAGTAAACACAAAGCAGTAAACAGTTTATAGATTGTATGTAAAAGACAAGGACCGGGATCCATAGTTCACTAGAGGTGGCTCTCCTTAGATAGATAACATGTTGGGTGAACAAATTATAGCGGGGCAATTGACAAACACCAAGAAAGCAAAACATGCATATACTAATCATCTTGACTCCTTTGAGACTTGATTGGGCATTACAGCATTATACATAGACCACCATCCAACTGCATCTATGACTAATAATCCAGCTTCAGGTTATCATCCGAACCCCCTCCAGTATTAAGTTGCAAGCAACAGATTATTGCTTTACGAACTGCGTGTAAAGTAAACAATACGATTGTTTTATGAACAAAGGATTGTTGTTTTCTCCCTAGTAGCAATAGCACATCTAGTACCTTATAGATTTCTGTCACTTCCCCAGATTACTAGAGGCATGAACCCACTATCGAGCATAAATACTAACTCTTGGAGTTGCTAGCATCTACTTGGCCAAGATAGCCACTAACAACGGAAAGCATGCAAGATCACAAATAACAAAGACATGATAGAATCAATAATCAATCTGAAATAGCATCTCAATATCCATCGGATCCCTGCAAACACAACATGTAGAATTACAAATAGATGATCTTGATCATGAACGGAGCTCACAAGATCTAGACATGAAAGCACAAAGGAGGAGAACCAGCCATCTAGCTACTACATGGATCCGTAGTCCAAGGATGAACTACTCACACATCACACCGGAGGCTTGCATGGTGATGAACAAAGCCTCCAGGGTGAATTCCCCTCTCCGGCAGGGTGCCGGGAAGAGCTTCAGATCCCTCCCGATCTAGGTATGGAGATGACGGCGGCTACAGACTCTTTCGTGGATTTTTGATCGGGTCCTTAGGGTTTTCGTCCCGAGGGCAATATATAGGGGGAAGGAGAGGCCGAGGGGGTGCCGGGAGCGGCCACACCACCCCCTGGCGCGGGTCAGGCGTGGCCGCGCGGCCAGGTGGTGTGGTGCCCCCCTGGCCCCTCTCTGTCTCGTATTCTGGCACTTGATGACATCCGGAAAAATAGGCACTTTGGCTTTTGGCCCGTCCAATTCCGAGAATATTCATTTTCTGACTTTCCTGGAACCAAAAACAACAGAAAACAGGCAGCTGGCACTGTGGCTCTTGTTAATAGGTTAGTCCAAGAAATCATATGAAAAGTACTCCAAAGTTGGAACAAAACACAAGAAAGTGGAAAAACCAAGCATGGAACATCAAAAATTATAGATACATTTGCAATGTATCAACATCCCCAAGCTTAACTCCTACTCGTCCTCAAGTAGGTAAGTGATAAAAAGAAAGAATAATTTTTTAGGTGACATGCACCATCATAAACTTGATCAAAGTATTTGTAAAACATTCAAATCTGGGATCATAGTACTTCAATCATAACATGAAAGACAAAGTTCTTGCAATAAGCAAAGAAACTATAATGCAACATGAAAAGGCACAAACAAAAGATTCATGAATAACAATGCTTTGCAAGACGTTTGTTTGTTTCACATAAAGAAAACATAGCATAATAGTATTCAGCTTGTCCCTCAATAGAGTAGCAAATATAAATG
This sequence comes from Avena sativa, assembly GCA_916181665.1. Classification (NCBI taxonomy): domain Eukaryota; kingdom Viridiplantae; phylum Streptophyta; class Magnoliopsida; order Poales; family Poaceae; genus Avena; species Avena sativa. The sequence continues at coordinate 469,141,731 of OV702295.1, forward strand.
TATAGGACACCTTCAAAGTTCATAAGAGTGACTAGATACAATAGTTTAAAACAAGCAATATCAAGTTATGCATCAATCAACTAGTCTTGGGACAATGCACATAGAACTAAGAATGGCCACTATGCTCTCAAAGTAGGTGCATAAAGATAGAAGGTGGAGACTCAATATAATGGTGGAAGAAAGGCCTTCATAGAAGGAAGTAGGGATTCAAGTCTCATAAAGAGATTTCCAAAAATTATGGTACTTATAGCTTTCAGCTCTCATTGCCCCTATCATAAGCATCTTTAAGGTGATTAAGGTTAACGTGACACAACTAAGAGGATATGCTTGACAAGTTATAAACCGAAATCTCATGCCCCTTACTTATGAAGACCGATCCTCATGCTACTCAACTTCAGTCACGAGTAAGCTCTTATCATTGTAAGTATATGTGTATCATTAAGAACTGCCAACGGGGTACCCCTTGCACATGATACGGGAGCTTTCCCATAATCAAAATGACAAGCCAAGCAGACAATGAGCATCTCAACGATCTTTTTATTTGCTATTTGCATAGGTTTTTATTGAGGATGCTTCATAGAGTGCTTATTATGGTGATCCTACAAGTTTCCACCATGATTAGGCATGGCTTAGGCTAGTGGCCTAGGCGTTTCTCTAACACACATACAAACTCCATGATCTTACAAGTTCCACTTTTATTTCACACCGTCGGGCTCCATAAGCAAAAGAACATGATATCAACGGGGTACAAAGTACAAGTGCAATGTTGAAAGCGTTCCCCATGAAACATGGTTCTACTAATTTCAACTTATAAAGCGCAAGCATATATGCAACAAAGAAGGACCCAATGGTTGAAGTTTATTAGATGCAAAAAGTAAAGTGTGCCATCAAGTTTGTGAGAGCTTTAATCACTAGTTTTCTCATAACAAGTTTAATTTGGAAGGTAAACAAAAGCATGAATATACTTGGAATAGCATAAGCTAGTAGGTAGGTATGGTGGACTCTTTGGAATAACTTGGTTTAGGGAGTTGGATGCATGAGTGGAACTCATACTTTGTTGTGGAGGCTAGCAAAAGACTGGGAGCGACAAACTAAGAGAGCAATAATGGCCATAATCATGCAGAGCGATAAAACATCATTGATCAAAGCATAAAGTGATACTACAAGTTGAAAACTAAAGGATCATAAAGGCTATGGTGACTTTGGATACTCATAACATGGTGTGAGCATGCGCCAAGTCAACCCAAATAAAGCATCAAAGGAGAATACCACTATACTATGCTTTAATATGCTAAAACAATGCATGATTCATCCAAGGCACATTAATCAATCTCAATTGTTTATAAAAAGTCATGCTACAGCAAAGAATACTAAGCATAAAGCCAAAACAATATCAAGCATGGCATGACAGAGCATAGGCCATAGTCAAAAACGAGCTCTTTTTACCACATAAGTATGAACTTTCATACTCTTTTCCAAACCAAACCAAACTATTTGCAAACCAACGTATGAAAGAGGGGGTCCAACCAATTTATTCAGCAAGCTAAGCAAACAAAAGCAAATGGAAAACCAAAACGAAAACGAAAAAGAAGACGCTCCAAGAACAACACAACTGTGCATGAAACAATAAAAATGAAGCGTTTGGAAGAAACCTGGAATTTTTATTGATGAAGAAGGCATCCCCAAGCTTTGACGCTTGTACTTCTTGAATATTTCTTGGGGTGACACGTGTGGCATCCCCAAGCTTGAGCTTTAGTCCATTCTTCATCTCATTACTCATTCCTTCCATACACCTAAAATTTTTCCTTCATACAAAACTTCACACAATCTTTATTAGCAACATTAGTGCACTTAAGATAAATAAGTCTTAAGGTTCAGTTCTAACACCAAATAAACTTACATTAGAACACTAGCTACTGTAGCACTTCCCTCAAAAAAAGCTCAATTCCCCAAAAGAACTCAAAAAGGAACCAACAAGAAGCAAATGCAGAAAGTGGCAGAAATCTGTCAAAACAGACCAGCAGGTAAATACGAATTTTTTCGAAGACCTTCTATTGCTCAAATCAAAAGGTGTTGAGCTAACGAAAGTTAGATAACTACCTGGGGCAGAAGCACAAAAATTCATGCCTCAAAAAGATGTCCAGAGATTTTTCACGAATTTTTACGGTGAAGCACATAAATCTGTTTCAGGACAGCAACTTTCCCAATAATTACTTCTCTCTCATTAGAGGTTACTCTTGGCATAAAAAGAAAATAAAAAGGATAAGGAGCGGTTATTATTGAAGTAATAACTTCCAAGACTCATCTAAAACTTTTGGGTTATCTCCCAATAAGTACTTTTCTTTAACGCCTTTAAGTTAGGCATAAGAAGCAAGAAAAATCAAGTGTTCTCAAGTGAAGAAGTATTAAGACCAAATTTCTTGCCCTTACCTCTCTTACTTTTATTCTTAACCTTGGGGAAAATATGATTGTTTGGTGGAGAATAAAGGTGCATGGTCCCCTTTCCCACATCTAATATTGCTCCAACGAGTTCTAATAGGGACCTTCCAAGTGTAATTTGTCCTTTTCCTGCACATTCAATAACAAGATAATCAATAGAAATCGTTTTCCCAAGGATCTTCGTAGACACTCCTTCAGCTATTCCAAGAGGTAATATGGTAGTATTATTAGCAAGAGATATTTATTTTCCTCCTTTAGTGAGCCCCCAAGTATTCAAAGATTTATAAATATCTTTGGGCATAACACAAAATTCATACATGATATCACAGCGAGCTTGAAAAGTTTCAGCGTTTATCTTGATCTTTACTGTAGGGAACCACTTTCATGGTTCAGAGTTTATTGGAACATAATTGTGATGCTCCCTAAGCGTGTTATATCAATTTTCTAAGCTAGTAGTGCTAGCCTCAAGAGTGTTCAACCTAGCAAATATTTTTGTGAAAGAAATATCAGTTTGGCTAGGCATGTTGTAAGTGAGGATCAATTTCTTTATAGCATTGATAGCATCATCCTCATTACATTGGAGGAAATCTCCTCTCACAACAGCATCTAAAGAATATCTATAGCAAAGAGCAATCACAAGGTAAAAACTGCTAAGGAACAAGCTTTGAGTCATTTTAGGCTCAGTTTTTTCATGTAGATCGGAGATTCTAGACCAAGATTTTTTAAAACTTTCCTAAATTCCTTGTTTAAAAGTGAAAATCATTTCCTCGGGTGACATAGTGATTGGAGCAAGGCTAGACATAGTGGCAACTCAAGATAGGAACTAATTTTTTTTTTGTGTTTTTGAAATAAGAAAGCAAACTAGTAAAACTAATTGTTTTGTGTTTTTGAATAACAAAGCAAGAAAACAAAGCAAAAAGAAAACTAAGCAAAAAAACAACAAAGTAAAGAGATTGGTTATGAGGAACTCCCCTTGTGAATATGTCCTTGACTCCCCGGCAACGGCGCCAGAAAAGTGGCGCGTGGTTGACGTGGGAGTTTCTTCTTCTACGGATCCCTGGCAACAGCGCCAGAAAAATGCTTGATGGCTCAGTGCACGGTGCCCAGAAAAGTGATGGTGCATGGTTGATGTAGAGCTCGTTGGGAATCCCAAGAGGAAGGTATGATGACCACAGCACCAAGTTTCCCTCAGTTATGAAACCAAGGTTTAACCGAACCAGTAGGAGCAAGGAAAACACCCCAAAGGTGTTACTAGCTGAGCTTTGGCAGGGCGCACTACCGGTGCTAGTAGCAACGTGGAGACCTGCACAACACAACCACAGAACTTTGTCTCCAAATTGCGATGAGGTTGTCAATCTCACCGTGTTTTGCGGAAAACAAAGGATTAAACGTATCGAATGGAAAGAAATAATAGTTTGCAGAAAGTAAACACAAAGCAGTAAACAGTTTATAGATTGTATGTAAAAGACAAGGACCGGGATCCATAGTTCATTAGACGTGGCTCTCCTTAGATAGATAACATGCTGGGTGAACAAATTACAGCGGGGCAATTGACAAACACCGAGAAAGCAAAACATGCATATACTAATCATATTGACTCCTTTGAGACATGATTGGGCATTACAACATTATACATATACCGCCATCCAACTGCATCTATGACTAATAATTCACCTTCAGGTTATCATCCGAACCCCCTCCAGTATTAAGTTGCAACCAACAGATTATTGCTTTACGAACTGCGTGTAAAGTAAACAATATGATTGTTCTATGAACAAAGGATTGTTGTTTTCTCCCTAGTAGCAACAACACATCTAGTACCTTAGAGATTTCTGTCACTTCCCCAGATTACCAGAGGCATGAACCCACTATCGAGCATAAATACTAACTCTTGGAGTTGCTAGCATCTACTTGGCCAAGATAGCTACTAACAACGGAAAGCATGCAAGATCACAAATAACAGAGACATGATAGAATCAATAATCAATCTGAAATAGCATCTCAATATCCATCGGATCCCCGCAAACACAACATGCAGAATTACAAATAGATGATCTTGATCATGAACGGAGCTCACAAGATCTAGACATGAAAGCACAAAGGAGGAGAACCAGCCATCTAGCTACTACATGGATCCGTAGTCCAAGGATGAACTACTCACGCATCACACCGGAGGCTTGCATGGTGATGAAGAAGGCCTCCAGGGTGAATTCCCCTCTCTGGCAGGGTGCCGGGAAGAGCTTTAGATCCCTCCCGATCTAGGGATGGACATGACGGTGGCTACAGACTCTTTCATGGATTTTTTGATCGGGTCCTTAGGGTTTTCGTCCCGAGGGCAATATATAGGCGGAAGGAGAGGCCGAGGGGGTGCCGAGAGCGGCCACACCACCCCCTGGCGCGGGCCAGGCCTGGCCGCACGGCCAGGTGGTGTGGTGGCCCCCTGGCCCCTCTCCGTCTCGTATTCTGGCACTTGATGACATCCAGAAAATAGGCACTTTGGCTTTTGTCCCGTCCAATTCCGAGAATATTCATTTTCTGACTTTCCTGGAACCAAAAACAGCAGAAAACAGGCAGCTGGCACTATGGCTCTTGTTAATAGGTTAGTCCAAGAAATCATATGAAAAGTACTCCAAAGTTGGAACAAAACACAAGAAAGTGGAAAAAACCAAGCATGGAACATCAAAAATTATAGATACATTTGCAATGTATCATGTGGCACGCTTGGCCTTGAAGGTCATGGTTTCTTGATGATGCGTCTCCGCTAGCTTGGCATAGTAGTCCTCCATCTCCAAGCAATGGAGGTATTCTTCATGGCTCATGGAAGAGCCCTCGAAGTGGGTGAAGCTCGCCATGTCCTCCATGCTTTGTGAGGAGTCGTCGTTGTAGCACTCGAAGTCGTCCATGCTTGGGGAGTCGTTGTTGATGTAGAACTCCATATCACCCAGGCATGTGGAGCCATTGTCGGTGTAGTGCTCCATGTACTCCATGCATGAGGATCCATTGTCGATGTAGAGCTCCAAGTCCTCCATGGTTGAGGAGCCATAGTTGATGACGTTCTCCATGTCTTCCATTCATGTGGAGTTATCATAGGTGCAATGCTTCGGATCCTCAAAGCATGCGGAGCCATTGTCAGTGTAGTGCTCTGTCATGTCCTCTATGCTTGTGGAGTCGTAGTTATGGTGGCTTGATACATTGCAAATGTATCTATAATTTTTTATGTTCCATGCTTGGTTTTATCCACTTTCTTGTGTTTTGTTCCAACTTTGGAGTACTTTTCATATGATTTCTTGGACTAACCTATTAACAAGATGCCACAGTGCCAGTTGCCTATTTTCTGCTGTTTTTGGTTCTAGGAAAGTCAGAAAATGAATATTCTCGGAATTGGACAGGACAAAAGCCAAAGTTCCTATTTTACCGGAAGACTCACGGAGCCAGAATACGAGACGGAGGAGGGCCAGGGCCTGGCCACACCCCCCCCAGGCGCGGGTCATCCCAGGCCGTGCCAGGGCATGGTGTGGGCCCCTCTGGCACCCCCTCGGTCCCCCCTCTCGCCTATAAGAGCCTCCCGATACCAAAACCCTAGATCGTGAATCAGAAATCCATGAAAATTTCCGCTGCGCCGCCACCACCAAAGGGGAGATTCGAGGGACAGAAAGTCTCTGTTCCGGCACCCTGCCGGGACGGGGAAGTGCCCCCGGAGCCATCTCCATCGATCTCCACCACCATCTCCATCACCATTGCTGATTCCCATGATGAGGAGGGAGTAGTTCTTCCTCGAGGCTAAGGGTTCTACCAGTATCTATGTGTTCATCTCTCTCTCTATGCATGATCATATTGTGATCATGAGCTTTGTAATCAAGTAGATCTACCTTGCTACTCAAGTGCTTTAATAGATCTCTGCTCTCCCCATGTGTGTGAAGTTGACAGTGTGCACACCATGGTGGCACTTAGGCTAGAGATTACAAATACTTGTTATGAGTTATATTTGGAGTTGGATGTCTTTATGAAATTGTGGTGTTTGTTGGAACCATCTAGTGCTCAAGATGATAGTGTGGGGTTTTCTAGATGGGAAAGGCTTACTTTGAGATGTGCTGTTATAGCCCTACCATGGATTAGAGTGTCCAACCGGAGAGTAGTTAAGAGTAGTATCATAAAGAGAATATATTTATATGAGAGTGTTCACTAGTGAAAGTATGATCCCTAGGCCTTGTTTCTAAGCATTGATACACCATTTGCAATTAGATCTGTTACATGTTTGCTTGCTTCCATCTTTATTTCAGTTTGCCTTTAGTCTCTTCCACGCCATCAAGCTATTTTCTAGCACCGTTGTCTTATATCCATACCACTTGTATTTCACTATCTCTTCGCTGAACTAGTGCACATATACACCTGACAAGTGTAATGGGTGTGTTGGGGACACAAGAGACTTCTTGTATCTTGATTGCAGGATTGCTTGAGAGGGGATACCTTTGACCACTTCCTCCCTGAGTTCGATAAACCTTAGGTGATCCACTTAAGGTAAAACTTGCTGCTGTTCTACAAACCTCTGCACTTGGAGGCCCAACAACTGTCTACAAGAATAGAAGTGCATAGACATCAAGAGGATTAAAGAAGAAGAACCTCCCATGGCAAACGCCTATTTTCTGGCGCCGTTGCCGAGGAGGTAAGGTAAAAGGTACTCACATCCTCCGGTGTGGGTGCTCGAAGTTATTTCCTTTAGATTCTGCAATTTTGTCTTTTTGTTTCTTGTTTTCACTAGTTAGGCTTAATGGAAAACAACAGCAAAATTAGAGAGATTTTTAGTATTTTCCCTAAGGTAGAACATGAATTCTTTGGAAAGAAAATTAAAAATCCCTTGGAACCTTCTTTGCATGCTAATAGCAATGTTATTAGTATGAATCTTTTGAACACCTTTGTTACTAATGCTATGGAAACATCTAAGCTTGGGGAAGTTAGTTTTTATGAAAATGATCTTTTTAGTTCCCCAGTTTTAAAGAAGAAAATTTGCTCTGATGATACTTTATCTCCCATATGTGGTTATTCTGATGATACTTGTGATATTTTAAATCCACATACTGAAAGCATCCCTTTTAAAATACCTATAAAAATTGTTGAACGTGTTATTAATAACTGCTATTTTGGAGATGGAACTGTCCATCCTGGTGATCATTTAGTCCTTGTACATGAATTATGCGAGTTGTTCAAGTGTGCAGATATTTCAATGAACCAAGTTAAGAGGAAGCTATTCCCTATTTCACTTAAGGGCAAAGCAAGGGAGTGGTATGAGCTACTAGATGATCCTCATCATTTGGAGTGGAAGGAACTTGAATCTCTCTTTTACCCTAAATTTTATCCTCCTCATGAAATTCATAAAGATAGGAATTACATTTATAATTTTCATCCTCATGATGGAGAAAGTATTGCCCAAGCATGGGGGAGACTGAAGTCACTAATGCTCAAATGTCCCATTCATGAGCTCCCCAGTAATATTGTTATTAATAATTTTTATGCAAGACTTTCAAGACATTACAAGGACTATCTAGATACTTGTTTAGAGGGATCCTTCACAAGTAAGGAGGCCAAAGCTAAGTGGGATCTTCTTGAAACAATTCAAAGCAATACCGAAGATTGGGATAACAATAAAGGTAAAGAACCAGGTATAAACTATGAGTATGATTGCATTAAGTCTTTTGCTGAAACTGCTGATTTTCAAGAGCTTAGTGCTAAATATGGTCTTGATCCTCAAATTCTTATTGATTGTTATAGAACCTTTGCTTCTCATATTAATGCTCCTAAAGAAAAATGGGACATGTATCATGAGCCTTATAAAGACACTTGCATGGAAAATGAAATTGTTATTAATGATAGCAATAAACATGCTCAAACCTCTAAAAGTACTATTTCTTATAAGCATGTTAATTTTTTGTGGAATACATAGACATTGTGAGAATAATCAAATTGAAGAAGAATATTGTATCACCCACAGGAATCAAAAAACTAGAATGTGGTATAGGGCTTTAAATGATCTTGGTAAAAAAATTTGTGCCCTTTATCCTTTCATTTGTGAACTTTGCTTCAAAGTGGGTCATTTCAATTTTCAATGCTCAGGACATAATAATAGCCCTTCTAATCCAATGAGTAGTGCAAGTTTGTATTGTGATGACATGATCACTCCTAATCAGCATGATGAACTTACATTATTTTTGGGGTGTGAAGAGTTATCAAGAAAAACCTCTTTGGTTGATATGGGTGCTTTTGATATGAATAGTGTCATGCGTGGTTGTCATCTTTATTGTGTTGACAATTGCCACACAAATACTTACATACAAAATATTATAAAAGATGAGATCTTACCAAAATATGGCATGACTAATATGTGTTTTGGTCTTATTAATCAAAAGGAGGAATCCTTCAAAGTTTCTTCTATTGTCTCTAACAGTGAACCAGGGTATATGGAGAAGCTTCCTTTCAAGCCTCTCCCTCCTAAAGAGAACAAGAAAAAGAAGAAAAGGAGGAGTAAAAGGAGAGTGGAAATGGTATTTTCCCCTAAGCATGTTGCTCCTATTATAGTTTTTGATGAGTCTGAACTCGATGATGTTCCTATGCCTGTTACCTATAGTAGTGATCATGATTGGGAAAAGCACACTACTTTTGATATTGAAAATCTCTTCGGTACCAATTCTGAAAATGATGATATTAATAATTGCTATACTATTAGTGCTATCCATGATCCTTCCAATGATCATATGTTTACAAATGAACACACTTGGGAAGATAACTATTCTATTGCTTATGATGATGCTATACCTCCAATATATGATGATTGCAATGATGAATATGATATTTTTAGTCCACCTACTATTATGGAGAAAATTTATTATGATTACAATATGCCTCCTGTATTTGATGATTATGGTGATGAGAATAATAATGATAGCTATTTTGTTGAATTTGCTCCCACTACAATTAATAAGAATGACTATGTTTATGTGGGGAGTATTAATTCTTGTATGCATGTGGATCATGATAAGAATGTTTCATGTGATAGTTATATCATTAATTTTATTCATGATGCTACTGAAAGTTACTATGAGAGAGGGAAAGATGGTTTTATGTATCTCAACAATATTAAGTTTCCCCTCTTTATGTTGAAAATCTTGAAGTTGCACTTGTTTTGCTTTCCTATGCTTGTTGCTTTGTGCTTTCATGACTTGTTTCTTTACAAGATTCCTATGCATAGGAAGTGGGTTAGACTTAAATGTGCTTTGAATTTGCTTCTTGATGCTCTCTTTTACTTCAATTCATATTTCTTATGCGAGCATCTTCTCAAACTATCGTGCCTAACTTAAAGGCATTAAAGAAAAGTACTTATTGGGAGATAACCCAAAAGTTTTAGATGATTCTTGGAAGTTATTACTTCAGTAATTACTTCAGTAATAATCGCTCCTTACCCTTTTTATTTGCTTTTTGTGCCAAGAGTAACCTTTAATGAGAGAGAAGTAATGATTGGGAAAGTTGCTGTCCCGAAACAGATTTTTGTGCTTCATCGTAAAAATTCGTGTAAAATCTCTGTACGTAGTTTTGAGGCGTGAATTTTTTTGCTTCTGCCCCAGGTTGTTATATAACTTTCGTTAGTTCAACACTTTTCGATTTGAGCAACAGAAGGTCTTTGAAAAAAATCATCTTTACCTGCTGGTCTGTTTTGACAGATTTCTGCCATTTTCTGCATTTGCTTCTTGTTGGTTCCTTTTTGAGTTCTTTTGGGGAATTGAGATTTTTGAGGGAAGTGCTACAGTAGCTTGTATTTTAATGGAAGTTTTATTGGTGTTGAAACTGAACCTAAAGACTTATTATCTTGAGTGCACTAATGTTGCTAATAAAGATTGTGTGAACTTTTGTATGAAGGAAAAAATTTCAGGTGTATGGAAGGAATGAGTAATGAGATGAAGGATGGACTAAAGCTCAAGCTTGGGGATGCCACGCGTGTCACCCCAAGAAATATCCAAGAAGTACAAGCGTCAAAGCTTGGGGATGCCCAAGGCATCCCCTTCTTCATCAATAAAAATTCCAGGTTTCTTCCAAACGCTTCATTTTTATTGTTTCATGCACAGTTGTGTTGTTCTTGAAGCGTCTTCTTTTTCATTTTCGTTTTGGTTTTTCATTTGCTTTGTTTGCTTAGTTTTCTGAATAAATTGGTTGGACCCCCTCTTTCATACATTGGTTTTCAAATAGTTTGGTTTGGTTTGGAAAAGAGTAGGAAAGTTCATGCTTAAGTGGTAAAGAGAGCTTGTTTTTTACTGTGGCCTATGCTTTGTCATGCCATGCTTGATATTGTTTTGGCTTTATGCTTAGTATTCTTTGTTGTAGCATGACTTGTTATAAACAATTGAGATTTCTTAATGTGCCTTGGAAGGATCATGCGTTGTTTTAGCATATTAAAGCATAGTATTGTGGTATTCTCCTTTGATGCTTTATTTGGGTTGACTTGGCACATGCTCACACCATGTTATGACTATCTCAAGTCACCATAGCCTTTATGATCCTTTAGTTTTCAACTTGTAGTATCACTTTATGCTTTGATCAATGATGTGTTGTCGCTCTGTATGATTATGGCCATTATTGCTCTCTTAGTTTGTCGCTCCCAGTCTTTTGCTAGCCTCCACAACCAAGTATGAGTTCCAATCATGCATCCAACTCCCTAAACCAAGTTATTCCAAAAAGTCCACCATACGTACCTACTAGCTTATGCTATTCCAAGTATATTCATGTTTTTGTTTACCTTCCAAATTAAACTTGTTATGAGAAAACTAGTGATTAAAGCTCTCACGAACTTGATGGCACACTTTACTTTTCTTGCCCTTAATAAACTTAAACCATTGTGTCGTCTATGTTGTATATGCTTGCACTTATTTGTTGGGAATTAGCAGAACCATGCTTTCATGGGGAACACTTTCAACATTGCACTTGGTACTTGTACCTAGTTGATATCATGCTCTTTTGTATATGGATGTCGTCGGTGTGAAATGAAAGGGGAGCTTGTAAGTCCATAGAGTTATGTATATGTGTTAGAGAAACGCCTGGGCCGCTGGTCTAATCCATGTTGACATGGTGGAAACCTGCAGCGTAACCATAATGAGCTGTCTATGAAGCATTCTTCTTATAAAAAAAGAGTCCTATATTGAGAAAAAAGAGAAAAAATAAAAAAATAAGATTATGAAAAGAGGAAAGAGAGAAAAAAGCACCATATTCCCATGGTAAATAAGAAGATTGATGAGATGCTCGTTGTCTGCTTGCCTTGTCATTTTGATATGGGGATTCTTCCGTATCATCGGGAAAGGGGTACCCCGTTGGCGGTTTTCTATGATACACATGTACTTACAATGACAAGAACTTACCGGTGACTAAACTTGAGTAGCATGAGGAGCGGCCCTCGTATACAAGGGACATGAGATTTCTAACTTATACTTCGTCAAGCATGTACATCATAGTTTGTTCACTTTAACCTTAATCACTTCAAGATGCTTATGATAGGGTCAATGAGAGCTGAAAGCTATAAGTACCATAATTTTTGGAAGCTCTTTATGAGACTTGAATCCCTACTTCCTTCTATGAAAGCCTTTCTTCCACTTATATATTGAGTCTCCACCTTCTATCTTTATGCACCTACTTTGAGAGCATAGTGGCCATTCTTAGTTCTATGTGCATTGTCCCAAGACTAGTTGATTGATGCATAACTTGATATTGCTTGTTTTAAACTATTTGTATCTAGTCACTCTTATAAACTTTGAAGGTGTCCTATGCATTTATATTTGCTACTCTATGAGGGACAAGCTGAATACTACTATGCTATGTTTTCTTTATGTGAAACAAACAAACGTCTTGCAAAGCATTGTTATTCATGAATCTTTTGTTTGTGCCTTTTCATGTTGCAACATAGTTGCTATGTCTTATTGCTAGAACCTTTTCTTTCATGCTATGATTGAAGTACTATGATCCTAGCTTTGAATGTTTTACAAATACTTTGATCAAGTCTTTGATGGTGCATGTCACCTCAAAAATTATTCTTTCTTTTTATCACTTAGCTACCGAGGACGAGCAGGAGTTAAGCTTGGGGATGTTGATACATTGCAAATTTATCTATAATTTTTGATGTTCCATGCTTGGTTTTATCCACCTTCTTGTGTTTTGTTCCAACTTTGGAGTACTTTTCATATGATTTCTTGGACTAACCTATTAACAAGATGCCACAGTGCTAGTTGTCTGTTTTCTGCTGTTTTTGGTTCCAGGAAAGTCAGAAAATGAATATTCTTGGAATTGGACAGGACAAAAACCAAAGTTCCTATTTTACCGGAAGACTCACGGAGCCAGAATACGAGACGGAGGAGGACCAGGGCCTGGCCACACCCTCCCAGGCGCGGGTCACCCCAGGACGCGCCAGGGCATGGTGTGGGCCCCTCTGGCACCCCTTTAATCCCCCCTCTCGCCTATAAGAGCCTCTCGATACCAAAACCCTAGATCGTGAATCAGAAACCACGAAAAGTTCCGTTGCACCGCCGCCACCGAAGGGGAGATTCGGGGGACAGAAAGTCTCTATTCCGGCACCTTGCCAGGATGGGGAAGTGCCCCCCGAGCCATCTCCATCGATCTCCACCACCATCTCCATCACCATTGCTGATTCCCATGATGAGGAGGGAGTAGTTCTTCCTCGAGGCTAAGGGTTCTACCAGTAGCTATGTGTTCATCTCTCTCTCTCTATGCATGATCATATTGTGATCATGAGCTTCGTAATCAAGTAGATCTACCTTGCTACTCAAGTGCTTTAATAGATCTCTGCTCTCCCCATGTGTGTGAAGTTGACAGTGTGCACACCATGGTGGCACTTAGGCTAGAGATTACAAATACTTGTTATGAGTTATATTTGGAGTTGGATGTCTTTATGAAATTGTGGTGTTTGTTGGAACCATCTAGTGCTCAAGGTGACAGTGTGGGGTTTTTTAGATGGGAAAGGCTTACTTTGAGGTGTGCTGTTATAGCCCTACCATGGATTAGAGTGTCCAACCAAAGAGTAGTTAAGAGTAGTATCATAAAGAGAATATATTTATATGAGAGTGTTCACTAGTGAAAGTATGATCCCTAGGCCTTGTTTCTAAGCATTGATACACCATTTGCAATTAGATCTGTTACATGTTTGCTTGCTTCCATCTTTATTTCAGTTTTCCTTTAGTCTCTTCCACGCCATCAAGCTATTTTCTAGCACCGTTGTCTTATATCCATACCACTTGTATTTCACTATCTCTTCGCCGAACTAGTGCACCTATACACCTAACAAGTGCAATGGGTGTGTTGGGGACACAAGAGACTTCTTGTATCTTGATTGCAGGATTGCTTGAGAGGGGATACCTTTGACCACTTCCTCCCTGAGTTCGATAAACCTTGGGTGATCCACTTAAGGGAAAACTTGCCGCTGTTCTACAAACCTCTGCACTTGGAGGCCCAACAACTGTCTACAAGAATAGAAGTGCGTAGACATCATGGCTCATCATAGATTCTTCATAGATATCATCCTCGGTTCCGGAGTCCCTAGACATGATTCACAATACCAAGTGGTGTATATGGAAGTGGTAGGGGGTTAGGGATGCAACGTCAAACCTTACTTTACCTTGGAAGATAGTATCGTGCAAGTGGCAACACTTGAGAGCAATCAAAACCAAGCAAAGTGAAGTTCACGCGGAACACCAAAACCAACTAACCACTAAAAAAACACACACACACAAAACTTATGGTGGATAGGTATGGAAGGTGGCGTGTCCAAGAACAATCCGAAATCAAGATATTGTAATGGCAAGTAAAGAACCACGATGATCACAAAGCAAAACAAGTCAATCCACAAGATAGGAATTATGTACAAGGAAACACACACGATGGGATAAATGGGACTTGTGCAACAGAGAAAGTGAGCTAATAACCAAATGATTACCTAGCGAAGACTATAAGCTCGTGTCGCACAAGTGCAAGGAGAGACGCTAGTTCGATTGCAATAAATTGGTGGGCTACAAGATATGCAGAATAAATATCACCTATTTGATGCTCATCGAGCTTGCACTTCCTTTTCTATGAGGCACTTGTTTCTTTCTTTCTTTTTCTTCTTTTTCTTTTTCTATTTTTTTTACTCTTTTTCTTTCTTTTCTTTTCTTTTTCACTTGCCTCGTCTTTGTGCCAACAACTATACAAGATAACTATATGAGATAACGCGCTCACAACTTTTGCTCAGAATTCTACAAGTATAAAATATGCATGGCCCAAGCAATCATAGGAGGAACTAGTCTCAATAGGTGTTTGTTGAACGCAAAGGTAGTGTAGCTCACAAAGGAATGCAAGTGGGGAAAAGTCGTGGAATGTATATACCTTTCCTCGCCGATCTTCACCCTTTATTGGTGGATTCCGCCTTGCTCATGGAATTGGCTAGAGTAGATAGCATGAACCACGGATATTATGATGTAGATATTCTTCTCCTCTTCAAAACGAGCTAAAGAACACCAAAATCCGAGTTCGTATGCAAAAGTTATGCTCAAAACAGTGCAGGGCTGAATCTGTTGGCGGCCAAATCGGCGGGATCGGAACTGGAGCCGAAAATTCCGGCGGCGGGGCCGGTTCACCGGAATTCTCGCCAGAAATTCTGGTTTCAACTTCGGTCCATCGGACCTGGCACCAGAACGCGTTCGGGACGCGAAAATCCGCGATTTCTGCGGAAAACTCGAGGAAAAACTTCAGATTTGAGGGGTAAATTATGGAATTAGGCTATGGAAACGCAAAGGAAGGTAGATCAACAAGTTTAGCAAGTAATCCATGGATCAAAACCTACCAAAACGCACTCAAATCATAGATCGATCCAAAACATGAACTTGGGGCTATTTTTTGGGGATTTTCGAATTTATGGGGGAAAAGACCAAATCGATGAGGAATCCGTGGCAACCAAAAGCTGCTGATACCAGATGTTATGGGTTGACACAAGATCCACTCGATTTTGTGGCTATTTTTGTGGTTTTTCAAGAAAAAAATTGGTGGGGAAGAACGAGGGTGAAATCCATGGCAACTTGGGCTCTGATGCCAGATGTTAAGGGGTAACCCCGTGCGTGGCCCGATCTTCACGGATCTCGTGGTCAAATCAATGGGAAAGCAAGGGGAAAGGGAGAAGGTAGTGGAAGCGGATGCACACCTCGCGAAGAACACGATGAACATACGCAAAACTCACACATACAAGGCCGATTGCTCTCACCAGTGGCCACCGGTCCGATAGAATCCTCGCAAGGAAAGATCGGTCAACGTGCTCCCTCGATCCTACGCGGAGAGGGAAGAACACCTTGGAGAGGGTCTTGACGTCTTGGCAAAGGGACACTGATGCCAAGGCCTTGTACAACGAGGGAGGCGCGATGCAAACTCCAACAAGGTGGTGACGATAGTCGATCCCCTTTGGTAGAAGGGGATGAGGCAAAACTAGAGATTCCACAAAGGGGGTTGTCTATAGTCAATCATCTATGCCTAAGGGATACATGAGGGGTGGGGGCTCTATTTATAGGCCAGCCACTAGAATAGGGGTAGTTTAGGCAAAAGGGTAAGTAAAGGGAATATTCCAGGGCATCAAACCCAGATCCGTGCGCAGATGGGTGATTCCAGCAATAAGTCCGGCGGCGCCAGAGCTGGCGCCGGGATTTCCGACGGTCGTCGATATTTCCGATCGGCGCCGATTCGGTGTTCTACATGTGTTTCTGGCGGGCGCTGGTCTGGTCCGGCGGTCGCCGGTTCGGTCGGCACGGGGTCCGGTCCGCCGGAGCAAGAGCCAAGAATTCCGGTGGTGGATCCGGTTGTGCCGGATGGTACGTCGGTTTGGCTCTACCTCTTCTGTCTCCTCTTCTAAGCCTCCATCTTGTCGGGCTTCTTGCTCCAGGCTTCCTCCCTTGCCTCCGTACTCGTTGGTATGAACCTATCATGAATATGAGACGGAGTATGAAGTAGCATACCATTCAATAGAGTAGGAATTAGGCTCGCATAGAGGAACGGATTCACGTTTGGAGTCCATGATGACTTGGCATAAGTTGGAGACCTTGATGTGGCAACGACCATAGGTCGGGCTACATAATTAAGCACTATGCAAAGATAGAGATTCTTGATAGCTTCAACTAGTCACACAATCATGCAATACAATGATTAGAATAACTTGAAGCAAAAGGTCTCCCAAATAAGATATAGATATATGTATTTGAGGAAGGCCGCACCAAGAATTTCTTACTCAAACAAAGACCGAAAAGATGAGCAATAAAAGCTTCTAACAAAAATAGGACCTTGTTTGAGCAAACATGCCACCTAGAAACAAGCTAATCAACAATATCAACTCTAAGTGGCACTACCTCATATGTTCACATTTCCTAGGATTGTGATATGCAAAAGAAGCATATTACTCCCCCATAATGTGATATTCATTTTTCTTAAAGAGGCAAACCAACCTCAACTAGAGATAATTAATGGACATTTAGAATTTGTCATGAGTATGACACACCACATAGTGAGTAGATAAGCTTGCAATATCAATACAGTGGTAGTACTCATGTACACATATTTTAAGGTTTGAGAGATGCGTGAGGCATATTGATGGCCCAAAATATATCGAGCTCGTTGGGGAACCCCAAAAGGAAGGTATGATGAGCACAGTAGCAAGTTTTCCCGCAATTATGAAACCAAGGTTATCGAACTAGTAGGAGCAACGAAACACCTCCAAGGTGTTGTTTCCAACTTGGAATCCTGCACAACACAACCACAGAACTTTGCCCCCAACTTACAGTGAGGTTGTCAATCTCACCGGTTTTGCTGAAAACAAAGGATTAAACGTATTGTGTGGAAGATAGTAATAGCTTGCAGAAAGTAAACATAAAACAATAAATAGTAGATTGTAGATTGATAGTAAAAGAAAGGACCAGGGTCCATAGTTTACTAGTGGTGATTCTCCTTAAGATAGATGACATGTTGGGTGAACATATTACAGTGGGGCAATTGATAAACATCGAGAAAGCATACATGCATATACTAATCATCTGGACTCCTATGAGATTTGATTGGGCATTACAACATTATACATAGACCGTAATCCAACTGCATATATGACTAATAATCCACCTTC
Source organism: Avena sativa (assembly GCA_916181665.1). Classification (NCBI taxonomy): domain Eukaryota; kingdom Viridiplantae; phylum Streptophyta; class Magnoliopsida; order Poales; family Poaceae; genus Avena; species Avena sativa. The sequence goes on from OV702295.1 coordinate 469,159,342, forward strand.
AGGTTATCATCTGAACCCCCTCCAGTATTAAGTTGCAAGCAACTGATAATTGCATTAAGCATTGCGTGTAAAGTAAACAATATGATTGTTCTATGAACAAAGGATTGCTGTTTTCTCCCTAGTAGCAACAGCACATCTAGTACCTTAGAGATTTCTGTCACTTCCCCAGATTACTACAGGCATGGACCCACTATCGAGCATAAATACTCCCTCTTGGAGTTGCTAGCATCTACTCTGCCAAGATAGCTACTAACAACGGAGAGCATGCAAGATCACAAATAACAAAGACATGATAGAATCAATAATCAATCTGAAATAGCATATCAATATCCATTGGATCCCCGCAAACACAACATGTAAGATTACAAATAGATGATCTTGATCATGAATGGAGCTCACAAAATCTAAACATGGTAGCACAAAGGAGAAGAACCAACCATCTAGCTACTACATGGACCCGTAGTCCAGGGATGAACTACTCACGCATCACACAAGAGGCTTGCATGGTGATGAAGAAGGCCTCCAGGGTGAATTCTCCCCTCCGGTAGGGTGCCGGTAAGAGCTTCAGATCCCTCCCGATCTAGGGATGGAGATGACGGTGGCTACAGACTCTTTCGTGGAATTTTGATCGGGCACTTAGGGTTTCTGTATCGGAGGCATCTTATAGGCGAAAGAGGAGGTCGAGGGGGTGCCCTAGGTGGCCACACCACCCCCTGGCGCGAGCCAGGCCTAGCCGCGTGGCCAGTTGGTGTGGCTGGCCTCTGGCCCCTCTCCGTCTTGTCTTCTGGCTCCATGTCCCCCTCGGTGAAATATTGACTTTGGCTTTTGTCCGGTCCAATTCTGAGAATATTCATTTTCTGACTTTCCTGGAACCAAAAACAGCAGAAAACATGCACCTGGCACTGTGGCATCTTGTTAATAGGTTAGTCCAAGAAAGTGTATAGAAATACTCCAAAGTGTGGACAAAACATAATAAAGTAGATATAAAACAAGCATGGAACATCAAAAATTATAGATACGTTAGCAACGTATCACATATGACTCCCCCAAAATGGGATGTTCCATTAACCACTCGAAAAGAGCCAAAAAGGATATTATTAAGATGCATTAGAGGCTCAAAACAAAACACACAAGTAAATGATGTGCCAAACACGTAGACATACTTGAATACACAAAATAAGCAAGCATGAGGCACACCAAATACAAACACATACTTGGTACAAAACCAAAACATGTAAAGGGGCAATGTAACTTACAATATAGAAAAAAGTTGAGTTCGAGTTACCGCAAAGAGGCACATTGGGTATATGGTAGGGACATCATAATCCTTATAACTCGGCTTGATAAAATATAATATATGAATATCCCTTAATTCTTCATGAGTTAGCCAAGTCTCCAATGCCCTCCAAAAACCTATTGATCAAGTTTGAGCTTTTTGGTCCCCAACTAAGTTGGGTCCTAGGAGGTTAGTCACAATAGGCTTGGCAACCCAAATGGTTCATTTCTTGACACCACTTTGAGTTCCAACAAACTTGGCAAACATATTACCATCCTCATCCTTCCCAAGAGAATAATAATCATCAACAATGATAGGGTTAGATAAGGTACCATTTGAACATGAAGAGGCAAAGTGCCCCTTCTCACGACATATGTAGCAACAAGTGCTCCCCTTTCTCTTCTTCATTAATTTCTTGGCTTGGGGAGCCTTATCTTGATTCTTATTGGGAAGTGGCCTAGCTTAAACTTGAGGTTGAGATTGGGCTTGACCTTGAACTTGTGGCAAATAATCTTACATGATGTCCTACAACCTTGCACTTGAAGCAAATAATCTTGGCCGAATTCTTTACTTGGTCTTGGCCCTTCTTATTGTTGCTCTTGGACTTGTTCTTGTTGAGTTGAATCCAAGTCCACTTTTATCGTTGGGGGATTTTTGCACACTCAAAATATTATCGAGTGTGGATTTCCCTTCATGACTCTTTTCCAAGTATTTCTTCAAAGAAGTTACTTGGGCCTTGAGCTCTTTGATTTCCTCTACATGGTTAGTAGAAATAGAGGTACTAGAGGAAGTAGAAGCTTCATTGTTAGAGCAACAAGGCAAACCAAGTAATCCAACACAAGGTTTATCACTAGTATGACTAGAAGGATCACTAGGACTAGCACATGGCAAAATAGCATTTTGAGTAGAAGTTGTGCTAATGTCAAAAGGAGGCTCACAAGATGTTACCTTAGTAATACTTGCCTCACGAGCTAACTTTAGCCCATCATAGGAGATTAGAAGATCATTATGAGAGGCCGAGAGCTTTTCATGAATTCCTTCAAATTTCCCATAATTACTAGTTAGCAACTCAAGTTGAGCCCTTAGCTCAACATTCTCCTTTAACATAGATGCTTCACAAGAATTAGAGTTAGTAGTACTAGCATCATTAATAGATTTTTCATTTTCAAGCTCATAAGATTCAATTTTTTGTGTGAGGAGACAATTAGTGTGCTTCTCCTCGGAAAGCTCTTGCTTAAGGAGATGGAATCTACGACTCCCATCATCAAGTTAGAAATCCAATTCCTCTATGGTTTCCGTTTGTTTAGTTATGGTGTCCATAACATGTTTGAGACAAGCAGTGGCCTTATTATTACCACGAAGAGAGATACACAAAAAGGTCAACTCAAGCACAAGAGCACTAGTATCCTCATCAAGGTCATCATCATTATCATTGATATTATCTAGAGAAGATATGTTGGTATCCAAAGTAGGAGATACCTTTGATCCTCTTGCCATAAGGCACATGTGAGCACGGGAGGATGAAGATGAGGATATTCTTGAATCTTCATTCATGATCGTGTCTTGCTCCATAGGGTGTTTGATTTCCTCTACATTGTTAGATACACAACTAGAGGAAATAAAAGCATTTTGTTTATTGGAACAAGACAAATCAAGCATATCATCTACACTAGTACTCAAATAATTTCTAGACAATATGCAAGGACTAGCAACACAAGGGGATATATGATTATTGTTGCAAGAAGTGCTTAAGTCCAAACTCTCTACACCATTAGCATTTATAGAACATGAATCATTGGTGTAAAGAGAACCACTACCATCATTACATATGATTTCTCCACTCACCATGCCCTTACCTTGTGACTTGTCACATGTAGGTGAAGTGGAGGGAATTGAAATCTCATCGCGGCCGGAGGTGGAGGCCACTTGGAGCTCTTCATGATGTGAAGGAGAAGAGAGATCCTCGGAGATACCACCGATCCTATGAGACATGGAACCACCAAATATTTCTTTAAGCTAGGTCCACATCTCATGAGATGACTTGCGCTTCACAATCGTCAAGAACAAATTAACTGTGGGGCTCAAGGAGAAAAAGAGCTTATTAGATACTTGAGCTTCGAGATGTAAATTTTTCTCATCCTCTAAAGATAGATTTTGAGGATCCATCGGAGGAGAAAAACCTACATCTAGAAATCGCTCAATATTTGGACACAAGGTCCGAAGATTACAAAGCAAGCAATTTATCCACAAAACGTAATTTGTCCCGTCAAAGCTAATTGTGTCATTGTGCACTATACTACTAGCCGACATCTTTACACTCTAGGCGGTGAAGCGTAAACAAGGAGAGATCTTGCTCTGATACCAATTGAAAGGATAGAGATGTCGCTTTGAGGGGGGGTGAATAGGAAATTTCAAAACTATTACGGTTTTGGCGTGATAGAATGCGGAATTAAACTAACGTTTATTTTACAAGCACAAAACCTGAATACACTAGGCTCAACTATGTGCACCAACAACAAGTTAAGCTAAGCAAGATAGCACAAGATAAATATACCACAAGTGATAGGCAAGATATAAGTACTTCAAGCTCGATGGTTATCACAAAAAAAGTAAGCTCGGGTATAGAGATAACCGAGGCACGCGGAGACGAAGATGTATTCCCATGTTCCCTTACAAGTAAGGTACGTCACGTTGGAGAGGTGTGGGATTCCACGAAGGATTTCCCAACACCACGAAGGCTAACCTTCTTCTCCGAGTCTATCCCACGAAGGAATAGGCCCTTTCCTTATGGCTAGCTTTTCCTCCACTCCGGAGATGGCAAGCTCCACAACCACTTCAGAAGCTCCACGAAGGAGAAGCCCGGGTCTCTTCACAATCTTCCACCAAGAGGACACCATGGGACCAACCGCCAAGCCAACTAGGAGGTCACCCTCCAAGAGCAACAAGCTCACGGTCTCTCACTCGAACAAATTATAATTGAGAGCTCAACACTTATGCAAGAATGCAAATTAAGAACACCAAGGGTGTTCAAATCCCTCACTCTCAAATCCCACCAAAGCAACAAGTGCTAGGGAGGAATTAGAGAGGAAGAACAATGGTGGAAGTCAACCAATGATTTCAAGATCTAGATCCAATGGGTTCCCCTCACTTAGAGGAGGAATAAATTGGTGGGGATTGTAGATCTAGATCTCCTCTTCCAAAATCCTCAAAAAGATGCAAAAATCATAGGAGGGAAGGAGGAGGAAGCAAGCTCAAGAGATTCAATAATGGAGGTCAATTTCGTGGTCAAGAACACTCAAAACGCATTAGGCAAGAACCTCCTGTTATAGGAAAAAGCAAATATGGCCGTTGAGAGAAATCCTTCGTGGGATAGACTCGGAGAAGAAGGTGAGCCTTCGTGGTGTTGGGAAATCCTTCGTGGAATCCCACACCTCTCCAACGTGATGTAGCTTACTTGTAAGGAAACATGGGAATACATCTTCGTCTCCGCGTGCCTCGGTTATCTCTATACCCGAGCTTACTTTCCTTGTGATAGCCATCGAGCTTGAAGTACTTATATCTTGCCTATCACTTCTGGTATATTTATCTTGTGCTATCTTGCTTAGCTTAACTTGTTGTTGGTGCACATAGTTGAGCCTAGTGTATTTAGGTTTTGTGCTTGTAAAATAAACGTTAGTTTAATTCCGCATTCTATTAAGACAAAACCGTAATAGTTTTGAAATTGCCTATTCACCCCTCTCTAGGCGACATCTCTATCCTTTCACAATGTGAAAGGATAATTTAATCGAGTTGAATCGCATATTGCACCTATATGGTGACGCTACTGGGGTGTTTTTTTTTTGAAAATAGACGCTACTGGGGTGTTGATGACCACCTTGGACATATTTTGGTGATACCATGGGAATGCAAAAGAATATCTAGGTGAAGAAACATGGTAAAACTAATTATTGATAATGATGTTAAGAAACATTTTATTATACACCCATGTCAAAATAGATTCCACGAAGGTTGTCCAACCGGCGGCCAGGAGAAGGATGATGAGATTCACAGATTGCAAGCACAAGCAAAAGCAGGTGAAGCGACGCAATCTGAAGACATTTCAAAGTTCAACAAGGATCTCAGTGAGACACATAAAACTTGTCTTTCTATAAGTTGATAACAAAAATCATCATAATTTTGTAAGTTACAGTTCTGAAACATTGTAATCGAGGTATTATTGTCGAATAGTTCCATTTCGTTAACCTATCATGTATACTCTCTCTCTTTTAAAATATAAGATGTTTTATCTTTGTTAAAGGAGTGTATCTAGACTTCTTTTAGTGTATAGCTTCATTTAGGTTTGAAATGAACCTACACACTAAAATAGGTCTAGATACACTCTTTCACAAAACTAAAATATCTTATATTTTGAAACGGAGGAAGAGGAAGTACTTATTATGAAATTAACTTAAACTGTTGTTTGATCTTTTGCTCCTTGTGTGCATCGTGCTTCCTCAACAGCTAACTTCAAGCTGCAGCTATCTCTGTCACGGACCTGACATAAAACGAAGCCTCCGGAGCTCGTTTACAACATTGACGGGTGCTTTGAACTGTCAGTATTTACACCGATGTCCGTAACGGAGTTCTAAGACGATTTCTGGAGCTAAGAGTATCTCCACTCGGGTTTTCAGCACGTCGTTCACAGGGCGTATTTTTAGTCTGGATGCCAAAATTTAGTCCAGTCGCGTTCCCATGACCCCGGTTTTGTCCGGATTTGGCTCAAACTACGTCCGACTTTTCTAGGCCGTTTTCCACTACTAGAGAAAAGGCTATAGGAGACATGCACATTAGAGACGCATTTATACTATATGCGCATCTGATAAAATATGCGAGGCGCACCAGCCAGACATGCGTCTTAAATAGGCGAGGCGCATATTTGCAGGATACGCCTCCTCTAGCATCTGTACGGACGAAATCTGGCACCCCCATATTATGCGAGGCGCATTTTGATAATATGCGTCTCCAATATATTAGATAGGCGAGACGCATATGGAAAGAATGCGTCTCGCATAAGTTGTATGGGCCCGGGAGAAGATCTGTGGTCGAATATGCGTCTCCTATACGTCTTTTAAGTTTTGTAAAAAATAAACAAAAATGATTGAAACTTCAAAAAAATAATTCCTTTAAATTGTAGTTAAATTTTAGGGTATAGATCTAGACAAAATTGAAAAACATGAATTTTGATGTATTTTGCAAAAATAGGTCATGACACAGTAAAACGGCTATAACTTTTGCATACGATATCGAAAAAAATATTTAACCTATCAGAACGATTGTCTCGAAATTTTCTATTCGAATTCAACCACCTATGGTCGTTTTGGATTTTACAGAATCCCCAAATTTAAAAAGAGTAAAAAGTTATGGTCAAAAGAAGATATTTTCTTGCAAAAAGAAAATATTCGAGGCGCATATCATATGCGCCTCGCAAAAGTAAAGCCAGATTCAAATTCGAAACATCCACCTACCACACCTACCACCTCTCCTCCTTCTCCTTCTCCTTCTCCTCCACCTCTCCTTCTCCTTCTCCTTCTCCTTCTCCTCCACCTCCACCTCTTCTTCTCCTCCACCTCTCCTTCTCCTTCTCCTTCTCCTCCTCCTTCTCCTTCTCCTCCACCTCTCCTCCTTCTCCTTCTCCTGCTCCTCCACCTCTCCTCCTTCTCCTCTTCTCCTCCTCCTCCACTCTCCTCCTCCTCCTCCTCCACCTCCGGTGGCATCCTCCTCCTCTTCCTCCGGCGACCTTCTCCTCCTCTTCCTTCGGCGACCTCCTCCTCCGGCGATCACTTCGGCCATGGCCTCCACAACCACACCGACCACCTCCTCCTCCACCACCTCCGGCGACCCCCATGGCCATGGCCTCCCGCACTTGCCCGTGGTGGTAGGTTATGGCCACGGGCACGACCTCCGACGAGCTCCGACGAAATTTCGGCCAGATCTAGAACTGGCCGCCATTTTTTTGAAATTCAAAAATAATTTCCGAGACGCATATGGATCAATATGCGCCTCGCATATGCAGAATATAGGAGGCGCATTCGGATCAATATGTGCCTCGCTTATTCTGACTATGGGAGGCGCATATGATCAATATGCGCCTCGCATATCTAGGATATAGGAGGCACATATGATATGTGCCTCGCATAAAAAATACTAGAGGCGTGACGCTAGAGGCGCATATCATATGCGCCTCGGATAGGGTTTTTGGTGTGCCTCGGGTAAGGTTTTCCCTAGTAGTGCCCGGGGCGACGGGAATGCGTTGGGAACGCCGAACGAAGCGAATTCGGCGGGAAAAGCGGTGTTCGCCAAGTGGACCCGCCCAGTCAGCGGAAGAAGCCGAGTCGTCCTCATCCTCCCGCATCGAAACGCCGCGAAGGACCGTCGGGCATTAACCACCGGTCTCGTCGGCCACGCGTCTCCGTAATGGCGCGCCACTGTCGCCTCGGCTCCCGTGACGAACCGGTAGGCATTAACTTCCCGCCGCTTCCTCTTTTCCCGCCCTCGCTGCTACACCCCTCCCGCCTCCGCCGCCCTCGCTCGGCCAATAAAACACGGCCGCATGCCGGTTTGCAGCACACTGCCCTCCTCCACCCCGCACCACCACGAACTCCGGCGAAAGAAACAATCAGCGAAGAGGAAGATGGCGGAGAAGTTCCCAGGCAATCCTGCGGCGGCGAACGGCTTCGGCCAGCGAACGCTCCAGCCGTGGGAGGCGAGAATGCTCCACGACGCCGGGTATATGCCGCCGGCGGACTTCCGCTGTCCCCCAAGTTGAAGGCTTAGCGCCGGCGGCATACCGGTGCACCGGTACCGGCGGACCACGAGATGGTGGAGGAGATCCAGGCCGCCATCGCGGCGATGCCGAATCCGGAGCTCGCCGAGGACCCCGGCAACCTCGCGTACTGGGAGCACTTCTTCGAGGAGCGCCGCCTCGCCGAGCTGGCCACGCACCCGGGTCCTCCAGGCTCGTCGCCGAAGCGCAACAACGTGGCGAGCCACCACCGATGGTGGAGCGCGCAGGGGCGCACGCTTGAGGCCGTCCTCGAGCACATCCACGCCGGCAACAACCCCCGGCTGGGGTTCCCGTGTTCGTCGGCGCCGCCCTCTCGCCAACCTCCGGCGAGCTGGGCGCCCAGGAGGATGGCCAGCCTCTCCGCCTCCTCCATGTCGCGCTCCTCGGCATCTGCTCCTGCATAGTCGGCGTGCAGCATCGGCGAGTTCTTTCGGCCTCCCAAGCGCGAGGCCGACACGCCGAGGACCTCGCCACCGAGGACACGCGCGCGGCATCGTCATCATCAAGCCCCGCGCGGCGACGCTGCCGACCGGGCGGATTCCCCTTCACTAGCCGAAGCAAGAGCCCGCGGACTGGGGAGTCGCCATTGACGAGGAATCCTTCGTCATGAAAATGGCGATCGAGCGTTCTCTGCGCAAGGCCACCATTGTCGCCGTCTACGGAGCCGAACATCCTCGCTTGGTCTAGGATGGATTGGGAGGAGGAGGAGGCACGGCGCCTGCAGGAGCAGAGCGAGCATCGCGCCAGAGGGCGCTGTGATCCCGCCCCGGCCAGAGCGCGCCCCAAGCTCGCCTACCTGGGCACACCCCTCGTCGTCCTCGATGACAACGATGATGCCGGCCCTTTCTACCAGCCGTGGAGGTACGGGGACCCAGGCCAGGGCAGCTCGCGGCCCCGCAGACACCGGGCGACGACGGCGACGATGATGGCGACGACGACGGCACGGCGGATCCCGACTACACCAACTTCTACCGCCACTTCGGCATGTGAGGCGGCATCGGCGTCGGCATCATCGTTTTATTTTACTGTTTTAGTTTTTCGTTTATCCTAATTTGGCCAAAATTCGGGTACATGTCCGAATTTGGCCAACTATTGTACGAACTCGTCGTTGTTTAATTAAAATCGTCTATATTCGTCCAAATTTTGCCGTGTTTAATTAAATTTCGATCAAACGTGAGGACTCGACCTGGCAACACGAGTGGGAAAAAGACCGTTCTCAAGCCGAAAGTTATATCTGTTCCGCGCAAAATAAGTGGAGATGCTCTAACGAGCCTATCCAGAGTGCAAGCAGAGTCTCCGAAAATCTATCCAAATTGCTGACAGACGATTGATAAGCGCCGGTCAGAGATGCCCTCTCCAGCCTGCCTCACGAGGACCCTTAGTCTTACTGGCGAACACATAACGTCTGTCTGCGAGGTCAATTTCTACTGCCAGGTTCTGTGTTGGTCGGTGATACGAAGTCATCGCTGACTAACACGCTCCGTCATGCTGAGTAGCCTGTCACAACGGAGTGCGTCGATATGGAGCTCGTCCTCCATGGAGGACTTTAAATTTTTTTTTGAAAAATTCAAATTTAAAGATTCCAAAAAACACGAAAAAAATGCAGGGATGTAGATAATGATTAATAATACACGCGTGAAAAATATTATGTGAAAATACTTTGTATTATGGTCTCGGTAAAAAAGGAGAAAATTACAGATCTGGGCATGAACAGTGCATATTTTGAATGGGCCTCTGTTTTTCTAGAATTTGTCATATTTGTCTTTTTTACTGCGCCCGAAATATAAGGTATTTATAAATGATATTTTGCAGATTTATATTTAGTATTGTTGGCTACACGTAGGTATTTAAAAAAAATTGATGGTTTTTGAAAAATTCAAAAACGTCCTCCAGTGAGGACGTCCTCCAAATCCATTTTTCGGTCACAACGGGGGTTTAAGCGCCCGCCAGAAACAATGTACTCCCTCCGTTTCAAAATAAGTGATTTGAGTTTATCTAGATTTACATATATCTAGACGCATCCTAGTATATAGATACATGCGAATCTAGCAAAGACAAGTCACTTATTTTGAAAGGGAGGGAGTATATGCAATAGTGGTTGTATAAAGACCTGCTGGCTGGCTTGGGCTGCTGCCATTTCTTTCCGGCTAGGGCTTGTGTCAGACACTTTCAACTACTCCCTGCAACCCAAATTAATTGACTCAAATTTGTCAAGATATGGATATATCTAATACGAAAGCATGTTTATATATAATCGAATCTAGTAAGTCAACTAATTTGGATCGAAGGGAGTACAACACTTGGTTAGCTAGGTGGTGTTATCATAACGGTTGGGAGGCTCAGGGTAAGGCGATTCGGGAGCCACGTCACGAGATGATAGCCAACTCAATAGGATGTGCTTGGCAAGATGTCTGCCTACCTGGATCACTTCACTGCTAGCGTGGATAGTAAGCTCACTTGCTGGCTTACTTATTTGGGATCCTGCACCACTAAGCAACCATCAAAGGTAAAGAAAAGTTATGTTGCACGTGTTTTTAAGATGTATTATGCAAATGTTATTCATCCTTTTTGTGCAATAAATAATTGATCATGTTGAATAACCTCGATTTTTGTTCAAAACGGCATCTCAAAAAAAGCCCTCGTTCATTTCAGTTTTTTCTTTGTCATTGCAAAATCATTATTAAGTATCTGAAACAAAGAAATATCTCACTAGTATGTATTAAAATAGTTTTAAGCATTAGTAGTATATGTTTCAATAGAATTTTCTTCATACTTGCAATAGTCCATTGCATTTGCACTTTAGCTCATTTGTGTCACTGTCCATTGGTTGTTTCCCTTTATCATTCAATGTACTTTAGCTATATGTAGAAAAGATATTTTACACCTTGTTAAAGTTGAAAGAAAACATAGGTTGTTCATTATTATTCTTTTGCATATTGATATTTAATTGAAAGTAGCAATCTCGGTAATAACTTTATTCCGTTTCTGGTACATTGGTTGGGATTTCACTGCTAACAAAAGTTTTGTCTTTATTTAGCATGTGAGCATTTCAGGTATGCATTCAAAGCTATTAACTTTGGAGCATGTCCACCTACCAAAATTTCAATCTAGAACATGTATTAAATGCTCATTTTCCTATAATAGTATGTCCTCTCTATACCCGGAAACCCCTTTCTACACCTGGGGTGCATATGCACCCGCTATGAAAAAACATTTTTCGAAAAGTTGAAAATTTTGAAAAAAAAAATATGATCATGTGTAGCTTCATGTTTGAGGTGCACACGAAGTTATTTCACCGAAAACCGATATGTTTTGTGTGCTGTGTAAAAAAGACAATTTTTTTATTTTAGCACCAAATTTTGTCTTTTTGCACAAGCCACCTAAAATGTTCATTTTTCGTGAAACGACTTTGCGCGCACCTAAAACTTGAAGTTCTACGTGAATATATTTTTTTTGACATTTCAAATTTTGCCAACAATTAAACTCAAAACACGTCCGGTTATCTCCCACTATTAGTAATGTACTCCCTCCGATCCATATTAGTTGACTTGGATTTGTCTAGATTCGGATGTATCAACATGTTTTAGGGCTAGATACATCCGAATCTAGATAAATCTAAATCAACTAATATGGATCGGAGGGAGTACCTCTTTTTCACATTATTCTCGGTGAGTTTCTATGTGGAGGGAGCGCCTGCTGGTGCTATTCTGGTTGTCTCATCCTTCGGTTGTCATTTTAGAGGTCTACTTCATTTTAGTTGTGTCATTTTTACTTTTCCCACCTGGCCCTCTGATTGTTATGTTCTATGTTTTTTCCTCTGCAAAAAAATCTATTTTTATGACATGAAGTTAGTTTTTTTCCCTTCATCTTAGTTTTCTCTTTGGACCTCCTTTTTTCTTGAATATATATGTTGTTTTAAATCCGTCCTAAGAATCCATATGTTATTTGTTTGTTTTTAGTTTTCATAATATGTGGTTTTGCAAGGATGCAGTATGCATGTTACAAGTTATTTGCATTGTTGAGTATTACAGAAAAATAAAGTAAAATTGAATCCAAATGAGATAGAAATCACATCACAGATGAAAAATCAGCTGTTGCTTTGCACTACACATCTCTAATCGCCTTTATTCTCTCTGCAGAAATAACAAAATAATGGTTAGAAAAACCTTGTAGTGAAAAAACTTTACCAAGAAATATAATATGGTCCCTCCTCCTTTTCTTGGGCTTGGAACCGGCTATCCAACTTAAGAAAAAGCTTAAGTGACGGATAGGCAAAAAGAAAGAGAAAATAAGAGAATAAGAAACAGAACCAAATAAGTTGAGAATAATAATGGAGAAAAAATGGTAATATTTTGACTGAAAACTTAAGCCGAAAAAAAAGAAGGAAAGGTCCAAGGTCCAAGATAATAAAGGTCGAGGAAAACAACATTCAGGACTGAAAAGAATGAAAGGCTGAAGATTGAGATACTTATAATTTGAGAAATTGTTAAGCTTGAGAGAGAAAGGCCAAAGTAAACAATTGCTCCAATTAGGCTATTACCGAATAAAACAAATGCAATATAATGAAACAATCAAGAAAAGAGGAATCTAATGCGTTTAAATACAAAGGCCACTTGGCCATCTAAACGCATCATCTAAACGCATGGCACCGCATCTACATGTTTCGAATGAAAACTGAAACTTAACAATGACAAAGGACTTGAGACTGAAAAAACTGAAAACTGATATAAAATTTAGGTAGAGAATGGTACCCTGACGAAACTGGTACAGCATGATTAGCCTGCATGACGTTGTAGGTGCAGTAAGATATCAGAGAACTTTGAAAGACCATCTATATATAACTTCTTTTGTCCATTAACCATCAGGCACGGCCAAATCATCAGCCACTGGAACAAATACAAGATCGGCAAGATTCTCAAGCCACAACCAGTTGCTCTCTGGAGATCGAACCATCGCCGCCGCCAAGGACTGCACAAAGTAAAGAACATGTACAATGGCGAACCAAACAAAAAGTATGCACATCCATAGATAGAATCAGTCATGCAACAAAAACATCGATCGAGCCACAAGCAGCAATGGCATTATATGTAAATAAATCACACTGCTTTGGATGGACTGTCGGTTGACTGTGGGTCAAGCCATGAAGCACCACATTGGCGTGCATAACTAATTCAACCCAAGCGTGGAGACTTTGGACAATACCGGCGGCATTTGGCCTGAAGTCTAAAAACTTGTATACATAATTTGCTAATTTACAACACCACAAAGGGTCGCAACTTCATCCTTTGAAGGGCTTAGCAAAAACCAGGTTGTGGCACGTTGGGTTGCAGGGGAACTCGCAGTCTAGTTCCTTCACCTCTCTCCTGTCAAAGAACCAATCTCCAACTGCTTCTGCGATGGTCTGTGTGTTCAAGAGGATATTATTGTTAAGAGGAGGAATGATAACTATATCTTGTAGTACTGAACTGGAAAGTATTGAGAAACTAGATGTAAGGAAAGTTCGGACATGCAATCTAAAGCATGTGGGCTTAAAGAGCCAATGTAAAAAAATTAGAACATTCAATTTTTTTCTACACATTGTCAGTCCTTGTTAAACAGTTTATCTTATGACTAACAGGAAACCTGTTGTTCCTCAGTAATTTAAACCTAGATCGATAATCTCTAAAACACCCTGTCAGCTTATCGTCAACATAACTTTGCAACACATGTTAACATATAATTTGCCAACTTGACCTGGATACAATGTTTATTATAGTCTGTTGCACCTTTTTTCCCTGTTCATTTTGCAAATGACTATAGATGACAGAAGTTATACCTTGTTGTTGACTCTAGGAGAAGATGGAGAATGCCAAGTGAACGAGTTCAACGACTGACAGTGTATAAAGCAGGAGTCGACGAAAATGCCCCAGTCCTTTTTCTGCTTCAGTTCGCTGATAGTGTCATGCAGTTCTTTCCTAAAACCTGCAAAGATTTGAGTGACATAGCAAAACATTAAAACGGGTCCTGAAATCCAGGTAAGTTAATTATAAAGTAGGATGCAAGGTGAATCAACCTTGGAGAATTTCAAGTTGGTTGGGACTGCACTTGCTAATGTCCAACCTACAGTCTTGCCATGATCGTTGAGGGTCCGATGCTACAGGTGCCAACACATGTTGTACCTGAAACAAAGATTACTGTGATGCGTATTGATAATTTGACACAACAGTACAATATATCTGGTGGGAAAGATGGCAATACCTGCCAGGCATCATATGCTGGATTAAGAACAAATACTGGTGTCCTGATGTCTTTTACAACTTCCCGTGGAAAGAAGCACTGGCATACAATTAACGGGTGGTACTTAGCATAACATACTTTCATTGTAGTGGGACTGCTGCATAAAAATGCGGCAGATGATTGCTATGTCATTTGTCGGGAATGCTGAGAGTAACCTGGCCTGGATCCATGCTTGAACTGCAGTGCAAGAACCTCCTCTTCAAATCCTGAAACAATGCATTCAGAAAAGAAAGTTTGAAAACAGGAAATGGACATTCCTTGAGAAGAAAGGGACCTGAAGACGGACAACGTCACTGTAGAAAGCACGCAAGGTCCTTTGCTTGGAGATATCTTCTCTGTAATGGAGGAAAGAACATACAAAAGTTAGATAGAACCTGAGGACAACAGCAAAGCGGCACATTTTGTATTCTATAACATTTTCTTTCATAGGCTTATGGCATAAAAGGATTAAGTTTATAAGGAGACTATGATACTGAAGCTTCCTTACTCCTGACCTACAATAAGAGTTAAAACTTATGAAATTAGAAGTGCAAACAATGTCTCTGCTTATGCACCAGGAGTCCAGGATCTGAAAAGTAAGAAATGGAGCTTATGCCCCAATTTTTGTAGTACTTTATCTTGAGATCTCAAAGTACACATGTTTGATTTTTTTTTGGTTTTAATGTTTGTAGTGTGTTAGCTGACATTTGAATGTTGACAGATCCAAGTACTTTTGAGGATTAGGCAGGACATCGAACAATTACTTCATTCATTCAGGTGAAAACTGACATACATAATAAAGGGTGGTGGTTGCAAATTGTATACAGCGCAGTCTTTTGAGGAAGCAGTCAAAGGTGATTTGGAAACATACACATCAAGGAAAAAACCACCATCTGAAAGACACTTAACCCTAGAATCTTTTGGCATCAGTGCACGAAAATCATCACAGTGAATGAAAGTGGCTAGCCCACCAGCAGAGCATCCTGTTAGAAAAGCCTGAAGGCTGGAAATAGCATATCAGCATCACGCCATCAGTACAATACTCAAATTGCTTACGGGGAAAAGAGAAAGTAATGGGTACACGACATCAATATATATTGCTGAATTATATCCAGTCATTTTGTAAACATGCAAGATGGAGTAAAAAAGAACACCAGCCAAGATATTCAAATAACCCTACAATAGTTCACAAACAGTTACAAAGACTGGACAGATCCTGTGGGCAAACACAAAAACAAATCAAAATTACTGTCATTTGACGTGTAGTACATCCTTGTTATTTACTCCCTCTGTTTCAAATTATAAGATGTTTTAGCCTTTTTCCGAAATGCATGTATGTAGACGCCTTTTAGTGTGTAGGTTTGGAGCAAAATGAGTGAACCTAAACACTAAAAAAGTGTCTAGATACATGTGTTTCAGAAAATGCTAAAACATCTTATATTTAGAAATGGCGTAAGTATTTATCAGTGTCACACATGTCTTAATTGTATTTTCTTGGAACATTTCCGCTTCATTTCAGTTAAAAAATATTTAACTAATTACCCAATAAAACAACTA
The DNA here is from genome assembly GCA_916181665.1 of Avena sativa. Taxonomy (NCBI): domain Eukaryota; kingdom Viridiplantae; phylum Streptophyta; class Magnoliopsida; order Poales; family Poaceae; genus Avena; species Avena sativa. The sequence continues at coordinate 469,175,253 of OV702295.1, forward strand.
AGAAAATCCAACTGAGTTCCCAATGGAACAACAACATAGATCCAACCTTCCACACGTGTACCAATTAACCTAAACCGAAATGCATATGTATCCATGAAGAACAAGAAACAGATTTACATCTTTAAGATGTTTGATTGATTCAAGTTTAAATCATGAGTCCACATGAAAATAAAAAACCGGAGTTGTGCTTGCAAGAATGACCTGTTTAGCAAGTCTTAGACCTTTCAGTAGAAGTTCATCCATAACTGCTTCCCAGATACGCTGTCCTCTGAAGAAGAATTTTGTACCGTTCTGCAATTAATGGCAGAATACTCAGCATACCTGTTAAGTAATTAAATCAGCATCTGTTGAAAAGGGGATCAAAACCTGAAACTCGTCTTTGACATTCCCAGGAAATGATGCCCCATCACAATACCTTATCTTTACTTTATTCCAGTTGTAAAAATCTGCACAATGAAACAAATGTTCAGTGAGAACTTCTGAAATATAGATAACTGAAGTGACATTGTACCAAAAGATGACCACTTCACTGGTGATGTGAAGAGAATAACAAGCTTTTTATTTGTATAGTGAGCAATATCGAGCTCCTTAGCGCAAATAGACAATTCGAATTATATGAAATATGAAATGAAACAGAGCTCATCATCTCAAATGCTTAACTCGCACAATATGAAATATCAAACAGAAAAAATGAATTCAGGTACTCCCTCCGATCCAAATTAGTTGACTCAGATTTGTCTAGATTCGAATGTATCTAGACTTGTTTTAGTGCTAGATACATCTAAATCTAGACAAAACCAAGTCAACTAATTTGAATCGGAGGGAGTAACTTATTTTTTAATTCAAATACAAATAATTAAAGAAACATACTGCTGGAGTGCTAGATATATACATGATGGTAAATATGCTATTTTTGGCAAAAACAGACCAATGAAATATAATCTGATTGGTTATGATGTAAGATATAAATTCAAGATGACAGAAAAATTAATGAGGATTGGTGCTTGCTGCAAATACTACTTTAAAATTGTACTAACTGTGGAAATTTTCATTAATTTAGAGATACCAAATTAGCTGCAGCACGACTTTGCCACAAATTAATGAAACGGAGAACTAATATGAAAAGGTTTTAGGTTGAATACAAAACTGTGATTTGCCCTTGATCTCTATTAGGGTGAAATTTAGTTACCTGGATTTTCATCTTCAAGATCACTCAACATACCGGCAAATTCAACCTGACTTTCCATGTACCGGGAAGAACCCAAGATAGATTTCTGGCGTGAAGCACATGATTTCAAATTCCGGCACCAGCCTCCACCCTGAAAGCATAAGAGAAAAGGGTAAAATGGAGCATTGGATTTTTTTTTCGCGAAAATAGAAAAGGCATTGTGTTTTGTGCGTTGATAGAAAAGAAGATTTATTTACAAACTCGGGACCGAGCAAACGCCGCATCATAAAACACAACCAACTAGAGCTAAGGGCCATACAAAAAGGCGCGAATGCCAACCACTCCAGTGTCGGCCCACAACCAAGCCTCTGCTCAATCGTGTCAAGAAGGCTAGAGGTGTTTGGCTGCAAGTTGTTGAAGACCACCCCGTTGCTATGATTCCAAATTCACAAAGTCATGACCGTGATCACCGACAAGGTGCCAACGAGTAGCCATCGACCACCACTCACGAAGTCGTTCCCCACAACGGGCGGTCGAGCCGTGGATCGGATCCAAGATAGCACCTCATACCAAATAGTCCGTGAGAAGGGGCATCCAGAAAGAAGGTGCCGCATGGTCCCCCCACCCCCCCACCCTCCACTGGTCACAGACGGGCATCAAGGGTGTTAGAGACCACACCTCGCAAGCCTTTCTCCCGTCCTGCCTCGGTCATAGATGAGCCAGATGAAGAACTTGACGCTCGAGGGCGCCCAGGAGCGCCAGTTTAGCTTCCAGGAACTTGACACACTAGCCGCTTGGAAGAGGGTGGTGTAGCAAGGTTTGGGAGAATGCAGTGTGTTGGTCGTCCAGCCAATGGAGCATTGGGGTTTTGGTACAACCAATGGTAGCAATGATCAATTACTACAACCAGAACCTACATTGCGGACTAGGAGCTTGCAGTTGAATGCATCGCTGGATGCCTTAGGATTACTGTTAGAGTACGTCATGGGCCTGGGCTGGCAGTATAGCCCATTAGTCTTAGGGTTAATTAGAGATAAGGGTCACTTGCTTAGGGGTCAAGTAAGCCTTGCTTGGGAGTCAAGTAAACCTCTCTATATATGGAGAGGAGATGTATCAATCTAATCAAGCAAGAATTAAGAAGGAAATCCCTTCCCTCTTGCCACCGGCCGTGGGCAAGGCCCCCGGCCAGCCCTCTTGCGCCCTCCCTCTAGCTCCAGCCATAACATTTGGTATCAGCTTTTCCGGGTTCGATCATGTCCAGCCCTCCATCGAGTTCTTCCCACCCGCCGCCGCCGCACTCCGACGCCCCCGCCATTCTCTCCCCGGCGGAGATGACCGCAGCCCTCCGCGATCTCGCCACCGCGGTCCAGGAGATCCACCTCTACTTGGCCGGGCCCTACGGGCCGCCGCCGGCCGCACCACCGGCCGCCACTACCGGGCCGCTGCTCCTGCCATGGCAGCCACCGCATCTGGCGGTCTCCGCCGCGGTCGCCGCCACCACCCCGCCCTGGTTGCCGTGGCCGTCCAAGCCCCTCGCGGGCCCCGTCGCGGCCATGGCCCTGCTGCAGCAGCCGCCGCTGCCACTCAGCCCTGGGCCAGCTACGACCGCGCCGGCGGGAGTTCCGATCCAAGTCCGGTTCCCGCCCTCGCCGTCACCGCTTCCGTCTTGGATCACTACCCGCCACGTGTCGGCGGCGGTGAGGCTGCAGGCTGCTGCGCGTGGCCTCCTAGCGCGCCGGCGTGTGCGGGAGATGCGTGGTCTGCAGCTGCCGCTCCTCCAAGTTGCCCTTCGCTGCGCCAAGGACCTCGATCTCGTCCGCTGCGTCGGGGCTCTTGGGCATGCGGTTTCCCCCACGAGCGGCGGGCATCCTGTTTTCCCCGTGTGCAACGACCTCAAAGTCTGCGACATCAGCGGTTGGGAGGGCGCACCCCTCCTCGACAGGAGCACACCGCGTAACACCACTGCATTCCGCCGCCGGCCGCCGCGAGGGCGCCTCCACTCGTCGCTCTTGCGACCTCTTCCAGGTGGCCGTACACATGCACTCCGTTTGTCCAGATGGTGTCCATGGGATCCAGGTGGCTGTACATGTGCACGTACGTCGTGCGGATGGTGTCCACTTTTTGTTAAGGGGTCCAAAATAAAGCGTCCCAGCCCATTTCAGGTTGAGAGTAATAAACCAAGCCGAGATGTAAAAGGCTTGTTTTTAAGTGTGAGGTTTGTGTCGCGTCGAGTCATCGTTATAAGTTGGTTAGGTTGCATCTCAAGGACTGAGCTGCATGTCCAGGTGGGGTGTAGTGTTAGAGTACGTCATGGGCCTGGGCTGGCAGTATAGCCCATTAGTCTTAGGGTTAATTAGAGATAAGGGTCACTTGCTTAGGGGTCAAGTAAGCCTTGCTTGGGAGTCAAGTAAACCTCTCTATATATGGAGAGGAGATGTATCAATCTAATCAAGCAAGAATTAAGAAGGAAATCCCTTCCCTCTTGCCACCGGCCGTGGGCAAGGCCCCCGGCCGGCCCTCTTGCGCCCTCCCTCTAGCTCCAGCCATAACAATTACGTTTCACCGCAGATGAAAACCTTTTGTTGCCATTATCCTTAGGAAGCACATCTCCATATACTAGTATGCCCCAAATGATATGATCTGCAAACAGCCAAATAATGCCTAATATTTTTTCCAACACTGTCCTAATCCGTGGATTCTTATCATTGCGGAAACATGGAACAACTTCCTCAGCAGCGACCAATTGTTACATGTCATCAGTAAATTCTGGTAGCTAAATTTCGAACTGAAAAGAGCTTACAATGTCTAGGCTAGGCTGAGCATTGCTGAACAGAACAACATCAAGTTCGGGTTGGAAAAAAGATGGTTCTGCGTCGAAAATATGCAGCTAAATATAAGGAGGCGTGTACCTCGAGGTGGATGAGCCAGCTCTGAGATCCACTCCCAGACCCTCTCTGCAGATGGTACCCCGGCGCGCTCCCGTCCAAGCACACTGCGTCGCAGATCATGATCCACAGCAGAAAACACAGTCAAAAAACACTTAGAACTCCATTCGAGCACGAACACACTAATGATTGAGCAAGACAAGTAGCGAGCAGTATTGCAGTAGCCCGAAGTGTACTAGAGCAAGAGGAAACAGAAGGGGGAGGGACTGAAACTGAGAGAGGCTGGAGGACTCACGCGCGCCCTTCTCCTCGGCGCGGCGGAGGAGGGTGAGGCCGACGAGGGCGGAGGAGAGGGAACCGGAGGCTGCGGGCGCGAGGGGCAGGGAGGCGTAGTGGGAGAGCGAGAGGAGGAGCGCCGCGGCGAGGAGCGCGACGGCGAAGGTGGCGGCGACGGCGCCGCCCCGGCCGCGGCGGCGCCACCACAGGCGCAGGTGGCGGCTCGCCGGGGTGGAGGCAGCGGAGGGCGACGGCGACGGCATGCGGGCGGCGGCAGCAGGCCGGATCTGCTGATCGCGCGCAAGTGCTCGGTGCACTCGGTTCTGCCTCAAAATTAATCTGTCGATCTCCCACACGAATATAGTAATATATGGGCTGATTTGACCATTCGTTTCGTTATAAATGTATAAATATTACCTTCTATAAATGTCTGATTCGAAATGGAAATGTGTGATTCGGTTTTGAGATCTAAACCATGTTATATTTTAAATTTGATTCTTCCAAATGAAAACACACTAGGCCGAAGTCGTATTTGACATTGCCATTGGAACCAACAAGAGATAGCACAGGGAGAGGATAAAATAGAGAGAGGACAAATGGCAATGTCAAATACGAATGTCAAGAACCAATTACAAGTGAAACAATTTAACACAGCAATTTAATTATATTTTTCATGCAATATGTCATGATGATGTAGAAAAATAAAATACAAACAATTTTCTGGTTGGGATTTTCCAGAATGCCACGATTCGACACCACTAAGGAGCCTACCGAGATCCGTTTTGTAGTACGGGAAAGGAGGATGATGATCTGACTCTTCTCGCTTCGTGTTAATCCCGCGACAACACTAACAAAGATTCTTCCTACATCTTAAAATTATCGACACCACCAACAAGAGGTTGTTGTCCACTTTCGTCGAAACAACGCTCCGAAGAAACAAAGGCTTTATCTTGTTACAAAATTTTCATTCTAAATCATATAGTTGCAATTTGAGAAAAAACTTCAAATCAAGCTAGGTATAAATAGTTACCTAGCCTTAATTGGTTGTATCCTGGTGACGATAATGTTTTTGCACTGTTTTGTCTAAAACATTGCTTAGAGTTGCCTATACTAGATCTTAAAAATGAAAACCATGATAAATGTAGAACCGACAGTGCTTCTTTGTTGTTTCCTTCCTCGAAGCATTGCGAGTGGATAATCATTCTTGGAGAATGTGTGCTCAAAAGATTGATGTGGATGTATGTTGTTGATCATTTTAGTGTGACATTATTTGTGTAATGTCTATTGTTTTTGTTTTTGTTTGTATCTTAATAATTTAGTTGTATGCATGTTTTGACGGGCTCTTGACATTATATTGTTGCAGATACCATGTATACTTATAAACCCTATACTTATATCAGTATGTTGCCTTTTATCCTAGTAGAAATAGTAGATACTATTTGGCCATTAAAACTAGTCCCATTACAAATTTGAATTTGATATTTTTTCTTGAGCTATGGGGTTATTAAACTTGTAGTTGGAACTTTGTGATATGTTAGATGTATGTTATATCTTTACAAACTCTTATTCTTAGAAATTTTGAAACCTATAGCATTGACTTTTGACGTCAAGGTGGACGGTTGTACCAGAACTTGGGGTGCCCTAGATATTTCCATCTTGCCTCATCTGGCACAAGCCCAAACAAAATAGAGGTCATGTGTGTTTGTTTTCCTAGTACATCGTACGACAGAGCTGAACGCTCCGGGTTTTTTTTGGCACATTTGGGCTAGGGGATGCAACCATCATTTGTTTGTTTGGTTGCCCCTAATTAAGATGGTTGTGCCCACCTCTTCTTAACATGTTTAGTTTGCCTCGGATTTCTGAATTTTGTGTGTACAACATCGCACTTGAAAAACATTATAGTCACTTGCATATGTTTCTAGAAACATAAAATTTCCAACATTGATTAACATAAAATAGTGATATGAAGCTATTGCCTCAAAAGAATTCAAATCCGCTATTGATGAACTTTGAATGAAAACACCAAGTTGAAAAGCTATGGTTGATGGAAGCTAAATGGAGCATCAAAATGGAATCACCTCGTTAATGTAGATCCTTTTCATGTAGAAACTATCAAGAACCGTAAGATTTGTGCAAAGATAGGAATATTAACAGAGAGTGATATGAGGGAGATATAGAAAGACACATAGTAACAAACAAACAAAAGATACTATTCATCTACTCCATAAAAGCTCATAATTGCTTCGACTATGATCCTTTACAACATTGATCTCTTTGAACTTCGGGCTAAAATATGAAATTGGGATATATTATTGATAAAGTTCGAGTTGGTCACGGAGGTGGAACCACCTCATCCATGTAAATTGTTCTCCTCTAGAGGACATAATTGACCCGAGTATGGCGCGAAATAGATACATGAAGACATATAGAGATATGTCTTTTCTTTGAGGATAAGGCATACAGGTATATTAGGAGATGTAGAAAAGTACATATCATCTACATCATAATGAACTCATAACCTCTTTGACTATGATTTCAAAACAAAAATTACAAAAAGTTCCGTCGAACGGTGAGATGAAGCTACTAATCAAATGTACTTTGAGAAGATCAATAGTGTGAGAAGAATTTAATGTAATTTATATTGATAAACTCCAGAAGAAACACAAAATTGATGACATGCACTAAATGAAACCAAGAACTGCTTTGTGGTAATGGAATTGCCTCATCCATGTAAACATGTTTCATGTAGAGATCACCACGAATCGGAAATTGTTGTAGAAATCATGACAGAGAAAGCTGACCAAAATATAAGGAAAAAGGTAACAAGAACTAATCCCGTACAAGGCAACTGGTAAGATTTCATAGCCACAACTAACTCGTTTTCCACCTTGGTGCGACTTGTTGGAGAAGACCAATTTGGGAATTTTTTGTTGGAGATATGCCCAAGAGGCAATAATAAAGTGGTTATTATTATATCTTTATGTTTATGATAAATGTTTACATCCCATGCTATAATTATATTAACCGAAACATTAATACTTGTGTGTTTTGTAAACATAAAAGAGTCCCTAGTAAGCCTCTTGTTGAACTAGCTTGTTGATTAATTGATGATCATGGTTTCCTGATCATGGACATTAGATGTGATTAATAACAAGGTTATATCATTAGGAGAATGATGTAATGGACACACACCCATAGTAAGCGTAGCATAAGATCAAGTCATTAAGTTCGTATTGCTGTAAGCTTTCAAATACATAGTAACCTAATCCTTCGACCATGAGGTTATGTTAATCACCATCACCGGATGGGTACTTTGATGACATCAAACGCCGCTTCGTAACTGGGTGGTTATAAACGTGTCATTGGGTATTCTGAAAGTATGTGCTGAAGCGCATGAACCAAGATTGGGATTTGTCCATCCATATGACGGATAGATATGCTCTGGGCCCTCTCGGTGGAGTGTCATCTAGATAGCTTGCAAGCATGTGACTAGGTCACAAGGGATGACATAACATGGAACGAGTAAAGAGTACTTATTAGTAACGAGGAAGAACTAGGTATGGAGATACCGACGATCAAACCTCGGATAAGTAGAATATCGCGAGAAAAAGGGAATTGGTTTCGTATGTAAATTGGTTCAATCGATCACGAAGTAATCGTTGAGTATGTGGGAGCCGTTATGGATCTCCAGATCCCGCTGATGGTTATTGATGGGAGAGGTGTCTTCATCATGTTTGCGTATTCACGAACCGTAGGGTGACACACTTAAGGTTCGAAGTTGTTTTAAGTAGATATGGAATTTGCGTTGGAGACCGAATGTTGTTCGGAGTCTCGGAATGGATCTGAGACATCACGAGGAGATCCGGAATGGTCCGGAGAATAAGATTCATATATTGGGGATCATTTTCTAAGTTAGGAAATGTTCCGGAGTGTTTGTATGGAGATTCTAGAAGGTTTCGGAATGTTCTAGAAGGTTCTAGAGGATTTCTTGGAGTTTACTTGAAAACCAAGGAAGGGATCAAGGAGTCCAAGTGGGGCTAGACACGGATTCGTGGGGGAGGAGGATTCCTCCCCCTCCCCAACCCGCCGGCCCAAGGAGGAGGGGAGTCCTACTAGGACTCCCCCTCCCCAGGCGCGCCTCCCTCGTTTAAATAGAAGGGAGGGGGCGCCCCCTCTTGCACCTTGTCTCATAACTCCCCATCTCTGTCGCCTCTCTCCTCCAACTTTCTTCTGCACAGGCATAGGCGAATCCCTGCAGAATTCTCATCTCCACCACCACCACCACACCGTCGTGCTGCTGGGATTCCGTGGAGAAGATCTACTACCCCCGCTGCTCGCTGGAACGGGGAGAGGAAGGTCTGCTTCGACTCCGCACGTGTGACCGTCTGCGGAAGCGATGCCGGAACGCGGCGCCGGAAGGATCGTCCACACAATATTGAGATCGACAAGTGATCGACTATATCATCCACGAGATCTAATCTCGTAACGCTTTCGGTTCTACGAGGGTTAGTATCGATCTATCTCGTTGCTCATGTCTAATAGATTAGATCTTGGCTTTTATCTAGATTAGATCTGGGTTTTGTTCGTTCTTGCGGTAGAAATTTTTTATTTTCCATGCTACGAACCCATCAGTGGTATCAGAGCCGTGTCTATGCGTAGATATGTTGCACGAGTAGAACACAATGAGATTGTGGGCGTTGGTGCTCGTGCCGTCTTTTGCTATATGTGTACTTTGCATCTTGTGGTATGGTGGGATGAAGCGGCTCAGGCTAACATTACATGTCATCGTACATGAGACTTGCTCCACGCTTGACGTGCAACTTGCTTTGCACAAGTGGCTTTGCGGGTGTCTGTCTCTCCCATCATAGTATAGATCAAATCTACAGTTTGCACTTGATAGCACTTGTATCAACGTTGTGGTTCAGTTTCGTAGGTAAGATGCGTTCTTAGTCGAAAGCCCCAAGCCACGTAAAACTTGCAAAGAAAATTAGAGGCGTCTAACTTGTTTTTGCAGGGGTTTTGTGATGTGATATGGCCTACATGTGATTATGATTGTATTTGATGTATGCAATGATCCTTGTTGTAATATGGCAACCGGCAGGAGCCTAATGGGTGTCTTTAATTCTGTTAAGACCTGCGTGTCTATTCATCTTGTAATAGCTTTGTTCCAAGTAGTTGTAATAGTTGCTAGTGAAGATGAACAACCATGAAGCGGTGCCACGGACCTTGACGCAATGCTGGTGATGATGGAGATCATGTCCCTGCTTTGGAGATGGAGATCAAAGGCATAAGAAGAAAGGGCCATATCATATCACACAAATTATGGATTGCCTGTGATGTTAATCCTTTATGCATCTTGTATTGCTTAGATCGCGACGGTAGCATTATAAGATGATCCCTCTCACTAAATATCAAGTAATAAAAGTGTTCGTCCTTAGTTGGCACCGTTGCTAAGACTCGTCGTTTTGAAGCATCTCGTGATGATCGGGTGTGATAGACTCTACGTGTGCATACAACGGGTGCAAGCCAGATTTGCACATGCGGAAACTAAGGTTAATCTTGACGAGCCTAGCATGTACAGACATGGTCTCAGAACACGGAATACCGAAAGGTAGAGCATGAGTCATATGATTGATATGATGAACATGAAGATTGTTCGCCGATGAAGCTACATCATCTCACGTGATGATCAGACTTGGTGTAGTGGATTTGGTTCGTGTAATCACTAAAACAACTCGAGGGATGTTGTTTTGAGTGGGAGTTTATTTGTAATTTGGATTAGTCGAACTCAATTTATCATTAACACAATCAAAGTGAATTTGCATAGTTTGTTGTAGTCATTGGCATCCGTTCACCACCTCACGCTTAGTTATAGTTGAGATAGTAGAACTATAGAAATTCTAGATATTTGCTTTACGAACTGGTATCGTATTGTTTTGAGTGTCAATCTAAAGTTTAAAAATCATATTACAAACTTTCAACAAACTCCGTTTACTTTGTGAAGTTTAATAAACAGTATTAAATCAAGATTAACAATTCCAGTGTTAGTATCTAATGTATCATGTTTGCCTCCATGATTCTTGATACTCAAAAGATTGTTTTTAATATCAAGTTTATCTAAGATCTGAAAGCAATGTTTCAGAAACCATCATATGTGAAAGGTATTGCGATATCTTAAACAATGTGTTGGTTACAACATGATAGAGTATATGTCCTCATATTTGATGAGAATTTGTGAAGGTTGGAGATGCTAGTTGTCCTAATCCTCCAAAAGGTTTTGAAAAAGAAACATTATACTCGCAATTCACCTTTATAAGCTATAGCAGCTTGATCATGAAAGTTGTCATGATAAGGATGAATAGAAGATGTAAGTAAAATGTTTACTACACTAAAAAGATTACTAAAGAATGGAGTTTTGAAAGAATGCCAAACATTTGATGAAGGTGATCCACTTCAAAGTGCAAGTCCAAAGGTATTAGTATTTGACTATACACACTTTGTACTATGTGTCATGTGAATGACACCACTGTTGATGTTGATAGATTCTTTTAAAAGAAAAGGAATTGTTGAAAGAGAATCTATAAAAATATTTGGCAAAAAAGAAAAGATTGGAGATATCCAACTTAGGTATATAGAAGATACATGTTATGGCTGTATTCCTTGGTTGTTAAACAATGTGGTTCTGCGGTATTGGATACCGAATTGGTTGGTATGAAGTGTCATACAGGACAACACAATTCATGAACTGCAATGGCCTAAGTAACTAGCAAGAGAATATGTGATGATGTTCATCGAAAACAAAACAAAGGGTTGTTGTGTTGCTCGTTAACATCAAAGCTTGCCTTCAAGATTTGTTTCAATAATTGTTATTTTGATCAGGTATTATGACGACAAAAGGTTGTTCAAATAATTACCATATTCCATAATAGATGGATGATATACAAGTCTGGTTGGAGAAATAACGACCATAAAACTATGCTAAAATGTCGCAAGACAAATGATTGAAAGATCACTTGCAAAGTGACATCGCCGTTTAAATTATATTGAAAGAGATACATGAAGAAACTCCATGTTGATGGATTTTTTGGAGTCTTTGATTTTTTATCAAATGACGCTTGTGATACTTTCCTGGAGATAATTAAAACTCCGTTCGTAGGCCAAAAGAGGAACGGACGACTAACTGATTGGAAGTTGTACATATTGATGTATATAGTCCATTATGTGTAGTCGTGGGCAATGGATTTCAACTTCATATGCTTTCTCCAAAGATTTAAGTGAGTATATGTATATACTTACTAAATAAGGAAGAAGTATGAAACATTTGAAAATGTTCAGAGACTTTCAAGATGAAGTGGAAAATCATTGTAACAAGAAAATAAAAGTTTATGATTGGATCATAAAGAAAGATGTTTGAGTTACAAGTTTAGCAAAACACCTAAGATTTGAGGAATCGTTCCATGGAATTGCATTTCCTAAAACACCATAGGAGTATGGAGTGTTCAAGATATGTAATGAAACCTTGTTTGACATGGTAAGATCAAAGGTGTCATTTATAAAACTGCCATTATATTTTAAATATTAAAGTTTTAGTGACTACCACTTTTACACTAAAAAGAGCTCCATCGTGATCCGTTGAAATGACACCATATGAGTTGTGGTTTGGGATAAAACCCGAATTGTCCTTTCTTAAAATTTTGGTATGCTAGGCATAAGTAAAATATTTACAACCAAATTCGGATGAGCATGTCTTTGTAGGTTATTTTGAATAACCATTGGATATTCCTCCATAACACCTAAGACAAAAGTGTTTGTCGCTTAGAACGTCAAGTTTCTTGAGAAGGAATTTTTCGTGAAAAGTAAAGTGGGAGGACAATAGAATTTTGACAAGGTTGTTGAACCTTGGCTAATATATGCTGAGTTGCGCAGCATCGGTAAGTGTCCCGAAGGCAGCAACATTGCTCATGGCTCACGTGCCTCAAAGGTTGTGGTCACGGAGATCTAAGTTCCTATTGAACCAAGTAAGTCGGGTAAGTAATCAAATACCAAGATTTGAGAGTTAAATCATTGTTGTTTGACAATGATGAACCGACTACATGCAAAGAAGCAATGATGGGCCCTGACTTCGTTAAGTGGCTTGAAGCCATAAAATCCGTGATAATTCCATACATGAGAAATCAAGCTTTGAATTTGAAAGACCCTCTGGAAAGGTGCAAGACCTTACAGTCGTATATGGATCTATAAAAAAATAGACATGGATGTTTCACATCTATGAAATAGTCGACATGTCGGAAAGAGTTTACGACAATATTCAAGGAATTGACTATGATAAGATTTGATCTTTCATAGCGTTATTTAGTCTGGACGGATTAATGTAGCAACCACTACATATATTTTGGTATATGGTAGTTGAACAAACAAAACAAATTTTTCTAATAGAATGGTTACCTAGGACGTGTACATGACACGATCCAAAGGGTTTTGTTAATTCAAAGGATGCTAAAAGAGTATGCAAAAATTCAATGGTTGAAATAAGCATCGCGGAGTTGGAATCTTCACCATGATGAAACTGTTAAAAGGTTTAATTTCATCAGAGACGATGAAGATGCTTGCATTTTGCAAGAAATTAAGTGGGAGCGCTAAGACATATTTCTAATACATTATGTGAAAAACATATTGTTGATTAGAAATAATGTATCTTTTATTGACATAGGTTAAGAATTTCATATCGATGAAAGACTTAGGCATAACCCAAGAATTAGGCATCAATGTCTATATGGATAGATTGAGGCGCTAATATGGTTTTGCCAAATGTACATAGATAAGATGTTGAATGAGTTCAATATGGAAACAACGAGAAAGGTTCTTGACTCACGGAAAGGACTGAATCAAGATTCAAGTGTGTTGACACTAGATTCAAGTGTTTTGATACTTGGTAAAATCACAAGAATATTTTGATCAATCATTCTTTGAGATGTACACATCCAGATATGTCATATGCTCTAAATGTTATGAGCATATACCAGAATGACTCATAAGATGATCATTGGACAATAGTAGGGATATTCCTATGATCTTTGGAAGAACTAAGAATATATTACTTATATAGTGGTGACAAATATTTCATTGTAAATTGCTACATTGATACTAGTTTTGTCACAAATTAAGTTTATCTCAATTTAAACTATGGGTGGCACAATGTAATAGAAAGGAAGTTCCATAACGGATTTGGTTGAGTACCAAAGTTAAAATATTGTGACAGATACTACAACAAAAGGCTAAGTATGTGACTACTATTGTAGTAGCAAATGAGGGCATTTGCGTCAAGTAGTTTGTTATCAAACTAGGTGTGGTTCATAACGAGATAATACTATGAAGATACATTGTATGACAATTGTATCAACATGATTTAATCCCAAGGAACTAAAGGTCTCACCAAAGGACCAAATTTATACAATGTCATCTCATTGAAGAATGAGTAATGCGTAGAGACGCAAGGACATGCAAATATACACGGACCTGTAAGTGTCAGATCCGAAGATTATGTTTACTACTAGCTATAGTGTCTATACAACACCAGAAAGCCATAGGTGTTGAATGCACAAGTTTTTAACTAGATTATTGACTCTAGTGCAAGTGGGAGACTGTTGGAGATATGCCCAAGAGGCAATAATAAAGTGGTTATTATTATATCTTTATGTTTATGATAAATATTTACATCCCATGCTATAATTGTATTAACTGGAAACATTAATACCTGTGTGTTTTGTAAACATAAAAGAGTCCCTAATAAGCCTCTTGTTGAACTAGCTTATTGATTAATTGATGATCATGGTTTCCTGATCATGGACATTGGATGTGATTAATAACAAGGTTATATCATTAGGAGAATGATGTAATGGACACACACCCATAGTAAGCGTAGCATAAGATCAAGTCATTAAGTTCGTATTGCTGTAAGCTTTCAAATACATAGTAACTTAATCCTTCGACCATGAGGTTATGTTAATCACCATCACCGGATGGGTACTTTGATGACATCAAACGCCGCTTCGTAACTGGATGGTTATAAAGGTGTCATTGGGTATTCTGAAAGTATGTGTTGAAGCACATGAACCAAGATTGGGATTTGTCCATCCATATGACGGATAGATATGCTCTGGGCCCTCTCGGTGGAGTGTCATCTAGATAGCTTGCAAGCATGTGACTAGGTCACAAGGGATGACATAACATGGAACGAGTAAAGAGTACTTATCAGTAACGAGGAAGAACTAGGTATGGAGATACCGATGATCAAACCTTAGATAAGTAGAATATCGCGAGACAAAGGGAATTGGTTTCGTATGTAAATTGGTTCAATCGATCACGAAGTAATCGTTGAGTATGTGGGAGCCGTTATGGATCTCCAGATCCCGCTGATGGTTATTGATGGGAGAGGTGTCTTCATCATGTCTGCGTATTCACGAACCGTAGGGTGACACACTTAAGGTTCAAAGTTGTTTTAAGTAGATATGGAATTTGCGTTGGAGACCGAATGTTGTTCGGAGTCTCGGAATGGATCTGAGACATCACGAGGAGATCCGGAATGGTCCGGAGAATAAGATTCATATATTGGGGATTATTTTCTAAGTTAGGAAATGTTCCGGAGTGTTTGTATGGAGATTCTGGAAGGTTTTGGAATGTTCTGAAAGGTTCTAGAGGATTTCATGGAGTTTACTTGAAAACCAAGGAAGGGAGCAAGGAGTCCAAGTGGGGCTAGACACGGATTCGTGGGGGAGGAGGATTCCTCCCCCCTCCCCAACCCGCCGGCCCAAGGAGGAGGGGAGTCCTACTAGGACTCCCCCTCCCCAGGCGCGCCTCCCTCGTTTAAATAGAAGGGAGGGGGCGCCCCCTCTTGCACCTTGTCTCATAACTCCCAATCTCTGCCGCCTCTCTCCTCCACCTTTCTTCTGCACAGGCATAGGCGAATCCCTGCAGAATTCTCATCTCCACCACCACCACCACGCCGTCGTGCTGCTGGGATTCCGTGGAGAAGATCTACTACCTCCGCTGCTCGCTGGAACGGGGAGAGGAAGGTCTGCTTCGACTCCGCACGTGTGACCGTCTGCGGAAGCGATGCCGGAACGCGGCGCCGGAAGGATCGTCCACACGATCTTGAGATCGGCAAGTGATCGACTACATCATCCACGAGATCTAATCTCGTAACGCTTTCGGTTCTACGAGGATTAGTATCGATCTATCTCGTTGCTCATGTCTAATAGATTAGATCTTGGCTTTTATCTAGATTAGATCTGGGTTTTGTTCGTTCTTGCGGTAGAAATTTTTTGTTTTCCATGCTACGAACCCATCATTTTTCCAGGGCCCGACTGAGGGGTGATGTAACTGTAATAAGCGTACAAGCCATTCTCGAGGAAAAATGCTCGAGGGTTGCATTTGGCGGGCCAGATTGACCCTCGTGCAAGTAACTAAACATTGTCTATGTTGTTGGTTGTCTTGGTGATCACCATATACACATGCCACTGATATAACTAGTAATATTCGTTGGTTGATCATATAAACTTGATATGGACTTTTTGTGTCGTTTAGTAGTAGACTTTTTATACTGAACCGTGAACAACTATGCAATCAAAAGAAATCGAGAATCAAGAGTATGATCATATAAAGCACAACTTAAACAAGGTAAAGAAAACACTACCAATACTTGCTCAATGCTTTGTGATCAGTTCGTCATTGCCAAGTACAAAAATTTGTTGTGTGCTACTCTACTTGTGCTGTAATCCTTAAAACCCCAAAAATCCACCATGTATGCTATCATTAGTGTCCACTACAATTTGTAACATATTAGGATTAACTCAAGCTGAAGATCGCCATATCTTCCCCTCCAATGAGATGATGATGATGGACACGTCGTCATGGTATTGTCGCCGATCCCCTTGCTGAATCTCGAGCAACTCATGGAACCCCATTCCTATACCATCACACAGAAAACCAATCATAAGCTTCCTCGATGTGTAAATGACCTCTCTTTTTCGCATTAGACATTTAAATTTTGTTACTGAAGTTGTTCAGAGAGTGTTTCTTCCATCTTAACCTAAAATAAATAGGGAATTGGAATGTTACGTGCTCACCAGCTTGTTTGGCAGCGCGGAGGAGGATCTCGTGGCTGAGGTACTTGGCGGGGTCCTCGTCAGGGAACCTGGTGACGAACGCCTCCACCCGTGCCACCACATCCTCGTTGGTGAAGTACTCGTAGAGGCCATCGGAGGCGAGGATCAAGAACTTATCTCGTGGTCCGAGACAGTGGTGCCGGAGAAATGGCTTGCAAGTAATGTATGGCGAGGGACCAACATAGTCCACACGAAAAACCTCCAAGAGCGCTTTGTTCCACCTAGGCTGCAACAACAAAACATTGCCAGATCAAAAATGATGCTTTACAAACATGATTGGCCATCCGTACTGGCTGGTACTTTTTTTTAATAATAGGCGTTTTATTACTTGAAATTTTAAGCATTACACCCGGTGTCTGCATAACTGAGATGCACACAGCGGACATAAGTTCCAAGTCCAACGTAAAACATAAAACAAGGCAAATTACAAGAATCCTCGGATCATATGAAAACACCCATATATGATTCGTCTTATATGATTACTTGAGCAAAACTTGATTTGGCTACATACATATATGTGCATGAATTTTAGGTTAGTTTAGTTAAGTACTTGACAGTTTTTTTGAGATGTTATTATGGGCAAACCTCTTTCAGGTAGCCAGCTCCAAATGCTCTTGTCACCTTCAAGGAGCCCTTCACTCTGCGGTTGACTACGCAGGCAGGATCATCAAGGTGCTCACTCTTTATCCTTCTCACCTCCTGCATCCATCAAAGAATAAAATTATATTGAACTCAAACAAGAACTAGATGTCTCGATGTGGCAATGGATGTTGTAATAATGCATAAATGGAGCGGAGGCGATGGATCGATCGATCGAGCACCTTGTAGGCGCTGGTGCTGTGCTCCATGGTGAGCTGCACCGCGAGGAGCTCCGTCATGTCGCACTCGTCGAACTGCCGCTTGATCTCCTCCGTGACGCCAGCGAGGTCTTCTTCGCCGCCGTTTCGGTGGTGCCGCTGCCGTGGCGGCAGGACGACGCTCGTCAGGTCAGGCTCGGGCCGGTGCGCGAGCACGGCGCGGCTGTCGCCGACGTTCATCAAGTACACGTCGGCGCCCTTCATCAGCACCACCAGCACGCACGACCCCATCATCGCCAGCTCCGGACACTGCGCCGCGCGCGCCTCCGCCTCCGCGAAGTACCCTTCCTCCGTGCGCCGCAGCGCGCGCGCCAGCGCGTCCAGCACCTCCCCGTGCCGCCGCCGAGCCGCCGGGCTGCGGGGGTCCTTGTCGACGGGCGGGTCGTCGTCGATGACGAGCTCGCGGCACACGGAGGCGTAGAGGTTGTGGACGAGGTAGTCGGTGGCGTCGGGGCCGTTGAAGCCGTCGTAGATGCCGACGAACATCCACCCCCGCTCCTCCGACATCACGACATGCACCCTGTCCTCCCCGGCCTTCCCGCGCGCCCACTGCATCCTCGCCTGGCCGTCGTCCGCCGCCCTGTGTGCTCCATCCACGACGCCGTTGCTCATGATCGCGCCGGCGCCGCCGTTTCTGGACACCATCGTCACGGCGGGCTCGTCGTCGCGCTGCTGCTGCTGCGTCTTGGGCGGCACGCCACACGGCCGCCCGGCACGCAGCGCGGAGGCGACGGCGCGGCGGAGGCGGTCGAGGAGCGGGGTCCCCGACGACGTCTCCTCCTGGCGGCGGCGCCGGTGCCGCGTGGCGCGGAGGTCCGCGAGGATCTGCTCGTCGGTGCGCGTGCCCCGGGACGACACCACGCGGCCCGACGACGACGGCGACGCGGACGACGTGCAGTAGTCGAGCGGCCCGGAGTACTGGTCCGGCTGGAGCGTCCGGAACGAGAAGGAGTTGGAGCTGTCGCAGGACGACGAGCCGGCCGACACGGACAGCATCTGCGAGTCGCCGTCGTTGAGGACAAAGGAGGCGGAGGAGCCGAGCGTTGACTGGTTGGACGTGAGCAGCACGCCGTGGATGGTGGCGCCGTCGAACGCCGGGCCCTCGAGCGGGCCGTCAAAGCTCAGAATTTGGCCGATGCTGTTGGCGCCGTCGGCGCCGCCCGCCGCGGCGGAGGCGTCCACCGCAGAGCCGTCGTCGCCCGCGCCGCCGGCTCCGGAAGCGAAGCAGGGCGTGGCGAGCTTCGCCGCGCGATTGCCCATGTGGGTTGGGAGGGAGGGGTGGATGAGACGGCGGCGTCGCGGCGTGTCGCCGGATCTGGATGCGCATTTGAGCTGAAGAGAAATGGGCGTCAAATCCGAGAAGGGGAAACGGGAGAGGAGTTGACATTGGCGCCTTGATGGTTTGTTTATGGAGTTGACCAGGATCTTTATCTGTTTCTTTCCTTTGTTTTCTTCTTCGCCTCAGCTAAGTTGACTTTTTTTGGAAGAGTAGGATATTAGTGGAACCTCTCATGTCAGGGTGGCCATCTGTATCAAAACCCACACACGACTTGTCAGTTGTCACCCCTCCCATTATCCCAACCTTAACGTTAATACACATATAAAAAAAAACTTAATGTTACTACTAGCTATTTTCACTTTTTTTTTTTGGGTTCAAGGAAGACATAAAACCATGGCTTGTCAAACAAAAACACTTTGCACAATAAAAAAAATTCCCAAAGATATTGCCGGAGGTCATTGTGATTGAAACATGCTTGGTACAACCTTGTCTTTTACTTGTGGAGGATGAGCATACACGGAGGACGAACTCATGAATTTGTCGAAGCCCGGGCGAGTCACAATGCAACAAAAAGTTTTCTGGCACGAATATGTATATAAGCACACATAGAGAAAATGTAGTTTCCATAACAATTCCAATTCAGACCACTGATATATACGCTACATCACAAATTTGAAATACATTGAAATCTTGCAAATTCAAGTCACAACAAAATCTCCATGCATCTTCATACACTGATAATGTTAGATAATATAACAAATTTTTCATACATTAGTGAAACTATAACAGTCGAAGACAAAAACAGAGCCATCTCAGCGGGGCGCCCACCCTATGCCCCTAGGAGGTAGTGCCTCGTGGACAATTTTTGTTACCTCATGGAATATTTCTTTTCACATGAACACCTTTTTAAAATTATTCTTACATTTTTAAGCCTTGCGAACTTTTTTTCACACGGTTTTTTGTAGCTATTTAGACCTTTTAAGCCCGGTAAGTATCTTTTTTATTTCACATGAACATATTATGGTTTTTTAAGCCCTGTGATGGAGGGAGAAGGGGATTAGTGTTTGCGGGGTTGAGGTTTGGGATTGGCAAGTGCATCGTTATATATCAGAGGACTCCAATACAATGACAAGTTAATATTTGGCCATAGTATTTTGCTATGGGTGTACGTTTTTGTAAGATTTGAGTAGATGGTGTGTTTTCCATGTCTAGCATGTCCCCCAGTTTGTACGGCATTCCTTGAACTGCATCTTGGGTGCTCCCTCCGGTCACAACTATTTCGTGTTCTAGGTTTAGTTAAGGCCAATTTTTCTAAAATTTGACCACATATCTAGAAAATATCAACAATTTATAAAATTTTCACTTTGAATAAATCCAGAATGCGAAGTAAATAAAAAAGAACAAAGCCCGAAGAAACCACAACTTCCGAGATGCAAATACATTGGCTAGGGTAACACCTGATCCGGTTGCCACCTTGTTACGCCATGCCGACATCTGCAACGCATCACACCATGCGTAAAACCGTAATAATATAACCAAAATACATATACATCTGCGAGCGTCTGACTTCCATATCAAACTGAAAAGTTCAGGATTGATTAAGATGAGAGAATCAAAAAGCCCCCCCGCATAAGCTATCTTAGCTTACACACCAATTGAGCTAGCTAGCTAGCTAGCACGGCGGGCCACAAACTAAACAAATCATGCTACTCTACTAATTAACCAACCAATTTGAAGTTTCAAATGTATCCTAATCGATTTGGATGGGGACAAGTCAATCGCACCAGGGACCAGGCTGGAGAAAGCTATATATTTTGATCTATACTTTTCTTGGAGAGCAAGTGGTTTCGCACATACGTATTTTATAATGCAAGTGTGCGATGAGGAACAAAATTAAACAATACACGAATGGATATCCTGTGGATCTTGATTATATCAACAATCAGCTTGCAGCGTGCATGATCTTCTCTGGCTTAATCTACTATACTGGCCGTGCTTAGTTGCTGAGGACTGCTCGCTGATCTGATCCTGGACTGCTTCCTAGTACGTACTATTATTGGAAATAAGAAGATTATATTTTTTTGATCGTGTGGATCGGTATGATATGTTCTGGTGAGGCCTCTCGTGTTTAATTAAGGTTTGTATGCTTGGTTTTTGGTTGTGGATCTTGGGAGTTAGTGCGCAAGAGGGTTTGTTTTGGGGAGTGGTTCATGTGTCTGGATGCAACTTGGGCAATGTAAACATGATTACTTCTTTTTTTTCAGAGGTTCATGGATACTCCTTACTACTGCTACTATTATTGGTGCTATGCAACAGAATGTAACAGAAGGTACTCCCTCCGTTCAGAAATATAAGACGTTTTAGCTTTATGAATCAAATGTATCTAGATATTTTTAGTGTTTAGGTTTGTAAAGGTTTGGAGTGAACATATACACTAAAAAAACGTCTAGATACATTCATTTCACAAAACTAAAATGTCTTATATTTTTAAACGGAGGGAGTAGAAGAAGAGTAGAAGAACTCGGTGCATAAGTGTGCCATGGGCCATGATTCCTAGACACGATTGGACTGCTCGATGCTCATATGGGGACTATGCTGATGCCTTTTTTTTAGGTGTACGCTGATGCCTTTGGTTGTCCATCAACTGTCCCTGTTTCTCTTTATTTTGCTTTTGGTCTCCTCTTTCAGGTCCAGGCCCATTCAAGGTTTATTATGATGATTAATACGATGGATAAATCGGAGATGCAAAAGAAAACTGTTTTGTGCTGGGAATATGGTTGAAACAGGAAATGCACTTTCATTTTCCAAAAAGGAGGCAATGCCCTTTCACATAACCATTTTGTTACGAGTTTTGTAGTCAAATATAGAGAGTGATGAAAATAGGTAAGTGTAAGCGTAAACATCATACCACGCAGTAAAGATTCATTGATCTTATTGCTAGACCGCCAGCGCCACCTAAACCGGCCAGATAAATACCATGCTATCATCTCTAAGGGCTCGTTTGGATGCAAGGGACCGCGAGAGATTCTCCACTAGTACAAATCGGCCTATTAAGGCCCTGGTCGCGCACGGAAAGCCTTTCCCGTGTGTGGTGCGCCAGATCGGTAACGTCGAAATTTTTTGACCAACTGCTCGTGGTCTAGGCAAACTCCACCGCGGGGGTGTCACAAACTGGAAGTTTTTCCGGGCCGTAACAAATGTGAAGCACACGGTGCTGGAACCATTTGCTTAGGTGAGAAGTTTTCCCATGATTTGTTTCCTAGAAAACATGTGCCTCTTATTTGCTATGTTTTCTCGAGTCGCAAGCGTTTATTTTTCTGTGCACTTTCTCACACGGTGAGTCATAAATCCTAGTGTGATTTTCTCGAATTCCGTAAGACATGTGTGTAACCTCTTGTTCTTCCTGCGTGTTGGGGATAATGCAGCTTCCCGGACGAGCTCCATAAAGATGTGCACCGCCGCGCCCTCTTGGCACACATCAGCTCTATGATAGACAGTTCGATATGCCTCGCAGCAAGAAGACCGCTCGTCTTTCTTGTGTCTGGAAGGGCCCGCCGACAAAGCGCTACCGCGATGAGAAGTACTCTCCTGAGTTGAAGGAGGAGCAAGCTTTAGGGATTGGAGAGAAGGAGCACCCCGTCCCTCCACCAGACCAGGATAGAGGCTCCTCTAAGGATGGCGATGGAGCGTGTTTGGACGGATATACCAAAACAAAATCTAGATCCAAATCCATGAACCTCACTCTAGCCCGCCCATGAAGATATCCATGGGCATGGATGCCGCCCCAGATCCAAAGTATGGATATCCGTTGGTTTACATAGTTTATACATAACCATAACAACATTCAGACAACATTATAGCAAATTTCGACAATATTTCGAAACATTCTAGCGTTATTATTTACTCTAATAATACGTACATAGGAATATCAAAGCAACAATATTTCAACCAAAAGTACTTAAAATATATGGATCATTAAACCTTTTAGTCAGTAATATGGCAGATGTAATAAAACAATGTCACACTGATATGTGGTTCCTATGTGTTAGATGGGTATCTGTTGGATATTCATGGAGCGAAACCACTACCCATGCCCGCTCCATGAATTAGCGGATATCCGCCCCATGAAATCTGTGGGCGTACTTAGTCCTCCATACCCTTACCCGCCGGGTCGGATATTCATGGATACCCAGATCCGTGGATAAAATTGCCATCCTTAGTATCCCCCCCCCCCCTCGTATTCCGGCTAGACCTCCGCGGCTGACGACCGCGAAGTCAATTTGGAGGACGACGAGGACGCGGCGACTTCGACTCTCGAAGAAGATTTTTCACAGCTCTAATGGTGGGAGAAAACTAAGCGGAAGGAGGAGGATAAGATGCTCGAGAAGAAGACGGGGCTGCTAGAGTACTTCGCCAAAAAGAAACATGAGGCAGACAGAGAGCGCGCGACGAAGGCTAGCAATATCTCCGTTGCAGCAAAGACAAAGCCTCTGGCTCCAACTGTCAGAACAAGAATTAGATTACTTTTCATGTATAATTCGGTGCACGGTTTAGCATCAGTAAACCGTTTGCGACGTTTTCCTATCGCTGACTGTGATCTATGGAAAATTATTTGTGATGTTCTAGATCACACACGGTTTGTGATGAATATCTCAACATTTTCTTTGTTACAATCTTTTGCGAATAATTTGGTCATTCCATTTATTGTCGCTTTACCGTTTTCGTTCGAAATATGAAGTCTCAAATTGCTCGCATTGTCCCCCCTCGTCTATAACATGCCTAGTGTAATCTTCCCACCAGACCCTCTCTCATCGACACCATGCCTCCCCGCGAATCCACTCTCAGGTACATCGACCTCGCGCCACCGGATGGCGAGGAGGAGCATTCCTCACAACACATTGATGGGGGAAGCGTGATCAACCTCACGGGGCCTGATTCGGAGGAGGAGCACGCTCTAGAGGAGGAGGGGGAGCATGGTTACAGGCAGATGAACTGGACAGGCTCCAAGCGGAAGACTTGCAAGAGCACATGATGGTGGAGGACTCCATCACGTTGGTGCAGCATAAGGAATCCCTCCTAGAGTGATCTCTCCCATGGTGGAGCAGGAATCCCATGTGACAACTGAATTCCCTAGGGGCTTACTTCCCTGGATTTTTCATCCCTGATAGAAAAATTAGCCCTTAGTGATTGCTGCCATAATCTAGAGGCTTCCCAGCCTACGCAGGGGGAAGTAATGACACATACACGTACAATGTGTAGTCCTATAGATAAACTGAAAATAGTTTGAATCTCTAACTTCATAAAAAAAATATTATGATTATTCCAAATTCATCGACATAAGACACTCACGCCCACCTTGATGCTAGCCTTGACTCGTTTGCTAAATACCTCTTTCCCCTAACTAGTATCCAAACATATTTGTATACTAGTTGGAAGGAGTATATTAAAAGATAAATGCATTGTTTTTCACAATAGAAGTAAAAAAATTACATGATAAAAAAAGTGATGGATCATTCCAGGATCATTCCATCACTATCACAGAAGCAACAATTTTACTACCCTTCCAACTATGCCTAGCTAGTCATATAGAAATACTCCTCTAAACACATTATTTCCAGTGTGATATTAAGTTTCAAAATGAATTTACTCCACGAGATGATATTCTCATTGACCATGTCCACATTCATCGAATTAACCGAAAACACCCATACGTATAAAATTTCAACAAAAACATGAGGCCCATACGACAAATTTATGTCTAGCAAACACTCAATCACATGAAACCATGATGTTCAATAATCATCAGACAATGTTCGCTGGAAACTAGTATCCAATGGCGCACCACGATACAAAATCCACGATAACTTGTTTTAATTGCACGATGTTTTCGAGAGTTAGATATAGCTGACTGAGGTGTATCTTCGAGTCAATGATCTTCCTAAAATCTGGGTTGGTGCCTTCATCGACAACGAACCTTCCCTCGCTAAAAAACTCATCTTTAACTTGTAGAATGCCAATTCAAATGGGAGAATAAATGGAGATACATGTTAAATAATAATATTATCGGTTGATTGCCCAGAACAACTGTTGTAATGTCACACTAAAAGATATGATGGCTAGAGGAAGGGTGAATATGAGTTTATGTTATTTACTTCAAGTTAAAATATATTACACAACCTAACGGAGTAATCGCAAAAAACAACATGTTGAGGAACGAAAAAAGCAAGTAGATAATGAAGAAAGTAATAGATATATATTGGATGAAGCAACAAACATGATGAAAACAAACAGATAAGGTAAATGCTTCAACCAGATCAAACATATGCTTCTTGCAAATTATGTAATACTCAGGCATGAAGCAGATTCTTCAAGCACATTACAGATTACTCAATGTGATAATAGGATGAAGATTATTCAACCAGTAGATGAGGAAACATGATTAAATCAAATATTCAAAAACAGATCTGGAACAGGATAAGGTGAAACCTAACATGATAAAGTCAAAGGTACATAAAGAAAATCTGAAACATGATAAGATTAAAAGTAAAGAAACCAGATTTGATTCCTCAAACACACACAAGTTAGCAGGATGAGCAAAAAGAACATAGAAAAAATGCATCAAGCAGATGATAAGATCAAATATCACAAGTAAAACAAACAGGAAATAGTGAGAGTAAATGTGATGAATACACATGATTTCTTTCACCAGAGTCTGATCTATCAACACCGGTTCTACGTCTCCGTCGGACCATCACCATCAGCAACTTCATAGTCTAAATCAACATTGTCTACTTGTTCATCTTATTCATTGCCAAAATCCTTGTCCACATCATCTCTTTATGCCCCATTGAGAATTACGGTGCTTGATGTGTCTTCGCTACCATGCAGATAACTTGCAATGCTTCATCATCTGTTGGCATCTTCATTGTATCATATCTATTGATAACTACATCACTCCTAAGACCCTTGATAAAATTTTAATGATCAACCATCAAAACAAGTGCCTTGTGATCACCGACAGCATTGCACACTGCCAGGGCAAGCCACCAAAATCTAGGGCCCTCTGTGAAACTCTAAAATGAGGTCCTATGACATAATTTTTTTAACTATTTAATAATTATAATGTCCCTCCTTCCCAAATTAGGACGCGTATTAGTTTTGGTCAAAGTCAAATTTAATAAATGTTGACTAAATATTTAGAAAATAGTTTGAACATCTACGATATTGATGTCTACGCACTTCTATTCTTGTAGACAGTTGTTGGGCCTCCAAGTGCAGAGGTTTGTAGAACAGCAGCAAGTTTTTCCTTAAGTGGATCACCCAAGGTTTATCGAACTCAGGGAGGAAGTGGTCAAAGGTATTCCCACTCAAGCAACCCTGCAATCAAGATACAAGAAGTCTCTTGTGTTCCCAACACACCCAATACACTTGTCAGGTGTATAGGTGCACTAGTTCGGCGAAGAGATAGTGAAATACAAGTGGTATGGATAATTATAAGTGGTAACAGTGATATGAAATAGCTTGATGGCGTGGAAAAGACTAAAGTAAAACTGAAATAAAGATAGAAGCAAGCAAACATGCAACAGATCTAATTGCAAACGGTGTATTAATGCTTAGAAACAAGGCCTAGGGATCATACTTTCACTAGTGAACACTCTCATATAAATATCTTCTCTTTATGATACTACTCTTAACTACTCTCCGGTTGGACACTCTAATCCATGGTAGGGCTATAACAGCACACCTCAAAGTAAGCCTTTCCCATCTAGAAAACCCCACACTGTCACCTTGAGCACTAGATGAGTCCAACAAACACCACAATTTTATAAAGACATCCAACTCCAAATATAACTCATAACAAGTATTTGTAATCTATAGCCTAAGGGCCACCATGATGTGCACGCTGTCACTTTCACACACATGGGGAGAGCGGAGATCTATTAAAGCACTTGAGTAGCAAGGTAGATCTATAGATTACAAGCTCATGATCTCAATAAGATCATGCATAGATAGAGAGAGAGATGAACACATAGCTACCGGTAGAACCCTTAGCCTCGAGAGAGAACTACTCCCTCCTCATCAAGGGAATCAGAAATGGTGATGGAGATGGCGGTGGAGATCGATGGAGATGGCTCCGGGGGCACTTTGATACATTGCAAATGTATCTATAATTTTTTATGTTACATGCTTGGTTTTATCCACTTTCTTGTGTTTTGTTCCAACTTTGGAGTACTTTTCATATGATTTCTTGGAGTAACCTATTAACAAGAGCCATAGTGCCAGCTGCCTGTTTTCTGCTGTTTTTGGTTCCAGGAAAGTCAGAAAATGAATATTCTCGGAATTGGACGGGACAAAAGCCAAAGTGCCTATTTTTCCGGAAGGGATCAAGTGCCAGAATACGAGACAGAGAGGGGCCAGGGGCCGGCCACACCACCTGGCCGCGCGGCTAGGCCTGGCCCGCGCCAAGGGGTGGTGTGGTGGCTCCCGGCAGCCCCTCGGCCTCTCCTTCCGCCTATATATTGACCTCAGGACGAAAACCCTAGGTACCCGATCAAAAATCCACGAAAGAGTCTGTAGCCGCCGTCATATCCATCCTGAAGGTGGATTATTAGACATAGATGCAGTTGGATGGCGGTCTATGTATTATGTTGTAATGCCCAATCAAGTCCCAGAGGAGTCAAGATGATTAGTATATGCATGTATTGCTTTCTCGGTGTTTGTCAATTCCCCCGCTGTAATTTGTTCACCCAGCATGTTATCTATCTAAGGAGAGCCACCTCTAGTGAACTATGGATCCTGGTCCTTGTCTTTTACATACAATCTATAAACTGTTTACTGCTTTGTGTTTACTTTCTGCAAACTATTACTTCTTTCCATTCGATATGTTTAATCCTTTGTTTTCCGCAAAACACAGTGAGATTGACAACCTCATCGCAAGTTGGGGACAAAGTTCTGTGGTTGTGTTGTGCAGGTCTCCACGTTGCTACTAGCACCGGTAGTGCGCCCTGCCAAAGCTCAGCTAGTAACACCTTTGGGGTGTTTCCTTGCTCCTACTGGTTCGATTAAACTTTGGTTTCATAACTGAGGGAAACTTGTTGTTGTGCTCATCATACCTTTCTCTTGGGGTTCCCAACGAGCTCTACATCAACACCACCATCAAGCACTTTTCTGGGCGCCATACACAGAGCCATCAAGCATTTTTCTAGCGCCGTTGCCGGGGAGTCAAGGACATCTTCACAAGGGGAGTCCCTCATAACCAATCTCTTTACTTTGTTGATTTTGTTTTGCTTAGTTTTCTTTTTGCTTTCTTTGCTTGTTTTGTTATTCAAAAAACACAAAACAATTAGTTTTACTTGTTTGCTTTCTTATTTGAAAACCCAAAAAAATGACTACTCTTGAAAACACTAAGTTGTGTGACTTTACTAGCACCAACAACAATGATTTCATGAGCACACCTATTGCTCCACCTGTGGCTGAAAATACTTTCTTTGAGATAAAACCTGCTTTGCTCAATCTTGTTATGAGAGAACAATTTTCTGGTATTGGTAATGAAGATGCTGCTTCCCATCTGAATAACTTTGTTGAACTTTGTGAGATGCAAAAGCATAGGGATAGAGATGGAGATATTATTAAGCTGAAATTGTTTCCTTTCTCTTTGAGAGGAAAAGCTAAAGAATGGTTGAATTCCTTAACTAGGAATAGTATTGATTCTTGGACTAAGTGCAAAGATGCTTTTATTGGAAAATACTATCCTCCTGCTAAGATTATATCCATGAGAAGTGAAATAATGAAGTTTAAACAACTTGATAATGAGCATGTTGCTCAAGCTTGGGAAAGAATGAAATCTTTAGTAAAGAATTGTCCCACTCATGGACTGACTGCTTGGATGATCATCCAAACTTTTTATGCAGGATTGAACTATTCTTCAAGGAACCTATTGGATTCTGCAGCTGGAGGTACCTTTATGACCATCACTTTGGGTGCTGCAACAAAACTTCTAGACAATATGATGGTTAATTATTCTGAATGGCATACTGAGAGAGCTCCACAAGGTAAGAAGGTATTCTGTTGAGGAAACCTCCTCCTTGAGTGATAAGATTGATATTATTATGTCTATGCTTGTTAATGGGAAAGCCCATATTGATCCAAATAATGTTCCTTTAGCCTCTTTGGTTGCTCAAGAAGAGCAAGTTGATGTGAACTTCATAAGAAATAACAATTTTGGCAACAATGCTTATGGTAATAATGCTTATAGGAACAATTTTGGTAACAACAATTATAAGACATATCCTCCCAACAATGGTAATGCTTACGGAAATTCTTACAACAATAATAAGAGTGCTCCCTCTAAACTTGAAGTTATGCTTAAAGAGTTTATTAGTAAACAAACTGCTTTCAATAAATCTATTGAGGAAAAACTCTCTAATGCTGAAAGAAATATAGCATCTTTGGATAAAGCTCAATCTTCTTTGAATAAAATGGCTGCTAAACCTGAAACTAATGAGAATCCCTTTGCAGCTACTAATGCCACACAAGTAAGAATTGATGAAAATGTTAGACTATTAGCTGAATTACATGCTAAGTGGGAAAGAGAAGATAAAATTGCTAGAAACATTAGTGTTTCTACTATTACCACCACTAGTGTTGAGGCTAGTAATAGTTCTACTACTTTAGATGATAAAGTTAATTTTGATCTTGATGGTTGCAACATCTCTGAAGTTATTAAGTTCCTACAAAAGCTTGCTAAAAGTCCTAATGCTAGTGCTATGAACATGGCCTTTACAAAACACATTACCGATGCTCTCATAAAGATTAAATAAGAAAAGATGAAACATAAAGCTTCTATTCCTATAAAACAAGAGGATGGTTGGGAACCCATTATTAATATGAAAGTGAATGACTTTGATTTCAAAGCTTTGTGTGATCTTGATATTAGTGTTTCTATTATGCCTAGAAGGATTTATGATATGCTTGATTTGCCTCCTCTTGAAGATTGTTATTTGAATGTCCCACTTGATGATAATGCTAAAAAGAAACTCATGGGGAGTCTTAATGATGTTCTTATTATGGTTAACGATTCCTATGTCCCCATTGATTTCTATGTTTTGGATGTTGAATACAATGCTTCTTGTCCTATTACTTTGGGAAGACCTTTTCTTAGAACTGTTGGTGCCATCATTGATATGAAAGAAGGCACCATTAAATATCAACTCCCACTCAATAAAGGTATAGAACACTTCCCTAAAAAGAGAGAAAAGATTTCTTTTGCTTCTCCTATGAAAACAAAATTTGGTCTTAATGCTTCTTCATTTGAGAACACTTGATTCTTTCTTTGCTTCTTATGCCTAACTTAAAGGCGTTAAAGAAAAGTACTTGTTGGGAGATAACCCAAGAGTTTTAGTTGAGTCTTGGAAGTTATTATTTCAGTAATAACCGCTCCTTATCCTTTTCATTTTCTTTTTGTGCTAAGAGTAACCTCTAATGAGAGTGAAGTAATGATTGGAAAAGTTGCTGTCCAGAAACAGATTTTTGTGCTTCACCGTAAAAATTCGTGAGAGAGCTCTGTATGTCGGATTGAGCTGTAATTTTTTTTGATTCTACCCCAGGTTGTTATATAACTTTCGTTAGTTCAACACTTTTTGATTTGAGCAACAGAAGGTCTTCGAAAAAATTCATATTTACCTGCTGGTCTGTTTTGACAGATTTCTGCCATTTTCTGCATTTGCTTCTTGTGGGTTCCTTCTTGAGTTCTTTTGGGAAATTGAGCTTGTTGAGGAAAGTGCTACAGTAGCTAGTGTTCTAATGGAAGTTTATTTGGTGTTAGAACTGAACCTTTAGACCTATTTATCTTAAGTGTACTAATGTTGCTAATGAGATTGTGTGAAGTTTTGTATGAAGGAAAATTTTCAGGTGTATGGAAGGAATGAGTAATGAGATGAAGGATGGACTAAAGCTCAAGCTTGGGGATGCCACGCGTGTTATCCCAAGAAATATCCAAGAAGTACAAGCGTCAAAGCTTGGGGATGCCCAAGGCATCCCCTTCATCAATAAAAATTTCAGGTTTCTTCCAAACGCTTCATTTTTATTGTTTCATGCACAGTTGTGTTGTTCTTGGAGCGTCTTCTTTTTCGTTTTTGTTTTGGTTTTCGTCTGCTTTGGTTTTCTTAGTTTGCTGAATAAATTGGTTGGACCCCCTCTTTCATACTTTGGTTTGCAAATAGTTTGGTTTGGTTTGGAAAAGAGTAGGAAAGTTCATGCTTTTGTGGTAAAAAGAGCTCGTTTTTGACTGTGGCCTATGCTTTGTCATGCCATGCTTGGTATTGTTTTGGATTTATGCTTAGATTCTTTGTTGTAGCATGTATTGTTATAAACAATTGAGATTGCTTAATGTGCCTTGGATGAATCATGTGTTGTTTTAGCATATTAAAGCATAGTATAGTGGTATTCTCCTTTGATGCTTTATTTGGGTTGACTTGGCACATGCTCACACCATGTTATGACTGTCACAAGTCACCATAGCCTTTATGATCCTTTAGTTTTTAACTTGTAGTATCACTTTATGATTTGATCAATGATGTTTTGTTGCTCTGCATGATTATGGCCATTATTGCTCTCTTAGTTTGTCGCCCCAGTCTTTTGCTAGCCTCCACAACAAGGTATGAGTTCCACTCATGCATCCAACTCCCTAAACCAGGTTATTCCAAAGAGTCCACCATACCTACCTACTAGCCTATGTTATTCCATGTATATTCATGCTTTTGTTTACCTTCCACTTGTTATGAGAAAACTAGTGATTAAAGATCTCACGAACTTGATGGCATACTTTACTTTTTGCCTCTAATAAACTTGAACCATTGGGTCCTTCTTTGTTGCGTATATGCTTGCGCTTTATAAGTTGAAATTAGCAGAACCATGTTTCATGGGGAACGCTTTCAACATTGCACTTGTACTTTGTACCCCGTTGATATCATGTTCTTTTGTTTACGGATCCCGGCGGTGTGAAATAAAAGTGGAACTTGTAAGATCATGGAGTTTGTATGTGTGTTAGAGAAACGCCTGGGCCGCTAGCCTAAGCCATGCCTAATCATGGTGGAAACTTGCAGCATCACCATAATGAGCACTCTATGAAGCATCCTCAATAAAAACCTATGCAAATAGCAAATAAAAAGATCGCTGAGATGCTCATTGTCTGCTTGCCTTGTCATTTTGATTATGGGAAAGCTCCCGTATCATGTGCAAGGGGTACCCCGTTGGCGGTTCTTTATGATACACATTTACTTACAATGACAAGATCTTACTTGTGACTGAAGTTGAGTAGCATGAGGATCGGTCTTCGTAAGTAAGGGGCATGAGATCTCGGTTTATAACTTGTCAAACATATCCTCTTAGTTGTGTCACTTTAACCTTAATCACCTTCAAGATGCTTATGATAGGGGCAATGAGAGCTGAAAACTACAAGTACCATAATTTTTGGAAGCCCTTTATGAGACTTGAATCCCTACTTCCTTTTACAAAAGGCCTTTCTTCCACCATTATATTGAGTCTCCACCTTCTATCTTTATGCACCTACTTTGAGAGCATAGTGGCCATTCTTAGTTCTATGTGCATTGTCCCAAGACTAGTTGATTGATGCATAACTTGATATTGCTTGTTTGAAACTATTGTATCTAGTCACTCTTATGAACTTTGAAGGTGTCCTATGCATTTATATTTGCTACTCTATTGAGGGACAAGCTGAATACTATTATGCTATATTTTCTTTATGTGAAACAAACAAACATTTTGCAAAGCATTTTTTTCATGAATCTTTCGTTTGTGCCTTTTCATGTTGCATCATAGTTTCTTTGCTTATTGCTAGAACTTTGTCTTTCATGCTATGTTGAAGTACTATGATCCCAGCTTTGGAATGTTTTGCAAATACTTTTATCAAGTCTTTGATGGTGCATGTCACCTCAAAAATTATTCTTTCTTTTTATCACTTACCTACTCGAGGACGAGCAGGAGTTAAGCTTGGGTATGTTGATACATTGCAAATGTATCTATAATTTTTGATGATACATGCTTGGTTTTATCCACTTTCTTGTGTTTTGTTCCAACTTTGGAGTACTTTTCATATGATTTCTTGGACTAACCTATTAACAAGAGCCATAGTGCCAGCTGCCTGTTTTCTGCTGTTTTTGGTTCCACGAAAGTCAGAAAATGAATATTCTCGGAATTGGACGGGACAAAAGCCAAAGTGCCTATTTTTCCGGAAGGGGTCAAGTGCCAGAATACGAGACGGAGAGGGCAGGTCGGTGGGCGGCCAGGGGGCCCACACCATGCCTTGGCGCGGCCTGGGCTGGCCCGCGCCAATGGGTGGTGTGGCCACCCTGTGGCCCCCCTCCGTCTCGTCTTCTGGCTCCGTGAGTCTTCCGGAAAAATATGAACTTTGGCTTTTGTCCCGTCCAATTCCGAAAATATTCATTTTCTGACTTTTGTGGAACCAAAAAACAGCAGAAAACAGGCAACTGGCACTGTGGCTCTTGTTAATAGGTTAGTCCAAGAAATCATATGAAAAGTACTCCAAAGTGTGGACAAAACATAAGAAAGTAGATAAAACCAAGCATGGAACATCAAAAATTATAGATACATTTGCAATGTATCAACATCCCCAAGCTTAACTCTTGCTCGTCCTCGGTAGCTAAGTGATAAAAAGAAAGAATAATTTTTGAGGTGACATGCACCATCAAAGACTTGATCAAAGTATTTGTAAAACATTCAAAGCTAGGATCATAGTACTTCAATCATAGCATGAAAGAAAAGGTTCTAGCAATAAGACATAGCAACTATGTTGCAACATGAAAAGGCACAAACAAAAGATTCATGAATAACAATGCTTTGCAAGACGTTTGTTTGTTTCACATAAAGAAAACATAGCATAATAGTATTCAGCTTGTCCCTCATAGAGTAGCAAATATAAATGCATAGGACACCTTCAAAGTTCATAAGAGTGACTAGATACAATAGTTTAAAACAAGCAATATCAAGTTATGCATCAATCAACTAGTCTTGGGACAATGCACATAGAACTAAGAATGGCCACTATGCTCTCAAAGTAGGTGCATAAAGATGGAAGGTGGAGACTCAATATAATGGTGGAAGAAAGACCTTTTTATAAAATGAAGTAGGGATTCAAGTCTCATAAAGAGCTTCCAAAAATTATGGTACTTATAGCTTTCAGCTCTCATTGCCCCTATCATAAGCATCTTGAAGTGATTAAGGTTAAAGTGAACAAACTATGGTGTACATGCTTGACGAAGTATACGTTAGAAATCTCATGTCCCTTGAATACGAGGGTCGCTCCTCATGCTACTCAAGTTTAGTCACCGGTAAGTTCTTGTCATTGTAAGTACATGTGTATCATAGAGAACCGCCAACGGGGTACCCCTTGCCCGATGATACGAAAGAATCCCCATATCAAAATGACAAGGCAAGCAGACAATGAGCATCTCAGCAATCTTCTTATTTACCATGGGAATATGGTGCTTTTTTCTCTCTTTCCTCTTTTTATAATCTCTTTTTTTTCTCTTTTTTTCTCAATATAGGACTCTTTTTTATAAGAAGAATGCTTCATAGACAACTCATTATGGTTACGCTGCAGGTTTCCACCATGTCAGCATGGATTAGACCAGTGGCCCAGGCGTTTCTCTAACACATATACATAACTCCATGGACTTACAAGCTCCCCTTTCATTTCACACCGACGACATCCATATACAAAAGAGCATGATATCAACTAGGTACAAGTACCAAGTGCAATGTTGAAAGCGTTCCCCATGACAGCATGGTTCTGCTAATTCCTAACAAATAAGTGCAAGCATATACAACATAGATGACACAATGGTTCAAGTTTATTAAGGGCTAGAAAAGTAAAGTGTGCCATCAAGTTCGTGAGAGCTTTAATCACTAGTTTTCTCATAACAAGTTTAATTTAGAAGGTAAACAAAAGCATGAATATACTTGGAATAGCATAATCTAATAGGTAGGTATGGTGGACTCTTTGGAATAACTTGGTTTAGGGAGTTGGATGCATGAGTGAAACTCATACTTTGTTGTGGAGGCTAGCAAATGACTGGGAGCGACAAACTAAGAGAGCAATAATGGTCATAATCATGTAGAGCGACAAAACATCATTGATCAAAGCATAAAGTGATACTATAAGTTGAAAACTAAAGGATCATAAAGGCTATGGTGACTTGAGATAGTCATAACATGGTGTGAGCATGTGCCAAGTCAACCCAAATAAAGCATCAAAGGAGAATACCACTATAGTATGATTTAATATGCTAAAACAACGCATGATTCATCCAAGGCACATTAAGCAATCTCAATTGTTTATAACCAGTCATGCTACAACAAAGAATACTAAGCATAAAGCCAAAACAATATCAAGCATGGCATGACAAAGCATAGGCCACAGTCAAAAACAAGTTCTTTTTACCACATAAGCATGAACTTTCCTACTCTTTTCCAAACCAAACCAAACTATTTGCAAACCAATATATGAAAGAGGGGGTCCAACCAATTTATTCAGAAAACTAAGCAAACAAAAGCAAACGAAAAACTAAAACGAAAAAGAAGACGATCCAAGAACAACACAACTGTGCATGAAACAATAAAAATGAAGCATTTGGAAGAAACCTGGAATTTTTATTGATGAAGAAGGGGATGCCTTGGGCATCCCCAAGCTTTGACACTTGTACTTCTTGGATATTTCTTAGGGTGACACGCGTGGCATCCCCAAGCTTGAGCTTTAGTCCATCCTTCATCTCATTACTCATTCCTTCCATACACCTAAAATTTTCCTTCATACAAAACTTCACACAATCTTTATTAGCAACATTAGTGCACTCAAGATAAATAAGTCTTAAGGTTCAGTTCTAACACCAATAAACTTCCATTAGAACACTAGCTACTTAAGCACTTCCCTCAAAAAGCTCAATTCCCCAAAAGAACTCAAAAAGGAACCAACAAGAAGCAAATGCAGAAAATGGTAGAAATCTGTCGAAACAGACCAGCAGGTAAAGACAAATTTTTTGACAAAAGCCGCAACTTTCTGACACATTGCATGGATACAACCAAAACCCAACTACCGGTACCACCGATTTCACTGATTTGATACACTCACCATGAATCCACGAACAAGAGTACGAACTAGCAATGAAATCACCCAATTTTTGTATCTAAAACTATTTACCTTTGCCATCGTCGCAAAAACTCACCATTTGCATCACCTGATCATGCGGGAACATGAACCCTAACGGACGAAAAGAACCGACGCGGAGGTAAGTCGATAAAAAAGAAGAACAACAACACAGAGGGAAACCATACAGTACTCAGGGGTCCTCTAGGAATAGGCAGAGGTGAGTGTCCGATGACATCATAGCAAAACCGGCGACACGAAGAAATCGATATCGCGTTCCAAGTGATCATTGGCGCGATGGCGAGAAGGAGGCGGTTTGGAAGTCGCGAGAAGGACGTGAGGTAATGGTGGAGTGGGCAAGGTGGTTTTATTAGCTATATTGTAAAGAGAAAAGTCCGGCGGCTATACCTGTGAGGCTTCCCGTATGCTATTCTCACCATGCTTCAGGCTGGTTTTCACAAAGTTTCTGGTTACAAGGGTCCAAGTTTGGACGGGGTGCACATGATGGACAAGTTCGTGTACCACCAGACCCCAAGCTGCAAGTATTTGGGTGTTTTTGCACCTTCATGTCAAAATTTGAAAGTGTGCCACACCAATATTCTACATGTTAATTTCAAAATTTGAATCCATACTTGCAAATGGATCTGCCGGTTCACCAATCATAGTTGGCTTCGTATAAACCTACATTACATGCAACAGTATCTAGAATTACTAGTGCAAAAATATACTCCCTCCAGTCCTAAAATAAGTGAGTTGGATTTATCTAAACTCGCATGTATATAGATGTTTTTAGTGCGAGATATATCGGAATCCAAAAATGAAAGCCACCTATTTCAGGACCGAGGTAGCACTATGGCACACCGGCCCTTTGTCGTGTGGGCAAGAGGACACGACAAAGGCCTTCTAGACCACCGCAAATGCCACACGGCAACATTCGCCGCGGCAAAGGCCCTTTGTCTTACGCGTAGACACGACAAAGTAAAGTGAGATGACGGTTCTCTTGGAGATGACGGTGTCTATTCTTTGCCGTGTGTCGTTCATAAATCCAACACGCCAAAGGCTGTCTTTGCCGTGTGTCATCCATAAATCCTACACGGCAAAGGCTGTCTTTGCCGTGTGTCTTGTACACGGCAAATAGGCTACCTTCTCAAAAAAAATGAAAAAAAAATCAATTGTTTTTTTCAAACTTTTTACTTGTTAATCTCATATGGGATACTTTTAACCCTAAGTACATTTAATATTAGGTCAAATTGCACTCATGATCAAACTTCTCCTTTGGTCACTCATCCTAACAGTACTCTAGCCTTAGCACGCTTAACTTCTTCGTTCCTTCCGAATGAGCTTCCGAGAAAAAAATCATACCTTATCGATAATACTTTCATATCAATCCTATTAACTCTTCGACCATGATGTCACACATCTCAGTTTTATATTCCAAACAATTATTTAAGTAGACAACAATGAACAAGTAACAATAATCTTGAATTCAAATAAAAAATAAAATGATTTTATTTTTTTGCCTTTTTCTATTTAATATGGAATAATTCATAGATTTAAATCCATAAATCAGAATTCGATAAATAAAATATCTAAATCCCCGGTTGGGACATTGTTCATGTAAGGTGGTCTAGTATTTTTGAAAAATGGGATGGTAGCATTTTTTAATTAAACATTTGGTGTTGCTTCACAAAATGCCCCGATTTTTGTACTTCGAAAATAGAAAATGGTTTTTCTGTGCGACAAAAAGGAAAACTTTCTCCTGCAACATTGTTTGCCATCACATGATGCACATGCATGCACAATATGCGTATATTATCACAAACTATATCGCGATTCTGGCTATAACATTGGTAATTTGAACCGAAAGGCAGGAGACCTCGAATGAGATACGTCATTTTGTGAAGGTTTTTGGAGACATAATCAATATACTAAGTTTGATATTTTTCCTCCCAACTATGTCACATGATATGATTCCACGCGAAGGTCTCGCATTTTTTTGATTTTTGATTTAGTTATGGTCATTTGAAAATATCGTGAAACCCTAATCGAATGGTTGGCATGAAGATTCTTAGCCCGGGGATAAGCCTCGCTAAACTTGCATTGGATATCTGAAGAAACATCATATTTTGAACCTAAAAATGATTTTGTAAAAAATCATGAGCATCAGATCATGTACCTGCAGTTCATATCTGACCCACTTCCTACCGATTTGGCAGAATTTTGTCTTTTTCACCAGGGGTGGATGAAAAGGTTTTAAAATCCCTGATTGGGACATTTTTAATGTAAGGTGGTCTAGTATTTTTGAAAAATGGGATGGTAACATTTTTGAATTGAACATTTGGTGTTGCTTCACAAAACGCCCCGATATTTGCGCTCCAAAAATTGAAAATAGCTTTTCGGTGCGACGAAAAGGAAAACTTCCTCCTGCAACATTGTTCGACATCCCATGATGCACATGTATGCACAATATGGGCATATTATCACAAATTATGTCACGATTCTGACCATAACATTGGTCATTTGAACCGAAAGCCAAGAATCCTCGAATGAGATAGGTCATTTTGTGAAGGTTCTTTTGAGACATAATCAATATACCAAGTTTGATATTTTTCCTCCCAACTATGTCATATAATATGACTCGACGCGAAGGTCTTGGATTTTTTTGATTTTTTATTTTAGTTATGGTCATTTGAAACTATCGTCAAACCCTAATCGAATGGCGGGCATGAAGATTCTTAGCTCGGAGCTGAGCCTGACTAAACTTCATTGAATCTCTGAAGAAACATCATATTGTGAATCTAAAAATGAGTTTTGTAAAAAATCATGAGCATCAGATCATGTACCTACAGTTCATATCTGACCCATTTCCTACCGATTCGGCAGAAATTTGTATTTTTCACTAGGGATGGACAAAAAGGTTTAAGAATAGCCGGTTGGGACATTGTGCATGTATAGCGGCCTAGTATTTTTGAAAAATGGGTGGTAGCATTTTTGTATTCACTATTTGGTGTTGCTTCACAAAACGCACCGATTTTTGCGCTCCGAAAATAGAAAATGGTTTTTCTGTGCGATGAAAAGAAAAATTTCCTCCTGCAACATTGTTCGCCATCCCATGATGCATATTCATGCACAATGTGGGAACATTATCACAAACTATGCCGCGATTCTGACCATAACATTGGTCATTTGAACCGAAAGCTAAGAATCCTCGAATCACACAGGTCATTTTGTGAAGGTTTTTTGAAACATAATCAATATACCAAGTTTGATATTTTTCTTCCCAATTATGTCACATAATATGACTCCACGCGAAGATTTCACATTGTTTCGATCATTTTTGAATTGTTTATGCCTGTTTTAAACTATGGTCAAAACAACGAGCATGAAGATTCAAACTCAATATAAATAAATATCTAATATTTGAGTGTAGATAGATAGATCTTATTTTTCTGCAAATTTTGATATATTATTTCTATTTTTTTAAATTAGAATGATTTTTTTATGATTTTCCGAAGAGTACGTGATAAAAGGGGAAAAAGGACTTTAACGTGTATACTGCGTAATACACACGACAAAGGCCCTTTGCCATGTATACTGCGTAATACACACGACAAAGGGCCGGCGTGGGCACACGGTGAAGAGGCCACCGTCTGCAGCCGTTAGCTCCTTTCTGTCAAGTGGACCTGTGGGGTCACGCGTCCCACCTCGTTGCCGTGATGACACCTATGTCGTGTGCCGCTATCGATTTTGCCAAGTGTGTTTTCTTTGCCGTGTTACTTTGTGAGTCTTTGTCGT
Organism: Avena sativa; assembly: GCA_916181665.1. NCBI lineage: Eukaryota > Viridiplantae > Streptophyta > Magnoliopsida > Poales > Poaceae > Avena > Avena sativa. Next base: position 469,214,859 of record OV702295.1, read on the forward strand.
GTTTATTTTCAGAAATTTGCCTTCTTCCCGTATTTTAACGTGTGCTTTATAGGTTGCACACGATAAAGACAAACTTTCGCAGCGCATTTTTCCCTGTAGTGTAGTATAAAAGATCATTGGGTCATGTATGTCCCATGCGATTAGCTAAAAAAGAGCATAGTATTTTTTGTTTCTTAGGGCATCTCCACCGGGTCGACCCAAACGCGCGACTAAAATCGTCCGTTTCTGTCCTTTTGGGTCGGCCCGCGATCACTTTGGGGCCGAGGTCCGGCCTGTCCGGACAGCCGCGCCCAGCGGCGCGACTCAAATGTCCGCCTGACCACGTTGGTTTTTTAAAATTTAAATCGGTACGATTCGCGCGTAAAATAAACTGGCAAAGTTCAACCATAATTAAACAAAATATATTACATTATAAAAGATAAAAAAGAAAAAAACTGGCCCCGGCCCTAGCCCTAGCTACCGACGATCTTCTCCCCCCGCCGCCGCGTCCATCTATGGATCGAGGTCGATGTACACCGGCGACGGCCAGAGGTGTGGCGGCAGCAGACCCGGCGCCGACGCTGGCGCGGGAGGTGCCGGGTTGTCGATCACCTGGCCTGGCCATGCCGACCACGCATCCGTTTCCGTCGGCGGAGGCGGAGCGTACCACCCAGGCGCGGGTGGGGTAGACCACTGCGACGCCGGCGGAGCAGCCCACACCTGCAGCTGCTGCAGTGGGGGCGGTGGTGGTGGTAGCGGCTTCCCGACGTTGACGCGCGCCACCAGGCCAGTGAGCTGCACAGCCTCCTGGTAGCCGGCCCACATGGCCTCCTCCTCTTCCCTCGCGCTAGCCGCGATGGCCTGCTCGAGGATGACGTCCTCGTCGTAGCCCCACGCCAGGACCGCCTGGTACTCCGGGACAGGTGCGCGGCGGCGGGTGCAGAGGATGACCCCCTCCGCCTCCTCCTCCTCCTCCTTGATGACGATGTCGTCGTCGTCGCCGCCGAGGACGGCTTCGGAGTGGTTGACGATGCCGTCGGAGGCGGCCTCGATGGGGGGGAGGTCACGGGGGCCCAACGGGTCGAACTCGCCGCGGTAGGCGGCGCGCCGTGTGCTCCTAGTCGAGGAACTTCCTCCAGAAGACCGGGTTCTGATACCCGGGGTCGTACCGGAAGGCCTGCAGGAGCTTGCGGATGCGGCAGCCTTTGCGTCTGAATCGGTGCCGCGATTGTGTCTGAATCGGCGACGCTGTTGCGCCTGTCGCTGGCCGGTGGACCACTAGCGCGCGCGGAGGACACACCCGCGACTCGCCCGTGTCCGGATCGACCCAGTGGTCACGCAAATTAGGTGCACGGATGGGTCGAGCCGAACGCGTTGGGACGGATAGGTCGTGCCGCTGCGTGTTCACACGGACGGGTTCAAGTACGCGGGGACGGATTGGGTCGATCTGGTGGAGATGGCCTTGACTGTTGTTGTTGTGAGTTAGCTGGTAGGTGCATGTGCGACACAGCATGTGACCTCTCGGCCGAGCTATCGTCGCCTACGTGATGTAGGCTATCCTATAAGGGCAGAGGCGTCGCCGTCACCACCGTCCGTGTCCATGTCCTTATCTGAATCGGCAGTGACTCAGCTAATTTGCACCACACTCCTCCTCTGCACGCCTAGTGCCTACGTACACATCATCATTCACTTATCGGAAGATCAGGACAAGAGCCTGTTTGTCTACAGCGTTGCCGTCTGCCCTTTTCTCAGTCTCTCTTCATTATTGTCACATTCAGAGTTCATACTGTCCAGAATTGAAGGGAGTTCTTGATACAGTACCGTGCATGCAGAAATAATAATGTTTCTCGGGCTTAGATGGCAAACAAGTGCTAGCTAGCTCCTTCAAAACGATCAGATCGAAAATGAGTTCCTTTTCCTCTTGGTGCCAGAGTTGATGCGTTCGTGCAATCGATGTTGCTTCTTCGTTTTTTGTTTTCAGTTTTTCACTAGTCTCGGATGCATTGTGGCATCGACAGGACAGCGTTTTGGTCTGCCTTTTTCTCGTCACATTCAGAGTTCCTGATACATACTACTGTCCTGGAAGAAAAATGGAGCTCCTCCCAAACGTTCAGATCCATGTTTAATTTCTCTTTTCAGTTCAAGTCTCGGATGCATCCATCAATGGTGGTGGCATGGGCTGTCATTTTGAGCTTCCGTTTCAGTCTCGTGCAGCCACGGTTCATGGCAGGCATTGATAAGATCATCAGAATTCAGAAACAGAGAAGAGCCGATGGATCGAAGTTGAGGCGCATATATTAAACCTTGAAGAGCGAGGCACGAGGGAGGACAAGGATCGATCGGTCGGTCGACCATGGCGACGCACACACGCGAGACGAGACGCACACGTACAGAATTAAGGGAACACGGCGGCGTTTATTTTATTAGCAGCAGCAGCTAGCAGCTAGTACTGACACGCTGCGCGCTGGCGGCGGTGGTGGCGGCGGGTGTTGGTCCTCCTCGTCCTCATGCTCGCCGGGGTGCTCACTTGCAGCAGCCGCAGGCGGTGCCGCACTTGCAGGTGGTGCAGTCGCAGCCGCCGGCCTCCCCGGCCATCTCGAACCCGCCGGAGGTGGCCTTGTGGCTCGCCGTGGGCATCACCATGGCCGCGGCGCCGGCGGTGGCCTCCACGTCGGGGAACATCTTGCAGCTACACGTACAAATGAAAATCAAATAGTATCACCACAGTTAGTTTAGCCAGCATCTCCCTCCCCTGAATAATTACAGAAAAACTATGGAAACGTTAAAATTCAGGCGGCGGTGCTGCACTGCACTGCACTGCACTACGTACCCGCCGCAGCCGCTGCCGCACTGGCAGCCGGCGCCGCACCCGCACTTGCCGCCGCAGCAAGACATTCTCCTTCCGAGAGTGCTGGTGGTGGTGCTAGCTAAGAGATGGGGATGGATGCTTGCAGTTGCTGTGTGCTTGGTGGGGAGGAAGAAGGCCTATAAATAGGCGAGGCGAGGGGCGGGAAAGGATGGAGGGGAGCGCGCGAGGGACCAGACCACCAAGCCCGCCCAGCTTTAATCGGGAAGAGGAATCATCGATCACCCCACCTTTGATTCTTCCGTCTCCGGGGTAAACACCTCTGCAGTTTACGCTCTGCTTTTTCGCCGCTAGCTTGCTAGGTTTTCTGCACGCCGCACGCCGCACGCTGATAGTAAAAGAGGGGTGAGCAGAATATCGCATTGGGACTTTGCTTACACCAAACTCTAAGGTACTCCCTCCGACCCATATTAGTTGACTCCAATTTGAATGTATCTAGAGACATAGATACATTCAAATTGGAGTCAACTAATATGGGTCGGAGGGAGTACTATCTTTTCAGTCACCGGTTATTGGAGGCTCCCAAGAGATAAGATTTGGGAATTGGGATACCGGTGTATAGGATCTGGTTTGGCAGGCCCTCGTGATCTTAGCTCCCAATGTGGCGTATATTTTCTCACTCCTTGCGCATGTAAACATCATTTTTTTCTCTCATGAATGCACGAATATTCTCTTATTATTTCTCACTCACTGTGCACATGGAGATCACAATTATCGGGACTAGAGCCCGTCTATTCAATTACACGGTCGGGGATCATCGGTGCCTATTCACACTAAATTCTCTGGCGTCATCTATCATCTCGTTTATCAAGAATCCTGCCAGTTCATCAGCAATTGCTACTACGCGTTGCTCTGGTAGGAGCTGATCCCGCATTTTCTCGAACTATATAAGAAAAGGAGATCAATATGAATATCAATCATGATAATAAAAAGTGACGGTAATAAAATAATGTTATGAATGTATTGCTTACATCGACTCTATAATCATTCAGCTCACTGATAAACGTGCGAATGAACTCGCAAACTAGAAGTAAAGATATGTGCGTACTACTTACCGAGACCGGCTTAAACGTCAGCTTTTCACTAAAGTCACCCGTAACCGCACTCTTAAACTGGTTCCAAACCCTACCCGGTAAAGAAAATGAATGAGTTATTTATTATGTGATATCTCAGGAAATCAATGAAAAAGACCGATATAGCGCGAAAATTACCTATGGAGCATGTCCTGCATGTCCCTAAACATTTCCAGGGGTCTCTTTAATGGGTCCATGACTTCAACTCTTCCCTTATCAAGTTGAATGTCCATGAGAACCCAGTAGAAACTGTACACATTTATATATACATCAGTAACTCATTAGTTACACTTAACATCGAGTAAGTAAAAGAGAATATGTACAATAGAGTAAGACCCTCACGCGAAATTGTAAGGAAACAGTATGTGGTCACGGAAATTTTGCTCTGTTAGAAACCTTAGAAGGTTTTCCCGCGTCTCCTCGGGTTTTGTCGTTAGCGTCTTTACATGTATTTTATCTGGGTCAATGAACCCAACACTAAAGATTGACCTTCTTTTACATTCCATGATCTTCATTCTGCATAATAATAGAGTACAAAAGGATATAATTAGGATAATTACATGCAATGAACTGAACAACTGAAAAAATGAACAATTTATATATAGACAATGAATTCAATAACTTACAGACAATAGCAACTCATGAGACTTTTGTCGAGGGCGTCAAAAATGTATAACTAGAAGAGTTCTGGAAACTCAACATGGACCTCTTCTTCTCGGAAGTAGTAGTCATATGGGACTTTCGCCATGATCATTATTCTCTCCTTCTTTACGGCTTTCAAGTACCAGTTATGTAAACTGCGTATTTGTGTTGGCAGTTGTTGGAACTGCTCAAAGCTGACCAGAGGCTTCCCTGGGACATATGTAGGGACTACCTGAGCCTTGAGTAACTTGTCGTCCTGGGAACCTAGCAATTCCTCAACAGTCACATTCATAGCGACCGCAAGCTTCTTAGCTTCTTACATATCCTGCTGGGGAGTGTCATAGGATAACACCTGGAGGGGTGGGATCAATGTTTTGGCCTGTTTCTCGAGCTGGGGGACGTTCATTCTTTTCTCGGTTGCACTTTGACCTGATGATTTGCTCCCGCTTGCACTTCTACTTGATTTGCTCTTCTTCACTACCTTCTGAAGTGTGCGTCGATAGTCATCTGGCTTATGGTGCAATTCATATTGCGATTTTGTGTTCAGAAAAGAAAGTGCATACGTTTTTTGCTTCTCGGTGTATACCGGGGCGGGCTCGGGTTTCTTCTTTTGAAGTTGCGCAACACATTCGGCCTTTACGATCATGTCGGTTTCCTCGTCAGTACGATCATAAGGTCTGATGGGAAGATTCTTATGAGGTACTCTTGGGAGGGGCGACATTTGTCGTTTTGGGCTGTTGTGTCGTTTAGTACTAATCGGAGGCTGCGGCGGAGATCGAAATGGACTCGGGTTGTGGTGGTCGTAGTCATGGGGTGGGCTTCTTGGAGGTGATGGAGGTGAAGGTGAAATGCGACGACTCGGAGGCGGTGCTGGCTTTGGGGTCCAGCCTGGAAGCTTGATGTTGTTCTTGTCCCATAGAATGATACCACCCAGTACTTCTCTGAGTGTCCTCTCACCCTTAGGTCCAGGGATGTCAAGCTCCATTGAGTCCCACCCCATTGCGATTTCATCCACAACAACTTTAGCATAGCCAGCTGGAATCTCACGGCCATGCCAGCGTGCGCCAGGTGGACAAGGTAAAGCACATCCGACTGCCACCTTGATGGATAGGTTCTTCACCTTCTGATGGAGCTCACAAGATGCCTGCTCCTTGATTCCATCCACGGGGTAGCCGGGACCGCTATCTACCATATGTGCATTGTCAGAAGGGACCTCCGATTCAGCCATGTTGCTTCTCCACTGAGATGGGACAGCGGTAATATCGAGTACAGGATCTTGCAGGCGCGCTGCTCCTCGAAGTTCGTCAATCTATTGTTGATGCATTCGAAGTGTTCCTAGCAACTCGGTGAACCTATCTCCCTCCTCCTCCTGTCGCCGCCTCTTTGCTCTCTCTCGGCTCCTATAAGTATCTCTGTCTTTGGGAAACCCCATCTCCCACGTATAACTAGGGCCAAGGCCTCGTACACGTCCTCCGCGTTCGTCATTCCCGAGGACCTTTGTCAGCAAGTCTTTCTCTCTATCGGGACGGAACTTTGTTGTCCCTGCTTTAATCTCCTTCACCACTTTCTGCCATGTATCCCGGGGTATCCTAATCCCGTCACTGCAAATAAGGTCCCCTGTACTTTCGTCATACTCACTCCCATGCCCAAGGAACCAATTCCTTGCCCTCAGATCCCATTCTTCGCGTATTGGTTCTGGAGTGATCCCTTTAGCAAGCAGCTCATTCTCTTTAGCATCCCACTTTGGCATGGCAGTCGCGTAGCCCCCTGGCCCGAGGTGATGGTGATATTTCTTCATCGCGGCATTTTTCTTGTTTTTTTCTGACATTTCCATAGCAGGTTCTGACTCCTTGTACTTCACAAATGCATCCCAGTTAGCCTGCTACTTCGTTAGATAGCATTCAAATTTAGGAGGAGTCTTCGTCTTCTGATACTTTTGCCATAATGCTTTCTTCCAGTTCTTGAATAGTTCGGCCATCTTCATAAGAGTCCACTGCTTGACTTTCTTCCTCAATGCAGCTGTGTCGGCATCATCCTCATATTCTGGCAGGGTGAAATGTGTCATGAGGTCATTCCAAAGACCCTCTTTGCACCTGTCGGCGACATACTCACCCGCTTTCGCCCCTTTGGTCTTATTCCACTCTCGAACGGTGATCAGGATGCGATACCTAACCATAACTCCGCATTGTTGTTTAAATACAGTTTTAGCCTTTTCGGGTTCCAACGGTTCACCCCGTCGTGATACCCGCATAATTTTATAACGCGTAGATGCGTCCAACTTTTTGGCCGGGCCTCGTTTGCAACATTTTTTGCTCGATGTGGAGGCCTAAGAGAAGAAACATTCGTCAATTTATATATATATATATACAACTCAGTTAATGCATCTACTGATCACCAGACTTCATATATATACCTCGCCGTCGGCTTCTCCACCACCGGAGCCGTCGGCTTCTCCTTAATCATTTCGGTCGACCTCCTCTCCCTCACCGGAGGGGTTCAGATAAATCGACGGAGATTCGGGTGGATCAACATGGGGGGTGTCGTTGATCATATCCTCGAGAATTTCTTCCTGTGCTAGGTCTCTCTGGATTGGATCCATAGTTTTCTACAAAATGCACACAATAACATTTTTCATTCAATATTGCTGCATAAAATAATACTAAACAATAATATGAACACGCAATTTGCTACAATAATACTAAACAATAGCAAAATTCTAAGTCCGGGGGCCTGCGAGCACCACCACCCTAACCCTAAGTCCAGGGGCCCGCGAGCACTACCACATTAACCCTAAGTCCGGGGGCCCGCGAGCACCACCATCCTAACCCTATGTCCGGGGGCCCGTGAGCACTACCACATTAACCCTAAGTCCGGGTGCCCACAAGCACTACCACCCAAACCCTAAGTCCGGGGGCCCGCGAGCACTACCACATTAACCCTAAGTCCGGGTGCCCGCGAGCACTACCACCCTAACCCTAAGTCTGGGGGCCCGCGAGCACTACCACATTAACCCTAAGTCCGGGTGCCCGCGAGCACTACCACCCTAACCCTAAGTCCGGGGGTCTGCGAGCACTACCACATTAACCCTAAGTCCGGGGGCCCACGAGCACCACCACCCTAACCCTAAGTCCGGGGTCCGCGAGCACTACCACATTAACCCTAAGTCTGGGTGCCCGCGAGCACTACCACCCTAACCCTAAGTCCAGGGGCCCGTGAGCACTACCACATTAACCCTAAGTCCGGGTGCCCGCGAGCACTACCACCCTAACCCTAAGTCCGGGGGCCCGCGAGCACAAAATAATTCCTATATACAAAATATTTCCTATATATAAATATTTCATATATACAAATAATTCCTATATACAAATATTTTCTATATACAAATATTTTCTATATACAAAAAATTTCTATATACAAATATTTCCTATATATAAAAATATATTTCCTATATACAAATAATTCCTATATACAAATATTTTATATATACAAAAAATTTCTATATACAAATATTTCCTATATAGAAAAACATATTGCCTATATACAAATATTTCCGATATACAAAAAAATTCTATATACAAATATTTCCTATACACAAAATATTTCCTATATACAAATATTTCATATATACAAATATTTCTATATATAAAAATAAATTTCCTATATACAAATATTTCTATATATAAAAATAATTTCCTATATACATACCAGCGGTGGCGGTGGCGACCAGCGAGGGGAGGGGCGAGGCCGGGGCTGTGGCGGAGCTCGTGGCGGCGTGGGTGGCCGCGGCTAGGGGAGTGGTGGTCGGGGCGGTCAGCCAGGGAGGCGCGACGCGGGGAGGTCAGCCGGGGAGGCGCGACGCGGGGAGGAGCTCATGGCGGCGAGGGGAGGCGCGACGCGGGGAGGTCAGCCGGGGAGGCGCGGCCGAGGACGGCGGAGATTTGGCAGCCTTGCAGCGTAACACAGCTCCTCGCGATGTGCTTCTTTCGGTCGATGGATTCGACCGAGGAAGAAGCTGCGCATTAAATACCCCCCACCCTTTAGTCCCGGTGAGTGGCATAAACCGGGACTAAAGGGGGGTCTTTAGTCCCGGTTCCAGCCACGCACCGGGACTAAAGGCTTTGGATGCCTTTTCGCCTGCAGAGCCTTTAGTCCCGGATGGTGTTCTGGGCCGGGACTAAAGGCCCAAATTTGTCCGTGCTGGGCTTAAGTTTGTGCCTGTTTTTTCAAATATTACAATTTGTAGCTATTAGATTTTTTAAACATTTGAATTATACAGTTTTTGCATACTTATGAATTTGAGAAAATTTTCAACATGAAAAGTTTTTGAATTTGAATAAGTAATCCAAATCTATTTTCTGTTTTATAAAAATAATTATTCTAACTAGTGAAACTAATAACCATTTTGCCATTTCCAATTTTAAAATGCATTAACTATTATATTTTGCATATTTTTGAATCTCACTAAATTTTTAACATAAAAAGTGCTTGAATTTGAATAAGAGATTCAAATCCATTTTCTGTTTTATAAAGTAATTATTCTAACTAGTCAAACTATTAACCATTTTGCCATTTTCATGTGATTTCGATGCTCCGGTGGTCTTCCTTCGGCGAAACCCTAGACCGGGGGCCCCGGATCGTCTACCCCTATAGCTTTTTTCCGTACGAGGATAGCCCCTTTAGGGTTTAGGGTTTAGGGTTTAGGATTTAGGGTTTAGGGTTTACGGTTTAGGCTTCCCTCCTCTGACTACCCGCCATTTCTCACTATATATATGTAGGCTTGGTCGTTGCCATAGCACATCTAGACTCATATCTGCGCCTCTCTCCACTCTATCCCATGGCTTCCACCATACCTCTAACCCCAGGGAGGCGGAGATGGAGTCTTTCATGGGCTAGCAGGAAAATATTTTCCGAGACGGAACTTCCGAAGATGCCATAGGGCGTGTGCACCAAGGGCATCTTCGAGAAGTTCCGCCACGGGAGATTTCCCAACCCTTTCCTCCATCCATGGGGATGAAACTCTCCATCCATGTTGGCTTGTTGAGTTGCTTGCCATGGCATATCGATGCTCCTTTTATAGGCACGACATCGCTTCTACTTTGTCTTTTCCTCCGACAGGGTGTCGTGCGCTACATGCTTTATCTCATCGAGCAGTGCGTCCACCCATGCGTCCTTATCCTACCGACAGCTTTAGTCCCGGTTCCACCCACCAGCCAGTACTAAAGGTTACCCACGCGTCCTTATCCCACCGACAGTTTTGATAGATGACAAAAAAACCACCTTTAGTCCCGGTTGCACCCACCAGCCGGTACTAAAGGTTAGCCACCCCCAGATAAGGCCCTCCCAGATAAGCCTCCCCCAGATAAGGCCCCCCATCTTTTGTCCCGGTTTGAGCCCCCACCCAGGATGAAAGTTTCCCGCGCCACTGCGTTCCCGCGCTTTCCACCGGTTCCCATCTCTGTCTTCCCGCCATTTTTTCAGTATATATATGTATGCTTGGCCTCCATTTACATATCACATCTAGACTCATCATTCTCTTCCCATGGCTTCCATCGTATCTCTAACCACCCGGGAGGCGGAGGCGCTTTGCGCCTCGAACTACCCCTGCCCACCGGGCTACCGCTTCCCCACTGGCTGGATGCTGAGCACCGGAGGCGTGCCGGTCCCTCCTGTCCCTCTAGGTGTGGAGCGCCGGATGGCCATCATGAACCACTACTACCTCGAGCTCACGCCAAAGCAGCGGAGGAATCCCAACTGGCATCCCGACTATTTCCCGACTTGGGAAGCCTTCTTCATCAATCGACGTGAGAGGGCGCTCGCCAGGCATGAGGAGGACGGCCCACCTCCTTCGAACTTTAACGAGGCCAGCCGTCGGCTGTGGTGGCGCGGCCAGACTCTCCAGAGTGTCATGGCCTACAACACGACCGGCAATTACCCCCGCCTGCGATACCCTCAAATCCATCCCACGCGTGCCCAACCTTCAAGGTTCGACTACGGCGACCCCGACGACGATAGCAACGACGGCGCCGGTGACTACGACGACTACATTGGCGCGTATTACAGGTCTAGGCAGGAGCATGACTGAATCACTCCAACATTAGGCATGTTTCTTAATTTTTAGTTGTGCTATGTATCTTAATTTTCAGTTGTGCTATGTATCCTTAGTGTTTGTGGGTTCCTTCTCTTGTGATGGTTCCTTCTCTTTGGGTGATCACCTCCCGCGGCTCAGAACCCGGTCGTCAACGTCTAGTTTGATTGAGCAAGATGTATTACATGAAAGGGGACCTTTATGTCTCAAATAAAAGGTTTAATACATTACATAGATTTATGTCTCAAATAAAAGGTTTAATACATTATTACACATCACCAACATCTAGTGTTGTGGTTTTCTTCTACACCGTAGCCATGGAGAATCTTCATCATTTAACAGGATGCTTGGGTCAGTTTTCACTTTGAAGGGCGGAACTTCATGAAACTTATTGTAATTTTCTGACATGTCTGTCTTGTCATCCACTCCCACGATGTTTCTTTTTCCTGAAAGAACTATGTGGCGCTTTGGCTCATCGTATTCTGTACTCTTTTGCTTATATTTCCTTTTTCTCGGTTTGGTAGACATGTCCTTCACATAGAAAACCTGAGCCACATCGTTGGCTAGGACGAATGGTTCATCCATGTACGCAAGATTGTTGAGATCCACTGTTGTCATGCCGTACTTTTGGTCTACATATACCCCGCCTCCTGTCAGCTTGACCCATTTGAACCGAAACAAAGGGACCTTAAAAGTAGGTCCATAGTCAAGTTCCCATATCTCCTCTATGTACCCATAATATGTGTCCTTCTGCCTATTGTCATCTGTTGCATCAAAGCGGACACCACTGTTTTGGTTGGTGCTCTTTTTATCTTGTGCGATCGTGTAAAATGTATTCCTATTTATCTCGTACCCTTGGAAAGTACATATAGTCGAAGATGGTAACCTGGCCAACGAGTACAACTCATCTCCAACAGTGGTGTTATTCATGATATGTGTCTGCAACCAATTGCCAAAATTCTTCTCGTGTTCCCCTTTAATCAAGGTTTCAGGCTTCCTCGGGTTTTCGGAGCGTAGAATATTCTTGTGTTTCTCGATATACGGAGCCACCACGGTGGAATTGTGTAGAACTGTGTAGTGTGCTTGAGTGAAAGAATGCCCGTCCCTACATACCATTGATTTCCTTCCTAGTGTGCCTTTTCCAGTTATCCTCCCCTCATACCGAGATTCAGGAACACCAATCGGCTTAAGGTCGGGAAGAAAGTCAACACAAAACTCAGTGACCTCCTCTGTTTCATAGCCCTTGGAGATGCTTCCTTCTTGCCTAGCACGGTTATGAACATATTTTTTTAAGACTCCCATGAACCTCTCGAAGGGGAACATATTGTGTAGAAACACAGGACCGAGAATTCTAATCTCTTCGACTAGGTGAACTAGGAGGTGCGTCATAATATTGAAGAAGGATGGCAGGAACAACAACTCGAAGCTGACCAGACATTGGACCACATCAATATGTAACCCTGATAGACTTTCTCGATCGATTACCTTCTGAGAAATTGCATTGAGGAATGCACATACCTTCACAATGGCTAGTCGAACATTTTCTGGTAGAATTCCCCTCAATGCAACCGGAAGCAATTGCGTCATAAGCACATGGCAGTCATGAGACTTTAGGTTTTGAAATTTTTTCTCTTTCATATTTACTATTCCCTTTATATTCGACGAGAAGCCAGACGGGACCTTGATACTGAAAAGGACTTCAAAAAAGATTTCCTTCTCTTCTTTGGTAAGAGCGTAGCTGGCAAGCCCTTGAAACTGCCCTGGATGCTTGCTGTCTCGTCCTTTATGATGTTGCTGGTCCTCCCGTGCTTCCGGGGTATCTTTTGACTTCCCATACAAGCCCAGGAAGCCTAGAATATTCACGCAAAGATTCTTCGTCAGGTGCATCACGTCGATTGCAGAGCGGACCTCATGCACTTTCCAATAGGGTAGCTCCCAAAATATAGATTTCTTCTTCCACATGGGTGCGTGTCTGGTAATGGGGTCTTTCGGAACAGGTTGTCCTCCAGGACCCTTTTCAAATATTACATCCAAATCCTTGACCATACCAAATACATCAGCACCACTACGGGGGACAGGCTTCGTCCGGGTTTCTGCCTTGCCATTGAAATGCTTGCCTTTCTTCTTTAAGGGATGACTGGGCGAAAGAAAACGACAATTTTACGGGTACACATTCTTTCTACATTTTTCCAGATATATACTTTCAGTCTCATCTAAACAATGCGTGCATGCATTGTATCCTTTGTTCGTCTGTCCTGAAATGTTACTAAGAGTAGGCCAATCATTGATGGTTACGAACAGCAACGTTTGTAGGTCAAATTCCTACTGTTTGTGCTCATCCCACACATGTACACCTGGTTTGGCCCACAAGTGTAGAAGTTCATCAACTAATGGCCTTAGGTACACATCAATGTCGTTGTCGGGTTGCTTCGGGCCTTGGATGAGCACTGGCATCATAATAAACTTTCGCTTCATGCACAACCAAGGAGGAAGGTTGTAGATACATAGAGTCACGGGCCAGGTGTTGTGACTGCAGTTCTGCTCCCCAAAAGGATTCATGCCATCGGTACTTAGACCAAACCATAAGTTCCTTGCGTTACCAGCAAAGTCCGGGAAGTCTCTCTCGATTTTTCTCCACTGCCGACCATCAGCAGGGTGCCTCAATATCCCGTCTTTCTTACGGTCTTCCATGTGTCATCGCAACAACTTGGCATGCTCTTTATTTCTGAACAAACGTTTCAACCGTGGTATTATAGGAGCGTACCACATCACCTTGGCAGGAACCCTCTTCCTGGGTGGCTCGCCCTCAACATCACTAGGGTCATCTTTTCTGATCTTATACCGCAATGCAGTGCATACCGTGCATTTATCCATATTCTCGTACTTCTCACCTCGGTAGAGGATGCAGTCATTAGGGCATGCATGTATCTTCTACACGTCTAATCCTAGAGGGCAGACAAGTTTCTTTGCTTCGTACGTACTGGAGGGCAATTGGTTATTTCTTGAAAACAGCTTCTTCATTATTACCAGCAACTTTTCAAATCCCGAGTCAGTCATACCGGTCTCTGCCTTCCACTTCAACAATTCCAGTGTGCTACCCAGCTTCTTCTGGCCATCTTCACAAGTTGGATACAGCAATGTGTTGTGGTCCTGTAACATCTGCTCGAACTGCAACCTCTCCTTTTCTGTGTTGCAGTCTCGCCTTGCATCACTAATGACCCGACCAAAATCATCAACGGGCTCACCTGGTTCCCGTTCTTCACCCCCTTCTTCTTTATTATCTTCAACTGTGGTATCATCGTATTCAGGAACATAGATCGGTAGTTGTCATCATCGTTCTCTTCTTCATCGCCGTCTTCCATCATAACCCCTCTTTCTCCGTGCTTGGTCCAAACATTATAGCCGGACATGAAACCGGACCGAAGCAGGTGGCTCTGAATGACTCTTGAGGAAGTGTGAGCCTGCTCATTCCGACATTCAACATATGGACAACACATAAAACCATCTCGTCGCTTGTTCGCCTCGGCCATAAGGCGAAAAGAACGCACGCCTTCTCTGTAAGCGTCAGAGCGTCGGTCACCGTACATCCATGGGTGGCTCATCTGCATCATACAACCATGCATATATATCAAACGCAATCACGATGCTTAAATTAGTACCGCGCGGTCAAAACGAGAAAATAGTTGCTAACCTTTTAGGACACTTCAAAACAAAGAGGAGAAACCTTAAGTATCGCTCTGGCAACTTATATCATATTTTATCTTGTGTGAACTCAAGTGGCATCGCTCTAACAGGCATTTCACCGAACACCTCTAGTGCAGATGAAGAAAAAAAGTTAGCACAAAGTTATACCCACCTCTCACATAGAAAAAAAAACAGGAGAGAGTGGAGGGCTAGGTGCATATATATAGGGCCCAGCCATTAGTCCCGGTTTGAGGCACAAACCGGGACTAAAGGTTCTGCCAGGAGCACGCGCACGTGCCCAGACCCATTTGTCCCGGTTTGTATCTCAAATCGGGACTAATGGTTCCTTATGGACCGGGACAAAGTACCTCGGCCTCCTTGGGCCGTCTGGTTCGGACCATTAGTCCCGGCCCCAGCCACGGCCGGGACTAGTGGCCCGAACCAAAGGCCCATTTTCTACTAGTGTCCATCGAAAAAGCCTATAGTTTTTTGATGATTCTGAGGTGTGTACAAATGTTTGTGCATATTTTAAGATAACAACCTGATGGTTGTTTTACTGGCAAAAAGAGACAACATGGGTATGGGTATGGGTATGAGTCTGGATTCACCACAAGGGCGTTAGTCCCCCGGCATCACATGTGTTCTACGATTGTTGGAGATTCGTGTAAAGTCTGCGAAGTCAATAACCGCCACACATTTACACTTAAGCCCTCTTGAAAAGTTGGAAACAATCTGAGCTCCACCCGGCAGTGAAACTTGTATGTTTCTTGGCCGGATCTGTTGAAATGTGTATGAATCTTCAAATTTTTGTTATTTTTTCTAATATTATACTATTAATTTAGTTGTTTTTTCTATTTGTTTTACGGTTGCTATTGAATCATGTATGTGTCTGCAGATTCAAAGCAGTTTCAGATCTCTAATAAATCTTTTATGAATCTAGACTAAGGTGAAAGGGTCTCCTGTAAAATAGTTTACATGAATGTCCAACAAATCAACGATAACGACGGGGTCCAACCTATAGGTGTGGTATTGCATGTCCGGTATGGGTATGGGTATGGGTATGGAACCGATCAAAGTGTTGCCATAGATGCCGCCCGGAAGACCAAACAAAGTGGAGTAGTCATTTTCCCCGGAGCTCAAAAAAGCTCAGGCAACCAACCACAGCTGCAGCAACAGGCTCACGCCAATTATTTGTGTAGCGGTACGTGCAGGTACTGCAGCAGTTTGGGATCAAATCAGCGGATGGGATTCACCGCAGTGCGCAGTTCCAAAAGATCAGTTTTGGATGGAATCAACGGCCGGGATTCACCCCGCTCCACTGTTACTCCGCCGATGCTTTTGCCTCCAGCGACAATGATTGGTACTGTGCCACTGTTCGTTCACGGGTGCCCGATTCTTCGGTCGGAAATTTACACCCTGTGGTATCGAAGGAAATTTACACCTTGTTGCAGACGACATGATGGCGTCGGTAGAAACTGTTGGAGGCGACGTGACACCAACACAGGCACACAGTTAAAACCCGTGTCTGCAGAAACAGTGAATTTGATCGTGTGTTACTGCTCCGGTGAGCAAGTGGATTCTCTAGTTAATTATCTCCACTCCGTTAGAGTATTATCCTCCTACCTTACCCTAGAAGCCTATCCTTTAGACGTACTCCCTCCGTTTAAAAATATAAGACATTTTAGCTTTGTGAATCGTCTAGATACATTCGATTCACAAAGCTAAAATGTCTTATATTTCTAAACGGAGGGAGTAAGTTGGTCGACCGGCCGTATGCCCGCTGTAAGAAAAAGGCCAAGAGCACTCTAGCTAGGCTCTACCTCGAGTGCCCACCCTCCACCACCTTCAATCAATCAGAGGAAAAAGCTAGTAAGAGCAACTATGCCAGATCCTCCAAAATCATTTTATTTGTAATAAAGCAGCTATTTATCCCGATTGCGCGCGTCGGCGCGCGAGCTACACTGAGCGCGCTATCTCCCTCCTCTAATTTAAATTGGGCCAATTTTGGGCTTCTAAAAAAAGCTTCAAATTTTTTTGAAACAAATACCAGCATGTTGCCAACGTTCCGCACTACACATCTACAAAGTTTCAATTTAAACCCCCATGTAATTTCGGTGCAGAAAAAAAGACAAGTTTGTCAAATTTCGTATGTGTACTATTCACATCTCAGATCTGAAAACTTCACTTTTTTTCTGACACCAAAATACAACGTATTTCCACCCAATGTTTTTGGTACGCACGTAGTGTATAACATTACCTACATGCCGGTATTTTTCTCCTATTTTTTTGAAACTTCAAATTTGAATTTGTGTTGGAGTTTAAACTACCGAGCTCCATGGAGCTCGCGCTCCATTACGCCACGCTCCTATTTATCCAGGCTATACCACTGTAGCGGATCCCTAAAAAGTGCACAACTCCAGTGGCGGAGCTTTGCCACCGCCCTCCCTCGACTTGGAGCAATCCCTGAAGAAAATCCATTTTATGCCCCTCCCCAAAACATATATACGTCTTATCTTTTGCCTCCCACCCCAAACATGTACAGTACGTGTTATCTTTTGCCCCCTCCTCCAGCGAAGCAGAGCAATAGGAACTGACATGAGGAAGAACGTCACAGACAACCTTTAATAGCAAACAGTGCGTTTATGAGGAAGACTTTGAATAGATTTAGGAGTGCAAGGAGAAGATCGAGGACCTTGACTTGCTCTTGTGGTGGACATGTTGAGGGCCAAGGCACATAAAGGATTGAACAAGAAGAAGGAGCGAGACGTAGGATTCATATTCATGGTTGCAAACGCGACAACATGAGAGAAGACAAGATCCATTTAGGAGATCACTCGTGGGAGGTCTTAGCTTCTAGGATGCCACAGGGCGGGCACCTTTGTGGATGCCGTGATAGTGGACGTGAGGGGGGTGTGATGCTCTTTGTGTGAGCATTTTGTATGAAAACCTTTGTGTTTCGATGGTCTTAGCTTCCGGATGAGATTTGCTTTTGGAATGATCCAAACCCAAACCAGGTGTGATTAGCATCCTTAATCTCAGCCGTCAGGCTGCTTTGGAAAGCGTGCCAAAAAAAAGACGGAAAACACAGGAGCACTCCGTTATGTATCCTTATTGTATCTCTTCTATGATCAGCTATCTGATTAGTGATTATTACCAATTAATTGGCAGTGGATCGCTCAAAACCTTGACCAAGGCGTCACCAAACCGTCCCATTTTCTCTAAGATTGACTATTATAGTACGATTTTCTGATGGTACAACATCAGGTCTGTTTGCCAAAATCTGAAACTATACTATACTGAATTTGCTAAGACGACCTGAAACTGAAGATGGACTAAAAGCTGAACTAGTATGTGTGCAAGTGTATCTATCTAGCTGAATCAGTATGTGTGCAAGTGAATCTGGCACCGCTGAATTTGCTAAGATAACCTGAAACTGAAAATAGGCTACCGTTCCTGTCTATGCCTTCTTATTATCAGATTTTGACCAAGTGATTTATGAGTTTGATTGCTAAATTAGCCGAATATATAAATCGATAATATGTACACATCTTTTGGTAGTGCCAGATTAGGATATGGATAACGGATGCCTTTTCTCCAATATTTTATTTATGTACAATGAGCTCATGTGCAGGTTCTGCTTGATTGATTGCATATATCAGATTTTGGAGAGCTGAAAGTGAACAACTTCACTGTTGTGTCTTGTGAGTTCGAGTCAGTGAACATGTGCAAGTAAACAAATTTGCAGTCTGAACACGGTAGTCCTCCAAAACCTATAGCAGTAGCACTGTTCTTGCAAGAGATGTACTATGTTCATGAATTCTAATATTTGTAACAGGATGCCAAGGTATACCCTGCACCTGACGGCTTGCTACGGTTTGGATGGTTGTCTCAATGTGTAAGTGACCTTATCTGGCTTGCGATCAGTTGTTTGTATTCTAGCTTTAGCATACCAAAAGCTAGCTTTAGATCCTGGTTAAATTTATTATGTTACCATGTTCACTTATGCCATTTGCTATTGATTCTTTCTTGCAACCATAGGAGTGGATGGAACTGTACAAAATTAGGACCTGCATATGATGGTATCCTTGATATGTCAACTTGTCAAGGAAGGTACATTTGGGTTTGCTCTCAAGATTTGTGGTGCATTTTGAGTTCTTGACCATTACTGGTAAATTACGAGCTTTTATGAATGCATTGCCAGAAGCAAAAAGGAGCAAATCTGGAATTATTAATTCTTGGAACTAAACTGGCAGGGTCGTTCGTAACATGGTACTAGGATGTTTGTTTAGAAGCAGTGAATGATCAACAAGATATCTGTTTGTAAAAACTATTTCATACATGTGCATAGAGTTTAGGATCTCCATCTGAATTTTGGTTAAAGTACATTCTTCTTTGTTATTTTACTAGTCTGTTGGATGATCTTTCTTTGTTATTTTTCAAGAGCTTTGTACTTGATTAAGGTCTAAATATTGAACATTTTTTTCAATTGTTCAGGGCATCATTCCAGCGTCAGGCGAGGTTATGACCATGCAACTACACAATAAGAAACAACATGCAAGTGATCACTAATACTCCATGTACTGGAGTAGAAGACAATAGACTGTATCTAATCAGTAGGGCATTTCCTTTGTACTAACTTGATCCATGTACTGATATTTTGGCCCAGTGATTGTCCTGTGTACTAGTAATAAATTCATGTGTGATACATTGCAAATGTATCTATAATTTTTGATGTTCTATGCTTGGTTTTATCTATTTTCTTGTGTTTTGTTCTAACTTTGGAGTACTTTTCATATGATTTCTTGGACTAACCTATTAACAAGATGTCACAGTGTCAGTTGCCTGTTTTCTGCTATTTTTGGTTCCAGGAAGTCAGAAAATGAATATTCTCGGAATTGGACGGGACAAAAGCCAAACTTACTATTTTCCTGGAAGACTCACGGAGCCAGAAGGAGAGTCGGAGGGGGGCCACAGGGTGGCCACACCACCCCTTGGCGCGGGCCAGCCCAGGCCGCGCCAGGGCATGGTGTGGGCCCCCTGGCCGGCCACCGACCTTGCCTCCTTCGCCTATAAGAGCCTCCCGATACCAAAACCCTATATAGTCAATCAGAAATCCACGAAAAGTTCCGTAGCGCCGCCGCCACCGAAGGGGAGATTCGGGGGACAGAAAGTCTCTGTTCCGGCACCCTGCCGGAACAGGGAAGTGCCCCCGGAGCCATCTCCATCGATCTCCACCACCATCTCCATCACCATTGTTGATTCCCATGATAAGGAGGGAGTAGTTCTCTCTCGAGGCTAAGGGTTCTACCGGTAGCTATGTGTTCATCTCTCTCTCTATGCATGATCTTATTGAGATCATGAGCTTGTAATCTATAGATCTACCTTGCTTTAATAGATCTCTGCTCTCTCCATGTGTGTGAAAGTGATAGCGTGCACACCATGGTGGCACTTAGGCTAGAGATTACAAATACTTGTTATGAGTTATATTTGGAGTTGGATGTCTTTATGAAATTGTGGTGTTTGTTGGAACCATCTAGTGCTCAAGGTGACAGTGTGGGGTTTTCTAGATGGCAAATGGTGTTGGAGATATGCCCTAGAGGCAATAATAAATGTAGTTATTATTATATCTTTGTGTTTATGATAAATGTTTGCATTCATGCTATAATGGTATTAACAAGGAAACATTAATACTTGTGTGATTTGTAAACTTAATTTAAAGTCCCTAGAAAAGCCTCTATATTATACTAGCTTGTTGGTTAATAGATGATCGTGGTTTCCCTATCATGAACATTGAGATGTTATTAACAACAAGATCATATCATTAGGAGAATGATATGGTGGACATACTCCTATAGATAAGCGTAGCATAAAGATCAAGTCATTTCAATAGTTCAATTGCTATATGCTTTCTGATACATAGTAACCTAATTCCTTCGACCATGAGATCATGCATATCACCTTTACCGGATGGATGCTTTGATGTCATCAAACACCACACCGTAACAGGGTGGCTATAAAGGTGGCATTGAGTGTTCGGAAAGTATTGGTTGAGACACATGGATCAAGAGTGGGATTTGTCCATCCATATGACGGATAGATATACTCTGGGCCCTCTCGGTGAAATGTCATCCAATTAGCTTGCAAGCATGTGACTGGCTCACAAGGGATCACATATCACGGGAACGAGAAAAGAGTACTTATCAGTAACGAGGTTGAACTAGGTATGCATAGATACCGACGATCATAACCTCGGATAAGTAAACTATCGTGAGACAAAGGGAAATTGATATCGTATGTAAGTGGTTCATTCGATCGCAAAGTAATCGTAGAAATATGTGGGAGCCATATGAATTTCCAGATTCCTCTATTGGTTATTGATCGGAGAAGTGTCTCGATCATGTCCGTATAATTCACGAACCGTAGGGAGACACACTTAAGGATTCGACGTTGTTTGAGTAGTTATGGAATGATGAGAAAGAGTCCGAATGTTGTTCGGAGTCTCGGATGGGATCCGGGATATCACGAGGAGATCCGGAATGGTCCGGAGTATAAGATTCATATAAGGAAAGTCCCGTTTCGGAGTTGGGGAATGATTCCGGTGTTTTTATCGGGAACATTCTAGAAGGTTCCGGAATGTCCGACACTCCGGGGGGGGGGGGGGGGAAGGGTACATGAATGTGTCATTGTAAGTTGGAATGATTGCATCATGTACTAGGTGTCTTTGCTGTCCAAAATAAAGGGTTTATTTAAATCCTAAATTGAAAAGTCAAACGGCTAGTTTGAAAGTCAAATGACAAGTTTTGGAAAGAGGAGGAGGAGTGGGAAACCGAGTTGGGGAGGGATTCCCTCCTCCAACCGCCGGCCCACCTCCAAGCCGAGTTGGGGAGGGACTCCCCTCCCCTTGGCTGCGCCTCCCACCTATAAAGGGAGGGGCAGGGCTGCCCCTCCTAACACACAAGTCCCTCTCCTCTAAACCTAAACCCTAGCCACAACCTAGGGATTTCTCCCAAGCCGTCAAGTTAGAGCTTCTAATTGCCCTAGCCTCCGGTTTAGAGCCTTCTAATTGGTGTGTCTAAACCCTAGATCACCAAAATCTCTCTCATACTCCACCATACTCGCTCCGGCTTAAGGCGAAGCCCTGCGAGATCTCCCCTCTACTTCCGGTACCACGCCGTTGTGCTGCCGGAATCGCGAGGAGAGTGCTACAACCTCCGCTGCCTGCTGGAACAAGGGAAAGGAAGGTCTTCGTCGAGTACCGAATGTGTGACCGACTACGGGAGCGCTGCCGGAACGCAACGCCGGAAGGATCGTCTACGCGATCTTGAGATCGGAAAGAGTACGACTACATCACCCACGAGAATCTGCTCTCGTTAAACACTTTGGAATCTTCGAGGGTGAGTTATTCCATCGACTCGTTGCTACAATCTAGTAGATAGATCTTGTCTTGTTTGTTTGTATGCGGTAGAAAATTTTTGTTTTCCATGCTACGAAACCCTATAGTGGTATCAGAGCCGTGTCTATATGTAGATCTGTTGCACGAGTAGAACACAATGGTCATTGTGGGCGTTGATGCTTTTATTGTCGATTGCTTCTTGTGTACTTTGCATATTGCGGTATGTTGGGATGAAGCGGCCCGGGCTAACCTTACATGACATCGTTCATGAGACTTGCTCCACGCTTGACATGCAACTTGTATTGCATAAGTGGCTTTGCGGGTGCCTGTTTCTCCTAGCATAGTTAAGATCCAATTTACAACAGGTGATTAACAATACTAGTATCAATGTTGTGGTTCATGTTCGTAAGTTAGAACGACACTTATTAACAGCCCAAACCACGTAAAATATGCAAAGAAAGTAGAGGCGTCTAACTTTGTTTTGCAGGGGTGTGCAGTGATGTGATATGGCCATGATTGTGATTATATATGATGTATGCAATGTTCCTTATTGTAAGTCGGCAACCGGCAGGAGCCATATGGTTGTCTTTAATTTCTGTTAAGACCCGCGTGTCTATTCAAAGTAGTAGTAATAGTTGAAGCTGGTGGACGACAACCATGAAGAAGCGTCATTGACCTTGATGCTATGCCGGTGATGATGGAGATCATGTTCGTGCTTGAAGATGGAGATCGGAAGCACAAAGAAGAAAGGCCATATCATATCACATATTATGAATTGCATGTGATGTTAATCCTTTACGCATCTTGTATTGCTTAGTAGACGACGGTAGCATTATAAGATGATCCCTCATGCACATAAATTTCAAGTTCTAAAGTGTTCACCCTTAGTATGCACCGTTGCTAAAGCTTGTTGTTTCGAAGCACCACGTGATGATCGGGTGTGTTAGATTCCGCAAGTGTATACAACGTAAGCAAGCCAGATTTGCTTATGCGGAAGCTAAGGTTTGATCTTGACGAGCCTAGCATGTACAGACATGGTCTCAGGAACACGGATCACCGAAAGGTAAAGAATGAATCATATAGTAGATATGATGAACATGTCGATTGTTCGCCATTGAAACTATATCAACTCTCGTGATGATCGGTTTTGATATGGTGGATTTGGTTCGTGTGATCACTAAAACAATGTGAGGGATGTTGTTTTGAGTGGGAGTTCACCTAGATTAATTTAATTGTTAATTAGAACTCAATTTGTCATAAACTTAGTCTAAACTATTGCAAATATGTTGTAGATCAATGGCAGCCCCTACCATCAATTTTAATGCGTTCCTAGAGAAAGAAAAGTTGAAAAACAATGGAAGCAACTTCGCGGATTGGTTCCGCAATTTGAGGATTGTCCTCACAGCTGGTAATTTGACCTATGTGCTGGATGCACCGCTGGGTGACCCACCTGCAGCTGATGCTACCGATGAAGTAAAGAATGTTTACCTCGCTCGGAAGAATCAGTACTCCATAGTTCAGTGTGCTATCTTGTATGGTTTAGAAGAGCTTCAGAAAAGGTTTGAGAATTCAGACCCATATGATATTGTCGAGGATCTCAAATTGATTTTTGAGACTCATGCGGCAATTGAAAGCTATGAGGCTTCTGAAAAGTTCTTTAACTGCAAGATGGAAGAGGGCAGCTCCGTCAGTGAGCATGTGCTTAAGATGTCTGGGCATGCAAACAAACTTCAAAGCTTGGGTATAGTGATTCCTAATGCTTTGGGGATTTACCGTGTCCTCCAATCACTACCACCAAGTTACAAGAACTTTGTGATGAACTACAACATGCAGAACATGAACAAGCAGTTACCAGAACTGTTTGCTATGTTAAAATCTGCAGAAGTGGAGATCAAGAAAGAGCACCAAGTGTTGTTGGTCAATAAGACCACCAAATTCAAGAAAGGCAAGTCTAAGCAGAAGGGACACTTCAAGAAGGGTGGTAAGAAAGTTACCACGCCGACGGAGAAGACCAAGGCTGGACCTAAGCCTGATACTGAGTGCTTTTACTGCAAGGGAGAAGGTCACTGGAAGCGGAATTGCCCAAAGTACTTGGCGGATTTGAAGAACGGCAACATCAAGAAGAAAGGTATATCTGATATACATGTTATTGATGTGTATCTCACTAGTATTCGTAGTAGTGCCTGGGTATTTGATACTGGTTCGGTTGCTCATATTTGTAACTCGAAACAGGAGCTGCAGAATAAACGGAAACTAGCAAAGAACGAGGTGACGATGCGCGTGGGAAACAGATCAAAGGTTGATGTGATCGCGGTTGGCACGCTACCTCTTCATCTACCATCGGGATTAGTTTTATACTTAAATAATTGTTATTTGGTGCCTGCGTTGAGCATGAACATTATATCGGGATCTTGTTTATTGCGAGACGGTTACTTGTTTAAATCCGAGAATAATGGTTGTTCGATTTATATGAGTAATATGTTTTATGCACATGCACCTTTGATAGATGGTCTATTCTTATTGAATCTCGATAGTGGAAATACACATATTAATAACATTGAGGCTAAACGTTTGAAATTGAGCGATAACTCGACCTATATGTGGCACTGTCGTCTTGGTCACATTGGAGTGAAGCGTATGAAGAAACTCCATTCCGATGGACTTCTTGAATCACTTGATTTCGAATCACTTGAAAGATGCGAAGCATGTCTGATGGGTAAAATGACTAAGACTCCATTTTCTGGTATGATGGAGCGAGCTACGGACTTATTAGAAATCATACATACCGATGTGTGTGGTCCAATGAGTGTAGCATCGCGCGGTGGTTATCGTTATGTTCTTACCTTCACGGATGACTTGAGTAGATATGGGTATATCTATTTCATGAAACATAAGTCCGAAACTTTCGAGAAGTTTAAGGAATTTCAAAGTGAGGTTGAGAATCAACGTAACAAGAAGATTAAATTTCTACGTTCTGATCGTGGAGGTGAATATCTAAGTTACGAGTTTGGCGAGCATTTGAAGAAGTGCGGAATACTTTCACAATTGACACCGCCGGGAACACCACAGCGTAATGGTGTGTCCGAACGTCGTAATCGAACTCTCTTAGATATGGTTCGTTCTATGATGTCACTTACAGATTTACCGCTATCATTTTGGGGTTATGCATTAGAAACAGCCGCATTCACTTTAAATAGGGCACCGTCTAAATCCGTTGAAACGACACCGTATGAATTATGGTTTGGGAAGAAACCTAAATTGTCGTTCCTTAAAGTTTGGGGTTGCGAAGCTTATGTAAAGAAGTTACAGCCGGACAAGCTTGAACCCAAAGCGGAAAAATGCGTCTTCATAGGATATCCAAAGGAAACTATTGGGTATACCTTCTATCATAGATCCGAAGGCAAAATCTTCGTTGCCAAGAATGGGTCCTTTCTAGAGAAGGAATTTCTCTCGAAAGAAGTGACTGGAAGGAAAGTAGAACTTGACGAGGTTGTCGAACCTTCTCTCGAAATTGCGAGTAGCGCAGCGCCGGAAGAAGTTCCTGTGCTGCCTGCACCAATTAGAGAGGAAGCTAATGATGATGATCATGAAACTTCGGTTGAAGTTGCTACAGAGCCTCGTAGGTCAACGAGAACTCGTACCACTCCAGATTGGTATGATCCCGTTATGAGTGTCATGTTGGTGGACAACACCGATGACCCTGAGACATATGAGGAAGCGATGATGAGCCCAGATTCCAATAAATGGCAAGAAGCCATGAAATCCGAGATTGGATCCATGTACGAAAACCAAGTGTGGACTTTGGTGGACTTACCGGATGGCCGGAAGGCTGTCGAGAACAAATGGATTTTCAAAAAGAAAACAGATGCTGATGGTAATGTTACTGTCTATAAAGCTCGACTTGTCGCAAAAGGGTTTCGACAAATTCAAAGGAGTTGACTACGATGAGACTTTCTCACCAGTAGCGAAGCTAAAGTCTGTGAGGATTATGTTAGCAATCGCTGCATATTACGATTATGAAATATGGCAGATGGATGTCAAAACAGCATTCCTCAATGGAGACATTGATGAAGAGTTGTATATGATGCAACCCAAAGGTTTTGTCGATCCTAAAGATGCTAACAAGGTATGCAAACTTCAACGGTCCATCTATGGATTGAAGCAAGCATCCCGAAGTTGGAATCAACGTTTTGATAAGGTGATCAAAAGTTTTGGTTTTATACAAACTTATGGAGAAGCTTGTATTTACAAGAAAGTGAGTGGGAGCTCTGTAGCATTCTTAATACTATATGTGGATGACATATTATTGATTGGGAATGATGTAGACCTTCTTAATAGTGTCAAGGAATATTTGAATAATAGTTTTTCAATGAAGGATCTTGGCGAAGCAGCTTACATATTAGGCATAAAGATTTATAGAGATAGATCGAAACGCCAAATATCATTGTCACAAAGTACATATTTGGACAAAGTTCTAAAGAGGTTTGGAATGGAAGATAGCAAGAAAGGGTTCTTGCCCATGTTGCCCAATACGACCTTGAGTAAAACTCAAAGTCCGACATCAGCAGAAGATAGAGAAAGGATGAGTAAGACTCCCTATGCCTCAGCCATAGGATCTCTAATGTATGCTATGCTATGTACTAGACCCGACATTGCATATGCTGTTAGTTTAACTAGCATATATCAAAGTGATCCAGGAGTGGATCATTGGACAGCGGTCAAAAACATCCTTAAGTACTTGAGAAGAACTAAGGATATGGTTCTTTCTTATGGAGGTGATGAACAGCTCGTTGTTAATGGTTACACCGATGCTAGTTGGAACACCGATCCGGATGATTCTAAATCACAATCTGGATACGTATTTATTTTGAATGGTGCAGCAGTTAGCTGGAGGAGTGCAAAGCAAAGCGTTGTGGCGAGATCTTCAACTGAATCGGAATACATGGCTGCTTCGGAGGCTTCACAAGAAGCGATATGGATGAAAGAGTTCATTACAGAGCTGGGTGTGGTTCCTAGTGCGCTGGACCCAATGTCTATCTACTGTGATAACATGGGCGCCATAGCCAATGCGCAAGAACCAAGGTCACACAAGAAGCTGAAGCATATCAAGCTACGTTTTCACGCTATTCGAGAACATATCCAAGATGGGGATATAAAGATTTGCAAAGTACACACAGATCTGAATGTGGCGGATCCGTTGACTAAACCTCTCCCGAGGGCAAAACATGACCAGCACCAAACTGCCATGGGTGTTCGGTATATTACCATGTAATCTAGATTAGATGACTCTAGTGCAAGTGGGAGACTGTTGGAGATATGCCCTAGAGGCAATAATAAATGTAGTTATTATTATATCTTTGTGTTTATGATAAATGTTTGCATTCATGCTATAATGGTATTAACAAGGAAACATTAATACTTGTGTGATTTGTAAACTTAATTTAAAGTCCCTAGAAAAGCCTCTATATTATACTAGCTTGTTGGTTAATAGATGATCCTGGTTTCCCTATCATGAACATTAAGATGTTATTAACAACAAGATCATATCATTAGGAGAATGATATGGTGGACATACTCCTATAGATAAGCGTAGCATAAAGATCAAGTCATTTCAATAGTTCAATTGCTATATGCTTTCTGATACATAGTAACCTAATTCCTTCGACCATGAGATCATGCATATCACCTTTACCGGATGGATGCTTTGATGTCATCAAACACCACACCGTAACAGGGTGGCTATAAAGGTGGCATTGAGTGTTCGGAAAGTATTGGTTGAGACACATGGATCAAGAGTGGGATTTGTCCATCCATATGACGGATAGATATACTCTGGGCCCTCTCGGTGAAATGTCATCCAATTAGCTTGCAAGCATGTGACTGGCTCACAAGGGATCACATATCACGGGAACGAGAAAAGAGTACTTATCAGTAACGAGGTTGAACTAGGTATGCAGAGATACCGACGATCATAACCTCGGATAAGTAAACTATCGTGAGACAAAGGGAAATTGATATCGTATGTAAGTGGTTCATTCGATCGCAAAGTAATCGTAGAAATATGTGGGAGCCATATGAATTTCCAGATTCCTCTATTGGTTATTGATCGGAGAAGTGTCTCGATCATGTCCGCATAATTCACGAACCGTAGGGAGACACACTTAAGGATTCGACGTTGTTTGAGTAGTTATGGAATGATGAGAAAGAGTCCGAATGTTGTTCGGAGTCTCGGATGGGATCCGGGATATCACGAGGAGATCCGGAATGGTCCGGAGAATAAGATTCATATAAGGAAAGTCCCGTTTCGGAGTTGGGGAATGATTCCGGTGTTTTCATCGGGAACATTCTAGAAGGTTCCGGAATGTCCGGCACTCCGGGGGGGGGGGGGGGGAAGGGTACATGAATGTGTCATTGTAAGTTGGAATGATTGCATCATGTACTAGGTGTCTTTGCTGTCCAAAATAAAGGGTTTATTTAAATCCTAAATTGAAAAGTCAAACGGCTAGTTTGAAAGTCAAACGGCAAGTTTTGGAAAGAGGAGGAGGAGTGGGAAACCGAATTGGGGAGGGATTCCCTCCTCCAACCGCCGGCCCACCTCCAAGCCGAGTTGGGGAGGGACTCCCCTCCCCTTGGCCGCGCCTCCCACCTATAAAGGGAGGGGCAGGGCTGCCCCTCCTAACACACAAGTCCCTCTCCTCTAAACCTAAACCCTAGCCACAGCCTAGGGATTTCTCCCAAGCCATCAAGTTAGAGCTTCTAATTGCCCTAGCCTCCGGTTTAGAGCCTTCTAATTGGTGTGTCTAAACCCTAGATCACCAAAAGCTCTCTCATACTCCACCATACTCGCTCCGGCTTAAGGCGAAGCCCTGCGAGATCTCCCCTCTACTTCCGGTACCACGCCGTTGTGCTGCCGGAATCGTGAGGAGAGTGCTACAACCTCCGCTGCCTGCTGAAACAAGGGAGAGGAAGGTCTTCGTCGAGTACCGAACGTGTGACCGACTATGGGAGCGCTGCCGGAACGCAACGCCGGAAGGATCGTCTACGCGATCTTGAGATCGGAAAGAGTACGGCTACATCACCCACGAGAATCTGCTCTCGTTAAACACTTTGGAATCTTCGAGGGTGAGTTATTCCATCGACTCGTTGCTACAATCTAGTAGATAGATCTTGGCTTGTTTGTTTGTATGCGGTAGAAATTTTTTGTTTTCCATGCTACGAAACCCTACAAATGGGTGTTGTTTAAGACTAGCAGATTTAAATAGACAAGTAGCCAAAGCCCAATTATTATATACGACACATGTGGGTTTGCTGGTGGCAGCCATGGGCATGCCCACCTACAGCCTGATGTATGCTCACCCTCTTATCCACGTGGTGGCTCGCCCTCTTATCCACGTGGTGAACTTATCTTACACCACCACACTTGAAACATAGGGGCCCGTAAACACGAGATAGTTAACGGAATAATTTCGAACGACGCGGTTGCGCTTGAGCGGCGAGGAGGTAGACCCACCGGCGGACATAAGAAGGACCAGAGACAATTCCAAGGGTCAGCCCCGGTGCTGGAGGGAGGCGGAGGCTTGTCAGCATGAGAAATAGTGAGGGAAAGATAAGCGGTCTGCCGCCAGACGAGAGAGGAGACAGGAGAGTGGCGGAGAGGACACGAGCTAGCCAGTGAACCGTCCATCCAATTCAGCGACAATTAATAATGGACAGGTGGGAATTGATGCGCTCGACGATCGACGTAGAGCTCGTTGGGAACCCCAAGACGAAGGTATGATGAGCACAGCAACAAGTTTTCCCTCGGTTATGAAACCAAGGTTTAATTGAACCAGTAGGAGCAAGGAAACACCCCAAAGGTGTTACTAGCTGAGCTTTGGCAGGGCGCACTACCGATGCTAGTAGCAACGTGGAGACCTCCACAACACAACCATAGAACTTTGTCCCCAACTTGCGATGAGGTTATCAATATCACCGTGTTTTGCGGAAAACAAAGGATTAAACGTATCAAATGGAAAGAAGTAAAAGTTTGCAGAAAGTAAACACAAAGCAGTAAACAGTTGTAGATTGTATGTAAAAGCAAAGGATCGGGATCCATAGTTCACTAGAGGTGGCTCTCCTTAAGATAGATAACATGCTGGGTGAACAAATTACAGCGGGGCAATTGACAAACACCGAGAAAGCAATACATGCATATACTAATCATCTTGACTCCTTTGAGACTTGATTGGGCATTACAACATAATACATAGACCGCCATCTAACTGTATCTATGACTAATAATCCACCTTCAGGTTATCATCCGAACCCCCTCCAGTATTAAGTTGCAAGCAACAGATTATTGCTTTACGAACTGCGTGTAAAGTAAACAATTTGATTGTTCTATGAACAAAGGATTGTTGTTTTCTCCCTAGTAGCAACAGCACATCTAATACCTTAGAGATTTCTGTCACTTCCCCAGATTACTAGAGGCATGAACCCACTATCGAGCATAAATACTAACTCTTGGAGTTGCTAGCATCTACTTGGCCAAGATAGCTACTAACAACGGAAAGCATGCAAGATCTCAAATAACAAAGACATGATAGAATCAATAATCAATCTGAAATAGCATCTCAATACCATCGGATCCCCGCAAACACAACATGTATGGATTACAAATAGATGATCTTGATCATGAACGGAGCTCACAAGATCTAAACATGAAAGCACAAAGGAGGAGAATCCAACCATCTAGCCACTACATGGATCCGTAGTCCAAGGATGAACTACTCACGCATCACACCGGAGGCTTGCATGGTGATGAAGAAGGCCTCCAGGGTGAATTCCCCTCCCCGGTAGGGTGCCGGGAAGAGCTTCAGATCCCTCCCGATCTAGGGATGGAGATGACGGCGGCTACAGACTCTTTCGTGGATTTTTGATCGGGCACTTAGGGTTTTCATTCTGAGGGCAACTTATAGGCGGACGGAGAGGCCGAAGGGGTGCCGGGAGCGGCCATACCACCCCTTGGCACGGGCCAGGCCTGGCCGCGCGGCCAGGTAGTGTGGTGGCTCCCTGGCCCTTCTCCGTCTCGTATTCTGGCACTTGATCCCTTCCGGAAAAATAGGCACTTTGGCTTTTGTCCCGTCCAATTCCGAGAATATTCATTTTCTGACTTTCCTGGAACCAAAAACAGCAGAAAACAGGCAGCTGGCACTGTGGCTCTTGTAAATAGGTTAGTCCAAGAAATCATATGAAAAGTACTCCAAAGTTGGAATGAAACACAAGAAAGTGGATAAAACCAAGCATGGAACATCAAAAATTATAGATACATTTGCAATGTATCAACATCCCCAAGCTTAACTCCTGCTCGTCCTCGAGTAGGTAAGTGATAAAAAGAAAGAATAATTTTTGAGGTGACATGCACCATCAAAGACTTGATCAAAGTATTTGCAAAACATTCAAAGCTGGGATCATAGTACTTCAATCATAATATGAAAGACAAAGTTCTAGCAATAAGCAAAGAAACTATGATGCAACATGAAACGGCACAAACAAAAGATTCATGAATAACAATGCTTTGCAAGACGTTTGTTTGTTTCACATAAAGAAAACATAGCATAATAGTATTCAGCCTGTCCCTCAATAGAGTAGCAAATATAAATGCATAGGACACCTTCAAAGTTCATAAGAGTGACTAGATACAATAGTTTAAAAGAAGCAATAACAAGTTATGCATCAATCAACTAGTCTTGGAACAATGCACATAGAACTAAGAATGGCCACTATGCTCTCAAAGTAGTGCATAAAGATAAAAGATGGAGACTCAATATAAAGGTGGAAGAAAGGCCTTTTGTAAAAGTAAGTAGGGATTCAAGTCTCATAAAGAGCTTCCAAAAATTATGGTACTTATAGCTTTCAGCTCTCATTGCCCCTATCATAAGCATATTGAAGGTGATTAAGGTTAAAGTGACACAACTAAGAGGATATGCTTGACAAGTTATAAACCGAAATCTCATGCCCCTTACTTACGAAGACCGATCCTCATGCTACTCAACTTCAGTCACGAGTAAGCTCTTGTCATTGTAAGTATATGTGTATCATTAAGAACCGCTAACGGGGTACCCCTTGCACATGATATGGGAGCTTTCCCATAATCAAAATGACAAGGCAAGCAGACAATGAGCATCTCAGCGATCTTTTTATTTGCTATTTGCATAGGTTTTTATTGAGGATGCTTCATAGAGTGCTCATTATGGTGATGCTGCAAGTTTTCACCATGATTAGGCATGGCTTAGGCTAGCGGCCCAGGCGTTTATCTAACACACATACAAACTCCATGATCTTACAAGTTTCACTTTTATTTCACACCGCCAGGATCCATAAGCAAAAGAACATAATATCAACGGGGTACAAACTACAAGTGCAATGTTGAAAGCGTTCCCCATGAAACATGGTTCTGCTAATTTCAACTTATAAAGCGCAAGCATATACGCAACAAAGAAGGACCCAATGGTTCAAGTTTATTAGAGGCAATAAAGTAAAGTGTGCCATCAAGTTCGTGAGAGCTTTAATTACTAGTTTTCTCATAACAAGTGGAAGGTAAACAAAAGCATGAATATACTTGGAATAGCATAAGCTAGTAGGTAGGTATGGTGGACTCTTTGGAAAAACTTGGTTTAGGGAGTTGGACGCATGAGTGGAACTCATACTTTATTGTGGAGGCTAGCAAAAGACTAGGAGCGACAAACTAAGAGAGCAATAATGATCATAATCATGCAGAGCGACAAAACATCATTGATCAAAGCATAAAGTGATACTAGAAGTTGAAAATTAAAGGATCATAAAGGCTTATGGTGACTTTTGATAGTCATAACATGGTGTGAGCATGTGCCAAGTCAACCCAAATAAAGCATCAAAGGAGAATACCACTATACTATGCTTTAATATGCTAAAACAACGCATGATTCATCCAAGGCACATTAAGCAATCTCAATTGTTTATAACAAGTCATGGTACAGCAAAGAATACTAAGCATAAAGCCAAAACAATATCAAGCATGGCATGACAAAGCATAGGCCACAGTCAAAAACGAGCTCTTTTTACCACATAAGTATGAACTTTCCTACTCTTTTCCAAACCAAACCAAACTATTTGCAAACCAAAGTATGAAAGAGGGGGTCCAACCAACTTATTCAGAAAACTAAGCAAACCAAGCAAACTAAAAACCAAAACAAAAACGAAAAAGAAGACACTCCAAGAACAACACAACTGTGCATGAAACAATAAAAATGAAGCGTTTGGAAGAAACCTGGGATTTTTATTGATGAAGAAGGGGATGCCTTGGGCATCCCCAAGCTTTGACGCTTGTACTTCTTGGATATTTCTTGGGATGACACACGTGGCATCCCCAAGCTTGAGTTTTAGTCCATCCTTCATCTCATTACTCATTCCTTCCATACACCTGAAAATTTTCCTTCATACAAAACTTCACACAATCTTTATTACCAACATTAGTGCACTCAAGATAAAAGGTCTCAAGGTTCAGTTCTAACACCAAATAAACTTCCATTAGAACACTAGCTACTGTAGCACTTCCCTCAAAAAGCTCAATTCCCCAAAAGAACTTAAAAAGGAATCCACAAGAAGCAAATGCAGAAAATGGCAGAAATCTGTCAAAACAGACCAGCAGGTAAAGACGAATTTTTTTGAAGACCTTATGTTGCTCAAATCAAAAAGTGTTGAACTAACGAAAGTTAGATAACAACCTGGGGAAGAAGCACAAAACATTACAGCTCAATCCGACGTACAAAGCTCTCTCGGGAATTTTTACGGTGAAGCACAGAAATCTGTTACTTCACTCTCAATCATTACTTCACTCTCATTAGAGGTTACTCTTGGCACAAAAAGCAAATAAAAAGGATAAGGAGAGGTTATTACTGAAGTAATAAATTCCAAGACTCATCTAAAACTCTTGGGTTATCTCCCAACAAGTACTTTTCTTTAACGCCTTTAAGTTAGGCATAAGAAGCAAAGAAAGAATCAAGTGTTCTCAAATGAAGAAGCATTAAGACCAATACCAGAAATATTTTCAACAAGGCAAGGTATATCATCCAAATAAGTTTTAGAAGATCCTCTCTCAATGCTCTTAGGTTCACTATTCTCATCAAAAGGATTTGCAGGAACAATCCAATCAAGATTCTTTTCTATGGCATCATGTATTGCTACTAGTTTGAAGGTTATTGGTATCTTAGGTTCCTCCCCATTAGGTTCGGTTTTGTTCATCTTTTCTCGTGTACCAACAACATCTACACATGAGCCTAGCATATTGAAACGTTCAAAAAAAATTCTAGCTTCCTTGGCAACATCATAGAACTCCTTAAACAAAGTTTCTAGAATAAAATCCATCTTTTCAGGGTCTTCAATTTCTTTAAGCTTAAGAAACATTACTTGTATTAAGGGGTTGAAGTTAACAAACCTAGCTTCTAACATGTGAATTAAAGAAGCTGCAACAATCTCATAGTTTGGAGCAAGTTCTACAAGGGATCTATCCTCAGTATCTTCATGCTTACTAATATGATTAAAGAATTCTTCAATGTTATCTTTCCCAATTATAGAACCACTACCAATTGGAAGGTCTTTCAGGGTGAATGTAGAGATAAACATGGTGAGCTAAGGAAGAGGTGACAACTAAAGGAGACTTATTTTTTTTTGTGTTTTTGAAAGAACAAAACAAGCAAACAAAGCAAAAAGAAACTAAGCAAAACAAAAACAACAAAGTAAAGAGATTGGTTATGAGGGACTCCTCTTGTGAAGATGTCCTTGACTCCCCGGCAACGACGCCAGAAAATGTCTTGATGCGCTCGGCGATCGACGTAGAACTCGTTGGGAACCCCAAGAGGAAGGTATAATGAGCACAGCAGCAAGTTTTCTCTCAGTTATGAAACCAACATTTAATCGAACCAGTAGAAGCAAGGAAACACCCCAAAGGTGTTACTAGCTGAGCTTTCGCAGGGCGTACTACTGGTGCTAGTAGCAACGTGGAGACCTGCACAACACAACCACAGAACTTTGTCCCCAACTTGCGATGAGGTTGTCAATCTCATCGTGTTTTGCGGAAAACAAAGGATTAAACGTATCGAATGGAAAGAAGTAAAAGTTTGCAGAAAGTAAACACAAAGCAGTAAACAGTTGTAGATTGTATGTAAAAGTAAAGGACCGGGATCCATAGTTTACTAGAGGTGGCTCTCCTTAAGATAGATAACATGCTGGTGAACAAATTATAGCGGGACAATTGACAAACACCGAGAAAGCAATACATGCATATACTAATCATCTTGACTCCTTTGAGACTTGATTGGGCATTACAACATAATACATAGACCGCCATCCAACTGCATCTATAACTAATAATCCACCTTCAGGTTATCATCCGAAACCCCTCCAGTATTAAGTTGCAAGCAACAGATTATTGCTTTACGAACTGCGTGTAAAGTAAACAATACGACTGTTTTATGAACAAAGGATTGTTGTTTTCTCCCTAGTAGCAACAGCACATCTAGTACCTTATAGATTTCTGTCACTTCCCCAGATTACTAGAGGCATGAACCCACTATCGAGCATAAATACTAACTCTTGGAGTTGCTAGCATCTACTTGGCCAAGATAGCTACTAACAACGGAAAGCATGCAAGATCACAAATAACAAAGACATGATAGAATCAATAATCAATCTGAAATAGCATCTCAATATCCATCGGATCCCTGCAAACACAACATGCAGAATTATAAATAGATGATCTTGATCATGAACGGAGCTCACAAGATCTAGACATGAAAGCACAAAGGAGGAGAACCAGCCATCTAGCTACTACATGGATCCGTAGTCCAAGGATGAACTACTCACGCATCACACCGGAGGCTTGCATGGTGATGAAGAAGGCCTCCAGGGTGAATTCCCCTCTCCGGCAGGGTGCCGGGAAGAGCTTCAGATCCCTCCCGATCTAGGGATGGAGATGACGGCGGCTACAGACTCTTTCGTGGATTTTTGATCGAGCACTTAGGGTTTTCGTCCCGAGGGCAACTTATAGGCGGAAGGAGAGGCCGAGGGGGTGCCGGGAGCGGCCACACCACCCTCCTGGCGCGGGCCAAGCCTGGCCGCGCGGCCAGGTGGTGTGGTGGCTCCCTGGCCCTTCTCCGTCTCGTATTCTGGCACTTGATCCCTTCCGGAAAAATAGACACTTTGGCTTTTGTCCCGTCCAATTTCGATAATATTCATTTTCTGACTTTCCTGGAACCAAAAACAGCAGAAAACAGGCAGCTGGTACTGTGGCTCTTGTTAATAGGTTAGTCCAAGAAATTATATGAAAAGTACTCCGAAGTTGGAACAAAACACAAGAAAGTAGATAAAACCAAGCATGGAATATCAAAAATTATAGATACATTTGCAATGTATCAGGAATACATGATTAAGATGCAAGCGAAAGATTGACAATATTATAGCACATCTACTAGTCTATGATCACCAAATAAAAGAAAACTTACAACACCAGCGTTGTGCGAAACGGCGAGGCAAAGCTATGCTTCAAAGAAAATTTCAAATGGTTAACCATGCATGTGTGATCTATTTGACAAGATTTGTCTAAAATTACAATAGTGTCAAACATGAACACAAAAATAAGATGCGGTTAATGAAACTCGGTACCGATTGTCGGGATAGAATCACCTCGTCGATGTGCATCATTGTCATGTCAAACTTATTTTCCATCAATCCACACGGTTGTGTTCGTTAGAAGAGAATCGGTGGAGAAAAAAAATAGGAAAACGGCACTCGCGGAGTGAGCCCAGACATTCAATAAACCGAATTTTGGCTCCCTGGGCCTGTTTCCACAGCATGCAACCTACTCCCTCCGTTTTAAAGTATAAGATGTTTTAACTTTTTAAAGCTAATGAATCTACACCTCTTTTAATGTGTAGATTCACTTCGAACATCTATGAACCTACGTACTAAAAGGAGTCTAAATACATTAGCTTCACAAAGCTAAAACATCTTATATTTTGAAACGGAGGGATTACATGTTACGTCACAAATGTTTTCCATCTACTGTCACTTGTTCTGTTATTGTTGCTGTTACTTATTTACCATTTTAGCGATGTTTGTACGTGTAATTTAGCAGGGTACCACTCTTATCACATATGAGTCTGAAAGCGGGAGCGTTTATGGAAGTTTGCAAAATGTATTGCTATCTATGATATGTACTAATTATCAAAAAAAAACTAGGATATGTACTATAGTCTATATATAGATGAAAGAAAAGAATAATGATTTGGTATGCTTCTACAGCCAAGACACGGCACACCTTTTTTTTTTTTGCAGGTCAAGACACGGCACACCTGGTGGACTATCATTATTACTTCTTCACCAGAATGTAGCAAATCACCTGATGATCCAGGAATTGCACAACACTTCCCTGTCAAGAAGATCCCAGTATCACCATCAATCATGGCATGCGTACAACTTGCATGATGTAGAACTCTTGTCCAACCCAGATACCACAACTTGCAGGTATGCTTCTCCTCAACCCAAACAGATAATCATACTGACCAACGCAAGCAACCCCAAATAAAAGGAAACTGAATTTATTAAACCAAAACATGGATGGATGGCTCCAATAGAGAAGTTCTTATTTTTGTCATGGTACGACGGTAGCACTGCCATGAATACGGTTACACAGCTAGGTGAGGTAGTTGATGAACTCGACGGCGGTCGCGATGGCACCTCCGGTGATGGCGTCCTTGACGATCTTGTCCGCCTTGCTGTTGCCGGCAACAGAGATCAGGGCGCCGGTTACTGCGCCTCCAATCACGGCGTTTTTCTACGAGGGCACAGGAAAAATAAAGGTATTAATTAGCACGGCGCTAAGCAGTACCGAAACCTTATTTGAGTGAATTGTTCTTAAGGCTAAGTCGAAACATGCAAGCATACACTGATTAAAAAAAGAATTTTGAGCAACTAGCAAGAGGATAAATATTGTTTGCGATGGGAATGCCGTCATATGCAGATAGATTTTCCTTCACAAAAGGTTACATTCTCTCCAAGAAGCATGAAAGATTCATTTTCTCAGAAAATAATTACCCAGTCATAGCGACCACGGACCCTTTCCACTCCATAAGCCACGCCTACATACACTCCAGCAACAGCACCTGCAGATTAGTCCAAAAACCATGTGGATATGTCAGCAAACAAAAGGATTAGAGTGAACAACACATGGATAAAAGTGAACAGATGAATGATCGGTGGCAATGCATCGATTTGATTGAGCCAAAGAAAAGAAAAGGTTATGTTAGTTACCCCAGTATGCACCCTCCTTGCACATGTTCTTCAGCTGCATCAAAGATGAGAATACCATGTTAGCGCAAGGTAGATGATAGACACTTGCCTTCAACGTCCATGTAGAAATAGCACCACCACTGAATACTTCACTAATCCACAAATGACAGAGATATTATGCAAACAGATGTGC
This sequence comes from Avena sativa, assembly GCA_916181665.1. Lineage (NCBI taxonomy): Eukaryota > Viridiplantae > Streptophyta > Magnoliopsida > Poales > Poaceae > Avena > Avena sativa. The sequence continues at coordinate 469,253,079 of OV702295.1, forward strand.
AAGGTCTTGTTTTCCGATAATGGGGAAAATACTACTAGTAATATCAATTTACACCCGAGAGATGCAAGAAGTCCTTGGGCTTTTCAGTTCAACGGTCTCCACCATTGTGGTTCAACTTCGTTTCTCCATTTAAGAATACAGATGGATGGATGGATGGATGGATGCTATGTGGAATGAACCACCGCTCTGAAGCATTAAAGATTTAGGTACTCTCTGTACATTGGAATCGTGTACATTCCCCTCTGCTACTAGCGGAATACTAGTATATATGTAGTGGATTGGTATTCAGATAGTGGGAAATTAGTAAGCACTTACGGTCTGCTCGAGCTTGTTCTTGGAGACGCTCCCTGCAGAGCAAAGAACACATCCGGTGTCAAATTTGTGTGCGGAGAACCGGGGGAAACTGCTTTATATCCTACTACCGTACACGGAAAATACAGAGCGTCTGGACCAGAGCTAACTGAAATATATATGGATGGTTGTGAACCTAAGCTAAGCCACTTTTAATTTACTTTGCATGCATGTGTCACGTGAACCTTTGGTCAGAAACAATGTGCCGCACAAATTAATCGAAATTTTGTGGCTAGTGATACACATTTTGGGATGTTCCTGTCAGTCCAGCACCCGAAAACTATCCCCCCAAAAAAACATAAAGCACCCGCATGAATCAAACGCATCTGTGGATGGAGGAGCCAGGAGGCGAGAGCGCGTTACCCTTGTGGAGGCACTCGAAGGCGTCCTCGGCGGCCACCCTGCAGGCGCCGACCTGCGCGCGTTACCAAAATCACCGAATCAGCCACATTTTTCAGCAGATACACCAAAGGATCCAACATTGGATTGAGGATGAAGAGGAAGAAAGGAAGGGGGGTGGTGGTGGTGCGCTTACTGCGCCGATCTTGAGGAATCCGTCGACGGTGCGGTTGAGGAGGGGGTTCCCCATGTCGATGACCACGTCCACCTTGGGCGACCCCGCCGAGAAACCCGCGCGAGGCATCCTTCCTTCCTTCCTTCCTCACACAACCTTCTCTCGCCCGATCTCTCTCTCTGTCTCTCGCGCTCCCTGTGTGAGTGACTGACCAGGTGCAGACAGAGGACAGTGCGAGGAGGAAGATAGAGTAACAGTGAGAGGAGGCAGGCAGGCAGTGGCTGTGAAGGCACGGCGCCTTCGATCCTCCTCCTCCTCGGGGGACCACGTGGCACTGGCCGCACGGGCACCAACAAAACGTCGTTTTTCTCTGCCGACCTGACCGCGATTTATGCAGAGAAGTACATTTGTTTTCGAGAATTTCAATGTATCCGTGCCATGGTTTAAAAAATCGTCCACTCGAGTGGTTCGATAAAAAACAGTACTCCCTCCGATCCAATTTAAGGGAGTACCAATAGTTGCACCGGTCTAAACAGTAAAATACCGCGAAAAATAGATGTTGCGAGAGGATTCATACTCGTGACCCATAGAAAAACCACCGCATATAAGGCCCACTACCACCCGGAACACGCCATGTTTTGTGGTTACGTACCTATGAGTACATTATTTATACCTTTTAGGGTCATTTCATTTGCTTAAATTTTAATTAGAAAGAGTGGTTTTTTATCGCCATCAAACCAAATGAACCAGTGGTCCGACCAGCAGACCAGTGAACCACCTATCTGATTACGACGCAACCGGGCGCGGTTGACCGCACCACCACCGGGACAAGGCCACTTGGGGTGGGGCAACGGGAGCACACCGTCACGTTGCTGAAGAGCCTCCGAACTGGAACAACAGCCTAGAAGTTGAGCACCCTTCGCCAGCTTGGCAGTGAGCAGGGAGGGAGTGGTTGCCCTACAACCATGGATTTCAGCTGTTGGACGGCCTTTCGCCGTCGAAGAAACGCAGCTGGGGAAGAACTCCCATGGATATTGTCTCCAAGGCGTAGCAGAGACCTTTCTGACCCCCTCCTCTGCAGAAACCGCACCAGTGCACCTCCCATCCTCGCCACCATGGCCAACCAGATGAGGATTCCTAGCATTGGAACTCCACATCAGGGGATGGTGCTGAACCAGGCTCTTATTCAGGGCATTATCTGCAACGATCCCTTCCTCTTCCACCACGACTATTCGATCGTGCACCGAAGCATCACCACAGGAAGCCGACCATAGCCACCACCAAAGCCACGGGCGGATCAGCTCATCTCTCTCCCTTGCCACCATGGCTAGCCAAGAGAAGGAGAGAAGAAACCACCACAGATTTGCGAAGATCCTGGAGCTGTACCTCATCACCGCCTGCTTCCACCATGGCAGCTCAATAGAGGAGGATGTTGTGCTCTAGATGTGCCTCGTCTGGCTAGAGGACGACGATCACCTACTCCCAAACACCGGTAGAGGGCCGGGACAACTAAACCTACTAACTACAGAGGATACCCGACCTCCCCTCTCCCAACCATTCTGGTCGACGAGGCTACCGGAGGAGAGAGAGGGGAGGCAGAAGACACAAGAAGACCCTCGAAACATATCACGCGAGTGAAGTCAAGGAGAGTGGTCCTCTGGCCAGCTCAGTGTTCATACCGTATACCAGTCATTGGTATACCACACCTAGGGATAGGAAGCTTGTAGTGTTGGGTCGAGAGGAATAGTCTGGAGACTCTATATGGATTTTTGATTGAGTTGAAAGGCCCCTATACTTGTTCGAAATGATGCCCGAAACTCTAGGTGAGGGTCACTAGCTACTGGCTAAGAACTTGTCGGTGGTATGACTAATCCAACTTTGGTGTAAAGAATATGTTCTAGAGGCAATAATAAATATAAATCCAACTTACGATCCATGAACTTGTACTCTCTTCCTCCCAAAAAGGACACCGCGGATTTGGCTAGATTCGTATACATCTAAATGAAGCTTAATGTATACATACATGTGAATCCAGACAAATTTGTGAATCTTATTTCAAAGATGAGGGTACTAATAATTGATAAATGGAGCATTGATATCCAAAGCTCAAACAATAAAGTAAAAAGTACTCCCTTTGTCTCAATAAAGATGTCATGTTATTTCTAAATTTGCATGTATCTAGATACTAAAGCACATCTATATATATCTAGACAAATCTGTGCCATCCATTTCGGGAAGGAAGAGAGTACTTAAGTTGTTTGTAAAACATAGAAACATCATCTCGCTTTGCCTTCTTTATTGTCATGGTGATACCGTTGGAGCCCTAACCTAGCCCTTGGTCGCATATTTTTGTACAAAGAAGACTTCTTAGTGAGAAAGCTAGAAATTCTGTTTTATTAGGATTTAAACTCTGGTTGTTTGTGTGAGGCACTTCTGTATTCATCTTATTCCTTATTTAACTTGGTGTACCATGTTTCCAAAAGCTTCTTGTCGACTCCTATTTCAATCCGTGCCAGACCCAGTTAGCGTTCTCCTCCTCCTTTTTCCTTTTTTTTTTGCTAAATTGTGTTTTTTTACAATTTTCTTTTCATTACTTTGGTTTTGTTTTATTTTTATTGAAAAATGTTGATTCAAAATTTATTTACATTTAAAAATGGTTCAAACTTGATTTTACTAAAATTATTCAAATTTGAAAATTGTTCAAATTCGATGTTTTTAAATTTGAAATTTGTTCAGATTTTTATTGTGCCTTTTCGATTTTCTTTTCTTTCCATTATTTTTGTTTTTATTTTTACTAAAAATATTCACATTCAAAATTTGTTTAGACGTGAAAAATATTCTTGATTCTTTTTAAATTGTTCTAATTTGAAAACTGTTCAAATTCTAAAAATTATTCAAATTTGAAATTTGTTTAGATTTTGTAAAAAACATAGTGGGGTGCTGACTTCGCCTCATGAGCCTTTGGGCCATCCATGTGTAGCACGGTGTAATGACAAGGTGGCCTGCCATTGTCACAATGACAACGTTTCCTACAGAGAAAAACGCACCCGCGGTCCTTATTCTTTCGTCTGCGCGTCACTTTAGTCCTAATTCTATCAAACTGTACATATAAGTCCTATATGTTTCGTAAGTGAGTCACGGGAGATCCTAATTTGCTTCTACCACCGTTGACGGCTGCCACGTAGGCTGCTGACAGTTTGGCGGGAGTTTTCCCGCGGCTGGCGGGTAGATATTTTGCAAATGAACCCCTATAACTAGTTGCCTTCCTATTCGCCAGTCCTTAGGTCTGTCGCTCTGTCTGTCTCTCTCTTTGCTCTCTCGCCCCTGCTGCAGCACCATGAATAACTCGGCGAGCTCGTCTGCTGGCACTAGACCGAGGAGGAAACAAGCTTCTGCATCCCCCTCGCTGGCATCTACTGCACTCGCACCTGCAACTACTGCGCTGATGGGGAGCTGCCATTGGTGCCATGTCCGTGCTGTGGGATTCGGAGGACAATCCGCCTCATCTCTCAATCAAGCGCAAATCCACGACGAGTCTTCTACAAATGCCCTAACCATCGTGTAAGTTCACTGGTTGATGGATCTGCACACTGTTTTGGCTGCAGTTTTCATAATTTTTATGAGTTTTGGCTGATTTCTGGCACAGGTTGGTTCTAATCCTTGCAACCACTTCTACTGGGAGAGTGGTGAAGACTGCTATGCTGATTTTCTACTCATGAATGGTTATGTTGTTGATGCAATTGAAGAAAAAGAGGAGAATGGAAATGCTGGACTGAAGATGATGGATGGGGTGATGCAGAAGATGGATGAGATCATTAAGTTGTGCAAATTAATTGTTGCTGCCATTGTTGTAGTCATTGCTGTACTGGTGTATGTTGTACTTGCTAAATGATGGATGAATGAATGATCGGTGAATGAATGTAATGGATAAATGATGGATGAATGAATGTAATGGATAAATGATGGATGACTAAATAGATTTTTTGATGCTGATAAGTAGGCAGATAAACTGTCATGACAACAAGCACAAAGGGCTATTGTTTTGGGACCAACAGGTTTGGTTAAAACCAGAGCTACAACTTAGCATCAGGTTTCTGACAAACCTATTCAAAATATGACAAAGCAAAATACTGCAACCTAACTAGTGAGCATCAGTTCTTCTTAGAGGTAGGCTTCTTCTTCTGTCTTGGTAAACCTAGTGTCCTGGTACCTATCCTTGGAGGTGGGATATTTTCTCTGCAGCTGACTATGAATTGACTCTCAGGTAGAGGACCTGGTGGTGAAGATTGGGACATTTGTGTTGCTGCTGCCTACAAGTCAAGTTCAGCACAAGTTATTAACAGAGAAATGAAGAACTTTCATAATAGTGGATGTAGGACTCACTACAGAGAAATGACTCACTTGTTCTTGTAGAACTTGCATAACTGTGGATGTTGTGACGTCGTAGCTCATTGCAGATGCAACAATACTTGTTGTTGCACTAGTGGTAGTGTGTGGCATTATTTGTTTCTACACAGATATGATAAAATGTCAGATACACATTTTAGTATGCAATTAAAAAAATAGAGTTGGTAGTATTTTACCTTGGAACCACACTTCCTTTTTACTGGCATTTTCTTGGGAGGCTGTGCTTGATATTGATCATCAGGAAATACTACCAGAATGGGCTCAGGCTGATATGGTGCTTCTTCCTCCTCCCTTGCTGCAGCTGGTGCTTCTTCCTTCTCCCTTGCTGTTGTCCCATGTGTATGTTGCCTAGATGCTGCATCTCTGCCAAGTGCTGGACATTTCCTTTTGTTGTGGCCAGTTTCATTGCACACACTGGAATGTCCAATGATGCCATGCCTACTGATCCTTGTACCACCTTCCTCCTGTAGTGGGCATTTCCTTCTCTTCTTACTAGGCCTTCCCACTTTCTTGTCATATTTAGGTGGTTTTATTTCAGGGCCATTCATTTTCTTCCAAACTCTAGGATCACTACATGGCATGATTACCCCACTATAAGCTGATTTGAATGCATCTAAACTGTAGCATTTGTGCACACATGTTTCAGGTTTGATCCTTTCATGCCTCATAGCTGCACATGCATGTCTACATGGGATTCCAGACAATTGCCAAGCCCTACACGAGCATTCCATCTTCCCAATGCTCACCTCATATTCACCATATAACCCAGTAACTTTAAAAAGATCTTCTGTTGCAAGCAATGCTTCATAATTGTTGGCAAAGTCAATATTTTTGGCCAGTTTTTTCCTTATCTTAGGACAAATGGAGCCACACATTTCATCTAGTTCCTTCCTTTTGCTAAAGAACCTAAGCATTAGTTGATCTTTGATTTTTTTCAAACCAGTAACTATAGGCAGTTCTCTAGCATCTAATATATACCTACATAGACAAATACATAAAGATAAATAAAGGGACAGATCACAAGGTACTGAACAATGCATTAGCATAAAAACTGGACAGATCACATTTGAGTACTTGTTGAATACTTCACAGATGTTGTTCAAAAGCAAATCACTTTTTGGCAGATCCTCAAAGAAAGCCTTGCACCATTGTCTAGGATCAATAGCATTCAAATATTCAAATGCACCTACATCCAGTGCTTTCATCTCATCCATATGCCTCTGCCAGTCACACTCCCTTGTTGCTCTAGCAATCTGCCACAATTTGTTTTTTAAAATGTCTCCTCTCCATCCAGCTCTTGCAAAGTTCTGGTGTAAATGCCTTACACAAAACCTGTGTTGTGCATCAGGCCATAATGCATTGACTGCATTGATCAAACCCTACACTCAAATTTAATGAACAAGTCACAATGCCAGGATAACTCAACTAATAAAAAAAGAGTAAAGTAAAGAGAACAAGATTGCAGATCACCTTTTGTCTATCACTAATAATTGTCCAAGGCCTAGTGTTCTCAATGCCAAGATCACCCTTGAGTGTGTCCAGAAATCATTTCCAATTGTTTGTGTCTTTCACTTCAACAATGCCAATGGCTAGAGGGTATATGCAATCGTTTGGATCAACTCCCACAGCTGCAAGCAACACACCACCAAATTTATTTTTCACGTGGCAGCCATCAATACCTATAATAGGCCTGCAACCTGCCATAAAGCCTCTTTTGCAAGCATCCAATGACATATAGCAATTTGAAACACACCAGCATGTGCACTGACAAACATAGTGCTGCCTGGATTTGATCTTCTAATTTCAGCAGCAAAATCCCATAGCAAATTATACTGTGCCAGTTCATCACCATGAATTTGCTTTAGTGCACACCTTCTGGCCCTTGTTAACTTGCTTCTGCTAGTTGACATGTTGAAATCCTGCTCAACAAGCCTAGAAAAATTCTTCAATGACATCTTGTCATCAGCCCTGAACTTCTCCAAATATTTCCCAGCTAGGTACCTTGCTGTGAATTGCTTGATCCTGAAATTTCTCTCACAGTTGTGTTGAGGCTGGTACTTCTTAATAGTCCAAGATTTGGTAATGCTACAAGGTTCAGCATACAGGTACCATGGGCATCCATCCTCACAGCATGCCCTAATTCTCTGCAAATCATTTTTGATATAATGAACACCAACTCTCTGCCTCACAATGTATTCCTGTATTGCTCCTCTAAGCTCAATAACTGACATAAAAACCATTCCAATTCTTTCATATTCTCTGGCCTCCACCTTCTAAGCTTAACTTTCTTCTTCAACTTCTTCTTTCCTTGTTTGTCCTTCACTTCCACTTCATCTCCTGAATCTGCCTCTGGAATGTCTGAATCTTCAAGCTCCTCCAAATCTGCATCTGTGTCATAATCACTATCTTCATGACATTTGCTTCTATTCTTTTTGTTTGCCTCATATGTTTCATCTACCCATTCATCAAACAGATTGTCATCATCTGCTTCTAGCTCATTTTCAGAGTCCACCCAATCAGAATCAAGATCACTGTCTTCACTACATTGTGCTTCCACTTCTACATACAGCTTCCTCCCGCTTCTTCTGGTCTCATGGCCATCATGTTGTTGTTGCTTTGATGCATTGCTAGTACCTGCATTGCTACTATCTGCTGCTGTTGTGCCCTTATTTTTCTCAGACATTAGGCTCAACACTAAAGGCAATTCAGGAGATCCAGAAATCAACACATCATCAATAGTTGCAGCTGTGCCAGTATTCAGATTCTTGTGATCCACAAACAACTGGAAATACTGAAATTTTGGCACCACAACTACCATATGCAGTGTATCTACATCACTGTCGACAATGCGCATTCCTGATCCTAAATCTTTACCCGGGAGCAACCAATACAAACTACATTCCACTGGATTTGTATACCCTAGTTGCTCCATAAAATCAGTAAGCCACAAAGGCGACCATGTGTCTGCGTCGCAACCGTCAAACCGAGCTACTTTACCATCTACATAGCTCTTAGCTACCCCAAATCCGCAGAAAAAACCACCATGATTTATTTCTACCGTGAACTGATCTTCAAAGACTCCTACATACCACAAAAAGAATCACTTTTTGGGACTGGACTACCTAGTGCTCGAATTGGGGCTTTAGGGTTCAGAGAACTCACCATAGCGCGGAGTGCATCGCCTGGCAGCCGCATCTTCGGGCCCTTGCCTGCGGCGGGCTCCATCTTTGACGACTCCTTCCCCGCGGTGGCCGCCGCCGCGAGATCGCTGCCGGTGTCGTCAACTTCCCAGCACCACCGCCTCCAAATCGCCGCCTGTGTCGGGGGAGACAACAACGAGAAGTGGAATCGATGGGGGGGGTGGTTATGACGAGAGATGATACGCACGGGGCTTTTTGCAAAAATGTATCACCGGTCGTTGCTGCTGTTGGGCCCCGCAGCCTACGTGGCAGCTGTCAACGGTGGTAGAAGCAAATTAGGACTTCCCGTGACTCACTTACGAAACATATAGGACTTACGTGTGCAGTTTGATAGAATTAGGACTAAAGTAAAGAATAGGGACCGCCGGTGCGTTTTTTCTTCTCGGCTCGGCCACATGGGCCAACCCATATACCTGCATGCACAGCCCATGGGCCAACCCACCTCTTATTCTTTCTTCTCGGCTCGGCCGATCCACTCTTCCCCCACTTCTCCCCCAAGAAAAAGTTGAATCATGGACACCACCGGCGCCACAGCCGCCGCCGGCGGCGGAGACAGCGGCATCAGCGAGGAGGAGCAACAGGCCCGCCTGTCCGCCATGATCGAAAAGCTCCAGAGCAGAGACGCGTACGCACTTCGAACTCTCCCCTCCTAATCTCTACTACTCGCTCCCCTCCCCTCCCCTCTAATGGTGTCGGTTTGCTCGGGGCGCAGGCTCCGGATGTACAGCTGGCTGTCGCAGCGGTGCTTCTCCGACTGCGTCAGCACCTTCTACCGCAACTCGCTCGGCAAGGGCGAAGGGGCCTGCGTCCGCGCCTGCGTCCGCAAGTACCTCCTCGTCACCTCCGCATCCAACGCCCGCTTCGCCCAGCTCGCCGACCCCTACGCCGCCGTCCCCGACGACGACGAAGACGACGAGTGATTCGTGCGGCCAGCCTGCCGCCTCCGGTGGCGGCCGCTCTGCTGCGGGAGGGAGGAATTTTTGTGTGTCTGCTCTTGTTAAATCTTCTGCAGTCGAGGGAGTAGCTTGTGATACCTGAAGAACAAACACAGTACTACTAGTAGTAGTAGTAACAGACTAGAATGATTATGATGCAGTTTTTGGGCTTCCATCATGGCTGTATCGAACCACGGATTCGGAACTTGATGGATGCAAACATGAATGAATGGTTTCCTTGTTTTACAAGCTTAGCATCGATGAATCTTACCTTCAGTACCATGCATTTTCTTGCCTGATTGTCACCTGCTGCTTGCATATTTCAACTCCTGTTCAGAATGCGCATTGGTGCAAACCTGAAATTCATGGCTATGTGTATCTCTGTGTTTAGCAGGCTCCTCAAAACATGTTCAGGCTTTTCCCCAATAAACAGGTATGAGATCAGCTCAATAATTTTGGATGGTGGTTTGATGTTCTTTTCCTGTCTAGGTGAAGTTTCTTACATTCAGTATTTGCCGTATCTTTTCACCGTCTCATGCCAAACTTCAATTCATTCATGTCATGTGATGATCAGTAATTTTGATGTGTACAACATATGTCAACATCACTGCAATCAAGCTTGTGTCTCATTTATTTCGTACCTGATACAGGGTCAGTATTCAACACTGAATGTTTTTTTAGTGTATACCTTTATGCCTTACCAAGCATCAAAATACAGCCCACTGAAAGTACTTATGTTGTGTCTCTGTGCCTGGAAATTAACTACTACTCAAAATAGGGTGTTAAAGGTACTTCAGGTGATGGGACAAAAAATGATTTCTTCGCAAAGTTATGGTTTATCGGAGTATGATGTTGCAAGGGGAAAGTGACCTGAGATGACTACAACCAAGACACCAGAGAAAAAAGAGAGGAAAATCCCCAGGTATTCATTGCTAGCACGTATTCAAGCTTAATATTACTGTGTACTGTATCACAAATGAAAAATGGGCCATTAATGTCTGGGAGGCGCTCTAAGCAAGAGCATTATTGACTTTGCTTGAAGATTTCTTTGTTCCAAGTGATTCTGTGAGCCTGTTACAAGTGAGTTTAAGAAATGAAAGCTACAATGAAATTTATTACGGATCGAACTCAGTTTTCTTCGGAGTATAGATAAGGGTGGAAATAGACTGCTTAAGCAGATCAGTGTTCTCAGCAGTAAACAGGGACAAATTAAGCTGTCTTCAAGTGACATGCTTTAGTAAAGAAATTCATTGCAGTTTTAGCTTGACCTGACAGACGGACGGACGGATATACCCATGTCACATGTAAAGCGTGGGTTGATTAACACCAGGTTCTAAGCAGCAAGAATAATACGATGATCATCAATCAGGGAAACCAGTTGCATTCTGCATATGTTTTCTCCCCAGCTAAACTGGAGTTATGTTAAGTAACCTGAGAGGCGTAAATTTTCGTAGTAACTGGTACGTGTATCATCAGCAATTACAGTCAATCTTAAACAGGGACCGGGTTCACTTGCAGGAAATCTTTTAAATTTCACTAGTTCTTGATATGTTACAGGGTGCAGATTAACTAAATGCAATAGTGCCGAATTCAAGACCTTCAAATGCCGTTTAGCGTTCTACTATCAGTACATTACATTACCGGATGCATCAGCAACCACTTTTGTTCCAACGGAGGTACTACCGTCTAGCCCTATGGTCGTGGTGCTTAGCTGCAGTCTGCAAAACAAGTGTTCAGCAGGAGCAAAAATCTCTACTTGCACCGCTAATGGGGCGCCTTCCTTTTGAATAGTACCATCAAGTGGTACATGGAAAGCAGTTTTTTTCCAGGTACTATGATCAAAATTACCAATACCAACTGCTAGTTCGAACGGCCAGTGAAAATTTCCTTACTGTATACAGTGAAGGCAGGCGCACATCCAAAAACATAAAGGTCTCCGGTCGGAAGAAATATGGTGAGTTATCTTGAATTGTTTTACTGAAAGCAGTTGAGAAGGAATGATGATTTACCCAAAATGCTTTATAGAAACATAAAAAACAACTAAGACATCGTACGACTTGTCCTACCAAAATGATTTAGTATAAGGAGTATACTATTTGCATAGAAGATTCACTGTAATTATTTCAATTAGGAATAGCGCGAGCTGGTTTCTCAAAAGAGGGGAAAAGAAATTCTCAGGCTACTGAATGCAGCAAACGGTACACCACACCACCAGGGCGAATACTAATAGCATTAGCCTGATGCCCTGCCTCTGCTCCACCAAGCCGATGTCCCGCCTCCGCCACCGCCGCCGCCGCCTCTCCTACAACATCCTCATGGACTGCTGCTGCCGAGGTGCTGCTTTGGCTGCGTGCCTGATGGCTTCTCATACTCTAGTAATTAAGAGCTCATGTGACGGTACCAGGAGTCAGCAAGTGCTCGACCTGCTCCAGATGGTGAGGGAAGAATGAGGTGCCTGCTCCCCCAACGTGGTGGCATATAACACATTCATCCATGGCTTGTTTAAAGAATGGGAAGTAAGCAAAGGCAGGCGATTTATTCAATGAGATGACGCGGGAAGGGGTTGTGCCTGTGCCTAATGTGGTGACATATAACTTGATTATTGACGCGCTGTGCAAGTCCAGAGCAATGGACAAGGCAGAGTTGTTCCTTCGGCAGATGGTTGGTAACGACAGACATTCGACCGAATGGAGTGACCTATACTAGCATCATCCATGGATATTCAACATTGCGCCGGTGGAAAGAGACAACAAAGATGTTCAGAAAAATGACAAGCCAGGTGCTTCTACCAAATACTGTTACTTGGAACACGTTCACGGCCTCCCTTTGCTAACGATGCAAGCGGGATGGACATGGGTAGCCCGCCTCCCGACTATTCCTCCCATCGGGACAAAACGGGACTAATCGGGATTTAAGGACACGGGACAGATAGGTCCTATGGGACCCGCGAATTAAAACGTACAAAATTTAACTGCTGCTGCTGCACAACACTTGGCGGCGGGACTTGGCGGCGGGAGAAGTGGCAAGCCCGTCCCACCTGAATCGTTAGCCCTTTGCAACCATGACAGAAGCAAAGAAGATACAGATATTTTTGATTACATGATATCCAAGGGCCAAACACCTGATATCTTGTCGTACTCTATTCTGCTTCACGGGTATGTTATTTAAGGATGCATTGCTGATATGATCAATCTCCTTGAGTCAATGGCAGGCAATGGTATCGCAGTCAATATTTTCAGCATATTAATTAATGCATATGCTAAATGTTGAATGATGGATGAAGCTATGCTCGCATTTTACCGAAAATGTGGGTAAAGGGGGTCTTTCCTGATGTATGCACCTATGAACTGTAATAGCTGCACTTTGCAGAATCGGTAGGCTACCTCATGCTATGGGGAAACTAACTGAGGTGAATGCTATGGGAGTACAACAAGATGTAACTGTTTATCGCTCCCTAGTTCAGGCCTTTTGTATACATGGTGATTTGGGAAAGCAATGAAGTTCAGTATCACAATATCAATACCATGATTAATGCATTGTACAAGGTTGGGGCAAGAGAAGAAGCAAACGATTTGTTTGCTGCGATCGATGTCTGCCAACGGATTGGTACCTAGCTTGTTTTCATCAAAGGAGAAGAGTGATCGTTCTCCGAGTTCTATTCAATTAAATGACATCATTGGAATGTTGTTCGAAAAAGGTAAGGTCGTCAAGGCCAAAAATTATTTGGCTTAAGTTGACACGAAGATCATCTCACTTGAAACTTCAAATAGTTTGTTAAGATGCCTCTATTTTCACGGGAAGGGAAATGTAGGTGCTAAGTCAAATCGCTTTGTGCAAGGTATCAATTTTGTGGAGTCAGCGACAGCTGAGCAGTTGATACCATTGTACTCCCTCCTTCAGAAATAGTATAAGACATTTTAGTTTTGTGAAATGAACATATCTAGACGCTTTTTGTGTGTAGATTTACTTCGAACCTCTACGAATCTACACACTAAAAGACATCTAGATACATTCGATTCATAGAGCTAAAATGTCTTATATTTCTGAACAGAAGGAGTATATGTATATGTGTTTAAATCCTGGGAAGTTACAGCTGAATAGTTAATTGCCATCTCGTCCTCTTGCTTTTAGAAAACCGGCCCTTCACTCTTTCATTGAGTTCATGTGTGTGTATCCTTTCAGCCTGGGAGGTAGCAACACCACCTCCTATGACAGAGGAGAAGGCTTGACAATAAATTCTCGCTCTCAACTCTCGTACATAGGCCGACATGGTTTCCGGTGCCGTCTGTGAGGCTATGTTTTGGGAGTCGCCGGTGAAGTCGGAGTCGCGGGCTCGCGGAGGATGATGACGATGACGCTATGTGGCAGCCTCGACGTGGGTCTTCTTGTGTGCTTGTGTTTCGTGTGGGTAGCCAGGTTGGCTGGGGTGGTGTGCTCAATGTGGTCGTGTTCCATGACGACATTGGTGCATTTGTACGGGTTTTCGGCCGGTTCCCCTGCAAATGAACCGGTCAATTCTCTTCGACATTTTTAAATAAAATGAGGCAAAATTGCCCATTTTGTTTCAAAACAAACAAACAAAGGAGTCCCCGGAATCATGTAACCATGCAATGACCTCTTCCCAACCATACGTTGCTTTAGTACTCTGAGGTATACAAGGGATGCCTATAAATATAAAGTTGTACTACTGATTTTGTGCATCCTTTTTAGAGAAATAGACGAGGAGAGCACCTATAAATATCAAGCTACGGTAGTGATTCACCAAGAGTATTTTTGTTTATCCTGGGTAGTGATCTTAATTCAGTATTTGTTGTTCTAGTTGGTTTTGATCCAAAAGCGCATAACCTTTTTTATTTGTTTTGTGGTTTTTGGAGTTCTTCCAAACTACCGAAAAAATGAGCAATGCAAACCCACCATCCCATGTGTATCAGAGCATCTCCACTCGCGTTCCCAGGAGGACGTTTCCAGGGCGATTTTCATACCCGAACGGCGAAATTTCACCCACTCGCGTTCCCAGGACACCGAATTAGTCCGGATATGGCCCAATTTTCATCCTACGTTTCCAGGCTGAACCCAGGGCGCTGGGAACCGCCTGGGAGCGCCGGACGCAGCGAAAACATGTGTGGGCCAGCCATGTCGGCGACACATGGCCGGGTCCCCGCCTTTCTTCTCCCCCTCCCACCTTTCTTCTCCACACCCCGCCACATCTCCTGACAGTTCCCTGAGCTCCCACCCACTATGCCGCCCAAGGGATTCGTGAAACCCCGACACCGACACCCGCCGCGCAGTACGCCGCACACTGGGGGAGCCAGCCAAGCATCGGTTCTCCGGTCGGGTTCTTGCCAATCTCGCCCGCCATGTTCCAGGAGAGCCAGGCGAATCCGCGGCAGAGGTTCTCGTCCTCCCCCGAGTTCGACGGCGGGTTCAACCCGAACGTGCTCTTCCCCTGCCCCGCACCTCGTCCTCCGTCCTTCAACATCCCCTATGCCAACTCTCCGGTGTACGACTCATTGTCGTCCATGCGCTGAGGCCCGCTTCCATTTGTCAGCAGCAACACCTCGCCCAACAACTTCGTCGAAGAGGACGCCCACAACTTGTTCGGCGGAATGCCCGGCGAGGCCTTCTTGTCGGGCATGATCGCCTCCAGTTCCGCAGCGACATGCTTCTTCAGCGAAGAGCAGTCCCGGACCACCGCCAAACATGGCCTCGAGTCCTAGGACTTCGTCGAAGAGGACGGCGCAGACCGGATGCAGGTCGAAGGAGTCGGCTTGGCTGCGGCAAAGGGCAAGGGCAAGAACAAGGCGAAGCCGGCGGAGCCCCGCGTCAAGTGGACGACGCTCGAGGATTATTGCCTCGCCGAGGCTTGGATGTCGGTGAGCATGGACTCCATCACAGGTGCAAACCAAAACTCGGATAATTACTGAAAGCGTGTGAAGTTGGCGTTCGATGAGCGCAGTCTCATGGACCCGAAGTTCAACAAGATCCACATGGAGCGCGGCGAGAAGGTCATGAAAAATCACTGGGGACTGGTCCAACAGGCTTGCAGCAAGTGGCACGACATTATGGAAGAGATCGGGCACACAACAGTCAGTGGCAAAAGCATGGATAACAAGGTAAGTCACTGACTTCAAGCTTAAATCTATGCCGCCATGATGCCTGTCCTGACACATTTCGCGTTGTCTATGCAGATCCTCCGTGCGCTCGGCATGTACAGGGACGACACCGACACGGAATTCAAGTTCCACCACGTGTTCGACAAGATTCAGAACTGCCCAAAATGGACGGACACTAGCGTGAGCCTGGGCAAGGACAAGGACGTAGTGTACAACCCGGAGGCTCCCTTCAGCTGTCGGTAGGTGAAGGGACGCTGGAAATCGGCCAGAAGAAGGCGAAGATGCTGAATGCTATAGGACCTCCTGCTGAACGTCTTCACGCCTCGATCGAGAAATGCATCGTCGACTCCAAGGCACATGTGTTTCAAATAGACCAGAACATTGCTAGCTTGTGGGGCGAATACTCCATTCGCTAGTCCTTCTCAATTTTCTTCCTTACATGATGGGATTGTGATGCATCAGGGATGGTAATATCTAATCAATGCCATGATGGAGTAGCAGAATTCGGAGTGTGACCACAAGCTAATGATAGGCAGATGTGCTGCTCGGAGCGAATGAGCTTAGTTATCTGAGTAGAATGAGCGTAGTGTGACTGAAATTTGGTGCTCGAAAGCATCTCGTTGCATGTCTTTGGCCTAGTTTACTGATTGGGTTAGAGTAGTGGACCATCTAATTAGAACATGGACACTAGCGGGTGTGGTGCCATTCCCTTCGTATCTAACGACAATTATTATTTTTTAGACAGAATGCTCAAGGAGCCCTGCTTTAAATTAAAAAATGGAGCCAGTGTGCGCGCTCCTTTTGGTCTACCACGGTGCCTCCCATGTCTGAGATTAAAACTTTCCCAAAATGGAAAGTGGTCCCTCAAACTGGTCCCAGGTCCTTTTCCTCTTATGTTGTAGCGTGAGTTCAGGCCAGTGGCGCGCGAACGCATCTGGTGCAGATAAAAATACATAGCTAGCCCTCCCTTTCCCAACCCGCCCCCTACTTTCTTCCTTCCCTAGGCGCCGAAAACAGGAAATCTCCATGGCTGCCATTATTCACCAAGAAATTATAGGCAAATAAAAGCCAAGAAAAGAAACAAAAAATTACAGGCAGATCTCACCTCCCCACTCCTACCTGAAGAGAGCAAAAGGCAAGCAAGAGGATTCAGATAGAAGAACTTGATCAAATTACATGTATGTTTCAAGCAAACACGATCCAGACCTGAAGATGTTTTGCAAAATTACAACCAAAAGCATGATTCTACTGTTCAAATCCATGCACTTCCCAACGTGATTCTGATGTAAGAAAAGCATGTGTTCCAAGGGGATGCATGCACATGCATGTAGTTTCTTGCAGTAGTAGCAGCTTCAGGCTTGATACAAAACAAAGCAGATTGTACAATTTATCTAGCAGAAAAAATCGTGCAAAATTTCCTATGGTCTTCATATGATGGGATTTGCAAGAATTATCTGCAAAAAAAGATCAAAAAATAAAAAAGTAGATGTTATGTACTGTTTTAAAAAGAAGCATAACTAAGTAGATTGAAAAAATTGTTCAAAAATTGGTGTGTTAACCTGATGTAACTATTCCTCAAGTCCTGGTGGTTTTAGAGCATGCAGCCATGAAAATATAATAAAATGGCTAATTAATTTCGTGGTAAGCATGCGAGAGGTCAATTTTTTGGTTCACTGGAAAAAGCATGTATGATGTGGATTTACTGACCTGAACAAACTTAGTAATGTAACTATGTCACGAATACGAAATCCCAAAAGATTTATCTATGCCACGAATCATAGTTACATTGTGGATATTTTAAAAAAAAAGTTACAATCTATGATTAAAATGTTACAAGATATGATTAAAAGTTATAGGCCATTTATACTAAAAGTTACAGGCTACGATTAAAAAAGTTACAGGATGCAATGGACATAAAATTAAAGGATATCTTGTAAGTCAATCTATGATTAAAATGTTACAGGATATGATTAAAAGTTACAGGCCATATAAACTAAAAAGTTACAGGATATCTTCTGAGTTACAGTCCAGGATTAAAATGTTACAGGATATGATTAAAAGTTACAGGCCATTTATACTAAAAGTTACAGGATACTACATGATATCTTCTAAGTTACAGTCTATGATTAAAATGTTAGCTACAGAATATTCTATACTGCGCATCATAGTTACAGTCTAAAAAATTATTCTATGCTACGAATCATAGTAACATTGTAGATAAATAAAACATGGAGAACTTCAGGAGTAAGAAACATAGAAAACCTGATTCTTTACCTCATCTGTGTGGTTGCCTGGCAGATATCTCTTTGTGTAACAAATATCTTACACAAAAATTTGACCATCAAGTTAAAATCAATTGACAAAAAAGTTACGTCACATATGAACTGACCACCACTGCAAGGATGCAACAAATCCTAATCAGAAAACTAACATATCTTATGTGCATTTACATGGCATATCTACGGACCACCACTTCATGTCTTACAAACAATTTTGACCACCAAGTCTAAATATTGGCTCAAAATTACATGGCACATCTGCAATTTTAAGAAGGTAGGAGCAGATTCTATGATTTTTTGGCTGACAACATATCATCTCACCGATGCTTCAGTCCTTGTAGCTTGTCTTAGCAGTCTGTTCCTTGAAGATATGTACTGAACAAATCTGCATGTAGTAAATATATAAGGAACATGAGAACTTGCTTCTGCGTATTTGACATGAAGCCCAGAACATGTATCTGAAAAAAAAAGACAAAATGTCCAACAATTGTTGCCGTTTCCTAGAAGTTTGTACAGATGAAATAAATTGCTAGCTATTCCAATAGC
Source organism: Avena sativa (assembly GCA_916181665.1). Taxonomy (NCBI): domain Eukaryota; kingdom Viridiplantae; phylum Streptophyta; class Magnoliopsida; order Poales; family Poaceae; genus Avena; species Avena sativa. The sequence goes on from OV702295.1 coordinate 469,271,424, forward strand.
ATAATTGAAAACAGAAGTTTTTTGTTGTATGTGCTGCAGAAATGAAAGCTAAATGCCGCATAGTTGCATAATGGGAAAAAGTTACAGTCTATACACTATCAATATGCAAAAAGTTATAGTCTATATATTCTCTATATCCATAAAGTTACTTTCTAGTTACAGTCCATATGCAAAGGGTTTCAGGCTATGTTCACAAAAGTTATAGTCCTTATGCAAAAGATTTACATGTTGGATACTTAAAAGATTTTCAGTGCAAAAAACCAAAAAGGGTTTCAGGCTAGGCTAAAAAGTTACAGTCTATGTATGAAAGAGTTACATGGTATATACAAAAAGTTACAGACAATATGCAGAAAATTACAGGCTAGATATGAAGAAGATGCAGTTCATACGCAAAAAAAGAAGTTACAGGCTCCATATAGTCCGTACATATGATGTTACAGCTAAAACAGTCAAAAAATACAAAAAGTCCCCATATACAAAAAGTTAGTTGCGAGTTCCGATTCATATGTAAAAAAAACTCCCTGTAAAAGTTAAATCCCTTAATGTTGACAACTACGGTATTAAATACATTCATATTGATTAAACTTATGTGCATATATATACATATTAACGAAAAGTTACATGCATATGGGCAAAAAAAATGAAAAACAATAAATGGAGTGTAAAAGTCCTAACACATATGCTATGAATTCAAAAAGTTATAGTCCATACTCCAAAAAGTTACAGGCTAGATATAGAAAGTTACAACCCAGGTGTAAAAATTGTTACAGTCTATACGCACTAAGATGAATTAGTGCCCTCTTCATCTAAATTGTCCCGAATTAGTGCTAATTTGAACATGATAGTTACATCCTAATAGGAATTAGTGCTAATTTAAACATGATAGTTACAATATATGACACAAACACAATAGCACCTCTGCACCACCCCCACACCTACTGTCCAATATTCATCACCAACGACACTATCCATAAAATGAAATTGTAGAGAAAGCTCTTCACCACCCCAGCCTATATGTGTAGAGAAAGCTTAACTAAATGTGGTAGAGCTACATCCCGATTATGCATAAAAAGAGGGTTATTGCACACCCCTCCCAGCTATAGATGTAACAAAAAATAAAGAAGATGGAAGAGTAGTTATGTGGTAAGACAAAAGAAACATTCTAACTCTCCACATTGGATCATCCCCGCCATTTCATTGCATATGGAACTGTCCCTTCCAAACAATACCATAGCATAAAAATGGCATTATGCATATCAAGCTGAGAAAGAAATGCAAGTTAACATCACCAAGAGAAACAAACGTTGGAGACGCATGTCGAGGAGCAGGACATGATGCCGACTGTGACTCATTCTGTTAATTGCGGACCTCACCGGATGCAGGGCGCCGTACCCGACCTCCAACTCATCTCCGAAAAGCTACAACAGCTCCATCAGGAGCCATCCCCACCAGGACAAAACGTCGGTGGTGTTGCGCGCAAATACGCCGTGCAGTAAGGAGCTCCGGGCAGAGAGCACGCAGTGGTGGACGTACAGGTTGGGGGCACCCCCGGACGACGACATACACATTGGCGAGAAGGCGAAAATCGGCGAGCGGAAAGGGGCGGCGAGGTTGTCGGAGAGGCGGCAGAGGGCCTCCATGTATGTGTCCGCCGCCGTGTCCCCACGGTGGAGGTGGCCATGGGAGAGCAGCGGGTGGAGGGGCGGCATAGGAGAAGGTGCAGCTGGGCCTGTTTCGATTGTTGCCGGAGGCGGGCCCGAGGTCGTCCCGGACGCGGAACTTGTTGGAATTATGCCCTAGAGGCAATAATAAAGATGTTATTATTATAATTCTTGTTCATGATAATGTTTATATTCCATGCTAGAATTGTATTAAGCGGAAACATTAATACTTGTGTGGTTTGTGAACAACACCGTGTCCCTAGTACGTCTCTATGGACTATCTCATTGATCAATGATGGTTAAGGTTTCCTAACCATAGACATGAGTTGTCAATTGATAATGAGATCATATCATTGGGAGAATGATATGGTGGACAGACCCAAACTAAGCGAATCAATTAGATCGTGTCATCGTGTTCGTCTTTGCAAAGCTTTTCTTATGTCAAATATTGTATTCCTTAGACCATGAGATAATGCAACTCCCTGATATCGGAAGAAAGCTTTGAGGTCATCAAACGTCATCCTATGAGAGGGTGATCATAAAGGTGTCTCTCAGGTGATCGGAAAGTATCTGTTGGGTTGTATGTATCGAGATGGAATTTGTCCCTCCCAAGTCGGAGAGATATACTTCGGGCCCACTCGGTAATCGATATCAACACCGCTTGCAAGCATGTGGTTAAGGAGTTAATCACAAAGTGATATCGGATTACGGAACGAGTAAAGTACTTGCTGTGAACGAGATTGAACTAGGTATGACGATACCGACGATCGAATCTCGGGCAAGTAAAATATCGCGAGACGAAGGGAATATATATGGGATTGATTGAATCCTGGCATCGTGGTTCATCCGATATGATCATCGATGAATGTGTGGGAGTCAATATGGGTGCCCAGACCCCGCTGTTGATTATTGATAGAAGATCATGTCTGCATATTCTCGAACCCGCAGGGTCACACACTTAACGTGTCTCGACGCTAGGATAGATTGGATAATTGGTTTATGAATTTTTTGTTCGGAGTCTCGGATGGGATCCGGGACATCACGAGAGGTTCCGGAATGGTCCGGAGAATAAGATTCATATAAGGCAGTGCAGTTTTTGGAGTTCGGAATTGTTCCGGGTTAATCGGTATTGTACCGGAAGCTTCTAGAACCTTCCGGAAGGGGACCAACGTGGCCCCACCTTCCGGGAGGGGGCATGGGCCTATGAGGGAGTGTCCTGGCCGCATTGGGCCAGGGGCACAAGGCCCCATAGGGCCCAGCCGATCCTAGAGAGTTTAAATCGTTTAAACTAGAGATAAGATAAGATAGGATTTCTAGATAAGGGAGAGTTTAAATTGTTTAAACTAGAGATAGGCTTGGAGGAGAGGCTAGGGATGGCCGCCCCCCTCTATAAATAGAGGGCTGGTGCGCCCCCCTCCCTACACACACACCTTCCTCCAAGCCCTAGCCTCCCTGCTGGCCCTCCTCTCTCCCTCCCGACTGTTTGTAGGCGAAGCCCTGCAGCAGAAATTCTCCACCATATACACCACGCCGTCGTGTTGTAGATCCAATCCATCTCTCCACCATACTTGCTGGTCCGAGGAAGGAGGAGACGTCGAGGTGCTGCACGTGTGCATCTCACGGAGGCACCGCCACTTGTGGTGCTAGATCGGATCGCGAGGAGGAGAAGCGAGTACGACTACATCACCCACGTTCCGACGAACGTTCCGCTGTGCGAATCTTCAAGGGTATGAAGATCTAATCCAATCTCTCTCGTTGTTTGCATCTCCTAGATTAGATCTTGGCTTTCCTTCTGTTCGCTTCCGTAGAAAATTTTGATTTACTATGCTGCGAAACCCTTCAGTGGTATCAGAGCTAGATCTATGCGTAGATGTGATTCACGAGTAGAACGCAACATGGTTGTTGCGGGCGTTGATGTTTTCTGTTGCAAGCCTCTTGTTTGTGTTCTTCTTATGACGCGGGATAGTGAGATTGAAGCGGTCCAGGCCAACCTTACGCGACGTCGTTCGCGAGACCGGCTCCGCACTTGTCGTGTGGCTTGTACCACACATGCGGCTGGTGGATGTCAGTTTCTCTCACTATAGTTGTCATGGGATTAACACCGGAGTTTGGCAACCATAATATCACCGTTGTGGCTTTCCGTAGGTAAGAATCGTTCTTAGCATCTACTCCCATGAGCCACGTAAAACATGCAACAACAAAGTAGAGGCGTCTAACTTGTTTTTGCAGGGAGTGTTTTCTGTGATATGGTATGGCCCAAGATGTGATGTGTATATTGTATGCGATGATCATGTTTTGTAATGTTTCACGACTTGCATGTCGATGAGTACACAACCGGCAGGAGCCATATGGTTGTCTTTATAATTGTGTATGACCTGCGAGTCAACTTCTTATACGCCATGTAATAGCTTTACTTTATCACTAAGTAGTTAGCAATAGTTGTAGTTGCTATTCGTGGTGGAGGCAATCATGGTGGAGTGATGGAGATCATGCCGAAACGCACAAGATGGAGATCATTGCGCGAAGATTGGCTATACCATGTCACATAAAGTTATATGCATGTGATGTTTATCCTTTTATGTATCTTATTATGCTTAGATCGCGACGGTAGCATTATAAGATGATTCCTCACTTAAAGATCAAGATAGAAACTGTGTTCTCCCCAAGTATGCACCGTTGCGAAAGTTCGTCGTGTCCAAGCATCACGTGATGATCGGGTGCTATAGACTCTACGCTCACATACAACGGGTGCAAGCCAGTTTTGCACACGCGGAAATACTTGGGTCTAGCTTGACGAGCCTAGCATGTACAGACATGGCCTCGGAACACAAGAACCGAAAGGTTAAGCATGAATCATATGAATGATATGATCGACACTTCGTTGTCCACCATTGAAACCACATCTCTTCTCGTGATGATCGGATTAGGTGTGGTGAATTTGGATCATGTTCACTAAACAACTTGAGGGATGTTGAATTTAGTGGGAGTTCATCTAGTAATTTGATTAAGTTGAACTATTTATCATGAACATAGTCTAAATTGTACTTGCAAATACTGTAGATCACATGGCCAAGTCCAACTTCAACTTTAACGTTTTTGCTGAGAAAGAAAAGCTTAGAAACAATGGGTCTAACTTCACCAACTGGTTCCGCAATCTAAGAATCATTCTGTCTGGCGGACAAAAGGACTATGTCCTTGAGAAAGCGTTAGGTAACCCCCCTGCTGCAACTGCGCTGGCTGATGAGAAAGCTGTCTATCAGTCGCGCAAAGATAATTATAGTGTGATTAAGAGCACCATGTTGTTTGCTATGGAACCGGAACTTCAAAATCGTTTTGAAAACTATCCCGGGTCCTTTGAGATTCTCGAGGAGCTGAAAACCATGTTTCAGACTCAGGCCCGTTCTGAGAGATATGAGATCTCTGAGAAGTTCTTTAACTGCAAGATGGAGGAAGGGAATTCCGTTAGTGAGCACGCCATTAAGATGTCGGGCTACACTCAACGCCTTGAGCAACTGGACTGCAAGATTCCAGAGGAGCTCAAGATTGACAGGGTTCTGCAATCACTCCCTCCCAGCTACAAAAGTTTTGTAGTGACTCACAATCAGATTGGTTCCACTGATACGATCACCGAGCTCTTCGCAAAGCTGAAGGCTGCGGAGGTGGACATCAAGAAGGATAATCATGTGTTGATGGTCAACAAGCCCTCCTTTAAGAAAGGTAAAGGTGCAAAGAAGCCCTTCAAGAAGGGCGGCGGCAAGCGCAATGCCCCTGCTGAGAAGAAGCTCAAGTCTGGTCCTAAACCGGACACTGAGTGCTTCTATTGCAAGGACAAGGGTCACTGGAAGCGCAACTGTCCGAAGTACTTAGCGGACAAGAAGGCTGGCACCGTCAAAGGTATATTTGATATACATGTTATTGATGTTTTCCTTACTAGCCCTCGTTGTAGTGCCTGGGTATTTGATACCGGTTCAGTTGCTAATATTTGTAACTCGAAACAAGAGCTACGGAATAGACGGCAGCTTGCGAGGGATGAGGTGATGATGCGCGTTGGCAACGGATCAAGAGTTGATGTGATGGCCGTCGGCACGCTCTCCTTAGTTTTACCTTCGGGATTAGTTTTAAACCTTAATAAATGTTATTATGTGCCTGCATTGAGCATGAACATTATTTCTGGATCGTGTTTATTGCAAGACGGTTATTCATTTAAATCGGAGAATAATGGTTGTTCTATTTATATGAGTAACATCTTTTATGGTCATGCACCTATTGTGAATGGTTTATTTCTTCTAAATCTCGAAAAGGATGAAACACACATCCATAACATTGAGGCTAAGAGATGCAAAGTAGATAGTGATAATACTACTTATTTGTGGCACTGTCGTCTAGGTCATATTGGTGTAAAGCGCATGAAGAAACTCCATTCTGATGGACTTTTGGAGTCTCTTGATTTTGAATCATTTGACACATGCGAACCATGCCTCATGGGCAAGATGATCAAAACCCCGTTCTCCGGTATGATGGAGCGAGCAACGGACTTGTTGGAAATCATACATACCGATGTATGCGGACCGATGAGTGTTTCGACGCTCGGTGGATATCGCTATTTTCTCACTTTTACCGATGACTTAAGTAGATATGGGTATATCTATTTAATGAAACATAAATCTGAAACATTTGAAAAGTTCAAGGAATTTCAGAATGAAGTAGAGAACCATCGTAACAGAAAGATTAAGTTTCTACGATCCGATCGTGGGGGCGAATATTTGAGTTATGATTTTCTCACGCATCTCAAAGCAAGTGGAATCGTTTCACAACTCACGCCACCCGGAACACCACAGCGCAATGGTGTGTCTGAACGCCGGAATCGAACCCTATTAGATATGGTCCGATCGATGATGTCTCTTACTGATTTGCCGTTATCATTTTGGGGTTATGCATTAGAAACCGCTGCATTCACTTTAAATAGGGATCCATCTAAATCCGTTGAGACGACACCGTATGAACTGTGGTTTGGTGCTAAACCTAAGTTGTCGTTTCTTAAAGTTTGGGGATGCGAAGCTTACGTCAAGAAGTTGATGCCGGACAAGCTCGAACCCAAAGCGGAGAAATGCGTCTTCATAGGATACCCTAAGGAAACTATTGGGTATACCTTTTATCACAAAACCGAAGGCAAAGTGTTTGTCGCAAAGAACGGTTCCTTTCTTGAGAAGGAGTTTCTCTCGAAAGAAGTGAGTGGGAGGAAAGTAGAGCTAGACGAGGTTATTGAACCTTCTCTTGAATTGGAGAGTAGCGCAGCACCTGAAATTGTTCCAGTGCCGCCTGCACCAACAATAGAGGAAGCTAATGATAAGGATCATGAAGCTTTGGACGATGCTGCTACTGAATGTCGCAGGTCGACAAGGTTGCATGCCCCTCCTGAGTGGTACGGCAACCCTGTCTTGACTGTCTTGTTAGTAGAAGACAGTGAACCTACGAACTATGAGGAAGCGATGATGAGCCCATACTCTGAGAAATGGCTAGAAGCCATGAAATCCGAATTGGGATCCATGAGCGAAAACCAAGTATGGACTTTGGTGGACCCTCCTAGCGACCGAAAGGCCGTTGAGTGCAAATGGATCTTCAAGAAGAAAATGGACGCGGATGGTAATGTTACCGTCTATAAAGCACGGCTTGTTGCGAAAGGTTTTCGACAAGTTCAAGGTGTTGACTACGATGAGACTTTCTCTCCCGTAGCGATGTTTAAGTCCATTCGGATTTTATTAGCAATTGTTGCGTTTCATGATTATGAAATATGGCAGATGGATGTCAAGACTGCGTTCCTCAATGGCAACATTGATGAAGAGTTGTATATGATGCAACCCGAAGGTTTTGTCGATCCTAAGGATGCTGATAAAGTATGCAAACTTCAGTGTTCCATTTATGGACTGAAGCAAGCATCTCGGAGTTGGAACCTTCGTTTTGATCAAGTGATCAAGAGCTTTGGATTTGTTCCAAATTGCTACGAAGCTTGCATCTACAAGAAAGTGAGTGGGAGCTCGGTGACGTTTCTGGTACTATATGTGGATGACATATTGATTATTGGAAATGACATCAACATGCTTAACGATGTGAAGAGTTATTTGAACAAGTGTTTTTCAATGAAAGACCTAGGTGAAGCTGCTTATATATTGGGCATCAAAATCTATAGAGATAGACAAAGACGCCTGATAGCTTTAAGCCAGAGTACATACCTAGACAAAGTTCTGAAAAGGTTCAGAATGGATAAGGCATTGAAAGGTTCAGTGACTATGTTGTCAGGTAAGATATTGAGCAAGGCTCAGTGTCCAGCTACGGTAAATGATAGGGAAGCTATGAGCAAAGTGCCTTATGCCTCAGCCATAGGTTCCATCATGTATGCCATGCTGTGTACTAGACCGGATGTGTCCAATGCTCTTAGTTTGACGAGCAGATATCAAAGTGATCCAGGAGTGGAACACTGGACAGCCGTGAAGAACATCCTAAGGTACCTAAATAGGACTAAAGAAATGTTCTTAGTCTATGGGGGTGATGAACAGCTCGTCGTAAAAGGTTACGTCGATGCTAGTTTCGACACCGACAAGGATGATTCTAAATCTCAGACAGGATACGTGTATATTTTGAATGGAGGAGCTGTGAGCTGGAGAAGCTGCAAGCAAAGCGTGATCGCGGGATCTACAGTAGAAGCGGAATACATGGCTGCTGCAGAAGCGTCAAGTGAAGGAGTTTGGATCAGAAACTTCATCACTGAGCTTGGCGTGGTTCCAAGTGCATTGGACCCACTGGAGATATTGTGTGACAACACTGGCGCCATAGCACTCGCTAAGGAACCAAGATATCATCCAAAGACCAAGCATATCAACCGCAAGTTTCATATAATCCGAGATTATATAGCAGATGGAGATCTGAAGATCAGCAAAGTACATACAGATCTGAATGTCGCAGATCCATTGACTAAACCTCTTCCACGTGTAAAACATGATCAGCACCTCAGTGCCATGGGTGTGAGATTGTTGCCAAATGTAAACTAGATTATTGACTCTAGTGCAAGTGGGAGACTGTTGGAATTATGCCCTAGAGGCAATAATAAAGATGTTATTATTATAATTCTTGTTCATGATAATGTTTATATTCCATGCTAGAATTGTATTAAGCGGAAACATTAATACTTGTGTGGTTTGTGAACAACACCGTGTCCCTAGTACGTCTCTATGGACTAGCTCATTGATCAATGATGGTTAAGGTTTCCTAACCATAGACATGAGTTGTCAATTGATAATGAGATCATATCATTGGGAGAATGATATGGTGGACAGACCCAAACTAAGCGAAGCAATTAGATCGTGTCATCGTGTTCGTCTTTGCAAAGCTTTTCTTATGTCAAATATTGTATTCCTTAGACCATGAGATAATGCAACTCCCTGATATCGGAAGAAAGCTTTGAGGTCATCAAACGTCATCCTATGAGAGGGTGATCATAAAGGTGTCTCTCAGGTGATCGGAAAGTATCTGTTGGGTTGTATGTATCGAGATGGAATTTGTCCCTCCCAAGTCGGAGAGATATACTTCGGGCCCACTCGGTAATCGATATCAACACCGCTTGCAAGCATGTGGTTAAGGAGTTAATCACAAAGTGATATCGGATTACGGAACGAGTAAAGTACTTGCTGTGAACGAGATTGAACTAGGTATGACGATACCGACGATCGAATCTCGGGCAAGTAAAATATCGCGAGACGAAGGGAATATATATGGGATTGATTGAATCCTGGCATCGTGGTTCATCCGATATGATCATCGATGAATGTGTGGGAGTCAATATGGGTGCCCAGACCCCGCTGTTGATTATTGATAGAAGATCATGTCTGCATATTCTCGAACCCGCAGGGTCACACACTTAACGTGTCTCGACGCTAGGATAGATTGGATAATTGGTTTATGAATTTTCTGTTCGGAGTCTCGGATGGGATCCGGGACATCACGAGAGGTTCCGGAATGGTCCGGAGAATAAGATTCATATAAGGCAGTGCAGTTTTTGGAGTTCGGAATTGTTCCAGGTTAATCGGTATTGTACCGAAAGCTTCTAGAACCTTCCGGAAGGGGACCAACGTGGCCCCACCTTCCGGGAGGGGGCATGGGCCTATGAGGGAGTGTCCTGGCCGCATTGGGCCAGGCGCACAAGGCCCCATAGGGCCCAGCCGATCCTAGAGAGTTTAAATCGTTTAAACTAGAGATAAGATAAGATAGGATTTCTAGATAAGGGAGAGTTTAAATTGTTTAAACTAGAGATAGGCTTGGAGGAGAGGCTAGGGCTGGCCGCCCCCCTCTATAAATAGAGGGCTGGTGCGCCCCCCTCCCTACACACACACCTTCCTCCAAGCCCTAGCCTCCCTGCTGGCCCTCCTCTCTCCCTCCCGACTGTTTGTAGGCGAAGCCCTGCAGCAGAAATTCTCCACCATATACACCACGCCGTCGTGTTGTAGATCCAATCCATCTCTCCACCATACTTGCTGGTCCGAGGAAGGAGGAGACGTCGAGGTGCTGCACGTGTGCATCTCACGGCGGCACCGCCACTTGTGGTGCTAGATCGAATCGGATCGCGAGGAGGAGAAGCGAGTACGACTACATCACCCACGTTCCGACGAACGTTCCGCTGTGCGAATCTTCAAGGGTATGAAGATCTAATCCAATCTCTCTCGTTGTTTGCATCTCCTAGATTAGATCTTGGCTTTCCTTCTGTTCGCTTCCGTAGAAAATTTTGATTTACTATGCTGCGAAATCCTTCAGAACTCTGTGTGGAGCATGACTATGGGGACGCCTACGGCGAGCACAAAGGAGGTCGGCGAGGAAGAAGGCGATGAAGAGCATGACGACGAGGACCCCGGAGCTTGGGAACAAGGGAAGATCTTGAGGAGGGCCCTGCAAATTTAGGCCCTAGGAGGAGACGAGCATGAAAACCCGGTGGCTGGAGGCCAGGGATGCGCGGGGGTGGGGGGACTCACTGGATCATGGTGGCGGCTTCGGTGGCGGGCGGCGAGGAGAAGGCGGAGGATGGGCGCGAACCAAGCTAGAGACCGCGGCATGGGCTGGCGCACGCCTTGTCCAGGGTGCAGCAAATCGCGCTAGGGCCGTTGACAGCCATCTTGGTAGCCATCGCTCCCGATGGCCTGCGAGATCCGCGTCCTCTGTCTCGTGTGAGCTCGCTGGAGAGAGACGAAGGGGAACGGGGAGAACGTGGGGCCTCTGTCCCGTGTTGTTGCCTCGTCCGTGATTCCCAGCAACGAGCTAGCCACACGATCGCCATCGTACGCGCAGGAGATGTGCGCACTCGGTAAGGCCAGAAAGTGCCTAGGCAAGAATTAGATTTTGGGTTAAAAAATTCCAACACGGCCACCAGTATGAGCATGGACGCTGGGGATACCAGCTTACAAATGAAACACAAGAGAGTAAAACAACGCCAAATAATAAAGAGGATGAATACACAAAGCACCGGCAGAAAAAAAGAAACTTATTGTCCTAGGCTTGAGATCTTCATCCTCTGGAAGCTGAGGAGTAAAGGCAGTTGCCGGATCAAGCCACAACCTACACCGGGATCACCAAAAGTTGACTTCTCAAGGTATCGCCATCATCACATCAAAATCACCGGAAGTGCAGAACAATGGAAATCTCAAAGGATCAAGCTTCTAAATGACGCCCACCCAAAGTAGGACAAAATATTCACCTAGAAACACAAGATCAAGTAAGGGAGATAGGTCAAGGCTCCTAAATGACGCCTCCAAGAAGGGGAACAGCACCCGTGGCATCATCGTCATTGGCACAAGACTAGCTAGCTAGGCTTTAGCCCAGGCCATCCGCCTCTTCCATGTCATACAATGCCAAATATGATAGATATGCACGACAAGCAAAAGCTACACCGAATGTGGAACTACACCATGGTAGAGGCAGAGAGGACCAGAGGACACCAAGGGACCATCTTTTCCCGAGGTACAATGGAAACGAGTAGGAAGGAGGTAGGTGCGATAGTAGATGGGCATGCCGATGAGCTAGCTACGAAGAGGGCACGGGTTGAAGAAGGGGCTAATCGTGAGACCACTGCTATGGCGCCAACGGTGTTGAAGTGTGATCCAAATTCAATTAAGGAGGCTAACTTCTGACGAGCGAAGCGAGACCCGTCACTGGTAGGCTTGGGCCGTAGCGGATCGCTGAAGACCTAGGCACAGATCGTTTAAGGCCAAAGTTTCCACTGGTATATATACCTCATGTAAGACGCCAGCTGAGATATGTTGCATCTGTGAAAATCCCCGGCATTGTGTTAATACTCCCCGATATAGTGAATTTTCATTGGCTGGCATCTGTGGTATTTTCCTCTCTTCGTTGGAGATGTTTTTTCACGTTAAATCTGTGTCCCCTTGCTGCGATGTTTTTTCACACTTTGACATAATTACTAGGAAAATGCCACAGGACTGCCTTATCCTATATTCTCCGAGCGCACCGTACTTGAAAATCGGAAAAGATAAACAACCCCTTAATTTTCTCTCATTCCTAACAATAAACGTGAGACCCGGTACAGCTAACAAACCTTATCTCTTGTGGCTAACTAATACATGTTGATCGATCCAACAAACTTAGCTAACAAACTTTCCTGGAAACTAATAACTTTCACTCTTTTCAACAGGACTCCTCCAGCTTCACGACCGACCCCTCCAGCTTCACGACCGACTTTCCTGGAAACTAATACATGTTGATCGATCCACACCGACTCCTCCAGCTTCACGACCGTACTCTGTGGTGCATTGGCGGCCTCTAGGTGCTCGACCCTGCCACCAATGAGTTCGTCCCCATGGATCCCCTCCCTGGACCGTTCCTCGTCAACATCGGCGGCGTCGGGACGGTATCTTCGATTCCACTGATTCAGCTCGAAATTGTTGCCGTATTCATTTCTGTCCGGTGCTCTGACTTGGTCTCTCACCTCATGTTTCAGGAGTGGAGCAACAGGAGGTGTGAAGCACCGGGTGGCGGTGCCATGGCGGCAGCATCTCAATCGCCATGTTCCTGCCCGCCCCCAAGGACGACGGGGTGTGCACGTCGATGCAACAACTACAGGAAGCTCTGGCTGTTCACCCAGAACGCGCTCGGTCAGGCGCTCGCTCGCTCGGAGGGCGGCGTGACGTAGCCATTTGGCGAGGCTTGTTCAGATGGCAAGGCACGAGAGTAATTGTGAACTGGTCTGTTTAGTTAGCTTCAGCCATACAACAAGAATGTTGATTGTTGAACCCACTGAGGATGTAAATTATCATTGATACTACTGGTCTGTTTAGTTAGCTTCAGCCATGTTGGTTTTAAACATTCAGTTACAAGACATTTCCTAGCTCCAGGGTCAGATTTGTGGATGTTCAGTGGTGTGTGTGAGATGGACTGAGAAAGAAAGCTATAATCACTTATTTTGGGACGGAGGGAGTACATTGGTTCACCATGAATAAAATGCTATTATTTGCCATCGCTTGGAGAGCCTCCCTTTAGAATCTCCTGATTCTGTAAGTTCTGCGAAAATATGATGTTTCAGTAGATAGAGGAAGTAGTGTTGTGCTTCCTATGAGTTTGATTGTTTGTTTCTCTCATACAACTGAACTTCCTATGGTTTCAATTGCAGATATATTAACCTTGGCATTAATCTGTGGAAGATTAATTCAACAATCAAAGCTGATTCTAGGTCTCTTGCAATTTGCAATTCCACTATTGATCGGAGATACTGTATTCAGGTTCTCGTGTGAATGCAAAACTATTGTCGATTTTTTTTTTTCATTTAACTCATTACTGCTATGTAGCATGTCCTCATGTCCTCTATTCTGTAGTATTCCACTGCAGGTAGGAAGGGTCACCTTGATGACACCCACGACCAGAGCGGGCACACAACCACAACAGGGACTGCTACGCTGTGGATACTTTGACGACACGGAAGATGAGAATATCTATGCTGGGCATGCACATGAAGGATAACTCGGGTGGGATGATGGCGACGAGGGGTACGGACATGCCCTACCGTCTGACGGGAGCTGTGGGCCCACCTCGTGCTGCGCCGACGGCCACGACTTGGCTGTAGGGTTAGATTACACCGACAGCTTTTTCATACGCCGACGGCTTTCGTTACTGCGTCGAGGGAGAGGTCCTCCTCGGCCAGCCGTCGGTGTAGGCTACGCTGACAGCTATATGGCCTACATCAACGGCTTTTGGCTCTCAGGCCTAGCGCGCCATTCCTTGGCGGTCGCCACCCACGTTGAGACATGAATCCATCTTGATGGGATAGACTAATCAAGGAAACATACTTACACCCCTAGCACCTCCGTGATTAATTAAGGAACACAGTTGACTGCACGCTGGCGCGTTTCTTCCTTTCGAATGCCACGCCCACGCCCGCCTGTCCACGTCGGTGTCATGGCGAAACCCCGCCCAGATTACATACCCCACCGTCAGAGAGACAGACGCCACGACCAAGCAGCAGCTATGAAGAAGCTGCGACTGCTAGCAGCAGCAGCAACAGAGGAGCCCCAGTCAAGCGTCAATGGCCAAGCAACCATCCACGCGCCGCAGGGCGTCACCGTCGTCCTCACCGTCCCCGTCCACGGCGCCCGACTCGCCAGGACCGTTGCCATCCAATGGCACCGTGCCCGCGAGGTACGTGCATTCTACGCCGCCGCCCCTCCGGCGATCGAGGTCAAATGTTTCGTCCATCGGCTAATCATCATCAATGCCCGCGCGTGGTGTCTGGTTTGCTACGTATAGGAGCTGCAGAAGACCGGAACGCCGCCGGCGGACGGGGCGGATGGCGTGACGACGGTCACGTACAACTTCGCGGCGGACCGGCCGGGCACGTTCATCTACCACGCGCGCTACCGCCGCGACCGCGCCACCGGCCTCGTCGACGTGCGGGGAAGCGAGGCCGAGCCGTCCGCCGGCGGCCGGGCACGCACCCACGCGGCGGGACTGTCCGCCGGCCGCCGAGCGCGCACCGCCGTCGCGCGGAGGCATGGCGGTGGTCTCGCTCTCGCGCGATGGGGCATGGTCAGGGTGAGCGTCGAAGCGCAGCTCATGGGGGACTTCCCTGTTATTTACTACGATGCTGCAGAATACGACGGCGGTGCACCGCTCCTGGGGCTTCTCCGGCGGTCCGCTGCGGCATTGGCTGCCGCACCTGCCACGACGAGGAGACTCCCAACCACCGGCCACCTTGAGTTAACACCGATTCCAAATTTATTTCTTCGGTAAAAGAACCATTATTATTCAAACTTTTCCACTGAAAAATGTACAGTACATAGGCATTTTTTTGTCTGGTATTTTTCGCGTTGCCAATACGCTTGTTGGGCTTCGAGTTTGTAATTTTTTTTTGCCGGAGTGTTTTTTTTTGTAAATATTTTTGCTCGTTCGTTTGAGACTGTTTATATCGAACTTTCTGTGTGATGTCTCTTAATCTAGTGGACATGGATTTGATTGTGAAGTGTATGGATGAATAAACGTACGTGTACTTCTTTGAATCAGGCTTTCGCCTCGCTTTATAAATAAAACACAAGGGTGAGACCGCTGCTGGGTCAGACATCATAACGCACAAAGGAAGAGACTCAACACAATACAAGATGCTAGGGCAGCAACAAACACACGCCCAAAGGAACAAAGAAGAAACAAAATGGAGACATAGGCGGATCAACTAAACAAGGGAGATCCGTAACCGGTGCGCCCTCTAGAGGAGTACCACCACGCTCTTAGCACCGAACCGCCAAGTACCAAGCAACACCTTCAAGAAGGAAAGCGCCGACGCTGCTGCCCGGACCAGAGACTGGTCCTAGGGTTTTCGCCGACACGCAGAGGAAGTGGATGTCAGGTAGCCACGACGCCCTCCAGGAAGGAATGGTGCCGCCCTCGGACGACACCGCGTCAGTGTCGGCGAACCGACAATGGTTTCTCCCAAAAACCCCATCCACAACCCTCGGATGATCCGATGCAAAGGAGCCCCACGAGAACGAGGCCTCGACACCACCCAACCTGCCACCCGCGAGCATGCGCCACTACGGTCACGAAGCCGCCCTTGTCGTTTCACCGAGGTTACCGTCAAGAGGCCTACAAAGTGCAGGCGAGAAGTAGTTTGAATCAGGGCTAGTAGGACTGCGGCAAGCAGGAGGGAACCACCTCCATCACCAAAGACGATAGTCGACCGATCACGGCGACAGACACACTAGTCCCCGTTGCGTCCGGCCGGGCCTAGCAGGCCCGTAAAGCCCCCACAGGGGGCACACCAGTCTCAACAGGGTCTAGCCAGGCCCGGATCAAGCCCGTAAAGTCCGCCGCCACGATGCAACAAGCTGGCCGCCATCACCGCTAGCACCCGACCGGGCTACCGTGCCGCCACCAGCAGGACGAGCAGTGAACAGAAGACGACCCGTACGCCCCGACCCAGATGGGGCCCTGTGGGCCCAGATCTAGGCCGCAGGGGCCTGGCCGGCGCCGCCCAACCACTTCCCACTGCGATCGCCCCGAGCTGCCCTGCAGGAAGCCAGCCACGCCGCCGTGCCGTCGCCTCCCAGCCAGAGATGGACCGCCGTCGCCCTAGGATGCACCGCCGCCATGGAATCGGGCCCCGACCCCAACACCATGCCGCGGGGGAGAGGAGGGCCGCCGCCACCGGCGCCACCCGGGAGGAGCACGAGGGCCTCTGTCGGCGGCGGCAGTGAGGGAGGGAGTTAGGGGAGAGGCTGGGTGTGGGGGCGGTGGAGGCGCCCCCGTCGCCCGTCGGGGGGCGAGAGGGTCGGGCGGATATTAGTTTGTTCCTCTCCGGCGGCGTCGTGGGGGTGGTCTCCGGCGGTCGGAGGCACCGATGTGCGTCGCTTCCCTAGGGATCTCCGTCAATAAGCCCAAGGTCAGGTCGTTCCTCTCCTTCCTCTGCTGCTTTGTTCTCTGGTCTCTCTCTCCGGCCAGCCGTGGTGGCGAGGGGAGGGGTAGACTGGAGCGAAGCAGTAGTTTGGTAAGGGAAGGGCATGGTTCTTCCTCGCTGGAGCATGGGTGCTGCTCCAGTGGGTCGCCGATGAACTGCGATGTCTACCTCTCGAGGCGGGAGGCGTTGTCTGCAGTTCGTCCTGCGGGAGCCCATCATAAGCACCCGTGGCTGCGTCTCCGTGGCATCAAAGGCTCTCTCATCTACATGGCCGGCCAAGGAGGCGAGGGGGGAGAGAAGGAGAGCCGCGATGGAGCTGTTGACCTAGCTGCTTTGCTGCCGCGACCGAGAAGGAGCACTGGTTGATCGTCGAACCAGGGTTTTTCATGTCTGATTTGAGCCATGTCGTTAACGTGCATATATATTTGCCACATGTCAATCGATAGTCAGTTTAAAATCCCACCAGCTCAGTCATGTGAACATGGAAAATAATTTTATAGGACCTGGTCCATAAAATCACCGCGATGGGCCAACTCCTATGATTAACATGTGTCCAATAGAGAGAAATCATGCGTGTGAGCACTGCCTCTTCCGTCGCTCTCACTGGCCCCCTCTAAAACAAGCCGCCACTCCCCCATTCGACAACTAGAGGTAGCTCACCTGAGGTTCCGTGGCATCATACCCCTGCGTGCTTCAACATAGTGATTTGCATGGCCTCTGCAGTCGCTATCAACACTTGGATAATTTAGGGCGCTAGTTTGGCTTTCATCTTGTTTAATCGCAGACTGAAGCTCTGGAAGCTTCTGGGTATGTACGTGAAGCTTATCGGTAACTTACGTACGTGAGGATTTTTCTAGATAGATGACGTATGCAGTACAGAAACCGGCAGAGACAAAGTGCTCTCGCTTACGTAACAGCATCGACGTCATGCAAATAACATGATGACTGGACTCTGCATGACTCTTCCTCTTCGGGAAACTGAGGCTGTTTTTGGTCGTATCATACTGCAACTTTGTACTTCATCCGTTTCAAAATATAAGATATTTTGAAATGGAGGAAGTAGTTTGTTGACCTCCCTATATATACTCATAATTTTGTCTCACAGGGCAAAAGGCCCTCACAGGGCTGCGGAACCTTTAGTCCCGGGACTGTTTTTTTTTTTTGAAATTTATTTTTAATTTTTTCTTGAACTTTTGAATTATTTCACTCGTGAATCACTCACTTGGAATATTTTTAATACTAACTATACTTAATCTTAGATCAAATTGCACCCCGATCGGTCACCCATCCAAGCACTACTCCACTCTCAGCACGCTTAACTTCTCCATTCCATCAGGATGTCCTCGCGTGAAGGACAGACTACCATATCAATCTTATTAACGCATATCAATATGTCACACATCTTTATTTTTCGAAATGACAAACAACTATTTAAATAAACAACAATAAATAAGTAATAATAATATTTTATTCTAATGAAAATAAATAACTATTTAAAATAATATTTTATTTATTTATTGCCATTTATTTATTTAATATGACATAAATAATATCTTTAAATTTGTAAATCGAAATTCGACAAATCAGGATGTCATGCCGCAACCCTTTGGAGTCTCCAACGGGAACTAAAGGTCCCGTTTGACGAGGGACTAGAGCTAGTCGTGCCCCTCGGCGGTACTAGCCGTTCCAACCGGGACTAGTGCTACATTAGTCCCGGACCCAGACACGACCAAAACTAGTGCTCCGGACGGAAGTCCATTTTTCTATTAGTGTTAGCATAATTAATTTTAAACAGTGTTAACTGAGTAACTAGCGAATCATGTTTTTATTTGCGGGTATGCTTTCTTTTCTTATGAACTATACTACGGTTTGTTTACATCATAATATGTTGTTGAAAATTAGTCAATAATAGGCAAAAGCATGGAGCAAACGGGATTATATATTATAATGTAACTCACTCTTGATACAACACTTAAATTCTAAAGCACATTCTATGGTAAAAATAACAGTTAACCCATCACTAGGCTCGCCGGTATAGAAACACCGATTTGGTGCATATGAGCCCAATGCAGTTTCCCAATTCCTTTGTTAAATTAGCGTTGTAACTTAAGCTAGAAAAAGGTCCTCTATGTCCTATCCTTTCTTTGGTGGTGCGACTAGCGCCGGCGGAGGCACGTGGAGTCATGCGTCTGATGGATCTCCTGGGATGGTCTTTTATATGTCCATTGGTCTTGTTTCAGGTCAATATCTTTCGATATATGGTTGTCATCATTTGCGATGGTTGCTACTACAGTGGATTGGTACTTTGTAGGCATAGCAGGAGAATTTCTTGTTTGTCTACTAAAACAAGTTCTACTATGACAAGTTTTGTCCGGCTCCGGTTATAAAAGCACGAGCACGATGACGCGTCTTCGGCTCGTGCTAGCATCTGTAGTCGTCGCTAGGTTGTTTAATGACTATTTGTAATTTTATTGCTTTTAGTGCTCTTTGTATTGATTGATGATTATTAATAGACCGGTGAAATTTCCGAAAAAAAAAACCTTACTTTTACTGAAATATAGTACCAATTAACTCATAATATTTTGCTGTATGTAGTACGTACTCCAGTTGATGATCATTACTACTTCTAACGAACATCCGAGTGATCTCTCTGGTGTGAACTAGGTAGACTCATCGAGGGAAGAATAGTAGTGAATAATTAAGGAAGCCAGTTGGCTGCTTACTTACTGGAGTTAATGTTGGCGTGTTTCTTTGTATCACACGGCGGCTGACATCGTATCTAACGCGCCAAGGTCGTCCACGTCGGTTCTGGCTTCAACGTGTAACACGCACGTGAGGCGATCGGACGGCTCTGCGAGCTGCGAGCCTTCCTCTCTACGGTATCCCTAACTATATATTTCTCAGATAGTAGCCCATTGTCAGAGAGACAGATCGACACGCAGACACAAAGATCCAGTCAACCATCAGCTGCCAAGCTGCGAGGCTTCGTTCCTACGAGATCCCCCCATTGTCAAACCACCGCGGCTAAGCAACCTCCAACGCTCCATGGCGCCGTCGACGGAGTGCGTCGTGACGACCACCCGGCGCGCCGGACACACGATCACGCACAGCTTCCTCGCGGATCTTCCGGACATGATCACCTACCACCCGCGCGACGGCGACCGCGCCTGCAGTCTCGCCGGCGGGCAGGGAATCCAGCCGGGCGGCCGGGCGCGCACCGAAGCACGACACGACGCCCGCATGCGACACATCCACACGGCGGGGCCGTCGCGCGCCACCGCCAGACACGTTGTACTCAACGTGCCGCGGACAGACGACAGATCGGCCGCCGGCGGCCACACGCGCACCGACGCCGGACACCGTGCAGCGAACGTACCACCACGGAGAGACGACAAGCCGGCCGCCGACGGCCGCGCTGGCAGATCGGCGGGCATCGCCGTTCCATGGAGCTCTGCCGCCGGGCGCGCGTACGGGAGCAGGGGCAAGCCGTCCGCCATAGCACAGATGATGGCCGGCTGCTCTGTAATTTACTACGATGACGAAGAACTACTGGTCCAGCGGCTTCTCCGGTGGTCCGCTACGGCATTGGCCGTCTTCGTTGCTGGTATCTGCGGCCGGCGCGACCCAGACGTGTGCCGCCGAGACGATGGCCCGATAAACGTTCGGTTTGGAGGTCGACCGAATCCCCATGTTTCACGGGCTCCCTACTTCCCCACACCTTGAGCTCATATTTTCCCCTAAAAAAAAACTCTACTGTAAATAGCATTATTCACTTTTTTACACCGGTACTCTCTGCCTTGCCACTGCACTTGGGTATCGAGTCTGTAATCTTTTTGTTTTTGCGGCTGTACTTCTTTGGGAATCTATTTGCTCGTTGGTTTGAGACTGCTTATTAAGCTTGTTGCGTGCGTGATGTCTTTTCTATAATTAGTTCAGTGGAATTGGATTTAATTGTGTGCCATATGGGTAAACATGTAGTAGTACTTTGGAGACGATGGAACAACTATATATTGGTGAGCATAATTATCTAATATAATGATGTTGATTGAAGATGCGGAGTAACATGTTTTGGTGGAGGAAGAGATCTATTAATTAAAGTTTACGAGAGACAAATAAATACGGTCTGGAGGTTGAAGATGAAGGGTATCTCAAGGATTTTGGTATAATTTTCCTTTTTGTTGATGTGTTTTGTAATGCTCATTGTTTCTTTTAATGCCAAAGTTATCTTGGATAGGCTATTGTAATATGTGCAGGAATTGAACGTTTCAAAAAAAAGAATGAATCACCGGGCTCTGCATCTCATATGGTCAAACTTTTTTTATTGCAAAAGGTTTTCCACTTGTTTCCGCTACGTGTTTCAGTAAATACTACTACTAGTAAAAAAAGTACCAATTGTCGTTATGCGGTGCCGACATATGTAGCCCATTAGGGCACCTACAATGAAGGCGCTAACTAAGGGCGCCAGAAATCCTGGTAGTTTCGCTCGATTCCCATCCAATACCAGGAAAAAGGATAGCATCGACGCAGGACTTGCCACCGGATGTTCTAGATTTTTCTCCTGGTTTTGATTTAATAAGCGTCAGGTGCAACCGAAGACGAGAAAAGAAAGACGCCAAGGAGGGGGCGCTTAGATGATTTTCCAGTTTACTTATCTTTATTTTTTTTCACTTGAGCGCCTATGTAAGCGCTCACCAATGTACATGCCCTTACACCACGCGGATAATACCCAAATTTAGACTATGGAGTAGCATACATCTGCCAGCGTCTGACTCCGTATCAATTGAAAAATCCAGGATTAACCAGAGTATAAAAAGGCCGGCATGAGCTAGCTAGCTTACACACCAGCGGTTGAGCCTAGGAAATCAGCGGCATGTTCCAATGGATAAGCCGTATCTATCTCCAAAAGTCGAACCACCTAAAGTTCGACCAAGTTTCAAGAAAAACATTCAATATGTATAATTCCAAATCAACACCGTTTAACACAGCAAAGAATAGTTTATTCTAAAAAAATCTATACATTATTATAGTTTATATGATATCTATACACTATTATAGTTTATTCTAAAAAAATCTTAAAATTTATTCAGCTTGAATTTTTTTTTAAAATGCTTTATTCATCAGGGATATAGTATACAACATCATGTAGAAATGAGTCACGGTTGACTGTATGGCAGGATGTGTTCTTCCTCAGATACAAAGACCAAAGCAGAGATGTTCATCTGCACGTAAAGGGACTGATATACTACGCTCATATATGCGTGTTGGTAAGTTATAGTTCTCAGCGAGCTGAAATTTTATTATGGGCATCCAAATGTTGTTATTTTACCTTTTACATTTTTGTTTGGTTCTGCGTATTGGTAATGATCTAGGCGGCTTTCTACTTCTTTGCATTAAACACTGTGCATCGAGAACTACATGCTAAAATGATCGCATACGGTTCAAAAACATGGCTCGAAACAATCTCATAATATTGTTTCGGAGGATGCCCCAAAGCCTCCTATGTACAAAAATAAGCAAGAAAAATGGAACAAGAAACAATAGAGTGGGAGGGGTTTCTAGAGGACAAACTATATGTTGACATCTCATATGGTCTAGAATCATGTTTTTATTACAAATACTTAATACATACAACCTAAAACACTTAAACATGTCCTGTACATTATTAGGATGACTAGCTGAATACCCGTGCGTTGCTACGGAACAAAAGGAAAAAAACATATCATAATTATTTAGGGTCACACCTTGTTACCAGAAATATTACACTGTTACATCCGTCCTGCTTTTTCTGGGCATGAATTTAATCCTAAAGCACAGGAAAAGGAACTTAGTGAATGGAGAATAGCTAGAGAGCTCCATAATATTAGCAGATGCACGCCTCACTGCTGGTGAAGTCCTTGCTGGACTTCTAAACAGTTTGATGAAGTTTGCCTTCAGTCAACAAATTTTAATAAAAGTCAGCATAACATTAATTTAAATATATATCCCATATATTGTAGCAACCAAGAAAGACAATTTTTAATGGCTTCCAACACCACATCGACAGAGTCACGGACACCACGTGAATCTGCGAGATGAGCAAAAAAATTGGGGACAGATGGGATCCCCGTCCTCATGTGCAGGTCAGGCTACACCACCACAAAATCTCTACGCTTGTGAGTTCCGACACAACGGCCAGCTTCACAGCTAATGCAATTGGGACTCCATCGTCTAGCTAATTCTAGATTCTAGATATGCAAGAATCATATAGTACCTAAATTTTCTCATCGGCCCTGGATGAACAGGCCTTTGGATAGCTACCATCGCCTGCTCACCTCTCTCCCACGGCAATTACCAGCACCACTGACTGCTCCTTGCCCTGCTTCGTTTCCGCCAGTATGTTCCAGAAGGGCAGGGGCCTCACGTCAGCTTCAAGACAAACCGGATGGGACAGCGTCGCTCGCGTGGGTTTCCTACCTTCCTTGGTATTGCGGTACGCAGCTGCGTCAAGCATGCCCAAGGACAGGGTCCGGGAGGTCAGCACGACCAAGCACAAATCGAAGATGAGCAGGGACTTACCATTCCAACATCGGCAGAGAAGCACGCCGGCGCCCCTCACCCGCCACCGACGCGGGTCGCACTCCCCCGCTTCTCCCGCCGGCGAAAGAAGCCGACCGCCAAGGACCAAGCATCTCCACACAGGAAATGAGGGCGCGAGAAGGCTCCTCTCTAGTCCGGTCACCGTCGCCATTCCTTCGCCGGCCGTGGGGGCTGTAAGACGAGGCAAGGGTGAGGGGTCACCGGGGAGAGGGGGAAGGGCCTGGGCCTGGGGGCGGTATGAAGGTTCAGGAAGAGGAGAGGAGGAGGGCGGCGTACATAGGACGGATGGATCGGCGAAGACCGCCTCCTCCTTCCCCTTGCGTCGGCGGCGATGGGAGACGGTGGCTCGGCTGCCGGGGATCGAGGATGGCATGGCGAGGCGGCGGCGACCGGACACGGGCGCGCCCGCGAGATTGGAGCAGCTCGAGGGGAAGGCCGACGGAGACGATCAGGGGCGCGTTGGTTCGGGGCACGCGGGGAGAGCTGCTGGCGGCAGAGCTTGGAGACAAGGACATGGCGGCGACGCGCGCTAGCAGTGACGGCGGTGGACAGGAGTCAGAAGGGGATCGCGGTCGCGGGATGAGGGCTCGGGGCGTCGACAGTGGTTGACTTGGCGGTGGCACTACTTGTAATACTTCCAAACCAGCAGGGGCAAAAGAGTCCACAAATCGGCAGACGGAAAAAACTAGGCAGCGACGAACGCCCTGAATCTTTACCATTCCAACATCGGCACAGAAGCACGCCGGCGCCCCTCGCCCGCCACCGACGCGGGTCGCACTGCCCCGCTTCTCCCGCCGGCGAAAGAAGCCGACCGCCAAGGACCAAGCATCTCCACACAGGAAATGAGGGCGCGAGAAGGCTCCTCTCTAGTCCGGTCACCGTCCCCATTCCTTCGCCGGCCGTGGGGGCTGTAAGACGAGGCAAGGGTGAGGGGTCACCGGGGAGAGGGGGAAGGGCCTGGGCCTGGGGGCGGTATGAAGGTTCAGGAAGAGGAGAGGAGGAGGGTGGCGTACATAGGACAGATGGATCGGCAAAGACCGGCTCCTCCTTCCCCTTGCGTCGGCGGCGATGGGAGACGGTGGCTCGGCTGCCGGGGATCGAGGATGGCATGGCGAGGCGGCAGCGACCGGACACGGGCGCGCCCGCGAGATTGGAGCAGCTAGAGGGGAAGGCCGACGGAGACGATCAGGGGCGCGTTGGTTCGGGGCACGCGGGGAGAGCTGCTGGCAGCAGAGCTTGGAGACAAGGACATGGCGGCGACGCGCGCTAGCAGTGACGGCGGTGGACAGGAGTCAGAAGGGGATCGCGGTCGTGGGATGAGGGCTCGGGGCGTCGACAGTGGTTGACTTGGCGGTGGCACTACTTGTAATACTTCCAAACCAGCAGGGGCAAAAGAGTCCACAAATCGGCAGACGGAAAAAACTGGGCAGCGACGAACGCCCTGAATCTTTACCATTCCAACATCGGCACAGAAGCACGCCGGCGCCCCTCACCCGCCACCGACGCGGGTCGCACTGCCCCGCTTCTCCCGCCGGCGAAAGAAGCCGACCGCCAAGGACCAAGCATCTCCACACAGGAAATGAGGGCGCGAGAAGGCTCCTCTCTAGTCCGGTCACCGTCGCCATTCCTTCGCCGGCCGTGGGGGCTGTAAGACGAGGCAAGGGTGAGGGGTCACCGGGGAGAGGGGGAAGGGCCTGGGCCTGGGGGCGGTATGAAGGTTCAGGAAGAGGAGAGGAGGAGGGCGGCGTACATAGGACAGATGGATCGGCGAAGACCGCCTCCTCCTTCCCCTTGCGTCGGTGGTGATGGGAGACGGTGGCTCGGCTGCCGGGGATCGAGGATGGCATGGCGAGGTGGCGGCGACCGGACACGGGCGCGCCCGCGAGATTGGAGCAGCTCGAGGGGAAGGCCGACGGAGACGATCAGGGGCGCGTTGGTTCGGGGCACGCGGGGAGAGCTGCTGGCGGCAGAGCTTGGAGACAAGGACATGGCGGCGACGCGCGCTAGCAGTGACGGCGGTGGACAGGAGTCAGAAGGGGATCGCGGTCGCGGGATGAGGGCTCGGGGCGTCGACAGTGGTTGACTTGGCGGTGGCACTACTTGTAATACTTCCAAACCAGCAGGGGCAAAAGAGTCCACAAATCGGCAGACGGAAAAAACTGGGCAGCGACGAACGCCCTGAATCTTTACCATTCCAACATCGGCAGAGAAGCACGCCGGCGCCCCTCACCCGCCACCGACGCGGGTCGCACTCCCCCGCTTCTCCCGTCGGCGAAAGAAGCTGACCGCCAAGGACCAAGCATCTCCACACAGGAAATGAGGGCGCGAGAAGGCTCCTCTCCAGTCCGGTCACCGTCGCCATTCCTTCGCCGGCCGTGGGGGCTGTAAGACGAGGCGAGGGTGAGGGGTCACCGGGGAGAGGGGGAAGGGCCTGGGTGTAACTACCTCGGTGAATTACGCTCTTAGTTATATGCCTGGATGAGCGGAAATGGTTAAAATAGTACGGTGGGGCCAAATGCCACTCACAGGTAGACCTTTCGGCCGTCCTAACCATTTTTAGAACATCGGGACAAGAACGAGCGGCGTAATCGGCAGGCGAAGGGATCAACTACATACACAAATGAGTATGTATGCAAGCCACATACAACAGTCCTCAGAGCCATTCCATCTAAAAAGAAATAGAAATATTGCAACGCCATACGGCAAAATCCAAATATCCTAGATAGAGATAATATTTTAGGATAGCTCCTCATACATCAAACATCAGAGTATCAGGCGGAAGCAGAAAACAAGATCCGAGTATGGATAAGAAGCAAATCGGCATAAGATGCCACATAAATAAACACATCCCGCCCACAGATCTCACGGATCCCCGTTCCCGGAATCTCTACACCGAGTGATCGTTGCCAACATCGTCCGTCTCCTCCACCCAGTATCCATCTTGCGAGTATACCTGTTCATCTGAATCAATCAATTTATCGCGTGAGACCCTAGGGGTACTCAACAAGTCTTTATGCCTCTAAAGGGGACACAACCTAGGGTGACGCAATTACAGCAAAAGATAATAACTAACAAGTCTATAGATACTCGCTAACCATCCGCCTAACCAATGATACACGGATGTTCGTTAATTAATAACAACAGTTATAACAGTAATATTAACCGATCCATCCTCCTCCTCGCTTACCAACGAGGAAGCGGACGAACAACCCCCCATCCGTTGGCAGTTTTATTAACCATTCCATGAGGGTTGCACTATTTACTAGTCAGGTACTTAGTCAAATTAAAAACGGTACTTTAGTTATACTTGTCTATGATCGAGAAACTGTGCTCCAAGTCGTCCATAACGGCTTTCAGAAAGATTTACCCTGCAGGGGTGCACAAATATCAACACACACTCGATCAACCTCGGAAAAACCAAATCAAAACCCAACGAGGCATTCTCGACAAAGCGATCACAAGATTCAGAAATGTTTCAGGGGGGCACCCCATTAAGCTACCCGCAACGAAGTTGGCCGGCTCCGAGACGAACCCAAGGTTTGTGTCAATGGCTGTAGACGACTGGGAACCCGAAAATGTGACTGGGCTTGTCGATACCGCGAAAACATTCAAAACAGTACATATGCTCCACGCACAATCTTAAATAAAGCAGTAACATGGCATAAGTACAGGATAGTAATAAAGCCCCAAACTACTTTGTGGCCCCAAGAAATAAGAATGAATCAAGCTCTGGCTCAGGGGGGTCCATAAGGCCTCCCGGATGTGGATAGTGCGAATAATCAAGGAACAGGAATCAAGTACTCGGGGTCCTACGGGACACAAGTGAGCATGAAGAACCAAATAGCAGATATTGCTCACCGGTGCCACTTTCATTAGTTATCCCATTACTACTCAGGTTGAGTTGTTTAGGTACCTCGTTATCCATCAGACACTCACATACCCTACACATGCTGTTCTATGACCCGCATGGCTCAAACAACTCCTGTAGTAATGGCTCATGGGATGGAGGAACAAGCTTCAGTGGGGTTTAAAAGTAAAGACTATGCAGTACTTGGGATTCAGTTTAATGCAATCGCGACTCAATGATGCAAGAATAATATAGAGGCAATAGGTACTATATGTATGCAAGCATGTGGTAGTGCTTGCCTGGCAGCTCAGTTGAAGCGAGGGACGGATCTAGGTAGTGCTCCTGGGTTTCCTGATATATCCCCTGCTCAGCGTCTATTCGAAGAAGAACCAAACAAACAAGGGCCAACATAAATAGAGTGCACAAGCATATGAATTAAAATGCGACAAGCAAACAATCATGCCATGATGAATGATGCACAATTTGCATGACAATAATGTAGCATGGTATGGGTGAGGTGTGGGGTACAAGATTAAAGCATTTTATTAAGTTTTTAGCCCGGTTTGCTCTCATAACACTTGCTGTATACTCATTATTCATATGATGCATGCTGCAATTCAGAACATGGAATGCATAGATAGAACGGGCTCGTCGCGCTGATCGATTTAGACATATTATTTGTCAAATTTGGAGTTATAAAACTAAAGTTATAAATTAATTAAGAAAAAGGGCATTTTATTGTAATTCTAATCATCTCGAAATTTTAAAGTGCTCAAACATTATTTTGAATAGCATATTTGAATTCCTCACATTTTTCTGATTCCAAAACATATATTATATGTATTATTTGGATTTGTATTTTAAAAGTTATTTAAAATCTGATTTGAATTTGAATTTAAACAATTTCTGGATAGTTTAATTAAAAACAGAAATTGGAAAAATACTTTTTATACTCAGGCGAATTCAGCCCCAGTCACTGACGGGTGGGCCAGCGGCTGACTGGGTCACACAGCGCGTGGAGGACTTTTCTCACCGCCGCGTACTTAGCCTCTACGACTGACAGATGGGCCAGCGGCTACGGGCCCACGTGACAGAGGCCGAACCCCGCAGCGGCTGACAGATGGGGCGTGCTGGAGCGCGGGTTGAGCCGATTAAAACGCAGACGCCTTTTTGTAAAAATGCATCGAGAGACTGACTAGTGGGGCTGGGCGTACCGCGGGTTGAGGCGGCAAAAGAAGCAGGAGGGGGGGGGGGGGTATTTGCAAAACGGGGGCCACGGTACTGTGGATCTTCTCCACTGTCTGGCGGCAGATCTGCACGCGGCGCGGAATGGGGACTCGAACCAGGGACCTGGGACTAGCGCTCGGCGGCGGCAACCAGTGCGGTAGGACACGGGTGATGACAGGAGGGAGCAACGCGGCTAGGTGAGGCTCTATGCTGTGCGGAAAAACGTGCAGACACCAGCAACTGACGACGCACCGAGGGCGTTCGGTGTAAGGTCCGGCGCGGCTAGACGACGACGGCGAAGATGGGGTTGTCTGGGAGGTACAGGGGCTCACCGCGGGCTCGACGGAGGGCTCGGATCGAGGCGAGGAGCTGCGGAGCGGCGAGGTTGCAGACGTCCCGAATCTAGGGTTTGCGGCAGAGCGGCGATGGTACTGGCGGTTCTGGTGCTCCTCCTCCTCGCTGGCGCGTCCAAGGCGAAGTAGGGGATCCTCCTCGAGCGCCTCGACCACCTCCACGTCAACCACGACGACAGGAACTAGGAGTAGGCGGCAGTACTG
Source organism: Avena sativa (assembly GCA_916181665.1). Classification (NCBI taxonomy): domain Eukaryota; kingdom Viridiplantae; phylum Streptophyta; class Magnoliopsida; order Poales; family Poaceae; genus Avena; species Avena sativa. The sequence goes on from OV702295.1 coordinate 469,300,227, forward strand.
ACGGCGGCCGGCGAGAGACGATGGCGTCAGAGAAGAAGAAGAAAAGGAGAGGGCAGGGCTCCGAGGTGGATCTGGGCGAAGCCAGGAGGCGTGAGGAGAGGGTAAAGCGAGGGAGAGAGGGGAGGATGCCGTGGGGGAGCGGCTAGGAATAAAGGTGGTCTCGGCCACCTTTAGTTCTCCTCCCTCACGTGCTTGTCATGTACGACTAGAGGCAGGGAGAGGGGCTGCCGATGGGCCAGGGTGAGGGGAAGGAGGCCGGCTCGGATGGCGGGGCCTCATGGCAGGGAGAGAAAAGAGAAAGATAGAGAGAGGACGAGAGGGAGAGGGGAGGCTCGAGGGAGCTAGGGTAGGAGGGAGTAGCTTCGTCTGGGGAGAGAGAGGAAGCTGGGGTGTGGGGCCAGCATGGCAGGCTCGGGTGGTGTCCATCAGAGGGGGGGGGGGGGGCTCGGCTAAGGTGTAAAGAGAGAGGTGAGGTGAGGGTTAGGGCAAGAAATTAGGGTTTAGGCTAAAACTAGGGTTAGAGACAAAAAGGTTATAGAGGGTTAGGGTTAAGGAATGGTTTGGTGGAGTACTTGTCAAGAATAGAAAAAGGGTGGTGGTGATTGGGTCTCCACTTCACAACAAGCACCAAGTGCAACTCCAATAAAAGAGGGAAAAGAAGAAGGTGTAAAACTTGCATGGCCCATGCATGGGAACTCAAGGGCCACTTTATATTTGTAAAACAAATATAATTCACACGGGCACTATATTGTGATGCATGCATTCAAATAGAACCAAGGCCAAACAAGAAGCTTCAAGTTTGATTCCTCATATGGTATGGATGAAAATAAGCATAGATGAATATAAATGGCTATACTAGTGTGTGGTTCCACTAGATGATTATTTAGCCACAATTATATTTAAACATGCTCGATTGTTCAAAACATACCCTATGGAAGATATATGAAGTGTTCTACTCACATGGCATGCGAAGGTGGCCATGTGGCTCTCATAAACCAATAACGTGGAAACAATATGGTGCATATATGAGAGCATGTGGAGTTAGAAGTAGATCCATCCCAACCTATATGAGCTAGAGATGAAAACAAAATAAAATGCAAAGCTCACATGTAGTAGGGTGGTGGAATTATGGGGTGGTGACAAGAAAGGTGGTGGAATTATGGGGTGGTGACAAGAAAGGTGGTGGGATTAAATAAAAGATATGCCCCAACTCAATTTGGGCATCAAGCATTTATCAAGATTCAAATACAATATATCAAGAGCCAAATACAATTAATAATGCATATGAGAGAAGAACCAAATCAAAAGGGTTTATATGATGCTCAAATGCAAGGTGGCATGATGACATGAGCATGATGTAATTATGATGCAACAATTATATATAGGAAGTAGCCATTATATTATTAAACCAAGTAGCATTACAATTGTTAGACAATTGGGATGCTACAACTCTCCCCCACTAAACAGGAATCTCGCCCCGAGATTCTAGGAAGAAGAAGAAGACTCAAAGAGGGTAGGATACTTGGCACGGAGCTCATCTTCACGTTCCCAAGTGGCTTCATCCACGGAATGGTGCGACCACTGCACCTTGCAGAACTTGATGGACTTGTTGCGAGTCCTTCTTTCTGCGACTTCAAGGATTTTTGTGGGGTGTTCTTGATAAGACATGTCTTCTTGGAGATTGATAAGCTCATGGTCCACGGTCCTGCCGGGATCCTTGAAGCACTTCTTGAGTTGAGAGATGTGGAAAACATCATGGACCTTGAGTTTTTCAGGAAGTTCAAGAGCATAAGCAACTTCTCCTGTTCTTCCATGGATTTTGAACGGACCGATGTATCTAGGAGCCAGCTTTCCTTTGATACCAAAGCGGTGCGTGCCTCTCATGGGAGTGACACGAAGGTAAACGAGATCACCAGGGACATACTCCATGTCCGTGTGCTTTCTGTCATAATTGCTCTTCTGGCGACTTTGAGCAATCTTCAGATTTTCAAGAATGACGTGAACCTTTTCCTCCGCTTGAGTTACAATGTCGGGGCCAAACAATATTCTTTCACCTGCGCCCGACCAACCAATCGGAGTTCTGCATTTGCGACCATAGAGAGCCTCAAATGGTGCCATCTTTAGACTTTTCTGGAAGCTGTTGTTGTAAGAGAATTCAGCATAAGGAAGACATTCTTCCCACTTCATGCCGAAAGAGATGACGCAAGCACGGAGCATATCTTCCAGAATCTGATTGATCCTTTCAACTTGTCCTTGTGACTGAGGGTGGTAAGCTGTGCTGAAGTTCAATTTTGTTCCCAAAGCATTTTGGAAACTTCCCCAGAACTTGGAAGTGAAGATGCTTCCACGGTCCGAACTGATCTCAAGAGGGACTCCATACAGAGAGACAATTCTGTTGATATAGAGCTCAGCCAACTGAATTGCAGAGATTGTTTCCTTGACGGGAAAGAAGTGAGCCACTTTAGAAAGCCTGTGAATGACAACAAAGATTGCATTGTTGCCCTTCTGCGACCTTGGAAAACCAGTGATGAAGTCCATCTCTACTTTCTCCCATTTCCATTCCGGGGGTTTCAATGGCTGTAGAAGACCGGAAGGTTTCTGATGGACAACTTTAACTCTGCGGCAGACATCACAGTCCGAGACATACTTGGCACAATATCGTTTCAACCCAGGCCACCAATATTGTGTTTTCAAGTCCATGTACATCTTTGTGCTGCCAGGGTGGATAGAAAGAACAGAATCATGCGCCTCCTTGAGAACTTGCTCTCTCAAACCCGGGTAGTTCGGAACAAACATCCGGTGTTGAAAGAAAAGAGTGCCTTGGTCATCGACATGGAAGGACTCATACTTCGGAAGCTGAATGTTGGAAATGATCTTTTTAGTGTAAGGATCCCCAAGTTGAATGGAGCGAACCTTTTCTTCTAAGAGAGGGGTTGCCAGAAGGTTCAGAAGATGCCCTTGATCCACAATTTCAAGGTTGAGCTGACGGAATTCCTCGCACAAGAGAGGCTGTTGTTCTTCCACCATGAGGTTGCTGACATAAGCTTTGCGGCTGAGAGCATCGGCCATGACATTAGCTTTGCCCGGAGTGTAGTTGATGGTCAAATCAAAATCATTGATTGCTTCAATCCACCTCCTCTGACGAAGGTTGAGATCAGGCTGTGTGAAGATATACTTTAGACTCTTGTGATCAGAAAAGATTTCACAACGGTTGCCAAGCAAGTAGTGCCTCCATACTTTCAAAGCAAAGACAACTGCTGTGAGTTCGAGGTCATGTGTAGGATAGTTGATCTCATGCGTCTTCAACTGTCGAGAGGCATAAGCAACAACTTGTTTTTCTTGCATAAGGACCGCACCCAATCCTTGCAATGAGGCATCACAGAATATCTGGAAAGGCTTTGATGTATCTAAAGGAATCAAGACTGGTGTGGAAGTGAGCTTCTCTTTGAGTGTTTCAAAGCTTGCTTGACATGCAGGAGTCCAAAGGTATTTCTTGCCTTTCTTGAGGAGATCGGTAAGAGGCTTCGCAATCTTCGAGAAGTTCTGAACGAAGCGACGGTAATAACTAGCCAAACCAAGGAAACTCCGGACTTCTTTGACATTTACAGGAGGAAGCCAGTCAACAATTGTCTTTACAGTTTCTGGGATGACGGCAATGCCCTTGGCAGAGATGACGTGACCAAGATAGGTGACTTGAGGCAGCCAAAACTCGCATTTGGAGAACTTTGCATACAAGCGGTTCTCACGAAGTTTGTTTAGGACACACCGAAGGTGTTCTTCATGTTCTTCCTTTGACTTAGAATAGACTAGGATGTCATCCAGATAGACCACAACGAACTTATCAAGATACTCCATGAAAACCGAGTTCATAAGCCTCGAGAAGGTGGCAGGTGCGTTGGTGAGACCGAAAGACATGACCGTGTACTCATACAGGCCATAGCGGGTGGTGAAAGCTGTTTTTGGAACATATTCCTTGCGAATCTTGATTTGATGATAACCACTTCTCAAGTCAAGCTTAGAGAATACCACAGCTCCAGCTAGCTGATCGAAGAGATCATTAATCCGCGGAAGGGGATATTTATTCTTGATGGTTTTAGCATTGAGAGCCCGATAGTCAACACAAAGTCTATCAGTCTTGTCCCGCTTCTTCATAAAGATGGTTGGGCTACCCCAAGAAGAAGTACTGTGCTGAATGAAACCCAACTTCTCTTGTTCATCAAGCTGACGTTTGAGTTCAGCCAACTCAGCAGGACCCATTTTATAAGGCCGCTTAGAAATAGGAGCGGTTCCAGGTTCAAGCTCAATCACAAACTCGACCTCACGATCCGGAGGCATACCTGGCAACTCTTCAGGAAAGACATCTGGGAACTCACAGACCACCGGAACACTCTGAATAGCTTCCATAGCATCATCATTCAGAGCCGCCAAAGAGAAAAGCTAAATAGCAGGAGTCAGACTTGGAGAATAGACTATATGGCCTTCAGGAATTTTCAGAGAGACCGAGCGTTCAGCACAATCAATCATAGTTGCATTTGCTGTCAACCAATCCATGCCCAAGATAACATCAATGTCAGAATTTCCCAGAAGGATCAATGAGGCCAGAAAATAAGAACCACCAATCTCAATTTGATTGCCATGGCTGATCTTGGTAGATAACATTCTTGCCCCGGGAGAAAGAACCATTAACTTTTTATCCAGCTGGTCTATAACTAGCTCATGCTCATTTGCAAATTTGTGAGAAACAAAAGAATGCGATGCACCAGAATCGAACAAAACTCATGCAGGAACTGAGTTAATAGGAAGCATACCCATCACAACTCCAGGTGCATGCTCAGCTTGAGCGACGTTGACATAGTTGGCACGAGCAACAGTAGACCCGGGCTTGGTGTTGATGTTGAGAGCCCGAGGTGGTGGTGCACGAACCATAGGAGAGCTTGCCGCAGGTCTTGGAGGTGGTGGAGGAAGAGCTTTGTTGTTCATTGGACAGTTCCAGTATTGATGCCCAGTGTTTCCACAAGTGTAACAAGCACCAGGTGGACGTGGAGCAATGTAGCCAGGGACTCCGCCAGACGCTCTAGGGTAGTTGTGGTTGTAGCCCCTAGGAGCCGCAGTGAAGGAGTTTGGTGGCCTTGCCGCGTAGCTTGAAGGTCTTGGTGGAGCCGGGAGCGACGGTGGGGTGTTAGGAACCCAGACACGACGCTTAGAAGGAGTTGACATAGCTGAAGAGCTTGCTGCATCACGGTTGTGTTTCTTTGACTCCTCAAACACTTGCCTACTTGCTTCTTCCTGCAGAGCTGTATGTTGGAGTTCTAGAAAAGACGCCGGCCTTGCATGTGTGATTGCATATTTAATCGATGCACTGAGCCCTTGTCTGAACCTCCTTTGCTTCTTCTTGTCATCAGAGATCTCATCGCCACCATAACGAGAAAGGTTCATGAAGTTTCTGATGTAGGTATTGACATTGTCATTGCCCTGCTTGAGGTTGAGAAACACTTCCTTCATCCTCTCCATGACAATTTCTGACAGATATTGCTCTTTGAAAGCTCTAGTGAACTGTTCCCAAGTAGGCTGAAAACCAGTGTAGTTTGCCTTGAGGTAATTCTCCCACCACAGAGCTGCATCTCCCTTCAGAAGGTGAGTGGCACATTTTACCCATTCTTGCTCAGGAACATCAGCAGTCACCAGTAACCTTGACATCTCACGCAACCAATCATCAGCATCAAGTGGTTGATCAGACACATCAAATTGGCGTGGGTTGAACTTCAGGAAGCTTTTGATGTCTCCTCGCTTGGGAGGTGGAGGTAGCGGAACAAACTCATTCCTCCTGACACTTTCTTCAAATCGCTGCTGGTTCTGCTGCATTGCTGCCAAGGCATTGGCGATACTTGCCAACGCAGTCCCCAGTTCAGGTTGTATATCCTCGTCAGAACGGCGTAGTGGTGCCATCCTGTGATTGATATAAAACACAAGTTAGTACCATAATGGAGAACAATAATAATCCAAAATAGTACCAAAATGGAATTAACCAAGATTTAAAGGATACAATTTACTAAGATGATATTAAAATATCAACAAAGTTCAAAGCACCTAGAAGATATTAAGCATATCGCACACGACTAAACAAGGAGTGTGGTACACAAACTACAAAGAAAAATTTTCCGCAAATTTCGGCATTAAAATACCACTATATGCGCAAAACCACTTAACGAATCAAGATTAGTAACTCTACCAATTCAATATACAAGAGCGAATGAGAAAAGTAGTGGTATGGTCGCGACTCCATCCCGCACTCAAATCATTACTCCACATATGAATAAGTAAAACACATATCCCAATACCTTCATCTTAAGATGAACCTAAAGATTAGTAACTACGGAAACGAACACCCCAAACAAAATAACGTCGGATAACAAAGAGTAAGACAGATCGCGTCGGTATACAACGAATCAGATAGATCGCGTCGGTTTGCAAAAGCCTGTCGGTATGGAATGTACCAATAGTTGATAACCAAAAGGCCGATAGTGATAACATGTTGGATGCAACAGATAGACAAGAAAACACACACACACACACAACCTATGGTACTACGGAACCCAGAACACGTGAATCCTAGTTTGAATTTTAGAAGAGGATTGAAAACGTTACACTTCCTTACCAGAAAATGGTGGGTGGGTGGGTAAGAAGAAAAATGGAAGCAGTCCTACTCTCACGTTTTGTTTTTCTCTAGTATACATAGCTACCAAAATATTTGCTAGACTGACAACGACCATTTGGCTGAGACCCTGAAGGGCGGGATGGCTCTGATACCAATTGTAACTACCTCGGTGAATTACGCTCTTAGTTATATGCCTGGATGAGCGGAAATGGTTAAAATAGTACGGTGGGGCCAAATGCCACTCACAGGTAGACCTTTCGGCCATCCTAACCATTTCCAGAACATCGGGACAAGAACGAGCGGCGTAATCGGCAGGCGAAGGGATCAACTACATACACAAATGAGTATGTATACAAGCCACATACAACAGTCCTCAGAGCCATTCCATCTAAAAAGAAATAGAAATATTGCAACGCCATACGGCAAGATCCAAATATCCTAGATAGAGAAAATATTTTAGGATAGCTCCTCATACATCAAACATCAGAGTATCTGAATAGACCTGGTAGTCACGAGCGCGGTATTGCTGCTGGAGGAGCCTTTCAGATGGGAGCATAGTGGATAGAGTTTTTTTCTATCTTTTCCGTATCTGTAGGTTCCTTCCCGCAAAAGCGAAGTTTGGAACTTATTTTATGAACCTCATGATTGTAACCCCCGATAGACTTGAAGTCCTGAAATCGGAGATGGGTCCATTCATGGAGTGCTTCAGGCAGGACAACTGCCTTCTGCTGTTCATACCTCGTCTTGAGGGCCTCAAACAAAGTAAGTGGGGATTCCTCCTCCAAATACTCAGACTTAAGATCTGAATGAATATGATGCCTTATAATGTACAAGGCAGCATATTTCTGCTCTTCTCTTAGCGGTGCAACTCCAGCCGGAAGGGGGTCCTCCGGGTTCTGGATGGCACACACTATCCCACGAGATGCAAGGGCGATCTTGACGTCCATGGCCCAGGTAGGGTAGTTGTGGCCATCGAGTTCGAGTGCATCGAACTCTCTTCCAGCCACCGGTTACCTACATGGGTAAACCATAGATTATTGAATTTACGCTTTAGTAAACCACAAACCATCATGGTTATGTTGTAATGAACTATGCAAAATTAATGATAAGTTCAAGAAGTGGGCTTGAAAATCATTAGTGTAAACTTCAAATTGTTAAGTATGACACATTGTAGATAATCTCCAAAAGAATTTTCGGAGTCCGTCTCACAGCACTAGAGAGTATAATCTGATAAAATCAGTAGATACTCATACTTCTAATGCCTTATGTCATGACTTAATAAAATGTTTGGGAGAGCACGTTGTTAAGCAATCATAATGTCAAATATGACAAAATGTAGGCTTTAAACAGAAGTGGTGATAATCTGCAGTGCAGTAGATCTAGCCACTACCTTGTGATCCCAAAACATCAATTTGACGAAATCACTTTGAATTTTTGCATACCAATTCGTGCTCGTATCGGGTCAAAAAGACTAAATTAAGATGATGAATTGATCTATTTGCAAGAATTTAAAAAACTCAATTGCAAACGGTGGATGTAATAAATCTTAACATGTGCAAACGCGGAAATATATTATATCACAAATTTTCTGAAATACACATAGTACTCGACAGATAAACAGTACTAAAAAAAACTCGTACTGAAAAATAGCAGAACTAGAACAGAGATTAATCTACTGCTAGGACTGTTGTTAAAAGACTAATATGCTAATTAGCTGAACCAAATACTAGCAAACTAGGCAAATACTAGAAATTGCTGGTGCTTGACCGCATGTGCATAGCAGCCTAGACTTTAATTGTACTACTACATAGCAACACAACCAGTGGCGGACCTTGCAAAGAATCTGTGGGGGGGGGGGGGGGGGGGGGGGGCGAAGCTAAAAGATGACATGTAAATTTGTTTTTCATACAAATCAAATCAAAGCAACAAGGCAGAATTTCTAATATTTATCAGGCACTCATATATTGATATTGATCTCGTCTACAAAATACAGTTATAAGACCAATGTATGTATAAGGTAGCCCAAAACAAAAGAAACCATCTACATCTACCATGACTGCCATTTACTACTTAACCATGGATTTTCGCTCATCACTACAGATCAGCTCTTCGCCTCTTTGCGCCGGTGAAATGTAAAAGAATATCCTCGTAGTCATACTTCTCGGCAATTTCCCTCTCTATGTTTACTAGCAAGCTATTTGCAAGAAACTCATCCTCCATTTTATTACGCAATCTTGTCTTAATAATCTTCAAAGAAGAGAAGGCGCGTTCAGCACTTGCCGTAGAAACCGGAAGAGTCACAAGCAACCGGAGGAGTCTATCAATCAAGTTATAGATGGAATGTCTCCCACTCTCAACAAGACAACGACAAAGGTTTGTCAATGTTGACACTTTTTTCAGCTCGCTGTCATTGGAAACATCCACAATAAAATGCTTGAGTTGCTGCTCCAAGCCATAAATTTCTTGTTGACTGAAATCAGCCGGATAATATTTCTTCACCATCTCACAAATATTAGCAGCATTGAAAGATCTAAATTTATTTGTAGGGATCAAAGTATCACTAGTGGACAGAAGATCCATTACCTTCTCACTGAACCGAAACTCTAGTTCATGGAGTTGAGTATCAAGTGTTGCTCGGAATATTTCCACTCGAAAAAATGCTCCTTAGTAAAAGAATCAGGCTGGCGACGAGCACGACCACCACGCAGAATGTAAATTGCCTCCAAATCTGGAATGTCAATAGAATGGTTTGCACAAAATTCAACAACTCGAAAAAAGAAGGCTTCCCAACCATCATCTGATCTCATCTTATTCAGGCGGACCTTTGTTGAGTATACTAGACGCATGGCATTTACTATGTCCTGTGATTTCTTTTGCAAAGCTTGACCAAGATCTTCAGTGATCTCCAATATTTCTTGCATTAAACATAAGACGAGTATAAACTCAAAAGAGGACAAGTAGATATAAGCTGTATCTCCATCTGCACGAATTGAGCCAGCTGTTCCATCTGAAGCTATTTTTTGAAGCACCAAACTTACTGCATTAAACATCGTCTTCAGGCTAGATATCGAACCCAAGTGTGAACCCCATCTTGTGTCGCCGGGTCGTTTTAGTGCACGTATTTGGTTTGCACCTTGACCAGTTTCAGCCTCATCAATAGCAAGTAGCCGAGCTAGTTCATCCAATTGAGCATCATGAAGCTCGTCATGACGCTTTGCAGAGGAGTCAACGGTGTTAACAATAAATAGAAGTTTTTGAAAGAATTGAGCAACAGGGACCACTTCTTTGGATGCAGCAATTAGCGCAAGTTGCAAACGATGAGCATAGCAATGGACATAATATGCATATGGGCATTCTCGAAAAAAAAGAGCTTGCAATCCATTGAACTCTCCCCTCATATTACTAGCCCCATCATACCCCTGGCCCCGAAGGTTTTGAACATCGAAAGCATTTTTGGATAATAAGGAGCTCAATACCTCTTTAAGTGTCGCGGCTTTGGTGCTTGTCACATGTATCAACTCAAAGAACCTCTCTTGCAAAATACCATCTTTATCCACAAATCTGAAAACCAATGCCATCTGCTCCCTCTTTGCTACATCACAAGTCTCATCAACCAAGATAGAAAACTTAGAATCCCCAATCTCTTCACGGATATGCTTCCTAACTTTATATGCATAAATGCCCAAAATCTCTTGTTGGATCTTTGGTGCTATATATTGTTCATTGTATTTAGCATCTCTAATAACTTCGGCAATCTCGGGATTGAATTCTGCAAGAAGCTTTCTTAACTCAAGAAAGTTCCCTTGGTTCTTAGACTCGCTTGTCTCATCATGGCCTCTAAAAGCACAAGATTGTGATGTGAGCCACTTCACCACTGCAATTGATACTTTTACTCTTAGCTGATTTCTTTCTATATCCCTCTGGTTGCCCACTGCTACAGCATGTGCTACATGACTTTTCTGATTCATCAAGTCTTGGCATGCTTTCGTTGCATTATTGTGTTCAGAGCAAGGTTCGGAACCAATGTGGTTTAAGAATGCACACTTCCTACCATCATTGACCTTCTTCCAATTTGCAAATCCATGTACTGTGAAGACATCGGAACCACCTCGTTTGTTTTTGTTTCTGCCGAACAAGAAGCAAAATAAACAATATGCGCGATGACTACTTTCCGAGTACTCCAACCATGCTGGAAAAAGACTGAACCAATTGTACTTAAAGCGTCGTTTCTGACTTCCTGTACCATAGGTTTTCTAATTCTTCAGAAGTGGCTGCATAGGGCCTAGTTTCAAATATGCACGTCGCACATCATCTCTTTGATTAGCTGGATATTGCCATATCTGTGGACGCAAGGCTGGGTCGCGCACCAAAGATTCAATACCAGAGAATATAACTTCATTTGTTTGAATTTGATGTACCTGCTCTTCATGATTTTGCTGTCCAAATTCAAGCAACAACAGAGGTGGCTGCACATGAATGGGTTCTACCGTTATTGGTTCAGGGTCTCCTTGTTCATTAGCTTAAGAGTCATCTCTTTTTTTTCTGAAAAATACATCATTGGTTTTTCCCTTGCCCATCGTTACTTCCTGCCAAGTGCCAACATATAGTGAATTAACAATTTTAACCAACAAGTTTAGTTTATGGCAAAATCTGTGACTAGCTAGCTTTTTCCCCAATTCTAAGATGCAAGAATCGGGACATCAAGATTCAAGAAATTAGATTGATACTTGATAGTATATTAGTATGTACAAAAGGGATTACCACTTACCAGGAAGCACGTTGCTCGTCGGACGGCCGGCCGGCCGGCCGGCCCGAGGGCTAGCTTGCACACGGGAGGAGATGGCAAGATGCAGATCGATCTTTCCTGCAGCTTGCGTGCCTGTGACCACGAATCCTTCCTGCTGAGCTGATCGATGCGCCGCGTGCAACCAGGACAAGATGAGCCAATTTCCAGCAGTCTGCCTCCGTCACCTAGCGGCCAGCGCCACCGGCGGCCGGCTGAGACGAGAGACGAGAAGACGCGATCCTTCCAGGCTTTTTTTTCCGCTTCGAGGTAGAACAAGAAGTGACATATGGGATTTATGGGCTGAATACTACGGGGTATTCAATAAAACTACTTTTTGCTGGGGGGGCGACAGCCCAGGTTCGCCCCCATGAACGTCCGCCCGTGCCTGGGGTGACGCAATTGCAGCAAAAGATAATAACTAACAAGTCTATAGATACTCGCTAACCATCCGCCTAACCAATGATAGATGGATGTTTGTTAATTAATAACAACAGTTATAACAGTAATATTAACCGATCCATCCTCCTCTTCGCTTACCAACGAGGAAGCGGACGAACAACCCCCCATCCGTTAGCAGTTTTATTAACCATTCCATGAGGGTTGCACTATTTACTAGTCAGGTACTTAGTCAAATTAAAAGCGGTACTTTAGTTATACTTGTCTATGATCGAGAAACTGTGCTCCAAGTCATCCATAACCGCGGACACGGCTTTCAGAAAGATTTACCCTGCAGGGGTGCACAAATAGCAACACACACTCGATCAACCTCGGAAAAACCAAATCAAAACCCAACGAGGCATTCTCGACAAAGCGCTCACAGGATTCAGAAATGTTTCAGGGGGCCACCCCATTAAGCTACCCTCAACGAAGTTGGCCGGCTCCGAGACGGACCCAAGGTTTGTGTCAATGGCTGTATACTTAAAATAAATTGGGATTGAAATGAAGAGTTTGTGTGATGGTTCATGACATTCTGCATACTTATTTTCGGTCTAGAAAAGGGTTGAGGCAGAAGGATCCCTTCTAGCCCGTACTATGTGATATAGCTTGATAATGTCTAGGCGATTCTAACTAAAAGAGGTTGAGAAGTGGTCTTATGAAGGTCCTGCTTCTCGTCGAGGATGGAGTAGACATCATCAACTATGTTGAAGATGCTATCTAATTGTTTGAGGATGATTTAGAGAGTGTTAGAAACTTGAATTTTATCTTATGAATTTGAATAAATGTCTAGTCTCAAGACGTTTTTTCACCAAAGGTATTTAATGGTTTTGGGGCAGCCAAGGTTATGTAAGAAATTCAAGGGAATATCTTTACTTGCAAAGTAGGGAGCTTTCCTCTGAAGACACATAAACAACCCTTCAATATTAGGATCGTGCAAGGTTTGGAATGTGGCGCATCTTGCTAGTCGTCTGGTTGGCTTGTCAATCTTTTTATGTTGTGTCACTGAAATATAATATTGTCTTCACTATGAAATCTCGGTCATATTGTAGAAAGCACTCTTAATAAAAAGGTGACTTATGCAATGTACCAAAATGTTGCGATAGTGATGTTGTAGAACATGTAGCATTGCAATGTTTGACATCTTTACACATACATGAGAAACTAATTTAGTTTACACATAAACGAGTATAGCATGATTAGTATGTTTTGTATGAAAAGATTTATCGCCTAAATTAATGGTGATAGCCAAGACAAACTTTTACCTAGCCCATTTAGCATGGAGTGGAATATAAGATATTATACCTGGATGTTTTGATACCTTGGAAACGCTCGCTTTACGAACAATATTTTTACATTGTCATTGATATGGGTGTGTTTACTATACAATAGTACAATTTTTTTTTCACTGATGGGTCCTAAAATCCCTCAATAATTCCATTTATAGGAACCCGGAGTTTAGCCCGAAGACATTTCTCTAACGGGTGGCATTGGTAATGGAGACTGTAAGATACCCATAGCGGGAGTATCATAGGTAGTATTATGCATGCAAAAAGCTGATGTGTCACCATAATTAATGAAGAAAAAGATGACAATGGTATCATAGCTAGATACCGTATCATAGCACATAGAATAAGAAAAATTAATATCAAATCGATCTTGTACACTCATTTGAATTGAGATTTTACAAAACAATAAATACTTTGAAACTATGATACTACCACATGATACCATGCACTATGGAGATAGTACCATACACCCCACTATGGAGATACCCTGGACCCACTCGGTGAGATTACATCTACAAATTTGTAAACATGTGACTAGGTCACGGGATGTAATATCACATCAACGAGTAAATGTGTTTGTCGGTAACAAGATCGAACTAGATATATAGATACCGAAGCTCAGATCTTGGACAAACTGGCCATCGTAGATCAAAGGGAATGGGACTCGATGTTCAAGGTTCAAAGGATCAAGTTAATCGTGGAATGAATGGGGGTATTATGTGTTTCCATATACCACTATTGGTCATTGATCGGAAAGTGTGTCGATCATGTCTATGTATTACCGAGCCGTAGGGTGTCACACATAAGAGTAGAGACGCTTAGAGATTGATCCAAAATCGTAGGAGAAAAAAGAGAGAATTCTGGAATTGTTTCGGGGAGATACCGAAACTGTTTCGGGAATATCCGATGATAATCGGAGGGGTCCGAAAGGTGTTTCAGAATGATAGGTATTAAATAATATATATTTAATATTAATTAAATGAATTAATATTAAAAATATTATTTAAATTGGATTTTGGGGGCAACCCATCTAATTGGGCCTCACCAGAGGAGGCCCAAGAGGGGGTCGCCACCCTAGGGATGGCCAAAAGGGGTCATCGGCCACGAAGTAGGCTCCCACCACGTGGGGCCCATGTAGGGGGCTGGTCGGCCGCCTCCTCCCACCTCCTCCCTTTGATTAGTCCCACTCCGGGACTTTGAGGGAGGTAGTACCTCTCTTCCATCTATATAAGATATAAGGAGGGGCACCCCTCTCCCAAAATCTATCCCATCAATTGGCTTTGCCTATTCTCTCTCCCTCTTCGTCATGTGTGGTTTCCAAGATTAGAATTGCATATGGGGATAGGGGTTTCTCCATCATACGCACGCTGTCGTGCTGTTAGACTCGGTCTGGATCAATCTTCTTCCACTAATTTGTTGGACCGAAGCCTGAGAGACGTCTCTACACCATATGTGGTGTAAGGCCACGAGGCACTGCCACTTGTGGTGCTTTGCTTGGAGCTTAGAGCCTGGACGTGACACGACCCCTATGTTGGCTACGTCGGACAAGGAGCAAGTAGTGACTGGCGAGGAGCTTCGCGACCTTGAGGTCGACTACGAGTACGACCACGTCATCCATGTCCCTCTCGGAACGTTTACCATGTTCGGTCTTCAAAGGTATGACCGCCTAATCCCCGCTTATTACTTTACATCTGCATAGATAGATCTTAGCCAGGTGTGTTTCTCACCGTAGGAGTTTTTTTATTTTCTGCTACGGAATCCCCTTCACCTACTAGTATCATATGCATGATATTAAAAAAAATACTATCCACTATGACCATCCTAATATAAGAGACCCGTCATTGGTACGCATGTCTCTTGCAAATACACTTTAGCACCAGTTAGAGATTTACATCAATAACAACGCGGATCGAACGTCACTAACCAGCCTTTTTCAGACATAGTTATAATAAATCCGTCAGAGACTATTTGTCTATGTTGATATTTAGCTCTGACGTTGTTTGTCTCTGACAATTAGTTGGCTTGTATGAAGTGGATGTGGCCGAGATTACCTAGTCACGTCAGGTCACACAATCCGCAATCCTGTCTAGTTCAGTCGAGGAACAACTAAAATGCATTACTCATCTTCGCTCCAAACTAAGTTTAAACTCGTGTCTTTACATGAATTCGACATTTCTGTGTCAATAGACACATGATGACCGGCATGGCCATATAGCCGTTCGGCATGCCTAGAGCGGTTGCTATGAGGTTGCGGAGGGCTCGGGGATAGCCTTTCGTGTGCGTCCTTTCGACGCTGCTGATGCGGCTACATGATGGGTCCCTCAGGCCCTGCACTCCCGTCTAGTTGAATTGACAAACAACTAAAATGCATTACTTACGTTCGTTCTAAACCGAGATCAAACTCGTGTCTTTTCATGAATCTAAGTTCATGTATCAATAGATGCGTGCTTCCGAGTGAGCACGATCAACCGTGTCATGGTACCAAAATCAGCAGAACATGACCGGAATGGCTGTATAGCCGTTCGGCATGCCCAAAACGGTCCCATCGGGGCTTGCAAGGCCTCGATGATAGACTTTGTTGATCGTTATTTTCTTGCTTCCGACGGTGCTAATTATTGGGTCCCGTACATCAGAAGGAATACAAATCTAATTGTTTTGACATGTGGTTGGTCCCACATGTCAGAAGACAACACATCCATGTGTTTCCATTGCTGCTGACGAGTAAAGAGGAGGTCCCACGTGTAAAAATATGAGTCTAGCACACGATAAGCAAGTCCAATATAACGGCAGCCGGCATCACGTCTGTCCAGGGACACAAACGTAACAAAACCGCGTCGGCTGATGACATATCTTTATTTGCCCGATTCGTAGTGACACAACACCAATCAGTAATGAGCTGAGGCAGAAACATAATAAACTCTAAAAATTACTTAAAAAAAACTACTCCATGTCGCTAGCCACGTTGGGACATGAATCCATTTTCATATGATTGACCATCATTACTTCGAACGAACTGCCGAGTGATCTCGCTCGTTTGAACTAGATAGACTCATCAACTCACATCAAGGGAAGATTAGACTCATCAAGACAGTTGACTGCTTTGCTGGAACGTCGGTTCTGGCTTCAAGGTGTGGAAGAAAATAGCGCGCTATTTTTTCGCTATAGCGATACTATAGCATATTTGAGAGGTGAACGCTACGCTATGCAAAATTTGCTCGCTATTACGCTAATCACGCTTTAGCGACGCTAAACATGCTATAACGTACAACGCAATAGCGGCGCTAGAGAAATCTATGAGTATAGCACCACCAGGTAAGCCCATTCAGCCCACGAATCCATCACGCCCAACACTATGGATCTAAACCTAGCTCAATTTAATCCTATTCCCCAGTTCTGACTCCCCACATGATGGTGGCGGTTGCTGACAGACTGCAATGCCCGTCTCCTCCAGGTCTAGTCGGTCGGCCGCCTCCGCTCGGCACGTCCACCAGACGCAATGAAGCACCAGGAGGACGCGCATCTCAAGTTGTCGACCAGTGAGCTGACCTGGCGCAAGTCTTCTTCTCTAACTTGTCCTGCACCGGATGTCAAGCAAACTTTGTCGTTTGGCCACTATTAGTTAATTAGTTATGCATGTATTACTCCAAAAAAAAAAAACAGCTGCTGAAATCCCTAATAATACATGCTATACTTTATTTTTTTTATTTTTTTACCACACGCTATTTTGAAAAAGGGAGTGCCTAGATCTCAGGCGCCTGAGAACTCCTTACTTCGAAGTCGCTGATGTCATTCTAATATTTGTGCTAATTCTCAGTTGCAACCTAGTTGCAACTCATAAGATTTGTACTAATTCTCAGTTACAACCTAGTTGCAAGTCATTAAATTCTCAGTTACATCCTAGTTGCAACTCATATGTAACTTTCACTTTGCACGAATCACGAGGTAAATTAAACGGTGAAAGAGGCGACTGAGACTTAAGAAGTTCTCAGGTGCCTGAGAACTAGCAAATCTGTTTAAAAAATAGCGTGCTATTAACACGCTATAACTTTCATAGCGTCTCGAGAATGGGCACGCTAAATGAAATAGCACGCTATTTTTTTTCTTGCATGTAACACGCACGGGAGACGATCCGACGGCTCTGCAAGCTGCGAGCCTTCCTCTCTACGATAGCTCTAACTATATATATCGCAGATAATAGCCCATTGTCAGAGAAAAAGATAGACACGCAGACACAAAGATCCAGTCAACCCACCTCGGCTAAGCAACCTCAAAGGCTCCATGGCGCCGTCGACGGAGTGCGTCGTGACGACCACCCGGTGCGTCGGAGACACGATCACGCACAGCTTCCTCGCGGATCTTCCGGACACGATCACCTACCACGTGCGCGACGGCCACGACCGCGCCTGCAGTCTCGCCGGCGGGCAGGGAATCCAGGCCGGCGGCCGGACACTAACCGACGCGGGACACGACGTGCGCGGGACGACACGCAGCCACGCGGGGCCGTCGCGCGCCGCCGCCAGACACGTTGTACTCAACGTGCCACAGACAGACGATGGATCGGCCGCCGCCGGCCGAGCGCGCACCGACGCCGGACACGGTCTGGCTGACGTGCCAAGGAGAAACAAGGGGCTGGCTGCTGGTAGACCGGCACGCATGGTGGTCTGCGCTCTGGAGCAGTGGCATGGCGTGCGTGGAAGCGCAGATGAAGGCCAACTGCGATGTCATTTACTATGACGAAGCAGCATACGACAGCGGCCCGCCGGTCCAGGGGCCTCTCTGTTGAATAAGCTAGATGTTTTAGGTACTGTGTTAGGTCTGAAACTGTCACGTTATCTGACAGTCTTCAGGTGCTGTTTCAGGTGTCGTTGTCTTTCAGTTTTTTCAGTTAGAGCTCTACGCGTCTGTGCGTAACGAGCGGGTCAGTAGGATCTCGCACGACGATCACGTCTCAGTCGTGGGATGGTGCGGCTCTGTAGGAGAGGTGGCGATCGTTGCGGCATGCTTTTCTGTAATTTCTGAATAAAAGGAAAATCCTGAAAAGCGGCAGAAGTTGTACGCTGCACAAACACTCTGTCTCCATCGTGTACCTCTCGATCTCTCTTATGATTTCGATTCCCAGGGCGGCAAGTGGTATCAGAGCCACATCGAGGGTGATGGCGAAGACCACCACAGCGACTGAGAAGGCAAAGGGGGCGCATGTGCAAGACGACGCCGCAAGCGGGTCCGAGCCGCCGGCACCGCGGCGCACATCCGTGTCCCCGTCTCGACGCCGTGGGCGTAGCCTATCGAGGCGCGGAGGAGGAGAGCTGGTGGTTCGCGAGCGCGTCGTGCGGGAGAGCACCGGCTCGACAAACTACCCCACCCTCACGCGATCGAACTACGCGGAGTGGGCAATGGTAATGCGTGTACAATTGCAGGCACAACACCTGTGGGATGTGATCCAGTACGGCGCGGAGGAGGATGGCGATGACCGGGCGGCGCTCGCGGCGTTGCTGCGGGCTGTACCGCCGGAGCTCGTGCGCACCCTGGCGGTCAAGGACGACGCCAAGGCTGCGTGGGAGGCCATCAAGACGATGCGACTCGGGTGCGAGCGCGTCAGGGAGGCAAAGGCGCAGACGCCCCGCCATGAATGGGAAGAGCTGCGGTTCAAGTCCGGCGAGTCCATAGAGGACTTCGCCATTCGTTTGATGGCAATCGTCAACGACCTCGAGCTGCTTGGCGACCCCCTCAACGAGTACAAGGCAGTACTCAAGTACCTGCGCGTCGTATCTCGCAAGTACCGCATGATGGCCATGGCTATCGAGCAGACAGTCAACTTGCGCGAACTCACCATCGAGGAGCTCACCGGCCGGTTCATAACCGCCAAGGAGGGCTATGAGCTCGACGACGCCACTGATGGCGTCGGTAAACTTCTTCTCACGGAGGAGGAGTGGGCCGTGCGGCAGCGCCAGCGCGGCAACGGCAGCAGCAACAAGCCGTCGCCATGAAGCCGCAGGGCAGTGAGAAGGGCGGTGGCAGTGGTGGTGGAGACAGGGCTACCGGCTCAGGCGAAAAGAAAAAGGGAAATTGCCGTTACTGTGGCAAGGCCGGCCACTGGGCAAAAGAGTGCCGCAAGGCGAAGCGCGATCGTGAGCGCGGCGTCGTCGCAGCAAACCTCGTCGAGGCCGAGGATGAAGAGGAGACCATGCTGATGGCGTTCCAGGAGGATGATGCCGTGGCCGTGTCCGCGGTGGGCACCATGGTGCCAGCCTCGCCGTCTCTAGGAGAGCATGTGTTCCTCAACGAGGAACACACGCGCGTCGAGCTGCGCAAGCACGCGCATGACGTTGATCCCGCGTGGTACCTTGACACGGGCGCGTCAAACCATATGACGGGCGACGCCGCCGTGTTCGCCGACCTCAGCGAGAAGGTCTCCGACACTGTCCGCTTCGGTGACGGTTCGCTGGTTGATATTCGTGGCCGCGACACGGCATGTTCTCCATCGATGGAAGCCGTCACAAGGCGCTCACCGGGGTCTACTGGATCCCACACCTGAAGACCAACATCGTCAGCATTGGACAACTCGACGAGCTCGGGTGTCCAACGCACGTCGAGGGCGGCGTCATGACTGTTCGTGACCGGCAGAAGAGGATCATCGCCAGCGCACCACGCCTCAAGAACCGTTTGTACAAGGTGCACCTTCAAATCGAGCGGCCGTGTGCCTATCGTCCCATGCTAGCGAGGACGCCTGGGTGTGGCACACCAGATTTTGTCATCAGAGTTTTGACGGGCTCGAGAAACTGGCACGCAAAGGGATGGTGCAGGGACTTCCTTCCATCAGCCATGTAGAGCAGCTGTGTGAGGCCTGTCTTGCGGGCAAGCACCGCCAGGCTCCGTTCCCGCAGATTGCCAAGTTCCGTGCGACGGCGCCGCTCGAGCTCGTCCACGGAGATCTCTGCGGACCGATCACACCACCAACCCCAAGAGGCAACCGCTACTTCCTCCTGCTGGTTGATGACTTCAGCAGGTTTATGTGGATCACGCTGCTGCGCACGAAGGATGAGGCAGTCGATGCAATTCGTCGATTCCAAGCTGCCGCTAAGAAGGAGTCAGGGCGCACACTGCGTGTATTCCGCACTGACAGAGGCGACGAGTTCACGGCAAAGGCGTTCGCGGAATGATGCGCTGCTATCGGAATCAAGCGGCACCTGACCGCACCTTACTCACCTCAACAGAATGGGGTGGTCGAAAGGAGGAATCAAACGGCCGTCGGAACGGCTCGTTGCATGCTGAAGGGTGCCAAGATGCCAGCCTGGTTTTGGGGAGAGGCCGTGTCAACTGCAGTGTTCGTCCTCAACCGGTCGTTCACAAGGAGTGTGGACGGCAAGACACCATTCGAAGCTTGGTTTGGCACAAAGCCAAGCGTGCACTTCCTGCGTGTGTTCGGCTGCAAAGCCCATGCCAAGGTAACGAAACCAAATCTGAAGAAGCTGGAGGACCGCAGCAAAGCTGTGGTGATGCTTGGGTACAAGCCAGGTGCCAAGGCCTATCGGCTCTACGATCCCGAGACCAAGCGGATTGTTGTCTCTCGCGATGTCATTTTTGACGAGGGAGGCAACTGGAACTAGAGCAGTGAAATCATGGGAGGTGGTGAGGCCAGCATGGATTTCACGGTGGAGTACTCTGTCGAGCCTCTGGAAACCGTCTCTGCAGTGAACACTGAAGAACCCGTCGAACAGGAGGCTGCTGTGACCCCTGCCGCGGCAGGGAATTCGCCTCCAAGCGCTGCCGCGGCAGAGTCTCCTGCCGCCAAGGAAAACAGAACAGAGTTCGCCACTCCACCATCGGTACCAGATCCAGAACTTTTCGATGATGGAGATGATCCTAACGCTCCACACCGATACAAGCGCGTCGTGGACATTCTGGCATCTAACGAATCTGCTCCTGCCTTTTCTGATTGGTTGCTGTTCACCCCTTTAGGGGAACCATCAACACTTGCTGAAGCTGAAGGGGACGAGCACTGGCGCGTGGCGATGCGTGAAGAACTAGCTTCAATAGAGGAGAACAAAACATGGACTCTCACTGATCTGCCTGCTGGACACAAGCCAATTGGTCTCAAATGGGTTTACAAGCTCAAGCGAGATGCGAACAACAATGTTCTGAAACACAAGGCGCGGCTGGTGGCGAAAGGATATGTACAACAACCTGGGATCGACTTCGATGAAGTTTTTTCCCCAGTTGCCCGTTTGGATTCTGTTCGGCTTCTGCTCGCTGTTGCTGCTCAGAAGCATTGGGAGGTTCATCACATGGACGTGAAAACGGCCTTCCTCAACGGCGAGCTGGGTGAGGAGGTTTATGTAGCACAGCCACCGGGTTTCATCAGTTCCAACAAGACAAGCAAGGTATACCGACTGCACAAAGCCTTGTATGGACTGCATCAGGCGCCTCGGGCATGTAATACTAAGCTCAATGGCGTACTAACCTCCTTCGGCTTCACTCGCAGTCCATCGGAACATGCTGTGTACATGCGTGGTGACGGCGCTGATCGACTGCTTCTGGGGGTCTATGTGGATGATCTTATAGTCACTGGATCCAGCTCAAAGGTGATCTCTGAATTCAAACAACAGATGTGCTCCAGGTTCTCAATGAGTGACTTGGGCCTGCTCACGCTCTATCTGGGCATCGAGGTGACTCAGAAGCCGGGAGAGATCACCCTCAAGCAAAGTGCATTCGCCACAAAGCTATTGGTAAAGGCAGGCATGGCAGATTGCAACTCCGTGCACATGCCAATGGAGCCCAGGTTGAAGCTGTCCAAGATAAGCAAGAATCCTTCAGTGGATGTGCCTCTGTATCGTAGCATCGCCGGCTCACTCCGTTACCTGGTACATACTCGCCCAGACGTTTCATTTGCTGTGGGCTTTGTCAGCCGGTTTATGGAGACACCGACGACCGAGCACATGAGCGCTGTGAAGCATATTCTGAGGTACATCTTAGGGACTCTGAATTTTGGCTGCTTCTATCGCTCAAGTGGAAAGGGAGGTGAAGATCTGGTGGGATACAGTGATGCAGATCTTGCTGGAGATGTGGATGACAGAAAGAGTACGACAAGCACGCTGTTTTTCTTTGGTCAGAATCCAATCACCTGGCAATCTCAGAAGCAAAAAGTGATTGCTCTGTCTTCATGTCAAGATGAATATGTTGCTGCATCAAATGCAGCTTGTCAGGCTGTTTGGCTTGGGCGGCTAGTTGGTGACTTATTCAGCAGAGATCCTTCAGTACCAACTGTTCTCGTGGACAATAAGTCAGCAATTCAGCTTAGCAAGAATCCGGTTTTTCATGATCGGAGTAAGCACATTGAGGTGCGTTATAATTTCATCAGAGAGTGCATCGACAACGGCCACATTGCTGTCGACTTCATCGGCACTAATGATCAGCTCACGGACATCTTCACGAAGGCGCTTGGGCGCGTGAAATTTCAGGAGCTTCGCGAGAGTATCGGTATCATCGAAATCAAGTAGGCAAATCCTTGCAGCACCTAGCTTAGGGAGAGATTGTTGAATAAGCTAGATGTTTTAGGTACTGTGTTAGGTCTGAAACTGTCACGTTATCTGACAGTCTTCAGGTAGCTGTTTCAGGTGTCGTTGTCTTTCAGTTTTTTCAGTTAGATCTCTACGTGTCTGTGCGTAACGAGCGGGTCAGTAGGATCTCACACGATGATCACGTCTGAGTTGTGGGATGGCGCGACTCTGTAGGAGAGGTGGCGATCGTTGCGGCATGATTTTCTGTAATTTCTGAATAAAAAGAAATCCTGAAAAGCGGCAGAAGTTGTACGCTGCACAAACACTCCGTCTCCATCGTGTACCTCTCGATCTCTCTTACGATTTCGATTCCCAGGGCGACATTCTCCAGTGCTCCGCTTCGGCACTGGCCTTGTTCGTTTCTGGTACATGCGGCCGGCGCGACCCAGATGTGCTTATTGGTTTGAGATTGCTTATTAAACTTGTTGCGTGATATCTTTTCTATAATTAATTTAGTGGACATGGGTTTCATTGTGTACTGCATGGGTAAATGAATGTATACTTCAGATAATGGAACAACTATATATTGGTGAACAAACTTATCTAATATTACTATAGATTAATGCCCACGTGTTGCTATGGAAGATGTAAAACTTACCATGTGAATACATTGATCAATTGGTTCTCGTTCTATTTAAGGATCCTTTCTTGTAACAAAATGTTAATGTATCTTTATGTTGGGGAATTAGCACACTCAAACACGATATGAAAATACGTAGCACAATAAGTTGTAAACTTTAGCATCACTCATGTACTAAATCCACGGATCGTTGCTCTTCACAAAAGGAAACATATGCACCAACATATATGGAGAAAAATAGTCTAAGCACTCGACCAGACGCTCCTAGAGTCAATGTCTGAAATAGTGCTTAGGATTTCAGAACTGGCAGTAGGAAATGAACACACAGTGATACCAATCCCTTTTACACGGAGAATTTCTCAACTTGAGAGTAAAAACATGGGCCGAAGCCACCTAAATATTTTTCCACTATTATCAAATAGGGATACAACTTGTTCTTCTCTAGAAACCACTAGACAATCTCATACATCAAGATACACATACATCTTGGATGCTAACAACAAGATTTAGGGAATAAGAGTTAGAGATTGGAACAATCTCACCAAAGATGGTGGAACCATAACTTGAAGAAGACAAGGTAGTAGATCAGGGTCTTCAGCATCATCATACCCCCATGATTGTCATGCATGAGAGGAGGGTTAATTGGATCCAAGTCAACATGAGGTCTCCTGGCCTTCGGCTTCTCTGGTTTCTCAATATCTTGTATTGTTTCATCGTCAATGAAAACCACATCTTGACTTCTTCATGTCTTCTTCTTGATTGGATCTCACAATCTGTATCCAAATTCATCACTTGGACTGCTAAGATAGATGCCGGTCCAGGGGCTACTCTAGTGCTCCGCTTCGTCACTGGCCAGTATATGCGGCCAGCGCGACCCAAATATGCGCTGGCCCGTTAAACGCGTGGTTTGGAGGCCGAGTGAATCCTCACGGTTCACTGGCTCCCTACTTCCCCACACCTTGAGATCATATTTTCCAAAAAAAATACTCTACCGTAAATAATCATTTTTTCACTTTTTTTTACACCGGTACTTTTTGTGTTGCCACTACACTTGGACATCGAGTTAGTAATCTTTTTTTTGCGGCTGTACTTCTTTGGAAATCTATTTGCTCGTTGGTTTTAGATTGCTTATTAAGCTTGCTAGGTAATTCTCCGTGCGTTGCTGTAGAAACCTGCATAAAATTGCTATAAATATTTATCTTACAATAAAATGAACAGTGAACATGGCAATTACCTACAATGAATTGCCGAACGATGCTCTGATATGTATGTGTTGCATGTTAGACTGATATGTCACTTGCTGTGATCTCCATTCACAGGATTGAGACGCCACCTTATATGCTTTGCCGAGTATTTCTGTCCCAACACACGGTAAAGACGTAAACACTCGGTAAAAATTAAGACGTAAACACTCGGTAAAAATTTACCGTGTATCAGACGTAAACACCCGGTAAAAATTAAGACACACAACAAAGTTACCTCTTTACCGAGTGTTTTAGACTAACACACAACAACGATTCAACATACACGGCATAGGGGTGTTTCAAACCCTAAGATTTTTGGCGCGCGGGAGAAGAAAATTTGGCGCCAACTTTTGCTGTGTGTACTTGTGACGACACTCGGCAAACTATAACGTCGTAAGATGCGCCGTCAACCGCGGGCCGGAAGGACATGTGGCACGACGGTTTGCCGTGCATCCATCTTTTGCCGAGTGTTTTTAAAGACATTACTGTGTATGTGTGTTTTCAATGACTGTTTTCCCGATGCATACTCGGCAAAGAGGTAACTTTGCCGTGAATGACCTGTTTACCGGGTGTCATCTGTACAATACACGGTAAAGAGATGTTTGCCGAGTGTCCGGGATTTAAACACTCGGCAAACTAAAAAATACCCAACAAAATCTAGATTTCCGGCAGTGAGTGGCTATATCTTCGACCATGTTTATGGAAAAACTAAATCCACAATAAGAAATTACTATCATGAAATCCACCATGCAACATTTTTTTATATAAAAGGTTGATACGTCCATTTTGCATCACTATTTTATATCATAATTTACTGTTATTCATTGATATATTTCATATTAAGAGATGATACTTATGTTATTTCATCTGTTTTTGTATGGTTGGTGACTTTTGGAGCATGGACCGCTGAAGTCTGGATTCTGATGGAAAAGGCGCTATTTGGAGACGAAATTCACGAAGATCAGAAAATTCTAGAAAATACATGGAAAATTCTATTTTTTCAGAAGACGAAGGATGCCAGTAGGGGGAGCGGAGCTGGGCCACAGGGGGGCCACACCACCCCTTGGCGCGGGCCAACCCTGGCTAGGCCACCAGGTGGTGTGGCCACCCTGGCCCACTCCTGGCTCTCCCCTTTGGCATATATTATCCCCACGAAACCCTAAGCCTGGGGGAGCGACCATAGAAAGATTCCGCCGCCTCTGCGGGGTGAAAAACTGCAGAGAGAGAAAGAGCTCTTCGACAGACAGAAATCTACCGGAGAAATTCCTTCTCGGAGAGGGGAGATCGTCACCATTAACACCACCATCAAGCTGGACTTCATCAGGATCATCATCATCATCATCTCTACAAGCAACATCATCACCACTTCATACCGCTGTAACAATTGGGTTGAATCTTACATAGTTCTTAGGCGAAACTTTTCCGGTGTTGATTACTTGTTGTAGTTGATGCTATTGAGTGGAACCATCGAATTATCGTTTATGTTCAGATTGCTAGTTATCATTATTTCATCTCTGATCTTGATCAATATGATGTCTTGTGAGTAGTTCGTTTAGTTCTTGAGGACATGGGAGAAGTCATGTTGTTAGTAGTGGAATTGTGTTGAGAAAGATTCAATAGTTCGCTATTTAAGTTATGGTGTTATTCTTATAGTGGTATCATGTGAACGTCGACTACATGACACTTCACCTTTATGGGCCTAGGGGAATGCATTATCTATTTGGCTACTAATCGTATGGGTTGCCGGAGTGACAGAAACCTGAACCCCCATTAGGAAACCTTTGCACAAGGGATATTAGGATCTCAGAGTTTAAAGCTGTGGTTAGGTTTCTATCTTAATTACTTTCTTGTACTTGCGGATGATTGCAAGGGGTATAATCACAAGTATGTATTAGTCCTAGGAAGGTCGGCACATTAGCATAGGTTCACCCACACAACACTTATCAAACTAAAGAAGATTAATCAACTATATGAAGCGAAAACACTTGATGATATTCCCGTGTGTCCTCGAGAACGTTTGGTCATCTTAACTAATACAACCGGTTTGTCCTTTGCTAAAGAAAGGATTGGGCCACTTTCTGCATTTATTATCATTGTCTTTTATTTACTCGCACTTTATTTATCTACATTATCAAAAAACCCTAAAAACCCGTTTGTTAAGTATTTATAGAGGATTCCTAATCCAAGCCACTTGTCAACACCTTTTGCTCCTCGTTGGGTTCGACACTCTTACCTATCGAAAATACTGCGATACACCCCCAATACTTGTGGGTCATCAAGACTATTTTCTAGCGCCGTTGCCGGGGAGTGAAGCGCTATTAGAGAGTGGAACTGGTAAAGGAAACTTCTACTGTGAGTATTGTTTATTTCTGTTTTTACCTTATTTCAATATGGATAATTCACTTAGTTTCTTATTTCGTAATTCTACTACCACTGCTAAGGTAGTAGATGAACCACCACCCGCTGAAAATGATACTTTTAAAATTCCTACAAGAATTATTGATCATGTTATGGATAACTACTATTTTGGAGATGGAACTATCCATCTCGGTGATCATTTGCTCTTTATACACGAATTATGCGGGTTGTTCAAGTGTGCAGGTATTACAACAGATCAAGTCAAGAAGAAGTTATTCTCATTATCACTGAAAGGAAGAGCTGAGGAATGGTACAAGCTGCTGAAGAATGGTCAATCTCTTGAATGGGAGGAAGTAGTACCTCTCTTTTATTCTAAATTTTATCCTCCTAGTGATATTCATAAAGATCAGAATCAAATATACAACTTTTGGCCTCTTGATGTATAGAGTACAACTCAAGCTTGGGGGAGATTGAAGTTACTAATGCTCAAATGTCCTATTCATGGGCTCCTTCACAACATTATTATCAATACCTTTTATGCAAGGCTTTCTCTTCATGATAAGGATCTATTAGATGCTTCTTGTGCTAGATCATTTACACGCATGGAAGAAGAAGCTAAATAGGATCTTCTAGACCGTATTCAAGACAATGCTGAAGCATGGGAGAATGATAAAAGAAGAAAGTCAGGTATAAATTATGATTATGAATGCATTAAATCTTTTATGGGAACTGATGACTTTCGTAATATTAGTAATGCTTATGGTCTAGACTCTCAAGCTATTGCAACTTATTTTAAGGCTTTTGCTTCCTATATTGAAATTCCTAAAAAGAAATTGAATAAGTATCATGAGCCATATAAAGATATTGTTAATAGTGCTCCTGCAAGAGATACCGAAGTTTATATTGCTAATCATATTTTATCTGAACCTTACATTGAGAAAATGCCTTTCCCTGTTAAGATAAAGGAACATTCTATGATAGTTAGTATGGTTAATGAAAGTACAAATAAAGCTGTTGAACCTAATGAACAAGTGGATGATGAACCTGTAATAGCAAATGTGAAATAAGTTGTCACTAAATATGTAGAATATGGACACACTATCCTCTGTAAGGATATTTCTAATATTGTTTCACAAAGTAGTGTTATGAGAACTAGTATCCATGTGTTTTCTGTTAGAATAAGTGATCATTGCTACAACGGTTCATGTGATAGTTATATCGTTAAATTTATGCATGATACTGAAAGTTATTATGAGAGAGGGAAGACTGTTCTTATGCATCTCAATAATATCAAGTTTCCTTGTTTTATGCTTAAAGTCTTTATGTTGCACTTGTTTTGCCTTCCTATGCTAGCAACCTCTGGTTTCAACAATTTATTTTCTTACAAAATTCCCTTGCATAGGAAGTGAGTTAGACTTAAACATGTGTATTTTTTCCTCTTGATGCTCTCTTTTACTTCAATTCATATTCTTATGTTAGCATCATTGAAATTATCATGCCCATCTTAAATGGCTATAAACAAAGAGCTTTTTGGGAGACAACCCAATATATTTTTTTCTTCAGTTTGTTTTTGTTTATTTGAGTCTTGGAAGTTAATGCTTCTGCAATAACCTCTCCTTATCTTTTTGTTGGGTTTTTGTGTCAAGATCAACCTCTAATGAGAGAGAAGTAAGGTTCGGGGAAGTTGCTGTCCCGAAATAGATTTTTGGCTTTACTATAAAAAATCGTGAAACATCCTAGAACATCATACTGATCTGTAATTTGTTGTGTGCATGACCTAGGGTATTATTTAACTTTCGTTAGTTTTGCACTTTTTGATTTGAGCAACAGAAGATTTTCGAAAAAATTGATCTTTACCTGCTGGTCTGTTTTGACAGATTTTTGCCACTCTTGCATTTGCCTCTTAAATCGATTCCTTTTTGAATTCCTTTTGGTCTTTCAGAAGGAGTTGTTTCAGTAGCTTATGTTTTGATGGATTTCAGTTGAAATTGAACTTAAAATGTTTATTACCTCGCATGCACTAATGTTGCTAATGAGAATTGTGTGAAGTTTTGTGTGAAAGAAATTTCCAAGTTATAGGAGAAAATGGTGTAATAAGATGGTGAATGGTTAATTGACTCAAATATTATGTGTATAAAGATGAAGATATTGATGTTATTCAAGCAGTGAATCCAGAAGAATTTATTAAACACCAAGTTCACATACCTGCAAAGTCCATTTTCGAATAGGTAACAGTTCTCGTAAGAAAATTTCCGCGAAGAATCTGTCAAGTTATTTTTTTGCAGTTTTTATCCAACAAGGAAAGAAACGAAGCGAAAGAGGGACGGAAACGGAGCCAGGGTGGCTCACACCACCCCGTGGCGCGGGCCCCTGGCTATGCCACCAGGTGGTGTGGCCACCAGGTGAAATGTAGAAGAATATCCTCGTAGTCATACTTCTCGGCAATTTCCCTCTCTATGTTTACTAGCAAGCTATTGGCAAGAAACTCATCCTCCATTTTGTTACGCAATCTTGTCTTAATAATCTTCAAAGAAGAGAAGGCGCGTTCAGCACTTGCCGTAGAAACCGGAAGAGTCACAAGCAACCGGAGGAGTCTATCAATCAAGTTATAGATGGAATGTCTCCCACTCTCAACAAGACAACGACAAAGGTTTGTCAATGTTGACACTTTTTTCAGCTCGCTGTCATTGGAAACATCCACAATAAAATGCTTGAGTTGCTGCTCCAAGCCATAAATTTCTTGTTGACTGAAATCAGCCGGATAATATTTCTTCACCATCTCACAAATATTAGCAGCATTGAAAGATCTAAATTTATTTGTAGGGATCAAAGTATCACTAGTGGACATAAGATCCATTACCTTCTCACTGAACCGAAACTCTAGTTCATGGAGTTGAGTATCAAGTGTTGCTCGGAATATTTCCACTCGAAAAAATGCTCCTTAGTAAAAGAATCAGGCTGGCGACGAGCACGACCACCACGCAGAATGTAAATTGCCTCCAAATCTGGAATGTCAATAGAATGGTTTGCACAAAATTCAACAACTCGAAAAAAGAAGGCTTCCCAACCATCATCTGATCTCATCTTATTCAGGCGGACCTTTGTTGAGTATACTAGACGCATGGCATTTACTATGTCCTGTGATTTCTTTTGCAAAGCTTGACCAAGATCTTCAGTGATCTCCAATATTTCTTGCATTAAACATAAGACGAGTATAAACTCAAAAGAGGACAAGTAGATATAAGCTGTATCTCCATCTGCACGAATTGAGCCAGTTGTTCCATCTGAAGCTATTTTTTGAAGCACCAAACTTACTGCATTAAACATCGTCTTCAGGCTAGATATCGAACCCAAGTGTGAACCCCATCTTGTGTCGCCGGGTCGTTTTAGTGCACGTATTTGGTTTGCACCTTGACCAGTTTCAGCCTCATCAATAGCAAGTAGCCGAGCTAGTTCATCCAATTGAGCATCATGAAGCTCGTCATGGCGCTTTGCAGAGGAGTCAACGGTGTTAACAATAAATAGAAGTTTTTGAAAGAATTGAGCAACAGGGACCACTTCTTTGGATGCAGCAATTAGCGCAAGTTGCAAACGATGAGCATAGCAATGGACATAATATGCATATGGGCATTCTCGAAAAAAAAGAGCTTGCAATCCATTGAACTCTCCCCTCATATTACTAGCCCCATCATACCCCTGGCCCCGAAGGTTTTGAACATCGAAAGCATTTTTGGATAATAAGGAGCTCAATACCTCTTTAAGTGTCGCGGCTTTGGTGCTTGTCACATGTATCAACTCAAAGAACCTCTCTTGCAAAATACCATCTTTATCCACAAATCTGAAAACCAATGCCATCTGCTCCCTCTTTGCTACATCACAAGTCTCATCAACCAAGATAGAAAACTTAGAATCCCCAATCTCTTCACGGATATGCTTCCTAACTTTATATGCATAAATGCCCAAAATCTCTTGTTGGATCTTTGGTGCTATATATTGTTCATTGTATTTAGCATCTCTAATAACTTCGGCAATCTCGGGATTGAATTCTGCAAGAAGCTTTCTTAACTCAAGAAAGTTCCCTTGGTTCTTAGACTCGCTTGTCTCATCATGGCCTCTAAAAGCACAAGATTGTGATGTGAGCCACTTCACCACTGCAATTGATACTTTTACTCTTAGCTGATTTCTTTCTATATCCCTCTGGTTGCCCACTGCTACAGCATGTGCTACATGACTTTTCTGATTCATCAAGTCTTGGCATGCTTTCGTTGCATTATTGTGTTCAGAGCAAGGTTCGGAACCAATGTGGTTTAAGAATGCACACTTCCTACCATCATTGACCTTCTTCCAATTTGCAAATCCATGTACTGTGAAGACATCGGAACCACCTCGTTTGTTTTTGTTTCTGCCGAACAAGAAGCAAAATAAACAATATGCGCGATGACTACTTTCCGAGTACTCCAACCATGCTGGAAAAAGACTGAACCAATTGTACTTAAAGCGTCGTTTCTGACTTCCTGTACCATAGGTTTTCTAATTCTTCAGAAGTGGCTGCATAGGGCCTAGTTTCAAATATGCACGTCGCACATCATCTCTTTGATTAGCTGGATATTGCCATATCTGTGGACGCAAGGCTGGGTCGCGCACCAAAGATTCAATACCAGAGAATATAACTTCATTTGTTTGAATTTGATGTACCTGCTCTTCATGATTTTGCTGTCCAAATTCAAGCAACAACAGAGGTGGCTGCACATGAATGGGTTCTACCGTTATTGGTTCAGGGTCTCCTTGTTCATTAGCTTAAGAGTCATCTCTTTTTTTTCTGAAAAATACATCATTGGTTTTTCCCTTGCCCATCGTTACTTCCTGCCAAGTGCCAACATATAGTGAATTAACAATTTTAACCAACAAGTTTAGTTTATGGCAAAATCTGTGACTAGCTAGCTTTTTCCCCAATTCTAAGATGCAAGAATCGGGACATCAAGATTCAAGAAATTAGATTGATACTTGATAGTATATTAGTATGTACAAAAGGGATTACCACTTACCAGGAAGCACGTTGCTCGTCGGACGGCCGGCCGGCCGGCCGGCCCGAGGGCTAGCTTGCACACGGGAGGAGATGGCAAGATGCAGATCGATCTTTCCTGCAGCTTGCGTGCCTGTGACCACGAATCCTTCCTGCTGAGCTGATCGATGCGCCGCGTGCAACCAGGACAAGATGAGCCAATTTCCAGCAGTCTGCCTCCGTCACCTAGCGGCCAGCGCCACCGGCGGCCGGCTGAGACGAGAGACGAGAAGACGCGATCCTTCCAGGCTTTTTTTTCCGCTTCGAGGTAGAACAAGAAGTGACATATGGGATTTATGGGCTGAATACTACGGGGTATTCAATAAAACTACTTTTTGCTGGGGGGGCGACAGCCCAGGTTCGCCCCCATGAACGTCCGCCCGTGCCTGGGGTGACGCAATTGCAGCAAAAGATAATAACTAACAAGTCTATAGATACTCGCTAACCATCCGCCTAACCAATGATAGATGGATGTTTGTTAATTAATAACAACAGTTATAACAGTAATATTAACCGATCCATCCTCCTCTTCGCTTACCAACGAGGAAGCGGACGAACAACCCCCCATCCGTTAGCAGTTTTATTAACCATTCCATGAGGGTTGCACTATTTACTAGTCAGGTACTTAGTCAAATTAAAAGCGGTACTTTAGTTATACTTGTCTATGATCGAGAAACTGTGCTCCAAGTCATCCATAACCGCGGACACGGCTTTCAGAAAGATTTACCCTGCAGGGGTGCACAAATAGCAACACACACTCGATCAACCTCGGAAAAACCAAATCAAAACCCAACGAGGCATTCTCGACAAAGCGTCACAGGATTCAGAAATGTTTCAGGGGGCCACCCCATTAAGCTACCCTCAACGAAGTTGGCCGGCTCCGAGACGGACCCAAGGTTTGTGTCAATGGCTGTATACTTAAAATAAATTGGGATTGAAATGAAGAGTTTGTGTGATGGTTCATGACATTCTGCATACTTATTTTCGGTCTAGAAAAGGGTTGAGGCAGAAGGATCCCTTCTAGCCCGTACTATGTGATATAGCTTGATAATGTCTAGGCGATTCTAACTAAAAGAGGTTGAGAAGTGGTCTTATGAAGGTCCTGCTTCTCGTCGAGGATGGAGTAGACATCATCAACTATGTTGAAGATGCTATCTAATTGTTTGAGGATGATTTAGAGAGTGTTAGAAACTTGAATTTTATCTTATGAATTTGAATAAATGTCTAGTCTCAAGACGTTTTTTCACCAAAGGTATTTAATGGTTTTGGGGCAGCCAAGGTTATGTAAGAAATTCAAGGGAATATCTTTACTTGCAAAGTAGGGAGCTTTCCTCTGAAGACACATAAACAACCCTTCAATATTAGGATCGTGCAAGGTTTGGAATGTGGCGCATCTTGCTAGTCGTCTGGTTGGCTTGTCAATCTTTTTATGTTGTGTCACTGAAATATAATACTGTCTTCACTATGAAATCTCGGTCATATTGTAGAAAGCACTCTTAATAAAAAGGTGACTTATGCAATGTACCAAAATGTTGCGATAGTGATGTTGTAGAACATGTAGCATTGCAATGTTTGACATCTTTACACATACATGAGAAACTAATTTAGTTTACACATAAACGAGTATAGCATGATTAGTATGTTTTGTATGAAAAGATTTATCGCCTAAATTAATGGTGATAGCCAAGACAAACTTTTACCTAGCCCATTTAGCATGGAGTGGAATATAAGATATTATACCTGGATGTTTTGATACCTTGGAAACGCTCGCTTTACGAACAATATTTTTACATTGTCATTGATATGGGTGTGTTTACTATACAATAGTACAATTTTTTTTTCACTGATGGGTCCTAAAATCCCTCAATAATTCCATTTATAGGAACCCGGAGTTTAGCCCGAAGACATTTCTCTAACGGGTGGCATTGGTAATGGAGACTGTAAGATACCCATAGCGGGAGTATCATAGGTAGTATTATGCATGCAAAAAGCTGATGTGTCACCATAATTAATGAAGAAAAAGATGACAATGGTATCATAGCTAGATACCGTATCATAGCACATAGAATAAGAAAAATTAATATCAAATCGATCTTGTACACTCATTTGAATTGAGATTTTACAAAACAATAAATACTTTGAAACTATGATACTACCACATGATACCATGCACTATGGAGATAGTACCATACACCCCACTATGGAGATACCCTGGACCCACTCGGTGAGATTACATCTACAAATTTGTAAACATGTGACTAGGTCACGGGATGTAATATCACATCAACGAGTAAATGTGTTTGTCGGTAACAAGATCGAACTAGATATATAGATACCGAAGCTCAGATCTTGGACAAACTGGCCATCGTAGATCAAAGGGAATGGGACTCGATGTTCAAGGTTCAAAGGATCAAGTTAATCGTGGAATGAATGGGGGTATTATGTGTTTCCATATACCACTATTGGTCATTGATCGGAAAGTGTGTCGATCATGTCTATGTATTACCGAGCCGTAGGGTGTCACACATAAGAGTAGAGACGCTTAGAGATTGATCCAAAATCGTAGGAGAAAAAAGAGAGAATTCTGGAATTGTTTCGGGGAGATACCGAAACTGTTTCGGGAATATCCGATGATAATCGGAGGGGTCCGAAAGGTGTTTCAGAATGATAGGTATTAAATAATATATATTTAATATTAATTAAATGAATTAATATTAAAAATATTATTTAAATTGGATTTTGGGGGCAACCCATCTAATTGGGCCTCACCAGAGGAGGCCCAAGAGGGGGTCGCCACCCTAGGGATGGCCAAAAGGGGTCATCGGCCACGAAGTAGGCTCCCACCACGTGGGGCCCATGTAGGGGGCTGGTCGGCCGCCTCCTCCCACCTCCTCCCTTTGATTAGTCCCACTCCGGGACTTTGAGGGAGGTAGTACCTCTCTTCCATCTATATAAGATATAAGGAGGGGCACCCCTCTCCCAAAATCTATCCCATCAATTGGCTTTGCCTATTCTCTCTCCCTCTTCGTCATGTGTGGTTTCCAAGATTAGAATTGCATATGGGGATAGGGGTTTCTCCATCATACGCACGCTGTCGTGCTGTTAGACTCGGTCTGGATCAATCTTCTTCCACTAATTTGTTGGACCGAAGCCTGAGAGACGTCTCTACACCATATGTGGTGTAAGGCCACGAGGCACTGCCACTTGTGGTGCTTTGCTTGGAGCTTAGAGCCTGGACGTGACACGACCCCTATGTTGGCTACGTCGGACAAGGAGCAAGTAGTGACTGGCGAGGAGCTTCGCGACCTTGAGGTCAACTACGAGTACGACCACGTCATCCATGTCCCTCTCGGAACGTTTACCATGTTCGGTCTTCAAAGGTATGACCG
Organism: Avena sativa; assembly: GCA_916181665.1. NCBI lineage: Eukaryota > Viridiplantae > Streptophyta > Magnoliopsida > Poales > Poaceae > Avena > Avena sativa. The sequence continues at coordinate 469,335,582 of OV702295.1, forward strand.
CCTAATCCCCGCTTATTACTTTACATCTGCATAGATAGATCTTAGCCAGGTGTGTTTCTCACCGTAGGAGTTTTTTTATTTTCTGCTACGGAATCCCCTTCACCTACTAGTATCATATGCATGATATTAAAAAAAATACTATCCACTATGACCATCCTAATATAAGAGACCCGTCATTGGTACGCATGTCTCTTGCAAATACACTTTAGCACCAGTTAGAGATTTACATCAATAACAACGCGGATCGAACGTCACTAACCAGCCTTTTTCAGACATAGTTATAATAAATCCGTCAGAGACTATTTGTCTATGTTGAAATTTAGCTCTGACGTTGTTTGTCTCTGACAATTAGTTGGCTTGTATGAAGTGGATGTGGCCGAGATTACCTAGTCACGTCAGGTCACACAATCCGCAATCCTGTCTAGTTCAGTCGAGGAACAACTAAAATGCATTACTCATCTTCGCTCCAAACTAAGTTTAAACTCGTGTCTTTACATGAATTCGACATTTCTGTGTCAATAGACACATGATGACCGGCATGGCCATATAGCCGTTCGGCATGCCTAGAGCGGTTGCTATGAGGTTGCGGAGGGCTCGGGGATAGCCTTTCGTGTGCGTCCTTTCGACGCTGCTGATGCGGCTACATGATGGGTCCCTCAGGCCCTGCACTCCCGTCTAGTTGAATTGACAAACAACTAAAATGCATTACTTACGTTCGTTCTAAACCGAGATCAAACTCGTGTCTTTTCATGAATCTAAGTTCATGTATCAATAGATGCGTGCTTCCGAGTGAGCACGATCAACCGTGTCATGGTACCAAAATCAGCAGAACATGACCGGAATGGCTGTATAGCCGTTCGGCATGCCCAAAACGGTCCCATCGGGGCTTGCAAGGCCTCGATGATAGACTTTGTTGATCGTTATTTTCTTGCTTCCGACGGTGCTAATTATTGGGTCCCGTACATCAGAAGGAATACAAATCTAATTGTTTTGACATGTGGTTGGTCCCACATGTCAGAAGACAACACATCCATGTGTTTCCATTGCTGCTGACGAGTAAAGAGGAGGTCCCACGTGTAAAAATATGAGTCTAGCACACGATAAGCAAGTCCAATATAACGGCAGCCGGCATCACGTCTGTCCAGGGACACAAACGTAACAAAACCGCGTCGGCTGATGACATATCTTTATTTGCCCGATTCGTAGTGACACAACACCAATCAGTAATGAGCTGAGGCAGAAACATAATAAACTCTAAAAATTACTTAAAAAAAACTACTCCATGTCGCTAGCCACGTTGGGACATGAATCCATTTTCATATGATTGACCATCATTACTTCGAACGAACTGCCGAGTGATCTCGCTCGTTTGAACTAGATAGACTCATCAACTCACATCAAGGGAAGATTAGACTCATCAAGACAGTTGACTGCTTTGCTGGAACGTCGGTTCTGGCTTCAAGGTGTGGAAGAAAATAGCGCGCTATTTTTTCGCTATAGCGATACTATAGCATATTTGGGAGGTGAACGCTACGCTATGCAAAATTTGCTCGCTATTACGCTAATCACGCTTTAGCGACGCTAAACATGCTATAACGTACAACGCAATAGCGGCGCTAGAGAAATCTATGAGTATAGCACCACCAGGTAAGCCCATTCAGCCCACGAATCCATCACGCCCAACACTATGGATCTAAACCTAGCTCAATTTAATCCTATTCCCCAGTTCTGACTCCCCACATGATGGTGGCGGTTGCTGACAGACTGCAATGCCCGTCTCCTCCAGGTCTAGTCGGTCGGCCGCCTCCGCTCGGCACGTCCACCAGACGCAATGAAGCACCAGGAGGACGCGCATCTCAAGTTGTCGACCAGTGAGCTGACCTGGCGCAAGTCTTCTTCTCTAACTTGTCCTGCACCGGATGTCAAGCAAACTTTGTCGTTTGGCCACTATTAGTTAATTAGTTATGCATGTATTACTCCAAAAAAAAAAACAGCTGCTGAAATCCCTAATAATACATGCTATACTTTATTTTTTTTATTTTTTTACCACACGCTATTTTGAAAAAGGGAGTGCCTAGATCTCAGGCGCCTGAGAACTCCTTACTTCGAAGTCGCTGATGTCATTCTAATATTTGTGCTAATTCTCAGTTGCAACCTAGTTGCAACTCATAAGATTTGTACTAATTCTCAGTTACAACCTAGTTGCAAGTCATTAAATTCTCAGTTACATCCTAGTTGCAACTCATATGTAACTTTCACTTTGCACGAATCACGAGGTAAATTAAACGGTGAAAGAGGCGATTGAGACTTAAGAAGTTCTCAGGTACCTGAGAACTAGCAAATCTGTTTAAAAAATAGCGTGCTATTAACACGCTATAACTTTCATAGCGTCTCGAGAATGGGCACGCTAAATGAAATAGCACGCTATTTTTTTTCTTGCATGTAACACGCACGGGAGACGATCCGACGGCTCTGCAAGCTGCGAGCCTTCCTCTCTACGATAGCTCTAACTATATATATCGCAGATAATAGCCCATTGTCAGAGAAAAAGATAGACACGCAGACACAAAGATCCAGTCAACCCACCTCGGCTAAGCAACCTCAAAGGCTCCATGGCGCCGTCGACGGAGTGCGTCGTGACGACCACCCGGTGCGTCGGAGACACGATCACGCACAGCTTCCTCGCGGATCTTCCGGACACGATCACCTACCACGTGCGCGACGGCCACGACCGCGCCTGCAGTCTCGCCGGCGGGCAGGGAATCCAGGCCGGCGGCCGGACACTAACCGACGCGGGACACGACGTGCGCGGGACGACACGCAGCCACGCGGGGCCGTCGCGCGCCGCCGCCAGACACGTTGTACTCAACGTGCCACAGACAGACGATGGATCGGCCGCCGCCGGCCGAGCGCGCACCGACGCCGGACACGGTCTGGCTGACGTGCCAAGGAGAAACAAGGGGCTGGCTGCTGGTAGACCGGCACGCATGGTGGTCTGCGCTCTGGAGCAGTGGCATGGCGTGCGTGGAAGCGCAGATGAAGGCCAACTGCGATGTCATTTACTATGACGAAGCAGCATACGACAGCGGCCCGCCGGTCCAGGGGCCTCTCTGTTGAATAAGCTAGATGTTTTAGGTACTGTGTTAGGTCTGAAACTGTCACGTTATCTGACAGTCTTCAGGTGCTGTTTCAGGTGTCGTTGTCTTTCAGTTTTTTCAGTTAGAGCTCTACGCGTCTGTGCGTAACGAGCGGGTCAGTAGGATCTCGCACGACGATCACGTCTCAGTCGTGGGATGGTGCGGCTCTGTAGGAGAGGTGGCGATCGTTGCGGCATGCTTTTCTGTAATTTCTGAATAAAAGGAAAATCCTGAAAAGCGGCAGAAGTTGTACGCTGCACAAACACTCTGTCTCCATCGTGTACCTCTCGATCTCTCTTACGATTTCGATTCCCAGGGCGGCAAGTGGTATCAGAGCCACATCGAGGGTGATGGCGAAGACCACCACAGCGACTGAGAAGGCAAAGGGGGCGCATGTGCAAGACGACGCCGCAAGCGGGTCCGAGCCGCCGGCACCGCGGCGCACATCCGTGTCCCCGTCTCGACGCCGTGGGCGTAGCCTATCGAGGCGCGGAGGAGGAGAGCTGGTGGTTCGCGAGCGCGTCGTGCGGGAGAGCACCGGCTCGACAAACTACCCCACCCTCACGCGATCGAACTACGCGGAGTGGGCAATGGTAATGCGTGTACAATTGCAGGCACAACACCTGTGGGATGTGATCCAGTACGGCGCGGAGGAGGATGGCGATGACCGGGCGGCGCTCGCGGCGTTGCTGCGGGCTGTACCGCCGGAGCTCGTGCGCACCCTGGCGGTCAAGGACGACGCCAAGGCTGCGTGGGAGGCCATCAAGATGATGCGACTCGGGTGCGAGCGCGTCAGGGAGGCAAAGGCGCAGACGCCCCGCCATGAATGGGAAGAGCTGCGGTTCAAGTCCGGCGAGTCCATAGAGGACTTCGCCATTCGTTTGATGGCAATCGTCAACGACCTCGAGCTGCTTGGCGACCCCGTCAACGAGTACAAGGCAGTACTCAAGTACCTGCGCGTCGTGCCTCGCAAGTACCGCATGATGGCCATGGCTATCGAGCAGACAGTCAACTTGCGCGAACTCACCATCGAGGAGCTCACCGGCCGGTTCATAACCGCCAAGGAGGGCTATGAGCTCGACGACGCCACTGATGGCGTCGGTAAACTTCTTCTCACGGAGGAGGAGTGGGCCGTGCGGCAGCGCCAGCGCGGCAACGGCAGCAGCAACACTCGTCGCCAAGAAGCCGCAGGGCAGTGAGAAGGGCGGTGGCAGTGGTGGTGGAGACAGGGCTACCGGCTCAGGCGAAAAGAAAAAGGGAAATTGCCGTTACTGTGGCAAGGCCGGCCACTGGGCAAAAGAGTGCCGCAAGGCGAAGCGCGATCGTGAGCGCGGCGTCGTCGCAGCAAACCTCGTCGAGGCCGAGGATGAAGAGGAGACCATGCTGATGGCGTTCCAGGAGGATGATGCCGTGGCCGTGTCCGCGGTGGGCACCATGGTGCCAGCCTCGCCGTCTCTAGGAGAGCATGTGTTCCTCAACGAGGAACACACGCGCGTCGAGCTGCGCAAGCACGCGCATGACGTTGATCCCGCGTGGTACCTTGACACGGGCGCGTCAAACCATATGACGGGCGACGCCGCCGTGTTCGCCGACCTCAGCGAGAAGGTCTCCGACACTGTCCGCTTCGGTGACGGTTCGCTGGTTGATATTCGTGGCCGCGACACGACATGTTCTCCATCGATGGAAGCCGTCACAAGGCGCTCACCGGGGTCTACTGGATCCCACACCTGAAGACCAACATCGTCAGCATTGGACAGCTCGACGAGCTCGGGTGTCCAACGCACGTCGAGGGCGGCGTCATGACTGTTCGTGACCGGCAGAAGAGGATCATCGCCAGCGCACCACGCCTCAAGAACCGTTTGTACAAGGTGCACCTTCAAATCGAGCGGCCGTGTTCCTATCGTCCCATGCTAGCGAGGACGCCTGGGTGTGGCACACCAGATTTTGTCATCAGAGTTTTGACGGGCTCGAGAAACTGGCACGCAAAGGGATGGTGCAGGGACTTCCTTCCATCAGCCATGTAGAGCAGCTGTGTGAGGCCTGTCTTGCGGGCAAGCACCGCCAGGCTCCGTTCCCGCAGATTGCCAAGTTCCGTGCGACGGCGCCGCTCGAGCTCGTCCACGGAGATCTCTGCGGACCGATCACACCACCAACCCCAAGAGGCAACCGCTACTTCCTCCTGCTGATTGATGACTTCAGCAGGTTTATGTGGATCACGCTGCTGCGCACGAAGGATGAGGCAGTCGATGCAATTCGTCGATTCCAAGCTGCCGCTAAGAAGGAGTCAGGGCGCACACTGCGTGTATTCCGCACTGACAGAGGCGACGAGTTCACGGCAAAGGCGTTCGCGGAATGGTGCGCTGCTATCGGAATCAAGCGGCACCTGACCGCACCTTACTCACCTCAACAGAATGGGGTGGTCGAAAGGAGGAATCAAACGGCCGTCGGAACGGCTCATTGCATGCTGAAGGGTGCCAAGATGCCAGCCTGGTTTTGGGGAGAGGCCGTGTCAACTGCAGTGTTCGTCCTCAACCGGTCGTTCACAAGGAGTGTGGACGGCAAGACACCATTCGAAGCTTGGTTTGGCACAAAGCCAAGCGTGCACTTCCTGCGTGTGTTCGGCTGCAAAGCCCATGCCAAGGTAACGAAACCAAATCTGAAGAAACTGGAGGACCGCAGCAAAGCTGTGGTGATGCTTGGGTACAAGCCAGGTGCCAAGGCCTATCGGCTCTACGATCCCGAGACCAAGCGGATTGTTGTCTCTCGCGATGTCATTTTTGACGAGGGAGGCAACTGGAACTAGAGCAGTGAAATCATGGGAGGTGGTGAGGCCAGCATGGATTTCACGGTGGAGTACTCTGTCGAGCCTCTGGAAACCGTCTCTGCAGTGAACACTGAAGAACCTGTCGAACAGGAGGCTGCTGTGACCCCTGCCGCGGCAGGGAATTCGCCTCCAAGCGCTGCCGCGGCAGAGTCTCCTGCCGCCAAGGAAAACAGAACAAAGTTCGCCACTCCACCATCGGTACCAGATCCAGAACTTTTCGATGATGGAGATGATCCTAACGCTCCACACCGATACAAGCGCGTCGTGGACATTCTGGCATCTAACGAATCTGCTCCTGCCTTTTCTGATTGGTTGCTGTTCACCCCTTTAGGGGAACCATCAACACTTGCTGAAGCTGAAGGGGACGAGCACTGGCGCGTGGCGATGCGTGAAGAACTAGCTTCAATAGAGGAGAACAAAACATGGACTCTCACTGATCTGCCTGCTGGACACAAGCCAATTGGTCTCAAATGGGTTTACAAGCTCAAGCGAGATGCGGACAACAATGTTCTGAAACACAAGGCGCGGCTGGTGGCGAAAGGATATGTACAACAACCTGGGATCGACTTCGATGAAGTTTTTTCCCCAGTTGCCCGTTTGGATTCTGTTCGGCTTCTGCTCGCTGTTGCTGCTCAGAAGCATTGGGAGGTTCATCACATGGACGTGAAAACGGCCTTCCTCAACGGCGAGCTGGGTGAGGAGGTTTATGTAGCACAGCCACCAGGTTTCATCAGTTCCAACAAGACAAGCAAGGTATACCGACTGCACAAAGCCTTGTATGGACTGCATCAGGCGCCTCGGGCATGTAATACTAAGCTCAATGGCGTACTAACCTCCTTCGGCTTCACTCGCAGTCCATCGGAACATGCTGTGTACATGCGTGGTGACGGCGCTGATCGACTGCTTCTGGGGGTCTATGTGGATGATCTTATAGTCACTGGATCCAGCTCAAAGGTGATCTCTGAATTCAAACAACAGATGTGCTCCAGGTTCTCAATGAGTGACTTGGGCCTGCTCACGCTCTATCTGGGCATCGAGGTGACTCAGAAGCCGGGAGAGATCACCCTCAAGCAAAGTGCATTCGCCACAAAGCTATTGGTAAAGGCAGGCATGGCAGATTGCAACTCCGTGCACATGCCAATGGAGCCCAGGTTGAAGCTGTCCAAGATAAGCAAGAATCCTTCAGTGGATGTGCCTCTGTATCGTAGCATCGCCGGCTCACTCCGTTACCTGGTACATACTCGCCCAGACGTTTCATTTGCTGTGGGCTTTGTCAGCCGGTTTATGGAGACACCGACGACCGAGCACATGAGCGCTGTGAAGCATATTCTGAGGTACATCTTAGGGACTCTGAATTTTGGCTGCTTCTATCGCTCAAGTGGAAAGGGAGGTGAAGATCTGGTGGGATACAGTTATGCAGATCTTGCTGGAGATGTGGATGACAGAAAGAGTACGACAAGCACGCTGTTTTTCTTTGGTCAGAATCCAATCACCTGGCAATCTCAGAAGCAAAAAGTGATTGCTCTGTCTTCATGTCAAGATGAATATGTTGCTGCATCAAATGCAGCTTGTCAGGCTGTTTGGCTTGGGCGGCTAGTTGGTGACTTATTCAGCAGAGATCCTTCAGTACCAACTGTTCTCGTGGACAATAAGTCAGCAATTCAGCTTAGCAAGAATCCGGTTTTTCATGATCGGAGTAAGCACATTGAGGTGCGTTATAATTTCATCAGAGAGTGCATCGACAACGGCCACATTGCTGTCGACTTCATCGGCACTAATGATCAGCTCACGAACATCTTCACGAAGGCGCTTGGGCGCGTGAAATTTCAGGAGCTTCGCGAGAGTATCGGTATCATCGAAATCAAGTAGGCAAATCCTTGCAGCACCTAGCTTAGGGAGAGATTGTTGAATAAGCTAGATGTTTTAGGTACTGTGTTAGGTCTGAAACTGTCACGTTATCTGACAGTCTTCAGGTAGCTGTTTCAGGTGTCGTTGTCTTTCAGTTTTTTCAGTTAGATCTCTACGTGTCTGTGCGTAACGAGCGGGTCAGTAGGATCTCACACGACGATCACGTCTGAGTTGTGGGATGGCGCGACTCTGTAGGAGAGGTGGCGATCGTTGCGGCATGATTTTCTGTAATTTCTGAATAAAAAGAAATCCTGAAAAGCGGCAGAAGTTGTACGCTGCACAAACACTCCGTCTCCATCGTGTACCTCTCGATCTCTCTTACGATTTCGATTCCCAGGGCGACATTCTCCAGTGCTCCGCTTCGGCACTGGCCTTGTTCGTTTCTGGTACATGCGGCCGGCGCGACCCAGATGTGCTTATTGGTTTGAGATTGCTTATTAAACTTGTTGCGTGATATCTTTTCTATAATTAATTTAGTGGACATGGGTTTCATTGTGTACTGCATGGGAACAACTATATATTGGTGAACAAACTTATCTAATATTACTATAGATTAATGCCCACGTGTTGCTATGGAAGATGTAAAACTTACCATGTGAATACATTGATCAATTGGTTCTCGTTCTATTTAAGGATCCTTTCTTGTAACAAAATGTTAATGTATCTTTATGTTGGGGAATTAGCACACTCAAACACGATATGAAAATACGTAGCACAATAAGTCGTAAACTTTAGCATCACTCATGTACTAAATCCACGGATCGTTGCTCTTCACAAAAGGAAACATATGCACCAACATATATGGAGAAAAATAGTCTAAGCACTCGACCAGACGCTCCTAGAGTCAATGTCTGAAATAGTGCTTAGGATTTCAGAACTGGCAGTAGGAAATGAACACACAGTGATACCAATCCCTTTTACACGGAGAATTTCTCAACTTGAGAGTAAAAACATGGGCCGAAGCCACCTAAATATTTTTCCACTATTATCAAATAGGGATACAACTTGTTCTTCTCTAGAAACCACTAGACAATCTCATACATCAAGATACACATACATCTTGGATGCTAACAACAAGATTTAGGGAATAAGAGTTAGAGATTGGAACAATCTCACCAAAGATGGTGGAACCACAACTTGAAGAAGACAAGGTAGTAGATCGGGGTCTTCAGCATCATCATACCCCCATGATTGTCATGCATGAGAGGAGGGTTAATTGGATCCAAGTCAACATGAGGTCTCCTGGCCTTCGGCTTCTCTGGTTTCTCAATATCTTGTATTGTTTCATCGTCAATGAAAACCACATCTTGACTTCTTCATGTCTTCTTCTTGATTGGATCTCACAATCTGTATCCAAATTCATCACTTGGACTGCTAAGATAGATGCCGGTCCAGGGGCTACTCTAGTGCTCCGCTTCGTCACTGGCCAGTATATGTGGCCAGCGCGACCCAAATATGCGCCGCCGAGACGATGGCCCGTTAAACGCGTGGTTTGGAGGCCGAGTGAATCCTCACGGTTCACTGGCTCCCTACTTCCCCACACCTTGAGATCATATTTTCCAAAAAAAATACTCTACCGTAAATAATCATTTTTTCACTTTTTTTTACACCGGTACTTTTTGTGTTGCCACTACACTTGGACATCGAGTTAGTAATCTTTTTTTTTGCGGCTGTACTTCTTTGGAAATCTATTTGCTCGTTGGTTTTAGATTGCTTATTAAGCTTGCTAGGTAATTCTCCGTGCGTTGCTGTAGAAACCTGCATAAAATTGCTATAAATATTTATCTTACAATAAAATGAACAGTGAACATGGCAATTACCTACAATGAATTGCCGAACGATGCTCTGATATGTATGTGTTGCATGTTAGACTGATATGTCACTTGCTGTGATCTCCATTCACCGGATTGAGACGCCACCTTATATGCTTTGCCGAGTATTTCTGTCCCAACACACGGTAAAGACGTAAACACTCGGTAAAAATTAAGACGTAAACACTCGGTAAAAATTTACCGTGTATCAGACGTAAACACCCGGTAAAAATTAAGACACACAACAAAGTTACCTCTTTACCGAGTGTTTTAGACTAACACACAACAACGATTCAACATACACGGCATAGGGGTGTTTCAAACCCTAAGATTTTTGGCGCGCGGGAGAAGAAAATTTGGCGCCAACTTTTGCTGTGTGTACTTGTGACGACACTCGGCAAACTATAACGTCGTAAGATGCGCCGTCAACCGCGGGCCGGAAGGACATGTGGCACGACGGTTTGCCGTGCATCCATCTTTTGCCGAGTGTTTTTAAAGACATTACTGTGTATGTGTGTTTTCAATGACTGTTTTCCTGATGCATACTCGGCAAAGAGGTAACTTTGCCGTGAATGACCTGTTTACCGGGTGTCATCTGTACAATACACGGTAAAGAGATGTTTGCCGAGTGTCCGGGATTTAAACACTCGGCAAACTAAAAAATACCCAACAAAATCTAGATTTCCGGCAGTGAGTGGCTATATCTTCGACCATGTTTATGGAAAAACTAAATCCACAATAAGAAATTACTATCATGAAATCCACCATGCAACATTTTTTTATATAAAAGGTTGATACGTCCATTTTGCATCACTATTTTATATCATAATTTACTGTTATTCATTGATATATTTCATATTAAGAGATGATACTTATGTTATTTCATCTGTTTTTGTATGGTTGGTGACTTTTGGAGCATGGACCGCTGAAGTCTGGATTCTGATGGAAAAGGCGCTATTTGGAGACGAAATTCACGAAGATCAGAAAATTCTAGAAAATACATGGAAAATTCTATTTTTTCAGAAGACGAAGGATGCCAGTAGGGGGAGCGGAGCTGGGCCACAGGGGGGCCACACCACCCCTTGGCGCGGGCCAACCCTGGCTAGGCCACCAGGTGGTGTGGCCACCCTGGCCCACTCCTGGCTCTCCCCTTTGGCATATATTATCCCCATGAAACCCTAAGCCCAGGGGAGCGACCATAGAAAGATTCCGCCGCCTCTGCGGGGTGAAAAACTGCAGAGAGAGAAAGAGCTCTTCGACAGACAGAAATCTACCAGAGAAATTCCTTCTCGGAGAGGGGAGATCGTCACCATTAACACCACCATCAAGCTGGACTTCATCAGGATCATCATCATCATCATCTCTACAAGCAACATCATCACCACTTCATACCGCTGTAACAATTGGGTTGAATCTTACATAGTTCTTAGGCGAAACTTTTCCGGTGTTGATTACTTGTTGTAGTTGATGCTATTGAGTGGAACCATCGAATTATCGTTTATGTTCAGATTGCTAGTTATCATTATTTCATCTATGATCTTGATCCATATGATGTCTTGTGAGTAGTTCGTTTAGTTCTTGAGGACATGGGAGAAGTCATGTTGTTAGTAGTGGAATTGTGTTGAGAAAGATTCAATAGTTCGCTATTTAAGTTATGGTGTTATTCTTATAGTGGTATCATGTGAACGTCGACTACATGACACTTCACCTTTATGGGCCTAGGGGAATGCATTATCTATTTGGCTACTAATCGTATGGGTTGCCGGAGTGACAGAAACCTGAACCCCCATTAGGAAACCTTTGCACAAGGGATATTAGGATCTCAGAGTTTAAAGCTGTGGTTAGGTTTCTATCTTAATTACTTTCTTGTACTTGCGGATGATTGCAAGGGGTATAATCACAAGTATGTATTAGTCCTAGGAAGGTCGGCACATTAGCATAGGTTCACCCACACAACACTTATCAAACTAAAGAAGATTAATCAACTATATGAAGCGAAAACACTTGATGATATTCCCGTGTGTCCTCGAGAACGTTTGGTCATCTTAACTAATACAACCGGTTTGTCCTTTGCTAAAGAAAGGATTGGGCCACTTTCTGCATTTATTATCATTGTCTTTTATTTACTCGCACTTTATTTATCTACATTATCAAAAAACCCTAAAAACCCGTTTGTTAAGTATTTATAGAGGATTCCTAATCCAAGCCACTTGTCAACACCTTCTGCTCCTTGTTGGGTTTGACACTCTTACTTATCGAAAATACTGCGATACACCCCCAATACTTGTGGGTCATCAAGACTATTTTCTAGCGCCGTTGCCGGGGAGTGAAGCGCTATTAGAGAGTGGAACTGGTAAAGGAAACTTCTACTGTGAGTATCGTTTATTTCTGTTTTTACCTTATTTCAATATGGATAATTCACTTAGTTTCTTATTTCGTAATTCTACTACCACTGCTAAGGTAGTAGATGAACCACCACCCGCTGAAAATGATACTTTTAAAATTCCTACAAGAATTATTGATCATGTTATGGATAACTACTATTTTGGAGATGGAACTATCCATCTCGGTGATCATTTGCTCTTTATACACGAATTATGCGGGTTGTTCAAGTGTGCAGGTATTACAACAGATCAAGTCAAGAAGAAGTTATTCTCATTATCACTGAAAGGAAGAGCTGAGGAATGGTACAAGCTGCTGAAGAATGGTCAATCTCTTGAATGGGAGGAAGTAGTACCTCTCTTTTATTCTAAATTTTATCCTCCTAGTGAGATTCATAAAGATCAGAATCAAATATACAACTTTTGGCCTCTTGATGTATAGAGTACAACTCAAGCTTGGGGGAGATTGAAGTTACTAATGCTCAAATGTCCTATTCATGGGCTCCTTCACAACATTATTATCAATACCTTTTATGCAAGGCTTTCTCTTCATGATAAGGATCTATTAGATGCTTCTTGTGCTAGATCATTTACACGCATGGAAGAAGAAGCTAAATAGGATCTTCTAGACCGTATTCAAGACAATGCTGAAGCATGGGAGAATGATAAAAGAAGAAAGTCAGGTATAAATTATGATTATGAATGCATTAAATCTTTTATGGGAACTGATGACTTTCGTAATATTAGTAATGCTTATGGTCTAGACTCTCAAGCTATTGCAACTTATTTTAAGGCTTTTGCTTCCTATATTGAAATTCCTAAAAAGAAATTGAATAAGTATCATGAGCCATATAAAGATATTGTTAATAGTGCTCCTGCAAGAGATACCGAAGTTTATATTGCTAATCATATTTTATCTGAACCTTACATTGAGAAAATGTCTTTCCCTGTTAAGATAAAGGAACATTCTATGATAGTTAGTATGGTTAATGAAAGTACAAATAAAGCTGTTGAACCTAATGAACAAGTGGATGATGAACCTGTAATAGCAAATGTGAAATAAGTTGTCACTAAATATGTAGAATATGGACACACTATCCTCTGTAAGGATATTTCTAATATTGTTTCACAAAGTAGTGTTATGAGAACTAGTATCCATGTGTTTTCTGTTAGAATAAGTGATCATTGCTACAACGGTTCATGTGATAGTTATATCGTTAAATTTATGCATGATACTGAAAGTTATTATGAGAGAGGGAAGACTGTTCTTATGCATCTCAATAATATCAAGTTTCCTTGTTTTATGCTTAAAGTCTTTATGTTGCACTTGTTTTGCCTTCCTATGCTAGCAACCTCTGGTTTCAACAATTTATTTTCTTACAAAATTCCCTTGCATAGGAAGTGAGTTAGACTTAAACATGTGTATTTTTTCCTCTTGATGCTCTCTTTTACTTCAATTCATATTCTTATGTTAGCATCATTGAAATTATCATGCCCATCTTAAATGGCTATAAACAAAGAGCTTTTTGGGAGACAACCCAATATATTTTTTTCTTCAGTTTGTTTTTGTTTATTTGAGTCTTGGAAGTTAATGCTTCTGCAATAACCTCTCCTTATCTTTTTGTTGGGTTTTTGTGTCAAGATCAACCTCTAATGAGAGAGAAGTAAGGTTCGGGGAAGTTGCTGTCCCGAAATAGATTTTTGGCTTTACTATAAAAAATCGTGAAACATCCTAGAACATCATACTGATCTGTAATTTGTTGTGTGCATGACCTAGGGTATTATTTAACTTTCGTTAGTTTTGCACTTTTTGATTTGAGCAACAGAAGATTTTCGAAAAAATTGATCTTTACCTGCTGGTCTGTTTTGACAGATTTTTGCCACTCTTGCATTTGCCTCTTAAATCGATTCCTTTTTGAATTCCTTTTGGTCTTTCAGAAGGAGTTGTTTCAGTAGCTTATGTTTTGATGGATTTCAGTTGAAATTGAACTTAAAATGTTTATTACCTCGCATGCACTAATGTTGCTAATGAGAATTGTGTGAAGTTTTGTGTGAAAGAAATTTCCAAGTTATAGGAGAAAATGGTGTAATAAGATGGTGAATGGTTAATTGACTCAAATATTATGTGTATAAAGATGAAGATATTGATGTTATTCAAGCAGTGAATCCAGAAGAATTTATTAAACACCAAGTTCACATACCTGCAAAGTCCATTTTCGAATAGGTAACAGTTCTCGTAAGAAAATTTCCGCGAAGAATCTGTCAAGTTATTTTTTTTGCAGTTTTTATCCAACAAGGAAAGAAACGAAGCGAAAGAGGGACGGAAACCGAGCCAGGGTGGCTCACACCACCCCGTGGCGCGGGCCCCTGGCTATGCCACCAGGTGGTGTGGCCACCCCGGAGTCCTTATCCAACCTGTTTTCTCTCAGTACCTTCCTTTTGTTATAAAAATTCGTAATATATAATCCACCGGATCCCTCGAGGTTCATATATCGTGTTCTCGTGTGTTTTCGTTTCGATCTGTTTCTGCTAGGAACTATTCTTAAAGTTTAGAAGCACAATGGTCTCCGCCAACGATAAGGGCAAGGAGCTTGCGGAGGAGGATCTCCAAGACTCTGAGCAGGAGGAGGAGATCGATAGTGAAGTTCAAGAGGAGGCAAAGGAAGACCAGCATCCGCACACCAGCACCACCATTGCAAGCATTGGAGTGGTGGCAAACCCTGCCAGGTTCAAAAGGACTGCACGAATGTCCACTGGAGGGAAGACTCCGCGTCATTGTTTAGCTTTGCGGTCACCTTCTCCACGCACCAAGAATCCCTTCCATACCCTTATCCATGAGGATCAATTCCAAAATATGCCAAAGGAGAAACTACCCTCTGATACATTGCAAATGTATCTATAATTTTTGATGCTCCATGCTTGGTTTTATCCACTTTCTTGTGTTTTGTCCACACTTTGGAGTACTTTTCATATGATTTCTTGGACTAACCTATTAACAAGAGCCATAGTGCCAGCTGCCTGTTTTCTGCTGTTTTTGGTTCCAGGAAAGTCAGAAAATGAATATTCTCGGAATTGAACGGGACAAAAGCCAAAGTGTCTATTTTTCCAAAAGACTCCAGGAGCCAGAATACGAGACGGAGGAGGGCCAGGGGCTGGCCACACCTATCCCAGGAGCGGGATAGGCCTGGCCGTGCTAGGGCATGGTGTGGTGGCCCCAGGCACCCCCTCGGTCTCCCTCTTCGCCTATAAGAAGCCTTCTGAACTAAAAACTTCGGGGGGTTCGACGTTTTTACAGAAGAAGTTCCGCAGCACTGCCACCACCGAAGGGGAGATTTGGGGGACAGAAAGTCTCTGTTCCGGCACCCTGCCGGGACGGGGAAGTGCCGCCGGAGCCATCTCCATCGGTCTCCACCATCATCTCCATCGACCATCCATGTTTCCCCCATCTATGAGTGAGTAATCCCCCGCTGTAGGCTATGGGGATGGTAGGGATTGGATGACATCGTTCATGTAATGGCATCAGATTGTTAGGGCATGGTGCCTAGTATCTTTTATTAGTGCTTTATGACTTTGTTGCGACTTGTTATGCTTAATGCTTGTCACTAGGGCCCGAGTGCCATGATTTCAGATCTGAACATGTTATTGATTCATTATGATAGTATTGTTTTTGGTCTTATCTACAAGTTGTATACACACGTTGTTGTCTGGAACCTATGGCCCCGAAGTGACAAAAATCGGGATAACCGGAAGGGAATGGCTTTGATGTGAGGATCACATGTGTTCACGGAGTGTTAATGCTTTGCTCCGGTGCTCTATTAAAAGGAGCACCTTAATTGCCAGTAGTTCCCTAGAGGCCCCGCTGCAAATGGGCTGGCAGGACAAAAGATGTTGTGCAAGTTCTCATTGCGAGCACGTATGACTATATATGGAACACATGCCTAGGATTGTCTAGTACTTGGATGCTTTATCTTATTTATCTGCAATTGCCCTATGTTCTGATTGTTATGTGAATTGTCTTGTCCATTCAACGCCCGTCCATCCATCCCTATGCCTACCGCACTCGAATCCCACTGTTACTGCTTTTGTTACTACTGTCTTTGCTTTACTACTGCTATTACTTTATTATTCCTACTACAAAACTGTTGCTACTGATAAACTGCTGTGAGCAAGATTGTTTCCAGGTGCAGCTGAATTGACAACTCAGTTGTTAAGGATTATAAATATTCTTTGGATCCCCTTGTGTCGAATCAATAAATTGGGTTTCACTTCCCTCGAAAATATTGCGATACACCCCCTATACTTGTGGGTCATCACCCTCCAATTGGGATATGCCCCGTTCTAACCATGCATGAAAAGAAGACTTCAAGGAGGAAGAGTGGGGGAAATAATCGTACGAGCTGGGATTCACAACCCGACATGATCATGAACCGCATTGATCACAACTCGGAGTTGATTCGTACTCTCACCTTCGAGATTGAGGACTTGAGGAAATTAATTGAAAAGCTCATCGAGAGAACACCACAATCACCGAAGGAGTAATTCGTCATCAGGTTTTGGCATCCCCTTGGTTTGTTCCAAGCTTGGGGGAGTGCCGCGGTATCACATCACTATCTTTTATCTTTTTACCCTTCAAGTAGAGTCATATCATGAATAGAGAAGTTATCATGTAGGATGGTTTGCATTATGGAAGTGTTTCTCCTCTAGTTAGATATCTATGTATCCCTTGGTGTGAGTTGCCGTTATGGAATATTAATGAGAAGTTCTATCATTTACTCTTTTGCATATCTTATATTATTTTTCAATTTATGTTATATGATTGATCTTGTTATTAGTATTGGTATCGCTTTGGGATCATTGAGTTAATTTAGTTGGTTTTGGCAAACCTGGCTCGGCCAGTACCAACGCTATTATGCGAATTGAATGAAAAAGATAAAAAGTACTCTTAAAGAAATATAATTTCATCATCTTTCTTTCTTGATTTGCTCATAAGCTTAGTATTCTCTAGTTAAGATCTTTTGTGCTTTCGAGGAAGATTGCATGTTTGTTTTTATCACCTGTATGTTTGTTTGTTTCCTTCAACTCTTATGCTTGCTACCCAGCCCTGTTAGCCAAAAACCTGTACTGAGAGGGAATGCTTCTCGTGCATCCAATCCTTAAACCAAAACCTATGCCATTTGTGTCCACCATACCTACCTATTAGCATTATTTCTATTCCAAGTAAATTCATGTTTTTATCTACCTTCCGAATTAAACTTTTTATGTGAAAATTAGTGATTAAAGCTCTCACGAACTTGATGGCACACTTTACTTTCTTGCATTTAATAAACTTGAAACATTGTGTCCATCTATGTTGCTTATATGCTTGCACTTTATATTTATGAATTAGCAGAACTATGTTGTCATGGGGAACGCTTTCAACATTGCACTTATAATTCAGTTGATATCATGTTCTTTTGCTTATGGATCCCGGTGGTGTGCAATAAAAGTGGAGCTTTAAAGATCATGGAGTTTGTATGTGTGTTAGAGAAACGCCTGGGCGGCTAGCCTAAGCCATGCCTAATCATGGTGGAAACTTGCAGCATAACCATAGTGAGCATTCTATGAAGCATCCTTAATAAAAACCTATGAAAATAGAAAATAAAAAGATCGCCGAGATGCTCATTGTCTATTGCCTTGTCATTTTGATATGGGATAGCTCCTGTATCATGGGGAAAGGGGTACCATGTTGGCGGTTATCTATGATACACATGTACTTACAATGACAAGAACTTACTCGTGACTAAAGTTGAGTAGCATGAGGTTCGGTACTCGTAAGAAAGGGGCATGAGATTTTCAACTTATAACTTGTCAAGCATATCTTCATATTTGTGTCGCTTTAACCTTAATCACCTCAAGATGCTTATGATAGGGGCAATGAGAAATGAAAGCTAATAAGTACCATAATTTTTGGAAGCTCTTTATCAAAAATACAAAAAAAGTAGTTCCTACTCTAGTTGTTATTTTCATTGGTCTGTTATTGTATTGCTTTATCATGCTTGTTGTCAATGGTTGGTTTCTTTGAAACTGAATCTTATTGGCAAGGTGGGTTCACGGAAGATGAAAAATATTATTATAAGGAACACCGCTTGTCACAAAAAGGGAAACACTTATGGGAACAAATTGATAAATTGTATACCATTGCTAGAACCGTGTGCTCTACTTATAATGTTACTTATTGCTTGGATAAATCTTGTTGCTGTAGGAGGTACAAAAACCTCCCTTTTCAATGTGAGTATAATGAAAATGTTACCATATCTTCTTATGTTAAAAGAAATTATGACTTTTATGATGTGGAACAAATTGAAGAATTTATTGTTTGGAAGGGTGCTTTTGAACTTGCTAGTTTGCTTGAAAATATTGATGATTCACCTTACAAATATGAGGTTTATGGTATACTTAAATTTTGCTTTGATAATTACAAGGATGAAAATGGCTATATTCTTGAATATTTTAATAGATGCTTTCCACAAATGGAAGACACTAATGCCTTGCGGGATCCTATGGAAGAAGAAATTGATGAACCTGAAATCTCATTAGATGAAAAAGAGGAGGAGAGTGATGAACAAAAGGAGGAAGAATGGATTAGCTACCCATGCCTACCTTCTAATGAGAGTAACTCTTTATCCCTTACATTATTTGATTGTCCTCCATGCTTACTAAAGGAGGATGAATGTTATGTTCGTGAGGATTCTTTTGAAAATGTTTATAATAAAGCTCTAGTCCTTGTAGATCATGAAAAGCATGCTTTATGTGATAGTTATATTGTTGAGTTTATTCATGAGGCTACTGAAAATTATTATGAGAGAGGAAAATATGGTTGTAGAAGTTTTCATGGTATTGAAACACCTCTCTATGTGCTAAAAGTTTTGAAGATACTCTTGTTTTATCTTCCTATGCCTGTCACTTTGTTCATTATGAATTTATTTGCATACATGATTCCTATGCATAGGAAGTGGGTTAGACTTAAATGTGTTTAGAATTTACTTCTTGATGCTCTCTCTTACTTCAACTCATATTTCTTATGAGAGCATCCTCTCAAACTATTATGCCTAAAGATGATATTATGTCTATTATTCTTGGGAGACCTTTTCTTAAATACTGCAGGAGCTGTTATTAATTATAATCAAGGGAAGGTGACCTTCAATGTTAATGACAAGGAACATATTGTCTATTTCCCCAAGAAGATTGAAAGGACTTATGGCTTGAATTCAATTGAACATGTTGAGGGCATTCAAGTTGGAGAAATATATTGTCCCATACCAAGAGAAAAATTTGAAACTATTATGATTGGGACCATTGCTATCAAGGTTGAGGTAACATAATCATTAGTGGAATACAAAGTTTTGTCTCATATGAAATTGTTTTGGTAACAAGTCCTGATCAACCTTGTTAACAAAAGGATTTCATTGAACAAAACAATGTTTTGACCATGATTATCTCCGCTTACTTCTATTTTATCCATTTTTAGTTTTTGCTTTTGCCTAACTTAAAGGCGTTAAAGAAAAGTACTTATTGGGAGATAACCCAAAAGTTTTAGATGAGTCTTTGAAGTTATTACTTCAGTAATAACCGCTTCTTATCCTTTTTATTTGCTTTTTGTGCCAAGAGTAACCTCTAATGAGAGAGAAGTAATGATTCGGAAAGTTGTTGTCCTGAAACAGATTTCTGTGCTTCACCGTAAAATTTCGTGTAAAATCTCTAAACATCTTTTTGAGGCGTGAATTTTTGTGCTTCTGCCCCAGGTTGTTATCTAACTTTCATTAGTTCAACACTTTTTGATTTGAGCAACAGAAGGTCTTCGAAAAAATTCATCTTTACCTGCTGGTCTGTTTTGACAGTTTTCTGCCATTTTCTGTATTTGCTTCTTGTTAGTTCCTTTTTGAGTTCTTTTGGGGAATTGAGATTTTTGAGGGAAGTGCTACAGTAGCTAGTGTTCTAATGGAAGTTTTATTGGTGTTATAACTGAACATAAAGACTTATTATCTTGAGTGCACTAATGTTGCTAATAAAGATTGTGTGAATTTTGTATGAAGGAAAAATTTCAGGTGTATGGAAGGAATGAGTAATGAGATGAAGGATGGACTAAAGCTCAAGCTTGGGGATGCCACGCGTGTCACCCCAAGAAATATCCAAGAAGTACAAGCGTCAAAGCTTGGGGATGCCCAAGGCATCCCCTTCTTTATCAATAAAAATCTCAGGTTTCTTTCAACCACTTCATTTTTATTGTTTCATGCACAATTGTGTTGTTCTTGGAGCATCTTATTTTCGTTTTCGTTTTGGTTTTTAGTTTGCGTGGTTTTCTTAGTTTGCTGAATAAATTGGTTGGACCTCCTCTTTCATATATTGGTGTTCAAATAGTTTGGTTTGGTTTGGAAAAGAGTAGGAAAGCTCATGCTTAAGTGGTAAAGAGAGCTTGTTTTTGACTGTGGCCTATGCTTTGTCATGCCATGCTTGATATTGTTTTGGCTTTATGCTTAGTATTCTTTGTTGTAGCATGACTTGTTATAAACAATTGAGATTGTTTAATGTGCCTTGGATGAATCATGCGTTGTCTTAGCATATTAAAGCATAGTATAGTGGTATTCTCCTTTGATGCTTTATTTGGGTTGACTTGGCACATGCTCACATCATGTTATGACTATCCCAAGTCACCATAAGCCTTTATGATCCTTTAGTTTTCAACTTGTAGTATCACTTTATGCTTTTATCAATGATGTTTTGTCGCTCTGCATGATTATGGCTATTATTGCTCTCTCGTTTGTCGCTCCCTTACTTTTGCTAGCCTTCACTTTCACTGAGTATGTTTTACTCATGTTTTCAACTCCCTAAAACAATATATTGCCAAAGTGTCCACCATACCTACCTATTAGCATCATTTGCTACTTCCGTGCATATTCAATATGCCTTGTTTTCTTCCGAATAAAATGTTTGCTTGTTATGAGAAAATTAGTTAGTAAAGCTCTCACGAACTTGATGGCACACTTTATTTCCCGCACTTAATAAACCTGAACCATTGTGAACTCTCCATGAAAGTTATATGCTTGCAAATTATAGGCTGGGGATTAGCAGAACCGTGCTGTCACGAGGAACGCTTTCAACACTTGTAAATATATACCCAGTTGATACCTTGCTCTTTTGTTTGCGGATGTCGTCGGTGTGAAATAAAAAGGGAGCTTGTAAGTCCATGGAGTTATGTATATGTGTAAGAGAAACGCCTGGGCCGCTGGTCTAATCCATGCTGACATGGTGAAAACCTGCAGCGTAACCATAATGATATCTATGGAGCATTCTTCTTATAAAAAAGAGAGAGATAGCTATTGATAAAAAGGAAAAAAAGAGATTTATGAAAAGAGGAAAGAGAGAAAAAAGCACCATTTTCCGATGGTAAATAAGAAGATTGCTAAGATACTCATTGTCTGCTTGCCTTGTCATTTTGATATGGGGATTCTTCCGTATCATCGGGCAAGGGGTACCCCGTTGGCGGTTCTCAATGATACACACATACTTACGATGACAAGAACTTACCGGTAACTAAAGTTGAGTAGCATGACGAGCGTCCCTCGTACTCAAGGGACTTGGGATTTTCAGTTTATAGTCTGTCAAGCATATAACTCAGATTGGACCTCACTTTCATCTTAACCACATTAAAGATGCTTATGATAGGGGCAATGAGAGCTCAAAGCTAATGAGTACCATACTTTCAGCATTTGGAAGCCTTTCAAACTTTTCAAAACCTGTTCATTTCCTTGTTGATTCTTCACACATTCTATGAGCATTTTCTTGAGAGCATAGTGGCCATTCTTAGTTCTATGTGCATTGTCCCAAGACTTGTTGATTGATGCATACCTTGATATTGCTTGTTTTAAACTATTTGTATCTAGTCATTCTTGTAAAACTTTGAAGGTGTCCTTTGCATTTATGTTTGCTACTCTATGAGGGACAAGCTGAATGCCACTATGCTATGTTTTCTTTATGTGAAACAAACAAACGTCTTGTAAAGCATTGTTATTCATGAATCTTTTGTTTGTGCCTTTTCATGTTGCATCATAGTTGCTATGTCCTATTGTTAGAACTTTGTCTTTCATGTTATGATTGAAGTACTATGATCCCAGCTTTGAATGTTTTACAAATACTTTAATCAATTTTATGATGGTGCATGTCACCTCAAAAATTATTCTTTCTCTTTATCACTTACCTACTCGAGGACGAGCATGAGTTAAGCTTGGGGATGTTGATACATTGCAAATGTATCTATAATTTTTGATGCTCCATGCTTGGTTTTATCCACTTTCTTGTGTTTTGTCCACACTTTGGAGTACTTTTCATATGATTTCTTGGACTAACCTATTAACAAGAGCCATAGTGCCAGCTGCCTGTTTTCTGCTGTTTTTGGTTCCAGGAAAGTCAGAAAATGAATATTCTCGAAATTGGACGGGACAAAAGCCAAAGTGCCTATTTTTCCAGAAGACTCCAGGAGCCAGAATACGAGACGGAGGAGGGCCAGGGGCTGGCCACACCCTCCCAGGCGCGGGCTGGGCCTGGCCGCGCCAGGGCATGGTGCGGTGGCCCCAGGCACCCCCTCGGTCTCCCTCGTCGCCTATAAGAAGCCTTCTGACCTAAAAACTTCGGGGGGTTCGACGTTTTTCTAGAAGAAGTTCCGCAGCGCCGCCACCACCGAAGGGGAGATTCGAGGGACAGAAAGTCTCTGTTCCGGCATCCTGCCGGGA
Organism: Avena sativa; assembly: GCA_916181665.1. Lineage (NCBI taxonomy): Eukaryota > Viridiplantae > Streptophyta > Magnoliopsida > Poales > Poaceae > Avena > Avena sativa. Next base: position 469,358,409 of record OV702295.1, read on the forward strand.
CGGGGAAGTGCCCCCGGAGCCATCTTCATCGGTCTCCACCATCATCTCCATCGACCATCCATGTTTCCCCCATCTATGAGTGAGTAATCCCCCGCTATAGGCTATGGGGATGGTAGGGATTGGATGAGATCGTTCATGTAATGGCATCAGATTGTTAGGGCATGGTACCTAGTATCTTTTATTAGTGCTTTATGACTTTGTTGCGACTTGTTATGCTTAATGCTTGTCACTAGGGCCCGAGTGCCATGATTTCAGATCTGAACATGTTATTGATTCATTATGATAGTATTGTTTTTGGTCTAATCTGCAAGTTGTATACACACGTTGTTGTCCGGAACCTATGGCCTCGAAGTGACAGAAATCGGGATAACCGGAACGGAATGGCTTTGATGTGAGGATCACATGTGTTCACGGAGTGTTAATGCTTTGCTCCGGTGCTCTATTAAAAGGAGCACCTTAATTTCCAGTAGTTCCCTAGAGGCCCCGCTGCAAACGGGCTGGCAGGACAAAAGATGTTGTGCAAGTTCTCATTGCGAGCACGTATGACTATATATGGAACACATGCCTAGGATTGTCTAGTACTTGGATGCTTTATCTTATTTATCTGCAATTGCCCTATGTTCTGATTGTTATGTGAATTGTCTTGTCCATGCAACGCCCGTCCATCCATCCCTATTCCTACCGCACTCGAATCCTACTGTTTAGTGCTTTTGTTACTACTGTCTTTGCTTTACTACTGCTGTTACTTTACTATTCCTACGACAAAACTATTGCTACTGATAAACTGCTGTGAGCAAGATTGTTTCCAGGTGCAACTGAATTGACAACTCAGTTGTTAAGTCTTATAAATATTCTTTGGCTCCCCTTGTGTCGAATCAATAAATTGGGTTTCACTTCCCACGAAAATACTGCGATACACCCCCTATACTTGTGGGTCATCACCCTCCAATTGGGATATGACCCGTTCTAACCATGCATGAAAAGAAGACTTCAAGGAGGAAGAGTGGGGGAAAGAATCGTACGAGCTAGGATTCATAACCCGACATGTCACAACTCGGAGTTGATTCGTACTCTCACCTTCGAGATTGAGGACTTGAGGAAATTGATTGAAAAGCTCATCAAGAGAACACCACAATCATCGAAGGAGTAATTCGTCATCAGGTTTTGGCATCCCCTTGGTTTGTTCCAAGCTTGGGGGAGTGCCGAGGTATCACATCACTATCTTTTATCTTTTTACCCTTCAAGTAGAGTCATATCATGAATAGATAAGTTATCATGTAGGATGGTTTGCATTATAGAAGTGTCTCTCCTCTAGTTAGATATCTATGTATCCCTTGATGTGAGTTGCCGTTATGGAATATTAATGAGAAGTTCTATCATTTACTCTTTTGCATATCTTATATTATTTTTCAATTTATGTTATATGATTGATCTTGTTATTAGTATTGGTATCGCTTTGGGATCATTGAGTTAATTTAGTTGGTTTTGGCAAACCTGGCTCGGCCAGTACCAACGCTATTATGCGAATTGAATGAAAAAGATAAAAAGTACTCTTAAAGAAATATAATTTCATCATCTTTCTTTCTTGATTTGCTCATAAGCTTAGTATTCTTTAGTTAAGATCTTTTGTGCTTTCGAGGAAGATTGCATGTTTGTTTTTATCACCTGTATGTTTGTTTGTTTCCTTCAACTCATATGCTTGCTACCCAGCCCTGCTAGCCAAAAACCTGTACTGAGAGGGAATGCTGCTCATGCATCCAATCCTTAAACCAAAACCTATGCCATTTGTGTCCACCATACCTACCTATTAGCATTATTTCTATTCCAAGTAAATTCATGTTTTTATCTACCTTCCGAATTAAACTTTTTATGTGAAAATTAGTGATTAAAGCTCTCATGAACTTGATGGCACACTTTACTTTCTTGCATTTAATAAACTTGAAACATTGTGTCCATCTATGTTGCTTATATGCTTGCACTTTATATTTGTGAATTAGCAGAACCATGCTGTCATGGGGAACGCTTTCAACATTGCACTTATAATTCAGTTGATATCATGTTCTTTTGCTTATGGATCCTGGTGGTGTGAAATAAAAGTGGAGCTTTAAAGATCATGGAGTTTGTATGTGTGTTAGAGAAACGCCTGGGCGGCTAGCCTAAGCCATGCTTAATCATGGTGGAAACTTGCAGCATAACCATAGTGAGAATTCTATGAAGCATCCTTAATAAAAACCTATGAAAATAGCAAATAAAAAGATCGCTGAGATGCTCATTGTCTATTGCCTTGTCATTTTGATATGGGATAGCTCCTGTATCATGGGGAAAGGGGTACCATGTTGGCAGTTCTCTATGATACACATGTACTTACAATGACAAGAACTTACTCATGACTAAAGTTGAGTACCATGAGGTTCGGTACTCGTAAGGAAGGGGCATGAGATTTTCAAATTATAACTTGTCAAGCATATCTTCATATTTGTGTCGCTTTAACCTTAATCACTTATGATAGGGGCCATGAGAGCTGAAAGCTAATAAGTACCATAATTTTTGGAAGCTCTTTATGAAACTTGAAATCCCTGCTTCCCTTTGCAAATGGCCTATCTTTTTTACTTTCTAGTTGAGTCAGTAAACATATTCCCTTCTACCTCAGCAAGTATTTTGAGTTGTTGTGTTTCGTTCATTCATATGATGATTTATTCAATCATGTTTCTTATGTTCCTTGTTTTGCACATTGCTATTATCTCAGAGAGTATTACTTTGAAAGCTATCATTGAAAACCCCTTTATGTTTGAACTCCTGCAAATTGTTAGCTATTCTTTGACCAAGAGCAAAGTTTGCCATTACCAATTATGATTTACTTTAAATATCTTTATTGTAAGTTAAAAGTTATATAATGGTGAGTTGTCTCCTATTATGATTTATGTATTGATGAATGTGATGCTTCTTGTCCGTATTCTTTTATCGACTCTTCACTCCATAAACCTGAGGTCATGTTTATTGAGCTCAGTTTTTGCTTGGGGACAAGCGAAGTCTAAGCTTGGGGGAGTTGATACGTCCATTTTGTATCAGTATTCTATATCATAATTTACTGTTATTCATTGATATATTTCATATTAAGAGATGATACTTATGTTATTTCATCTGTTTTTGCATGGTTGATGACTTTTGGAGCATGGACCGCTAAAGTCTGGATTCTGATGGAAAAGGCGTTGTTTGGAGGCGAAATTGACGAAGATCAGAAAATTCTAGAAAATACATGGAAAATTCTATTTTTCCAGAAGACGAAGGATGCCAGAAGGGGGAGCGGAGCTGGGCCACAGGGGGGCCACACCACCCCCTGGTGCGGGCCACCCCTAGTCGCGCCACCAGGTGGTGTGGCCACCCTAGCCCACTCCTGGCTCTCCCCTTTGGCGTATATTATCCCCATGAAACCCTAAGCCTAGGGGAGCGACCACAGAAATATTCCGCCGCCTCTGCGGGGCGGAAAACTGCAGAGAGAGAAAGAGCTCTCCGGCAGGCAGAAATCTGTCGGGGAAATTCCTTTCCGGAGAGGGGAGATCGTCGCCATCAACACCACCATCAAGCTGGACTTCATCGGGATCATCATCATCATCTCCATCATCATCTCCACAAACACCATCATCATCACTTCATACCGCTATAACAATTGGGTTGAATCTTGCATAGTTCTTAGGGGAAACTTTCCCGGTGTTGATTACTTATTGTAGTTGATGCTATTGAGTGGAACCATCGAATTATCGTTGATGTTCAGATTGTTACTTATCATTATTTCATCTCTGATCTTGATCCATATGATGTCTTGTGAGTAGTTCATTTAGTTCTTGAGGACATGGGAGAAGTCATGTTGTTAGTAGTGGAATTGTGTTGAGAAAGATTCAATAGTTTGCTATTTAAGTTGTGGTGTTATTCTTTTAGTGGTGTCATGTGAACATCGATTACATGACACTTCACCTTTATGGGCCTAGGAGAATTCATTGTGTATTTGGCTAATAATTGTAGGGGTTGCCGGAGTGACGGAAACTTGAACCCCCGTTAGGAAACCTTTGCACAAGGGATGTTAGGATCTCAGAGTTTAAAGCTGTGGTTAGGTTTCTATCTTAATTACTTTCTTGTACTTGCGGATGCTTGCAAGGGATATAATCACAAGTATGTATTAGTCCCAGGAAGGTCGGTACATTAGCATAGGTTCACCCACACAACACTTATCAAACTAAAGAAGATTAATCAACTATATGAAGCACTTGACGATATTCCCGTGTGTCCTCGAGAACGTTTGGTCATCTTAAGTAATACAACTGTCTTGTCCTTTTCTAAAGAAAGGATTGTGCCACTTGCTGCATTTATTATCATTGTCTTTTATTTACTCGCACTTTATTTATCTACATTATCAAAAAACCCTAAAAACCCGTTTGTTAAGTATTTATAGAGGATTCCTAATCCAAGCCACTCGTCAACACCTTCTGCTCCTCATTGGCTTCGAGACTTTTACTTATCAAAAATACTGCGATACATCCCCTATACTTGTGGGTCATCAACGGTATCAGAGATATTTGAAATAACTAATATATATTATAAAAAGTAGAAAGTGGAGTATGATACATAGAACAAATTGTCATAATAACTCTTTCCCATAAAATAAAATGATTAGAAATCCACACATGTGATATTTAACCTAATACAGTATTTGTTGTAGCTATAGAATCATATGATGCAAAACTAGATGTTTCCACTATGAAACTATAACTTATTTTAAAAGCGTATATGATACATGAAAGATAATGCCCTTGCATTTGCGAGGGCCACGTTGCTAGTACTACTAATAATAGATATCGGCGAACGCTACGTGTCCCCCGAACGATGGGAGGGCTCCCATCGTCCTGCTTCCAGTGCTGCCACGTGTCCCAAAAACGGCTCCAATCCCGCTTTGCTACAAAATACCTCTTTTTTGCTACATATGTTCTCGCTTTTGCTTTTGAAGCAAAAAAAGGTTCAGCCCAGAAATTAGAAAAAGAGGGCTGGCCTTGCTGGAAACTCGCCGGAGACAGGGTAGCAAAATTTTTGTGCTAACATAGCAAACCGGACTTGGCCAGAGACATCGCCAGAAAAACTCTTGCGGAAAACCTCATCGGAGACATCGTAGCAAACAATTGCCACTGGTGTAGCAAAACTAAAAAACGTTTATAGCAAAAGAGTTGTGCTAATGTAGCAAAAAAATCGCCCTAGAGACTTTTGTGTAGCAAGGCCGTCGAGCCTCTGTGCAGCGCCACCACCATTGCTGCACACGCCGGTCACCGCTGCTACAAAGGACGGCCACGCTCCTACACATGCCGACCAATGCTGCTACAAAGGATGGCCGACGCTGCTACACATGCCGGTTGCCCTGCTACAAAGGATGGCCGTCACTGCTACAAAGGGCGGCCACCGCTGCTACACACACTGGCCGCCAATGCTGCAAGGCCGGCCGCCGCTGCTACACATGCCATACGCAGCTGCTACAAGATCTTCCTCTGCTGACTGCTTGCTGGGTCGTCTTCTCCGGTGACGGCCGTGGCTGGAAGAGGAGCAACACCAGTATGCAGCTGGTCTGAAACCATTGGGATTGGAGACATGTGGATGTGTGTGTGTGGGGTGTGTGTGTGTGTGTGTGGGGGGGGGGGGGGCATAGCTGAGCGGCGGCGGAGATCCGGCGGCGGCCGCTTGGTTCGGATGCGGGGAAAGAGAATGAGGGGTTTGGCTCGTCGGGGAAGACAAACTGCCATGCACAAGGGCAGGTGGTGGTCCGGTGCGACACGTGCGCAACGTAACACGCGACCCGAACCGGTCGATCATCGTCCGGGGAAAGAGAATCATTTTCCTAATAGATATAGATAGATTTCATCGTGTCATCCATTTTTTGTCATACTGATGAAAAAAGTACATGTGCACAATACAAATTCCCGCTGGGTATCCTTCTAGTTAACTACATGCATGTCGCTAGCTATGAACAGCCGAGTGAATCAATTTTCATATATAGTTGATGATGATTTATACTTCCAAAGAACAGCCGAGTGAGCTCTCTCGTTTGAACTAGATAGACTCATCAAGGGAAGATTAGTCGTGATTAATTAAGGAAGACAGTTGGCTGCTTACTTAACGCTGGCATGTTTCTTTGAATCACACGGTCGTCCACGTCGGTTCTAGCTTGAACGTGTAACACGCACGGCAAGCTGCGATCGAGCCTTCCTCTCTACGATATCCCCAACTATATATATTGCAGATAATAGCCCATTGTCAGAGAGACAAACACACGTAGACAGACAGAAAGATCCAGTCAAACCACCGACAGCTAAGCAACCTCAAAGGCTCCATGGCGCCGTCGACGGAGTGCGTCGTGACGACCACCCGGTGCGCCAGCTTTCAGGATTTATTAGACTACAAATCTAACAATCCCCACAAATCTAACAATCCCCACCAGATCTTAGAGTCACATCATATGGCTCATTAGTTCCAATCACTTTTTAATATACCTGCAGTTTAGTGGAGACTGTTAAGTTGAACTTCCATCTAGACAAAAAGATACGCTTGACTACAAATGAACAATAGACTATGCCTTGAATTGTCATTATTGAGCAACAAGTTTCACTCAATGTCGTTACCAGTACTTGTCTGCCATAGGTTACCCCTCGGGTGGAGCTTATAATTCATACTCCTCGACCTTTCATGAAATTTCTAGAGATACGCCCAAATCTCATACACTGTGACCAGCAGTGTGGCTCATATAGGTGTTTTTTTCAAGATCACTCTATAGGACAGTGTCTTTGCTCCCAAGGAGACAGGCATAACACATTAAGATGTAATCAACCTTCCTAACAGAATTCTATGAGAGAATTGCATCTGCAGTGGAGTAGGAGAGTTAAAAGTTTCTCTCAACTTAGTTCTTTTCGGTTTGTTTTCCCAAGTCCTAATTCACGGGATCTCCAATCACATAGGTTGGGTTACCCCCTTGACAACTCACGTGGGTCTCAAACCCATCTCCCTCGATGCATTTTCTATCAAATTTCTTGATAGTCCTTTTGTAAAATGATATGTTAGATTCTTAGCCGTTTGGACATAATCTAATGATATAACTCCGGAGTTTCTCATCTTTTTGACAGACTTCGATATTCTCTTGACATGTCTTGAACTCTTCATATTGTCCTTAGAATTGTTCACTTTGACAATCAAAGTTTGGTTGTCACAGTTCAAAAGGATTGTCAGTATTGGTTTTTCAACCATAGGCAATCTGTTAAGAGTTCACGGAGCCATTCTGCGTCAACAGGCATAGTATCTAATTTGTGAGTTCTGCTTCCATAGTTGACCTCGTTAAAATGGTCTTCTTGCATGACTTCCATGAAACAACGTCACCACCAAGAGTGAATACATATCCACTTGTGGCCTTTATCTCATCAGCATCTGATATCCAATTTGAATCACTATACCCTTCAAGTACTCTTGGATACCCAGTATAATGAATTCCATAGCTCATTGTTCCCTTTAGATAGCGCATTACTCTCTTAGGAGCATGCCAATGATCATCTCCCGGGTTGGCCACAAACCGGCTAAGTTTTCTCACAACAAACGAGATGTCAGGACTCATAACACAAGCTAAATATATAAGGGAGCCAATAATATGAGAGTATCTCAATTGATCTCTAGTCGTCTTTTAGTTCTTTCGAAGCACACACTAGATCATAAGGTCTGGGAGAATCATTATTTCCAAATATTCTCAACACCTTTTCCACATAATACGATTGCACAAGTACAATCCCATTATTCTCATCTCTCGGTAACTTGATGTTTAAGATAACATCAGCTTCTCCAAAATCCTTCATCTCAAAACATTGAGACAAGAAGGTTTTGACCTTATTAATCACTTTCAGACTTGTCCCAAAAATTAATATACCATCAACATACAAAAATAGGACAACTCCCTCATCCCCACCATGGCAGTAGTATACACATTTGTTGGGTTTATTTACAACAAAGCCCACCACTAGTAGGAAAATGCCTATAGTAGTCATTTTCCAGTGGCGTGCCCTAGAAATAACACGCCGTTGCTAAGAGCCAACATAGTAGTGGCGTATGGAATATACCGAATGCCACTACTAGATCTTATATGTGGCGCTCAGTGTACTCCGGACGCCACTACTAAAGCCGACCCACATGTGGAACCGGGCCAAATTTAGGCGTGGCGTTCGGAGTTTGCAATAGCCACCAACCCGGATGCCACTTTCCCGGCCCGTGCCGCCTCGACCCGCCTATCCCCCATGACGTCCTCTCCCTCTTCCCCAACACCCCCTCCATCTTCCCAACCACGTCGGCCACCGCTGCACCCCGTGTGCACCGCATCGGCCACTACCGCCCACCTCCACTACACCGGCCCCCGCCGCCCTCGCCTCCACCACATCCGCTCCTCCACCCTCCACCTATTCCCCATTGCCACCTCGTCCCCGTCTCCCCATCGCCGCCTCTTCCCCGTCTCCTCCGTCTCCGCCTCGTCCCTATCCCCCATCGTCGCCTCGTGCATCTTGCCGTCTTGTCCCTGTCTCCTCCTCACCACCTCGTCCTCATACCCACGGCCTCTTGCATCCACCAACCCTCGCAATCGCCTCCATCCACCACCGGTGAGCGTCTCTCTCCCCCTTTTTTAGCAAATGTACTATATATATTCATGTAGATTTAGTATATAGTAGTAAATGTAGATTCATATATTGTAGATGATTGTAGATGTGATGACCCACAAGTATAGGGGGTGTATCGCAGTATTTTTGAGGGAAGTGAAACCCAATTTATTGATTCGACACAATGGGAGCCAAAGAATATTTATAAGCCTTAACAACTGAGTTGTCAATTCAGCTGCACCTGGAAACAATCTTACTCGCAGCAGTTTATCAGTAGCAACAGTTTTGTAATAGCAATAGTAAAATAATAGCAGTAGTAAAAGTAAATACAGTAGTAACAATTGCAATAAACAGTAGGATTAAAGCGCGGTAGGCATAGGGATGGATGGATGGGCGTTGCATAGACAAGACAATTCATATGGCAATCAAAACATAGGGCATTTGCAGATAAATAAGATAAAGCATCCAAGTACTAAATAATCATAGGCATGTGTTCCATATATAGTCATACGTGCTCGCAATGAGAACTTGCACAACATCTTTTGTCCTGCCAGCCTGTTTGCAGCGGGGCCTCAAGGGAACTATTGTCAATTAAGGTGCTCCTTTTAATAGAGCACCAGATCAAAGCATTAACACTCCGTGAACACATGTGATCCTCACATCAAAGCCATTCCCTCTGGTTATCCTGATTTCTATCACTTCGGGGCCTTTGGTTCCGAACAATAATATGTGTATACAACTTGCAGGTAAGACCATAAACAATACTATCATAATGAATCAATAACATGTTCAGATCTGAAATCATGGCACTCGGACCCTAGTGACAAGCATTAAGCACAACAAGTTGCAACAAAGTCAAAAAGTACTAATAATGGATACCAAACGCCATGCCCTAACAATCTGATGGCATTACATGAACGATCTCATCCAATCCCTACCATCCCCATAGCCTAAAGCGGGGGATTACTCAATCATGGATGGGGGAAACATGGATGGTCGATGGAGAAGCGATGGTGATGATGATGGTGATGATCCCCTCCAATTCCCCGTCCCAGTAGAGTGCCAGAACGGAGTTTCTGGTTCTAAAACACAGAATCTGGTGGTGGAACTCTCTCTGGAAAAACGTCGAACCCCCTTTGGTTTTTAGGTCAAGAGGCAACTTATAGGCGAAGAGGGAGGCCGAGGGGGTGACCGAGGTAGCCACACCACCCCCAGGTGCGGCCTGGCCTAGCCCACACGACCAGGTCGTGTGGGCCCCTCGTGGCCCTCCTCCATTTCGTCTTCTAGCTCCGTGAGTCTTCTGGTGAAATAGGATTTTTGGCATATTTTCTGGGATTTTTCCTGATAGTTGATTTTCTGCAAAAAAACTAGACACCAAGGTAATTCTGCTGAAAACAGCGCCAGTCCGTGTTAGTTATATCCAAATCATACAAGTTAAGAGGAAAAATAATAGCAAAAGTGTTCGGGAAAGTAGATACGTTTTGGACGTAGCAACTCCCCCCAAGCTTAGCTTATTGCTTGTCCTCAAGCAATTTAGTTGAAAACTGAGTGCGATAAAAGAAACTTTCACGAACACATTTGCTTCATAAGATGTATATATTCTCAACATATGGTCAACTACTCAGGCAATTCATAATAAAGAGTAGCATGAAACATAAACATAAGCAACATTGCAATGCTCATAAAAAGGTATGATAGAGTGGTATCTCGCTTGCGTTTGATTGTAGAGCAAACATAAATGCCAAGGCACCTCTGAAGTTCAAGTGAAGACTAGAAGTAAAGATATCAAAGATACAAGCATCAAAGTCATGACACAATTAATCAAGTTTTGAGACAAGCACATCACATTAAGAATGACAACTATGCTCTCAAGAAAGTGGTCATAGAATAGGTGGTGACTCAACAAGGGAATGAAAAGATTTTAAAAAGTTTTAAAGGCTTCCAAATGCTGAAAGTATGGTACTCATTAGCTTTGAGATCTCATTGCCCCTACCATAAGCATCTTTAAATGGTTAAGGTGAAAGTGAGGTCCAATCTGAGTTATATGCTTGACAGACTATAAACCGGAAATCTCATGTTCCTTGAGTACGAGGGCCGCTCCTCATGCTACTCAACTTTAGTTACCGGTAAGTTCTTATCATAGTAAATACATGCGCATCATAGAGAACCGCCAACGGGATACCCCTTGCCCGATGATACGGAAAAATCCCCATATCAAAATGACAAGGCAAGCAGACAACGAGCATCTCAGCAATCTTCTTATTTACCATGGGAAAATGGTGCTTTTTTTTCTTTCCTCTTTTCTCATATCTCTTTTTTTTTCTCTTTTTCTCAATATCTGACTCTTTTTTTTATAAGAAGAATGCTTTATAGACAGCTCATTATGGTTACGCTGCAGGTTTCCACCATGATTAGGCATGGATTAGACCGGCGGCCCAGGCGTTTCTCTAACACACATACATAACTCCATGGACTTACAAGCTCCCCTTTTATTTCACACCGACGACATCCGTTTACAAAATAGCATGATATCAACTTGGTATATATTTACAGGTGTTGAAAGTGTTCCCCGTGACAGCACGGTTCTGCTAATCCCCAGCCTATAATTTGCAAGCATATAACTTTCATGGACAGTCACAATGGTTCAGGTTTATTAAGTGTAAGAAATAAAGTGTGCCATCAAGTTCAGGAGAGCTTTACTAACTAACTTTCACATAACAAGCAAACATTTTATTTGGAAGAAAACAAGGCATACTGAATATGCACGGAAGTAGCAAATGATGCTAATAGGTAGGTATGGTGGACACTTTTGGCAATATTGGTTTTGGGGAATTGGAAACACGAGTAGATCTCATACTCAGTGCAAGTGAAGGCTAGCAATAGTAAGGGAGCGATAAACGGGAGAGCAATAACTGTCATAATCATGCTTGCAACAAAACAGGACTAATTATGGCATGAAAGTGATTCAAGACCCCTGAGGCAAAATAATTCATCGAGGCTTAACTGATTATTGTTTCAGTCATATGCATGCATGAGCATGTGCCAAGTCAATTCAGGTGAAACATTCAGAGGAGGATACCATAGTGTCATACCAAGTTATGAATAGAGCAATGCAATCAAACATTCATATGACATGCTACAAACTATTAGCAAGCTAGAGCTAATCATAAGAAAGCAAGATCTACTAAGAATCCATAAATAACATACGCCCTACATGAACAGACTAAGCATGACCACAATGATGAGTATATGTACAAAAATGAAAACAAATAGAGTTCGTTACCAGCCTCTTACCACACCTCAAGTTGTCATTAATCCTCATTATTGCCCTTCACTTGTGTGGCTTGAATAATAACATGAAACCAAATTGCACTGAGGACTGCTGAACCCTGCAACAAACTTCACAAAACCAAAGAAGAACAACAAATATTTTTGGTGTTTTTGATTTTTAAAAGCAAGAACAAAAAGGAAGAACAAGCAAAGCGGAATCTTTTTGGGTTTTACGAATAGTTCAAACAAATCAAAAAGGAAGAAGCAAACCAAGGAAAAAAGAAAAAGAAGCAAACAAAGAGAAACAACGGAAATATTTTTGGTCTTTTTGTGTTTTAGAAAGCAAATGTAAAGAAAGAACGAAAACTAAAAAGAGAACGAAACACGGATATACAGAGTTCTGACTAAACATGATATGTAGATGAGCGTGATGTCGGTATACCTCCCCCCAAGATTGGGCTTTTGGCCTAAGTGGGTATCGATCCGAAGCTGGCCAAGATGGAGCGCCTCCGTAGTACGGCGAGGAGGTACCCTTGTCCTGATATGAGCTCGAGGACACCCCACCGTAGTGCGCATAGTAGTCGTAAGAAGGCACATCCTCCTGGTGCTGCCTGTGGAAACCAAGCAAGCGGAGGTGCTCATCCACCTCCTCCTTAGAACGCGACCATGGCCTCCTGTAAATACTGAACAAAGTGGATTGCGGCAAATGAATTTCCCTCTCGTCTCCGTTAGTAAACAACATCCTGTATACTAAAATGTCTGTATCAGAGTTAGAAGTGACAAAGTGATGTGTTTTCATAGCGGCAAGATCAAGCCTTTGTGGTGCCAACGCAGTGTCATTAGGATCCACAGAAAGTTCTAATGCAACAGCCATACGTGAGGCAATAATGCCCCCATAAATAGGTCCCCTAGCAGCTAGGCGGCGAGCAATGAGAGAGCCAAGATTGTACTTGGTATCATTATTAAGTGCAGCAGCGAGGAAGGCTAAATGATAATTAGAGATATTACTAGTGTTCTCCCTACCAAGAATGCTAGTGGCAAGATAATAAGCAAAATATCTAAGAGCTGTGAGTTGGATGTTCCTTATCTTCCCGTGCTAAGCTACGCGGTCATTGTCATTTGTCACACTTCGATAGAGCTCTAGCAAATCAGCGGGTCGACCTTGGATCTTCTTCACTGGCCCAGTCATGCCTATACCTATAATGCTACAGAATCTTTCCAATGACATGGTAATAGGCTGATTATAAATTCTAAATGAAACAGTTGACTGATAAGGAGTGTTAGTGAAAACAAAACTCTCGACGAAAGTTTTGGTGAGCACGGAATATTGCTCACTCTCGTCTTCCATGTATGTGGTTAGGCCAACCCTCTGAACCAGTAATAAGAAATCATTGAGGATCCCTGCAGCTTGCGAAAAGGTAAAACAAGGGAAGGTAGATGGGTGAGCATCTCCCTCATCTCCTTCATTGCCAAAGCGTGGTGCATAAGATCTTCATTGTATGAAGGCCTAAACTGAGAGGCTGATCTTGAGGGCCTTGACGTCCTAGGTGTGTCCCTCTCAAATATTTCTCCAAATGTGTGGTTGTTCATCTTTGATATTCTGAAATTTAAACATCCATTATACAAGTGATTGCAAAGTGAATACATAATGAAGGGAACTACTCATAGGGACTTGCAAGAGGCCTAAACATGCATCAAAACAATATCTCTAAGCATTGAACAAGCTTACAAGCTCTCATAACCTGTCACCTACAACAGCAAAATACTCAAGATATAAACCACTAAACACAAATCTACTTGGACAAGCGGAGGACTCACATACCGGAGAACAATTGCTGCATATTTCAACAGCAAAGATGGGCTGAGCAAGGAGATTGAAAAATCATGGATAGGAACAGCAAGAACACGATTTCGAGCAATGAACTGGTGTTTTCTCGGGAGAGAGAGCAATGTGAAGTGAGAGAGTGAGTGGAGGGCCAGGGTGGCCCACACCATGGCCAGGTGCGCCCCTAGGCTGGCCATGCCACCAGGTGGTGTGCCTGCCTGGTGGGCCCCTGGTACTCTCCAGGCACTTCTCTGCCCCTTTTTTCACGTAAAAATTTAATATGAATTTTCTGGAATTTTTTGAGACACTTTATTTTTTAGCAATTTTCATGTATAGATGAATGATTTACTGATAGAAAGATTTTTTCTTTCGGAAAGATGCAAAAGCAAAACAAAACTAAAACTTCAGAAGTTCTAAGACACTCTAATAAGCAAGCAACCTGCAACAAAAAAGTAAACTGAACGAAAGCAAAAACTAAAATGGGTAAACTAAAAGTAAGCAAAGATAATCATGGTGAAAACATTGTTTTTGTTCATTAAAATCCCTTTGTTAACAAGGTTGATCAAGTCTTGTTACCAAAACAATTTATATGAAACAAAACTTTGTATTCCACTAATGATTATGTTACCTTAACCTTGATAGCAATGGTCCCAATCATAATAGTTTCATATTTTTTCTCGTGGTATGGGACAATATATTTCTACAACTTGAATGCCCTCAACATGTTAAATTGAGTTTAAACCATAAGTCATATCAATCTTCTTTGGGAAATAGATAGTACGCTCATTGTCATTAACATTAAAAGTCACCTTCCTTGATTGCAATTAATAACAGCTCCTGCAGTATTAAGAAAAGGTCTCCCAAGAATAATAGACATATTTCCATATTCAGGCATTTCAAGCACAACAAAATGAGTTAATATCAAGCAATTAAGAGCCTCTTGAACAGGTACATCCTCACATATACCAACAGGAATAGTAGTAGCTTTATCAGCCATTTGCAAAGATATATCAGTTGGTATTAGTTTTTCCAGTTGAAGTCTCTTATAGAGAGAAAAAGGCATAACACTAACTCCTGCTCCCAAATCACACAAAGCAGTTCTAACATAACTATTTTTAATAGAGCATGGAATAGTTGGAATCCCTAGGTCTCCAAGTTTCTTTCGAACCTTACCATTAAAGGAATAATTAGCAAGCAAAGTAGAAATTTCTTCATTTGGGATCTTCCTTTTATTAGAGACAATATCCTTCATATACTTTGAATAAGGTGGAAATTTAATAGCATCAGTCAAAGGAATTTGCAAGAATAAAGGTTTCATCCACTCACAAAACTTGTTATAGTGTTCATCTTCCTTTGACTTGTGTTTCTTATCAGGGAAAGGCATAGGTTTTTGGACCCAAGGCTCTCTTTCACTACCATGTTTCTTTGCAACAAAATCTTCTTTAGTGTATTTAGTATTCTTAGTGTGCCTTTCAGGTTCTTCTTCAACTTTTTCTTTATCAGGAGCATCATTTTCTTCATTACCACTTTCAGTTTCAGCATCAGAGACAGAAATACTATTAGGATCTTTAGCAAGTTTAGATGATTCTACAATAGTTTTATGTTTCTTTCTCCTTTTCTTAGGAGAAGTACCACTATTTTCAGCTTGTTGAGAATCCTGCTCAATTCTTTTAGGATGCCCCTCGGGATATAGAGGATCCTGGGTGGCAGCACCACTTCTAGTTCTAATTTCATAAGCATGTTTTTCTTTAGCAGCATTAACTAGCAAGTCTTTCTGTACCTTAATAAGCTGATCAATTTGAGTTTTAACCATTTGAAAATGTTTAACAAGAATTTTAACATCATTAGAGGTTCTTTCCACAATATCCTTTAACTCAACAATAGATCTAGAGTTTTCCATTAGATGATTTTGCACTCTTTTATTAAAATTATCTTGCTTAACAATAAAAACATCAAATTCTTCTAAGCATTGATCAGGAGGTTTAGAGTAAGGAATATTACCTTCATCAAAATGTTGGAGAGAGTGTACCTCAATAGTGGATGAGTGGGAGATTGGCTTTACATAGTTCTTCTATAGGATGTAAATTCTTAACATCTGCAGCTTTAATTCCCTTCTCCTTAAGACATTTCTTAGCTTCCTTCATCACTTCATCATTTAGTTCAATAACTCCCCTCTTCTTTGATGTTGGTATAGGCGCAGGCACAGTTAACTCAGGTGTAGTTGTCTCAGGTATAGTCGGTTCAGATGAAGTCCAGTCTTCATAATTCTTGCTTATTTTAGCCGTTAATTCCTCAGCTTCTTTGGGAGTCCTATTCCTGAAAACGCAATCAGCACAACTATCCAGGTATGTCCTAGATTCTTCAGTTAGTCCATTATAAAATATGTCAAGAAGCTCATTCTTAGGTAATGGACATCCAGCCTATGCGTGAATCAAAGCACAAAACCTTTCTCATGATTCAGGCAATATCTCTTTTTCTCCCTGTTTAAAATCAAAAAGTTCCTGCAAAATAGCATGTCTAACACTAGGTGGAAAATATTTCTGAAGGAAGGTACTAATCAAGCAATCAGGGCTATCAATAGATCCAGAAGGTAAATTATTAAACCAAGTTTTAGCTTCTCCTTTCAGTGAAAAAGGGAAAATTTTAGCAACAAAGTAGGTGCGCATCTTAATATCATCAGAAAATAAGCCACTCATGGTAGAAAGCTCATCCATATGTGCTACAACACTTTCATTCTTCGTCCCACAAAAAGGTTCTTTCTCAACAATAGCTATGTAAGATAGATGAAGAGAGAAATCATAATCCTTATCTTTAATTTTTATGGGAGATGCAGCAAACTTAGCATTAGGAGACAATTTGGGTTTTATAGTACGCCTCTCAAGGAGACTCTTAATAGCACTCCTATCATGGGTGTTTTGACATTCTTTAATAAATTCATCGGTCATCTCTATATAACCAACTTAAATATCATAGCTTTCTCTAGACTCAGGTGAACTGACAGGTGTAGTAGCGTCGTCATTAGGAGTTTCAGTATTTCCAGCTATAGTTCTAGCAATCGTAGCATCTAGGAAAGGACCTAATGAACCACTCTTATCAAGCACAATAGAAGCAGCATCATAAGTATCAGAAGTTTCAGATTCAGCAGTAGTAGCAGTATGTGTAACATGTGTATGTGGTGGTGTAAGGAGCTTACTCATAACAAATGGTGAATCAAGAGCAACAGAGGTGTTCAGAACCGTACCTCTCCTTGTAGTGTATGGTAAAATAGGGACCTTGCCATCACGAGACTTACCCATGATGGATGTATGGCGGCGAACAATAGTGATTCCAAGTGAACTTGAAAAATAAAGCTATGCTCCCCGGCAACGGTGCCAGAAAATAGTTTTGATGACCCAAAAGTATAGGGGGTGTATCACAGTATTTTCGAGGGAAGTGAAACCCAATTTATTGATTCGACACAAGGGGAGCCAAAGAATATTTATAAGCCTTAACAACTGAGTTGTCAATTCAGCTGCACCTGGAAACAATCTTGCTCACAGCAGTTTATCAGCAGCAACAGTTTTGTAGTAGCAATAGTAAAGTAATAGTAGTAGTAAAAGTAAATATAGTAGTAACAATTGCAGTAAACAGTAGGATTAAAGCGCGGTAGGCATAGGGATGGATGGACGGGCGTTGCATGGACAAGACAATTCATATGGCAATCAAAACATATGACATTTGTAGATAAATAAGATAAAGCATCCAAGTACTAAATAATCATCCATATATAGTCGTACGTGCTCTCAATGAGAACTTGCACAACATCTTTTGTCCTGCCAGCCCGTTTGCAGCGGGGCCTCAAGGGAACTATTGGTAATTAAGGTGCTCCTTTAAATAGAGCACCGGAGCAAAGCATTAACACTCCGTAAACACATGTGATCCTCACATCAAAGCCATTCCCTCCGGTTATCCCTATTGTTGTCACTTTGGGGCCTTTGGTTCCGGACAACAATATGTGTATACAACTTACAGGTAAGAGCATAAACAATACTATCAAAATGAATCAATAACATGTTCAGATATGAAATCATGGCACTTGGGCCCTAGTGATAAGCATTAAGCATAACAAGTTGCAACAAATTCAAAAAGCACTAATAATGGATACCAGGCACCATGCCCTAACAAACTGATGACATTACATGAACGATCTCATCCAATCCCTACCATCCCCATAGCCTACAGCGGGGGATTACTCACCCATGGATGGGAGAAACATGGATGGTCGATGGAGAAGCGATGGTGATGATGATGGCGATGATCCCCTCTAATTCCCCGTCCCGGCAGAGTGCCAGAACGGAGTTTCTGGTTCTGAATCGCGGAATTTGCTGGTGGCGGCGTAGCGGAACTCTCTCTAGAAAAACGTCGAACCCCCTTTGTTTTTTAGGTCAAGAGGAAACTTATAGGCGAAGAGGGAGGCCGAGGGGGTGACCGAGGCGGCCACACCATCCCCAGGTGCGGCCTGGCCTAGCCCGCGCAGCCAGGTGGTGTCGGCCCCTCGTGTCCCTCCTCCGTCTCGTCTTCTGGCTCTGTGAGTCTTCTGGTGAAATATGATTTTTGGCATATTTTCCGGGATTTTTCCTGATAGTTGATTTTCTGCACAAAAACTAGACACCAAGGTAATTCTGCTGAAAACAGCGTCAGTCCGTGTTAGTTGTATCCAAATCACACAAGTTAAGAGGAAAAACAATAGGAAAAGTGTTCGGGAAAGTAGATACGTTTTGGACATATCAAGATGCTTTAGGCATATTAAATCTGGGATCAATTTCTAGATATAGGAATGTTAGATTTAGTATATAGTGTAGATTTGGTATATAGTAGAAAATGTACATGATTTTAGGGATAGAAAATCTAGATAATTTTAGGGATACATGTAGCAAATGTACATATATATTCATTTCTTATATGTTGAATAATAGTTGTATGAAATGTTGTTATTTAACTAATTAATTACTATCATGTCGGAGCCGGAGTTGCACTTTCGTGGTGTTCATCGGAAACCCATGAGGACCCGGACTTGGGCAGCTCAGATCACAGTGGATAACAGGAAGATCCAACTAGGTACTTTCAGGTGCCCGTGGCAGGCGGCCCGCTCCTTCAACTGCGCCGCGGTCCAGCACTTTGGGGGCGAGAGCGGTCCTCAACTTCGAGGCTGAGTGTCGTGTGGCGCATCTGTTAGAGCCCGATGGCATGAGGATCGCTGATACGTCCATTTTGCATCACTATTCTATATCATAATTTATTGTTATTCATTGATATATTTCATATTAAGAGATGATACTTATGTTATTTCATCTGTTTTTGCATGGTTGATGACTTTTGGAGGATGGACCGCTACAGTCAGGATTTTGATGGAAAATGGGCTGTTTTGCAGCGAAATTCGCGAAGATCAGAAAATCCGGGAAAATACATGGAAAATCCTATTTTTCTAGAAGATAAAGGATGCCAGAAGGGTGAGTGGAGATGGGCCACAGGGGGCCCACACCACCCCCTGAAGCGGGCTGTCCTAGGCCGCTTCACCAGGTGGTGTGGCCACCCCCGCCCACTCCTGGCTCTCCTCTTTGGTGTATATTATCCCCATGAAACCCTAATACCTGGGAGGGGACCACATAAAGATTATGCCGCCTCTGCGGGGCAGAAAACTACATAGAGAGAAAGATCTCTCCGGCAGATAGAATTCTGCCGGGGGAATTCCTTCCCGGAGAGGGGAGATCGTCGCCATAAACACCACCATCAAGCTGGACTTCATCGGGATCATCATCATCATCACCACCACCATCATCTCCACCAGCACCATCATCACCACTTCATACCGCTATAACAATTGGGTTGAATCTTGCATAGTTCTTAGGGGAAACTTTCTCGGTGTTGATTACTCATTGTAGTTGATGCTATTGAGTGGAACCATTGAATTATTGTTATGTTCAGATTGTTGCTTATCATTATATCATCTTTGATCTTGATCCATATGATGTCTTGTGAGTAGTTCGGTTTGTTTTTGAGGACATGTGAGAAGTCATGTTGTTAGTAGTGGAGTTGTGTTGAGAAAGATTCAATAGTGTGTTATTTAAGTTGTGGTGTTATTCTTCTAGTGGTGTCATGTGAACATCGACTACATGACACTTCACCTTTATGGGCCTAGGGGAATGCATTGTGTATTTGGCTACTAATCGTAGGGGTTGCCAGAGTGACAGAAACCTGAACCCCCGTTAGGAAACCTTTGCACAAGGGATGTCAGGATCTTAGAGTTTAAAGCTGTGGTTAGGTTTCTATCTTAATTACTTTCTTGTACTTGCGGATGCTTGCCAGGGGTTTAATCACAAGTATGTATTAGTCCTAAGAAGGTCGGTACATTAGCACAGGTTCACCCACACAACACTTATCAAACTAAAGAAGATTAATCAACTATATGAAGCGAAAGCACTTGACGATATTCCCGTGTGTCCTCGAGAATGTTTGGTCATCTTAAGTAATAGAACCAACTTGTCCTTTGCTAAAGTAAGGATTGGGACACTTGCTGCATTTATTATTATTGTCTTTTATTTACTCGTAATTTATTTATCTGCATTATCAAAAACCCCTAAAAATCCGTTTGCTAAGTATTTGGGACACTCTTACTTATCGAAAATACTGCGATACACCCCCTATACTTGTGGGTCATCAATACTATTTTCTGGCGCCGTTGTCGGGGAGTGAAGTGCTATTGGAGAGTGGAACTGGTAAAGGAAACTTCTACTATGAGTATTGTTTATTTTTGTTAGTTACTTTATTTCAATATGGATAATTCACTTAGTTTCTTATTTCGTAATGCTACTACCACTTCTAAGGTAGTAGATGAACCACCACCTGCTAAAAATGATACTTTTAAAATACCTACAAGAATTATTGATCGTGTTATGGATAACTATTATTTTGGAGATGGAACCGTCCATCCGGTGATCATTTGCTCTTTATACACGAATTATGCGGGTTGTTTAAGTGTGCAGGTATTACAACAGATCAAGTCAAGAAGAAGTTATTCTCATTATCACTAAAAGGAAGAGCTAAGGAATGTTATAAGCTGCCGAAGAATGGTCAAGCTCTTGAATCTGAGGAAGTAGTGCCTCTCTTTTATTCAAAGGTTTATCCTCCCAGTGAGATTCATAAAGATCAGAATCAAATATACAACTTTTGGCCTCTTGATGGAGAGAGTACAGCTCAAGATTGGGGGAGATTGAAGTTACTAATGCTGAAATGTCCTATTCATGAGCTCCTCAACAATATTATTATCAATAACTTTTATGCAAGGCTTTCTCTTCATGATAAGGATCTATTGGATGCTTCTTGTGTTGGATCATTTACACGCATGGAAGAAGGAGCTAAATGGGATCTTCTAGACCGTATTCAAGATAATGCTAAAGTATGGGAGAAGATAAAGGAAGAAAGTAAGGTATAAATTATGATTATGAATGCATTGAATCTTTTACGGGAACTAATGACTTTCAAAATATTAAAAATGCTTATGGTCTAGACTCTCAAGCTATTGCAACTTATTTTAAGGCTTTTGCTTCCTATATTGAAGTTCCTAAAAAGAAGTGGAATAAGTATCATGAACCCTATAAAGATATTGCTAATTGTGTTCCTGCAAGAAATATTGAAGTTTATACTGCTAATCATGTTTTACCCGAACCTTAATTGAGAAAATTCCTTTCCTAGTTAAAGTAAAGGAACATTCTATGATATCTAGTATGGTTAATGAAAGTACAAATAAAGCTGTTGAACCTGATGAACAAATGGAAGATGAACCTACAATAGCAAATGTGAAAGACTTTGTCACTAAGTATATAGATGGATACACTATCCTCTTTAAAGATACTTCTAATATTGCTTCACAAAGTAGTGTTATGAGAGCTAGTGTCCCTGTGTTTTCTGTTAGGATAAGTGATCATTGCTACAATGGTTCTTGTGATAGTTATATCGTTAAATTTATGCATGATACTGAAAGTTATTATGAGATAGGTAAGATTGTTCTAATGCATCTTAATAATATTAAGTTTCCTCGCTTTATACTGAAAGTTTTTATGTTGCACTTGTTTTGCCTTCCTATGCTAGCAGCCTCTGGTTTCAAGAATTTATTTTCTTACAAAATTCCCTTGCATAGGAAGTGCGTTAGACTTAAGCATGTGTATTTTTGCTTCTTGATGCTCTCTTTTACTTCAATTCATTTTCTTATGTGAGCATCATTAAAATTATCATGCCCATCTTAATGGCTATAAAGAAAGAGCTTTTTGGAAGACAACCCAATATATTTTTTTGCTTTCAGTTTTTGTTTATTTGAGTCTTGGAAGTTATAGTTTCGGCAATAACCTCTGCTTATCCTTTTTGTTTGGTTTTTGTGTCAAGATCAACCCCTAATGAGAGAGAAGTAAGATTTGGGGAAGTTGCTGTCCTGAAATAGATTTTTGTGTTTCACTGTAAAAATTCGTGAAAAAGCTCTGTATGTCGGATTGATCTGTAATTTTTTGTGGTTATGCCACAGGTTGTTATTTAACTTTCGTTAGATTTTCACTTTTTGATTTGAGCAACAGAAAATTTTCGAAAAAATTGATCTTTACCTGCTGGTCTGTTTTGACAGATTTGTGCCACTCTTGCATTTGCCTCTTAAATCGATTTGCTTTTTGAATTCTTTTTGGGTTTTTGGAAGGAGTTGCTACAGTAGCTTATATTTTGATGGATTTCAGTTGAAATTGAACCTAAAAGGTTTATTACCTCGCTTACACTAATGTTGCTAATGAGAATTGTGTGAAGTTTTGTGTGAAAGAAATTTCCAGGTTACGGGAGAAAATGGTGTAATAAGATAGTGAAAGGTTAAGTGACTCAAGCAATATGTGTATGACGATGAAAATATTGATGTTATTCAAGTGGTAACTCCAGAAAAATTTATCAAAGACCAAGTTCAGAGACCTGCAGAGTCCATTTTCGAATAGGTAACAATTCTGGTATGAAAAGTTCCGCGAAAAATCTGTCAAGTTCTATTTTTGCAGTTTTTTGTCCAACAAGGAAAGCAACGAAGCGAAAGAGGGACGGAAACAAAGCCAGCACGGCTCACACCACCCCCTAGCGCGGCCCCCTGGCCGCGCCAGCAGGTGGTGTGGCCACCTCGGACTCCGTCTCTGAATCGTTTTCTCCCAGTACCTTCCTTATGTTGTAAAAAATCGTAATATATAATCCCCTGGATCCCCCGAGGTTCGTATATCGTGTTCTCGTTGTGTTTTCATTTCGATCTGTTTCTGACAGGTAGAGTCTCTGTTTTGGAACCACGATGTCTTCTTCGGGATCAGCCAAGGAAGATTCCTCCGTGGATATCAACAACCCATACATGCGTGAGTTAAAGATTCATCCCAAGGAGTTGTTTCTTGAAGATGGGGAGGTACGAATAAAAGAGGTTCAGGGCCCTAAAGGTGAAGGAAGTCTAGAGGACAGGATGGAAGCACTGGAGCAAGAAGTCTTTAGGTACAATAAGATGGCGGAACGCGAAGTGGACATCATCCATAAGATTTTTTCCAAACTCATAGCTGAGCACCAAAAGGATGAAATTATCTCACTCTACCAAACGAACAATCAACTGCAAGCACAACTCTATGACGTGCAAAATCAAAACTGTGAGTACGAGGTTGGCTGTTTTCATGAGTTACTGCCCATAGTTTTGGGGTTCCAGGGGGATTTACAACCACCCTAAGACCCGATACAAGTTTGAGAGTTATGACCAAAACTCGTCATTTTTCACGTTTTACGGCCATTTTCATGAGCTATTGCACACTGTTTTGGCGCTCCATGGGGATTTACAACGATCCTAAGACCCGATACATGTTTGAGAGTTATGACCAAAAACTTGTTGTTTTCGCGTTTTACGGCCGTTTTCATGAGCTATTGCACACTGTTTGGGGTTCCATGGGGATTTGCATGGACCGTTAGACCTGATGCATGTTTAAGGGGATGACAAAAAAATCGTCGTTTTTGCGTTTTATGACCGTTTTCATGAGCTATTGCCACAGTTCTAGGGTTTCAGGGTGATTTACGACGACCATTAGACCTGATACATGTTTGAGGGCATGACCAAAAACTTGTTGTTTTTATGTTTTATGGCCATTTTCATGCTCTGTTACCTATAGTTGGGAGTTTCCAGGGGGATTTGCATGGCTCGTTAGACCCGATACATGTTTGAGAGTTTTAACCAAAGACTCGTCGATTTCGCCTACTATGGCTGTTTTCATGAGTTATTGCCCATAGTTTTGGGGTTCCAGGGGGATTTACAACAACCCTAAGACCCGATACATGTTTGAGACTTATTACAAAAACTCGTCGTTTTTCACGTTTTACGGTTGTTTTCATGAGCTATTGCACATTGTTTTGGCGCTCCATGGGGATTTACAACGATCCTAACACCCGATACATGTTTGAGAGTTATGACCAAAAACTTGTTGTTTTCGCGTTTTACGGCCGTTTTCATGAGCTATTGCACACTGTTTGGGGCTCCATGGGGATTTGCATGGACCGTTAGACCTGATGCATGTTTAAGGGGATGACAAAAAAATGTTGTTTTTGTGTTTTATGACCGTTTTCTTGAGTTATTGCCATAGTTCTAGGGTTTTAGGGTGATTTACGATGACCATTAGACCCGATACATGTTTGAGGGCATGACCAAAAACTTGTTGTTTTTATGTTTTATGGCCATTTTCATGCTCTATTACCTATAGTTGCGAGTTTCCAGGGGGGTTTGCATGGCTCGTTAGACCCGATACATGTTTGAGAGTTTTAACTAAAAACTCGTCGATTTCGCGTATTATGGCCGTTTTCATGAGTTATTGCCCATAGTTTTGGGGTTCTAGGAAGATTTACAATGACCCTAAGACCCGGTACATGTTTGAGAGTTATGACCAAAAAACTCGCCGTTTTCGTGTTTTACTGCTGTTTTCATGAGCTATTGCACACTGCTTTGGTGCTCCATGGGGATTTACAATGACCCTAAGACACGATAGATGTTTGAGAGCTATGACCAAAAAATCATCGTTTTTCACGTTTTACGGCTGTTTTCATGAGCTATTGCACACTGTTTTGGCGCTCCATGGGGATTTACAATGATCCTAAGGCTCGATACATGTTTGAGAGTTATGACCAAAAAATGTTTTTTTCGCATTTTACGGCCATTTTCATGAGCTATTGCATACTGTTTTGGGGCTCCATAGGGATTTGCATGGACCGTTAGACCCGATGCATGTTTCTGGGGACGACCAAAAATTCGTCGTTTTTGTGTTTTATGACTATTTTCATGAGCTATTGCCACAGTTCTAGGGTTTCATGGCGATTTAAAACGACCATTAGACTCGATACATGTTTGAGGGCATGACAAAAAACATTTCATTTTTATGTTTTATGGCCATTTTCGTGCTCTATTACCTATAGTTGGGAGTTCACAGGGGGATTTGCATGGCTCGTTAGACCCGATACATGTTTGAGAGTTATGACAAAAACTCATCATTTTTCACGTTTTACGACCGTTTTCATGAGCTGTTGCACACTGTTTTGGCGCTCCATGGGGATTTACAATGATCCCAACGCTCGATACATGTTTGAGAGTTATGACCAAAAAATTGTTTTTTTGCATTTTACGGCCATTTTCATGAGCTATTGCACACTATTGTGGGGCTCCATAGGGTTTTGGAAGGACCGTTAGACCGAATGCATGTTGCTGGGGATGACCAAAAATTTGTCGTTTTTGTGTTTTATGACTATTTTCATGAGCTATTGCCATAGTTCTAGGGTTTCAGGGTTATTTAAAACAACCATTAGACCTGATACATGTTTGAGGGCATGACCAAAAAATTGTTGTTTTTATGTTTTATGGCCATTTTCATGCTCTATTACACATAGTTGGGAGTTTCCAGGGGGATTTGCATGGCTCGTTAGACCCGATACATGTTTGAGAGTTTTAAAAAAAAAACTCGTCAATTTCGCCTACTATGGCTGTTTTCATGAGTTATTGCCCATAGTTTTGGGGTTCCAGGGGGATTTACAACCACCCTAAGACCCGATACATGTTTGAGAGTTATGACAAAAACTCGTCGTTTTTCACGTTTTACGGCTGTTTTCATGAGCAATTGCACACTATTTTGGCGCTCCATGGGGATTTACAACGATCCTAAGACCGGATACATGTTTGAGAGTTATGACCAAAAACTTGTTTTCGCGTTTTACGGCCGTTTTCATGAGCTATTGCACACTGTTTGGGGTTCCATGGGGATTTGCATGGACCGTTAGACCTGATGCATGTTTAAGGGGATGACAAAAAAATGTCATTTTTGTGTTTTATGACCGTTTTCATGAGCTATTGCCATAGTTCTAGGGTTTTAGGGTGATTTACGATGACCATTAGACCCGATACATGTTTGAGGGCATGACCAAAAACTTGTTGTTTTTATGTTTTATGGCCATTTTCATGCTCTATTACCTATAGTTGCGAGTTTCCAGGGGGGTTTGCATGGCTCGTTAGACCCGATACATGTTTGAGAGTTTTAACTAAAAACTCGTCGATTTCGCGTATTATGGCCGTTTTCATGAGTTATTGCCCATAGTTTTGGGGTTCTAGGAAGATTTACAATGACCCTAATACCCGGTACATGTTTGAGAGTTATGACCAAAAAACTCGTCGTTTTCGTGTTTTACTGCTGTTTTCATGAGCTATTGCACACTGCTTTGGTGCTCCATGGGGATTTACAATGACCCTAAGACACGATAGATGTTTGAGAGCTATGACCAAAGAGTCATTGTTTTTCACGTTTTACGGTCGTTTTCATGAGCTATTGCACACTGTTTTGGCGCTCCATGGGGATTTACAATGATCCTAAGGCTCGGTACATGTTTGAGAGTTATGACGAAAAAATTGTTTTTTCGCATTTTACGGCCATTTTCATGAGCTACTGCGCACTGTTTTGGGGCTCCATAGGGATTTGCATGGACCATTAGACCCGATGCATGTTTCTGGGGATGACCAAAAATTCGTCGTTTTTGTGTTTTATGACTGTTTTCATGAGCTATTGACATAGTTCTAGGGTTTCAGGGCGATTTAAAATGACCATTAGACCCGATACATGTTTGAGGGCATGACTAAAAAATTGTTGTTTTTATGTTTTATGGCCATTTTCATGCTCTATTACCTATATTTGGGAGTTTCTAGGGGGATTTGCATGGCTCGTTAGACCCGATACATATTTGAGAGTTTTAACCAAAAACTCGTCGATTTCGCCTTTTATTGTTGTTTTCATGAGTTATTGCCCATAGTTTTGGGGTTCCAGGGGGATTTACAACCACCGTAAGACGCGATACATGTTTGAGAGTTATGACAAAAACTCGTCATTTTCACGTTTCATGGCCGTTTCCATGAGCTGTTGCACACTGTTTTGGGGCTCCATGGGGATTTACAATGATCCTAAGGCTTGATACATGTTTGAGAGTTATGACCAAAAAATTGTTTTTTCGCGTCTCTACGCATCACTCATTCTCAAATGAGATGGCATTGTATACATTTGGTCCTTTGGTGAGACCTTTAGTTCGTTCGGCTTAAAATATGTTGATATTATTGTCATACAATATATCTTCATAGTATTAGCCCACTTTGAGCCACACCTAGTTTGATAACAAACTACTTAACACAAATGCCCTCCTTTGCTGCTACTATAGCAGTTATATACTTAGCCTTTTGTTGTAGTATCCGTCACAATGTCTCAACTTTGGAACTCATCCAAATCCATCATGGAACATCCTTTCCATTACATTGTGCCACCCATAGTCTAAATTGAGATAAATTTAATTTGTATCTTGTGACAAAACTAGTATCAATGTAATACTTTACAATGGACTACCTTTAACTATTTGTCACTTATACATGATATATTCTTAGTTCTTCCAAAGCTCATAAGAATATCTTTACTATTGTCCAATGATCATCTTATGAATCATTCTGGTATGTGCTCATAACATTTAAAGCATAGGACATTCTGGATATATACATATCACGGTATAATCGATCAAAATCTTCATGTGATTTTACTCACCAAGTGTTGAAACACTTGAATCTTGATACAATCCTTTCCATGCAGCAAGAACCTTTCTTGTTGTTTCCATATTGAACCCTTTCAATATCTCATATATGTATGTCTGGCACAACCATATTAGCGCCTTAATCTATCCATATAGATATTGATGCCAAATATTCTGGGTTTGCCCAAGTCTTTCATCGAAATCTTATTTTAATGAAATTCTTAACTTGTGTCAATACAAGATACATCATTTCCAATCAACAATATGTCCTCTACATAATGTATTAGAAATATGTCTTAGCGCTCCCACTTAATTTCTTGCAAATGCAAGCATCTTCATCATTTCCGATGAATTTAAACTCTTTTAACAGTTTCATCATGGTGAAGATTCCAACTCCGCTATGCTTACTTCAACTATTGAAGTTTGCATGCCCTTTTAGCACCCTTTGAATCAACAAAACCCTTCAGACCGTGTCTTGTACACGTCCTAGGTAACCATTCTATTAGAAGAACATTGTTTTGTTTGTTCAACTACCATACATCAAATTATATGTAGTGGTTGCTACATTAATCCGTCAAGACTAAATATCGCTATGAAAGATCAAATCTTGTCATAGTTAACTCCTTGAACATTGCCGTAAACTTCTTTCCGACATGTCAACAATTTCATAGATGTTAAACATCCATGTCTATTTCTTTATAGATCCAAACACGACCGATAGGCTTCACGCCTTTCCGGAGGGTCTTCCAAGTTCAGAAACTTGATTTCTCGTGTATGGATACTATCACGGATTCTATGACTTCTAGTCATTTTATGGAGTCAGGGTCCATCATCGCTTCTTTGAATGTAGTCGGTTCATCATTGTGAAAACAATAACGACTTGCTTATCAAATCACACTATTTGATTCTTACCGACCCACACGGTTCAATAGGAACTCTAATCTCCGAGATCACAACCTTTGTAATCACGGGAGCCATGAGCATTGTGGCCGCCACCGGGACACTTTCCGGCGCTGCGCTACTTAGAACATATAGCTAAGGTTCAACAACCTTATCAAGGTTCTATTGTCCTCCCACTTAACTTTTCGCAAAAAATTCCTTCTCAACAAACTTGACGTTCCAAGTAACAAACTCTTTTGTCCTCGGTCTTATGGAGAAATTCCCAACAAATTCTTTGGGATAACCTACAAAGACATGCTTATCCGACTTTGGTTGTAAACATTTTACTTATGCATAGCATACCAAAATTTAAGAAAAGACAATTCGAGTTTTATCCCAAACCATAACTCATATGGTGTCATTTCAACGGATCACGATGGTGCTCTTTTCAGTGTAAAAGCGGTAGTCTCTAAAGCTTCAATCCTTAAAACATAATGGCAGTTCTATAAATGACATCTTTGATCTTACCATGTCAAACATGGTTTGATTTCATCTCTCGAATATGCCATACTCCTATGGTTTATCGGGAAACACAAATCATGGAACAATTCCTCAAATCTTAGGTGTTTTGCTAAACATGTAACTCAAATATCTTCCTGTATGATCAAATCATAAACTCTTTTAGTTTCTTATTACAATGATTTTTCACTTCATCTTGAAAGTCTTTGAACAATTTTCAAATGTTTCATACTTCTTCCTTATTAAGTAAATATATAAAGATATTCACTCAAATTTCTGGAGAAAGCATATGAAGCAAAAAGATCCATCGCATATGGCTACACATAATGGACTATGCACATCAGCATGTACAATTTCCAATAAGCTAGTCATCCGTTCCTCTTTGGCCTATGAACGGAGTTTCAATTATCTCGAGGAAAGTCTCACATGCGTCAATTGATCAAAATCAAAGACTCTAAAAATCCATCAACATGGAGTTTCTTCATGTTTTCTTTCCCATATAATTTAAACAGCGATGTCACTTCATAAGTGATCTTTCAATCATTTATCTTGCAACATTTTAGCAATAGTGTTTATGGATGTGATTTCTCCCACTAGACTTGTAAAAGTTCATCCATCTTTTATGCAATACGGTAATTATTTGAACAACCATTGTTCTCATAATACCGGAACAAAATAACAATTATTAAAACAAATCTTGAATACTAGGTTTGATGTCAACAAAAGCACAATAACACTTTATTTGTTTTCGATGATCATCATCACTTATTCTCGTGCTAGTTACTTAGGCCATTTCAGTTCATGAATTGCATTGTCCTGTATGACACTTCATACCAACCAATTCGATATCCAATACCGGTATCCAATACCTCGGAACCACATTGTTTAACAAGCAAGGAATATAGCCATAACATGTATATCTTCTATATACCTAAGTTGGACATCTCCAACCTTTTTCTTTTCTGCCAAATATTTTATAGATTCTCTTTCAACAATTCCTTTTCTTTTAAAAGAATCTATCAACATCAATAGTGGTGTCATTCACATGACACATAGTACAAAGTGTATATAGTCAAATACTAATACGTTTGAACTTGCACTTTGAAGTGGATCACCATCATCAAATGTTTGGTGTTCTTTCAAAAATCCATTCTTTAGTAATCTATTAGTGTAGTAAACATTTTACTTACATCTTCTATTCATCCTTATCATGACAACTTTCATGATCAAGCTACTATAGCCTGTAAGGAAGAATCGCGAGTACAATGTTAGTTCCCAAAACCTTTTTGGGAGATCTGGATGCTTAGCATCTCCATCCTTCACAAATTCTCATACAATATGAGAACATGTATTTTGCTAAATTATACTCTATCATAATGCAACCAAAAACATTGTTTCAGATATCACAATATCTTTCACACATGATGGTTTCTGAATCAATTTTCAGCTCCTATATAATCTTGATATTAAAACAACTTTTGAATATCAATAATCATGGAGGCAAACATGATACTTTAGATACTAACATTGGAATTCTTACTCTTGATTTAATACTACTTATTAAACTTCATGGAGTAAATAGAGTTTTCTGAAAGTTTGCAATAGGACTTATAAACTTTAAATTGACATTCCAAACAATAGGATACCAGTTTGTAAAGTAAATATCCAGAATTCTATAGTTCTATTATCTCAATTAAAACTAAGCATAAGGTAGTGAACAGATGCCAATGACTACAACAAATTATGCAAATTCACTTCGATTTAGTTTATGACAAATTGAGTTCGACTAATCCAAATTAGAAATGAACTCCCACTCAAAAACGACATCCCTCGTGCCTTTTTGGTGATTACATGAACCAAATCCACTACACCAAGTCCGATCATCACGTGAGTTGATGTAGCTTCAAAGGCGAACATCTATATGGGCATCATATCAACTATATGGCTCATGCTTAACCTTTCGGTCCGTGTTCCGAGGCCATGTCTGTACATGCTAGGCTCACCAAGTAAGAACCTTAGTATTCGCGTGTGTAAAACTATCTTACACCCGTTTCTATGAAAGCGTAGATTCGAGTACACCCGATCATCACGTGATGTCTCGAAACACGATCCACAAAACGGTGCATACTTAAGGAAGAACACATTTTTATCCTGATATCTAAATGAGGGATCATCTTACAATGCTATAGAAACCGCCAAACTAGCAGTATAAGATGCTAACATCTGATGTGTAAAGTGAGATGATATGGTCCATGCATTTGATCTCTATCATTTGCATCGTGGTATGATCTCTATCATTCCTTTGTGTGTAAGGCCAAGGTCTATGAAACTTACACGTTAGATGTGTTGTAAGAGTATCTATCATACATCTACTTGCAACATTACCATATCATGACACTAGCCCATCAACGATCTAAACTAGACGCCTCTAATTTATCAATTGCAAGTTTTACGTGGCTTAGGGCTTTCGAAGATAGAACCATTCTTACCTACGAACATGGAACCACAACGAGGATAACCAAGTTATTAGCAACTCGTTGTAAATCAAATATTGACTATAGTAGGAGAGACAGACA
This sequence comes from Avena sativa, assembly GCA_916181665.1. Lineage (NCBI taxonomy): Eukaryota > Viridiplantae > Streptophyta > Magnoliopsida > Poales > Poaceae > Avena > Avena sativa. The sequence continues at coordinate 469,390,250 of OV702295.1, forward strand.
CCCGCCAACCACTTATGCAAAACTAGTTGCATGTCAGTCGTGGAACCGGTCTCATGTACGATGACATGTAAGGTTGGTCCGGGCTGCTTCATCCCACTATGCCACCAATATCCAAAATACATGAAAGAAGCAATAACATGATCATCATTGCCCACATATAAACATATGTGTACTACCCGTGCAAAGAACCTACGCATAGATCAGGCTCTAATACCACTGAAGGGTTCGCAGCATAGAAAACAAAAAATTCCTACGATGAGAACTATACGCCAAGATCTATCTATTAGATACAAAGCGACGGGTGGATATACATCCATAGAGAACTTACCCTCGAAGACAACGAGTTTTTTTAACGAGTTGGAACTCGTGGATGATGTAGTCATACACTTGCCGATCTCAAGATCGTGATGAAGTCCAGCAGGTCCGGCTCCAGCACGTCCTTTAGATCCAGCTCCAGCAAGTCCAGCACCACCAAGTCCAGCACCGCAAAGCAGCGGTGCATCCGTGATTGCACACATGTCCAGTACCCCGACAACCTCCGTCCCTCGCTCCAGCAAAGCAACGGAAGCAACAACTCCTTTCCAGATAAAGCCACCGGGAACATGTATCTCGTTAATCTGAGACCATGGGGGAATAATACTAGAGGGGGAGAGAGATCCTTAACGAGGAGGTGTGAGGAAGAAGGGGTGTGAGGGGGGCCTTTTATAGGAGGAGGGGGGGTACCCCTCCCCCATGGCCGGCGCCCCATGGGGTGACCCCTCACCTTCTCAATCATGTGGTGGTAACTCCCTCCACATAAATTTGCCCCTTCACATTCTCTTTTAAAGTCTCCACTTTAAATGCATTAAGTTTCTCCAAATTTAATGCTCTCTCATCTGATAAAACTATTTTATTAATTTTACTCAGAATTTTGTTAATTACTTTAATTAACAAACATTCACATAAAACCCCTACAACATTTCAATATTACATGCAGAACCAATTTCAGCAAATTCACCCGAAACAGTTTCGGTGTCTATTGAAATAATTCCAGCGCTTTCTTAAATCTTTATCTGAAACATATTTGCTCCAACTAATGTCGGTATCCCTTAAGTGTGTCACCCTATGGTTCGCGAATAATGCAGACATGATCGAGACCCCTCTCAGATCAATAATCAGAAGCGATACCTGGAGATCCATACTGACTCCTACACATTCAACGATGACTTCTATGATCATGAGAACCTTTAACGCTAGTAACTAAATCCCTTTGTCTCGCGATATATTACATGTCCGAGATTTGATCATCGGTATCTCCATACCTAGTTTGATCTCGTTGCCGACATGCACTCTTTTCTCGTTCCCGTGATATAACATTCTAGTGATCACATCACTTGCTTGCAAGCTATTTCAATGTGATATCACCGAGAGGGCCCAGAGTATATCTATCCATCATCGGGATTGACAAATTCCACTCTTGATCCATGAGCCTCAACATAAAACCTTCGTAGCACTAAACCCATCTTTATAGTCACCCTGTTATGGTGTGACGTTTGATGTTATCAAGATACTCTTCCGGTGTTAGCAATTAACATGATCTCATGGTCTAAGGATAAAGATTACTTCGTATGATGTTATAGCAATATAATCATAATGACTTGATCATAATGCTATACTTCGGATGGATGTTCATCACATCATTTCATAAATGTTGTGACCTTGTTATTAACAACATCCAATGTCCATGATCAGGAAACCTTGATCATCTTGTTAATCAACAAGCTAGTCTATAAGAGAGGCATAACTAGGAACCCTTTTTTGTTTATTAAACACACATGTATTGACATTTCCGATCAATACAATTATAGCATGCAAAATAAACATTTATCATAAACATGGAATAAGATAATACCCACTTTATTATTGCCTCTTGGGCATATTCCCTTCAAACACAACATGTAGAATTACAAATAGATGATCTTGATCATGAACGCAGCTCACAAGATCTAAACATGAAAGCACAAAGGAAGAGAACCAGCCATCTAGCTACTACATGGATCCGTAGTCCAAGGATGAACTACTCACACATCACACCAGAGGCTTGCATGGTGATGAAGAAGGCCTCCATGGTGAATTCCCCTCTCCGGCAGGGTGTCGGGAAGAGCTTCAGATCCCTCCCGATCTAGGGATGGAGATGACGGCGGCTACAGACTCTTTCGTGGATTTTTGATCGGGTTCTTAGGGTGTTCGTCCCGAGGGCAATATATAGGCGAAAGGGCAGGCCGAAGGGGTGCCAGGGGCCACCATACCACCCCCTGGCATGGGCCAAGCCTGGCCGTGCGGCCAGGTGGTGTGGCCGGTCTCTGGCCCCTCTCCGTCTCGTATTCTGGCATCTGATGACTTCCGGAAAAATAGGCACTTTAGCTTTTGTCCCGTCCAATTCCGAGAATATTGATTTTCTGACTTTCCTGGAACCAAAAACAGCAGAAAACAGACAGCTGGCACTGTGGCTCTTGTTAATAGGTTAGTCCAAGAAATCATATGAAAAGTACTCCAAAGTGTAGACAAAACACAAGAAAGTGGATAAAACCAAGCATGGAACATCAAAAATTATAGATAAATTTGCAATGTATCAACATCCCCAAGCTTTTCGTCCTCGAGTAGGTAAGTGATAAAAAGAAAGAATAATTTTTGAGGTGACATGCACCATCAAAGACTTTATCAAAGTATTTGCAAAACATTCAAAGCTGGGATCATAGTACTTCAATCATAATATGAAAGACAAAGTTCTAGCAATAAGACAAAGAAACTATGATGCAACATGAAAAGGCTCAACAAAAGATTCATGAATAACAATGCTTTGCAAGACGTTTGTTTGTTTCACATTAAGAAAACATAGCATAATAGTATTCAGCTTGTCCCTCATAGAGTAGCAAATATAAATGCATAGGACACCTTCGAAGTTCATAAGAGTGACTAGATACAAAAGTTTTAAAACAAGCAATATCAAGTATGCATCAATCAACTAGATTTGGGACAATGCACATAGAACTAAGAATGGCCACTATGCTCTCAAAGTAGGTGCATAAAGGTAGAAGGTGGAGACTCAATATAATGGTGGAAGAAAGGCCTTTATAAAAGGAAGTAGGGATTCAAGTCTCATAAAGAGCTTCCAAAAATTATGGTACTTATAGCTTTCAACTCTCATTGCCCCTATCATAAGCATCTTGAAGTGATTAAGGTTAAAGTGAACAAACTATGGTGTACATGATTGACAAAGTATAAGTTAGGAATCTCATGTCCCTTGAATACGAGGGCCGCTCCTCATGCTACTCAAGTTTAGTCACCGGTAAGTTCTTGTCATCATAAATACATGTGTATCATAGAGAACCGCCAACGGGGTACCCCTTGCCCGATGATACGGAAGAATCCCCATATCAAAATGACAAGGCAAGCAGACAACGAGCATCTCAGCAATCTTCTTATTTACCATGGGAATATGGTTCTTTTTTCTCTCTTTCCTATTTTCATAATCTCTTTTTTTTCTTTTTTTCTCAATATAGGACTCTTTTTTATAAGAAGAATGCTTCATAGACAGCTCATTATGGTTACGCTAGAGGTTTCCACCATGTTAGCATGGATTAGACCAGCGGCCCAGGCGTTCCTCTAACACATATATATATAACTCCATGGACTTACAAGCTCCCCTTTCATTTCACACCGACGACATCCATATACAAAAGAGCATGATATCAACTAGATACAAGTACCAAGTGCAATGTCGAAAGCGTTCCCCATGAAAGCATGGTTCTGCTAATTTCCAACAAATAAGTGCAAGCATATACAACATAGACGACACAATGGTTCAAGTTTATTAAGGGCAAGAAAAGTAAAGTGTGCCATCAAGTTTGTGAGAGCTTTAATCACTAGTTTTCTCATAACAAGTTTAATTCGGAAGGTAAACAAAAGCATGAATATACTTGGATTAGCATAAGCTAGTACGTGGGTATGGTGGACTCTTTGTAATAACTTAGTTTAGGGAGTTGGATGCATGAGTGGAACTCATACTTGGTTGTGGAGGCTAGCAAAAGACTGGGAGCGTCAAACTAAGAGAGCAATAATGGCCATAATCATGCAGAGCGACAAAACATCATTGATCAAAGCATAAAGTGATACTACAAGTTGAAAACTAGAGGATCATACAGGCTTTGGTGACTTGAGATAGTCATAACATGGTGTGAGCATGCGCCAAGTCAACCCAAATAAAGCATCAAAGGAGAATACCACTATATTATGCTTTAATATGCTAAAACAACGCATGATTCATCCAAGGCACATTAAGCAATCTCAATTGTTTATAACAAGATCTGTAGTCCACGGATGAACTACTCACGCATCACACCGGAGGCTTGCATGGTGATGAAGAAGGCCTCGAGGGTGAATTCCCCTCTCCGGCAGGGTGCCGAGAAGAGCTTCAGATCCCTCCTGATCTAGGGATGGAGATGACGGCGGCTACAGACTCTTTCGTGGATTTTGATCGGGTACTTAGGGTTTTCGTCCCGAGGGCAATATATAGGCGGAAGGGAGAGGCCGAGGGGGGTGCCGGGAGCGGCCACACCACCCCCTAGCGCGGGCCAGGTGGTGTGGTGGCCCCCTGGCCCCTCTCCGTCTCGTATTCTGGCACTTGATGACATTCGGAAAAATAGGCACTTTGGCTTTTATCCCGTCCAATTTCGAGAATATTCATTTTCTGACTTCCCTGGAACCAAAAACAGCAAAAAACAGGCAACTAGCACTGTGGCTCTTGTTAATAGGTTAGTCCAAGAAATCATATGAAAAGTACTCCAAAGTTGGAACAAAACACAAGAAAGTGGATAAAACCAAGCATGGAACATCAAAAGTTATAGATACATTTGCAATGTATCAACATCCCCAAGCTTAACTCCTGCTCGTCCTCGAGTAGGTAAGTGATAAAAAGAAAGAATAATTTTTGAGGTGACATGCACCATCAAAGACTTGATCAAGGTATTTACGAAACATTCAAGGCTGGGATCAAAGTACTTCAATCATAGCATGAAAGACAAAGTTCTAGCAATAAGATAAAGAAACTATGATGCAACATGAAAAGGCACAAACAAAAGATTCTTGAATAACAATGTTTTGCAAGACGTTTGTTTGTTTCACAAAAAGAAAACATAGCATAATAGTATTCAGCTTGTCCCTCAATAGAGTAGCAAATATAAATGCATAGGACACCTTCAAAGTTCATAAGAGTGACTAGATACAATAGTTTAAAACAAGCAATGTCAAAGTATGCATCAATCAACTAGTCTTGGGACAATGCACATAGAACTAAGAATGGCCACTATGCTCTCAAAGTAAGTGCATAAAGATAGAAGCTGGAGACTCAATGTAATGGTGGAAGAAAAGCCTTTGTAAAAGGAAGTAGGGATTCAAGTCTCATAAAGAGCTTCCAAAAATTATGGTACTTATATCTTTCAGCTCTCATTGCCCCTATCATAAGCATCTTGAAGTGGTTAAGGTTAAAGTGACACAACTAAGAGGATATGCTTGACAAGTTATAAACCGAAATCTCAGGCCCCTTACTTACGAAGACCGATCCTCATGCTAATCAACTTCAGTCACGAGTAAGCTCTTGTCATTGTAAGTACATGTGTATCATTAAGAACCGCCAACGGGGTACCCCTTGCACATGATATGGGAGCTTTCCCATAATCAAAATGACAAGGCAAGCAGACAATGAGCATCTCAGCGATATTTTTATTTGCTATTTTCATAGGTTTTTATTGAGGATGCTTCATAGAGTGCTCATTATGGTGATGCTGCAAGTTTCCACCATGATTAGGCATGGCTTAGGCTAGCGGCCCAGGCGTTTCTCTAACACACATACAAACTCCATGATCTTACAAGTTCCACTTTTATTTCACACCGCCGGGATCCGTAAGCAAAAGAACATGATATCAACGGGGTACAAAGTACAAGTGCAATGTTGAAAGCGTTCCCCATGGTACATGGTTCTGCTAATTTCAACTTATAAAGCACAAGCATATACGCAACAAAGAAGGACCTAATGGTTCAAGTTTATTAGAGGCAAGTAAAGTAAAGTGTACCATCAAGTTCGTGAGAGCTTTAATCACTAGTTTTCTCATAACAAGTTTAATTTGGAAGGTAAAAAAAGCATGAATATACTTGGAATAGCAAAAGCTAGTAGGTAGGTATGGTGGACTCTTTGGAATAACTTGGTTAAGGGAGTTGGATGCATGAGTCAAACTCATACTTTGTTGTGGAGGCTCGCAAAAGACTGGGAGCGACAAACTAAGAGAGCAATAATGGCCATAATCATGCAGAGCGACAAAACATCATTGATCAAAGCATAAAGTGATACTACAAGTTGAAAACTAAAGGATCATAAAGGCTATGGTGACTTGAGATAGTCATAACATGGTGTGAGCATGCGCTAAGTCAACCCAAATAAAGCATCAAAGGAGAATACCACTATACTATGCTTTAATATGCTAAAACAACGCATGATTCATCCAAGGCACATTAAGCGATCTCAATTGTTTATAACAAGTCATGCTAGAGCAAAGAATACTAAGTATAAAGCCAAAACAATATCAAGCATGGCATGACAAAGCATAGGCCATAGTCAAAAACGAGCTCTTTTTACCACATAAGCATGAACTTTCCTACTCTTTTCCAAACCAAACCAAACTATTTGCAAACCAATGTAAGAAAGAGGGGGTCCAACCAATTTATTCAGAAAACTAAGAAAACCAAAGCAAACGAAACCAAAATGAAAACGAAAAATAAGACGCTCCTAGAACAACACAACTGTGCATGAAACAATAAAAATGAAGCGTTTGGAAGAAACCTGGGATTTTTATTGATGAAGAAGGGGATGCCTTGGGCACCCCCAAGCTTTGACGCTTTTACTTCTTGGATATTTCTTGGGGTGACACGCGTGGCATCCCCAAGCTTGAGCTTTAGTCCATTCTTCATCTCATTACTCATTCCTTCCATACACCTGAATTTTTTCCTTCATACAAAACTTCACACAATCTTTATTAGCAACATTAGTGCACTTAAGATAAATAAGTCTTAAGATTCAGTTCTAACACCAAATAAACTTCCATTAGAACACTAGATACTGTATCACTTCCCTCAAAAAGCTCAATTACCCAAAAGAACTCAAGAAGAAACCAACAAGAAGCAAATGCAGAAAATGGCAGAAATCTGTCAAAACAGACCAGCAGGTAAATACGAATTTTTTCGAAGACCTTATGTTTCTCAAATCAAAAAGTTTTGAACTAACGAAAGTTATATAACAACCTGGAGCAGATGCACAAAACATTACATCTCAATCCGACATACATATCTCTCTCACGAATATTTACGGTGAAATACAAAAATCTGTTTCGGGACAGCTACTTTCCCAATCATTACTTCTCTATCATTAGAGGTTACTCTTGGCACAAAAAGCAAATAAAAAGGATAAGGAGAGGTTATTACAGAGGTAATAACTTCCAAGACTCATCTAAAACTTTTGGGTTATCTCCCAATAAGTACTTTTCTTTAACGCTTTTAAGTTAGGCATAAGAAGCAAAGAAAGAATCAAGTGTTCTCAAATGAAGAAGCATTAAGACCAAATTTTGTTTTCATAGGAGAAGCAAAATAAATCTTTTCTCTATTTTTAGGGAAGTGTTCTATACCTTTCTTGAGTGGGAGTTGATATTTAATGGTGCCTTCTTTCATATCAATGATGGCACCAACAGTTCTAAGAAAAGGTCTTCCCAAAGTAATAGGACAACAAGCATTGTATTCAACATCCAAAACATAGAAATCAACAGGGACATAGGAATTGTTAACCATAATAAGAACATCATTAAGACTCCCCATGAGTTTCTTTTTAACATTATCATCAAGTGGGACATTCAACTAGCAATCTTCAAGAGGAGGCAAATCAAGCATATCATAAATCCTTCTAGGCATAATAGAAACACTACTATCAAGATCACACAAAGCTTTGAAATCAAAGTCATTCACTTTCATATTAATGATGGGTTCCCAACCATCCTCTTGTTTTATAGGAATAGAAGCTTTATGTTTCATCTTTTCTTCTTTAATCTTTATGAGAGCATCAGTAATGTGTTTTGTAAAGGCCATGTTCATAGCACTAGCATTAGGACTTCTAGCAAGATTTTGTAGGAACTTAATAACTTCAGAGATATTGCAACCATCAAGATCAAAATCAAATTTATCATTTAAAGTATTAGAACTATTACTAGCCTCAACACTAGTGGTGGTAATAGTAGAAACACTAATGTTTCTAGCAATTTCATCTTCTCTTTCCCACTTAGCATGTAATTCAGCTAATAGTCTAACATTTTCATCAATTCTTACTTGTATAGCATTAGTAGCTGCAAAGGGATTATCATTAGTTTCAGGTTTAGCAGCCATTGTATTCAAAGAAGATTGTGCTTCAGCCAAAGATGTTATATTTCTTTCAGTATTAGAGAGTTTTTTCTCAATAGTTTTATTGAAAGCAGTTTGTTTAGTAATAAACTCTTTAAGCATAACTTCAAGTTAAGAGGGAGCACTCCTATTATTGTTGTAAGAATTTCCATAAGCATTACCATTGTTGGGATGATATGGCTTATAATTGTTGTTACCAAAATTGTTCCTATAAGCATTATTACCATAAGCATTGTTGCCAAAATTGTTATTTCTTATGAAGTTCACATCAACTTGCTCTTCTTGAGCAACCAAAGTGGCTAAAGGAACATTATTTGGATCAATGGGCTTTCCCATTAACAATCATAGGCAAAATAATATCAATCTTATCACTCAAGGAGGAGGTTTCCTCAACATAATTTACCTTCTTACCTTGTGGAGCTATCTCAATATGCCATTCCGAATAATTAACCATCATATTGTCCAGAAGTTTTGTTGCAGAACCCAAAGTGATGGTCATAAAGGTACCTCCAGCAGTAGAATCTAATAGGTTCCTTGAAGAATAGTTCAATCCTGCATAAAAAGTTTGGATGATCATCCAAGCAGTCAGTCCATGAGTGGGACAATTCTTTACCAAAGATTTCATTCTTTCCCAAGCTTGAGCAACATGTTGATTATCAAGTTGTTTAAACTTCATTATTTCACTTCTCATGGATATAATCTTAGCAGGAGGATAGTATTTTCCAATAAAATCATCTTTGCACTTAGTCCAAGAATCAATGCTATTCCTAGTTAAGGAATTCAACCATTCTTTAGCTTTTCCTCTCAAAGAGAAAGGAAACAATTTCAGTTTAATAATATCACCATCTATATCCCTATGCTTTTGCATCTCACAAAGTTCAACAAAGTTATTTAGATGGGAAGCAGCATCTTTATTACCAATACCAGAAAATTGTTCTCCCATAACAAGATTGTGCAAAGCAGGTTTTATCTCAAAGAAAGTATTTTCAGCCACAGGTGGAGCAATAGGTGTGCTCATAAAATCATTGTTGTTGGTGCTAGTGAAGTCACACAACTTAGTGTTTTCAAGAGTAGTCATTTTTTTGGGTTTTCAAATAAGAAAGCAAACTTGTAAAACTATTTTTTTTGTGTTTTTGAATAACAAAACAAGCAAACAAAGCAAAACAAAAACAACAAAGTAAAAAGATTGGTTATGAGGGACTCCCCTTGTGAAGATGTCCTTGACTCCCCGGCAATGGTGCCAGAAAATTGCTTGATGGCTCAATGCACGGCGTCCAGAAAAGTGCTTGGTGCGTGGTTGATGTAGAGCTTGTTGGGAACCCCAAGAGGAAGGTATGATGAGCACAGCAGCAAGTTTCCCTCAGTCAAGGTTTAATCGAACCAGTAGGAGCAAGGAAACACCCCAAAGGTGTTACTAGCTGAGCTTTGGCAGGGCGCACTACCAGTGCTAGTAGCAACATGGAGACCTGCACAACACAACCACAGAACTTTGTCCCCAACTTGCGATGAGGTTGTCAATCTCACCGTGTTTTGCGGAAAACAAAGGATTAAACGTATCGAATGGAAAGAAGTAATAGTTTGTACAAAGTAAACACAAAGAAGTAAACAATTGTAAATTGTATGTAAAGAAAAAGGACCGGGATCCATAGTTCACTAGAGGTAGCTCTCCTTAAGATAGATAACATGCTGGGTGAACAAATTACAGCGGGGCAATTGACAAACACCAAGAAAGCAATACATGCATATACTAATCATCTTGACTCCTTTGAGACTTGATTGGGCATTACAACATAATACATAGACCGCCATCCAACTGCATCTATGACTAATAATCCACCTTCAGGTTATCATCTGAACCCCCTCCAGTATTAAGTTGCAAGCAACAGATTATTTCTTTACGAACTGCGTGTAAAGTAAACGATACGATTGTTCTATGAACAAAGGATTGTTGTTTTCTCCCTAGTAGCAACATCACATCTAGTACCTTAGAGATTTCTGTCACTTCCCCAGATTACCAGAGGCATGAACCCACTATCGAGCATAAATACTAACTCTTGGAGTTGCTAGCATCTACTTGGCCAAGATAGCTACTAACAACGGAAAGCATGCAGGATCACAAATAACAAAGACATGATAGAATCAATAATCAATCTAAAATAGCATCTCAATATCCATCGGATCCCTACAAACACAACATGTAGAATTACAAATAGATGATCTTGATCATGAACGGAGCTCACAAGATCTAAACATGAAAGCACAAAGGAGGAGAACCAGCCATCTAGCTACTACATGGATCCGTAGTCCAAGGATGAACTACTCACGCATCACACTAGAGGCTTGCATGGTGATGAAGAAGGCCTCTAGGGTGAATTCCCCTCTCCGGCAGGGTGCCGAGAAGAGCTTCAGATCCCTCCCGGTCTAGGGATGGAGATGACAGCGGCTACAGACTCTTTCGTGGATTTTTGATCGGGTACTTAGGGTTTTCGTCCCGAGGGCAATATATAGGCGGAAGGAGAGGCCGAGGGGGTGCCGGGAGCGGCCACACCACCCCCTGGGGCAGGCCAGGCCTGGCCGCGCGGCCAGGTGGTGTGGTGGCCCCCTGGCCCCTCTCCGTCTCGTATTCTGGCACTTGATGACATCCGAAAAAATAGGTACTTTGGCTTTTGTCCCGTCCAATTCCGAGAATATTCATTTTCCGACTTTCCTAGAACCAAAAATAGCAGAAAACAGGCAGCTGGCACTGTGGCTCTTGTTAATAGGTTAGTCCAAGAAATCATATGAAAAGTACTCCAAAGTTGGAACAAAACACAAGAAAGTGGATAAACCAAGCATGGAACATCAAAAATTATAGATACATTTGCAATGTATCAAATAGCATAAGCTAGTAGGTAGGTATGGTGGACTCTTTGGAATAACTTGGTTTAGGGAGTTGGATGCATGAGTGGAACTCATACTTGGTTGTGGAGGCTAGCAAAAGACTAGGAGCGACAAACTAAGAGAGCAATAATGGCCATAATCATGCAGAGCGACAAACATCATTGATCAAAGCATAAAGTGATACTACAAGTTGAAAACTAAAGGATCATAAAGGCTATGGTGACTTGAGATAGTCATAACATGGTGTGAGCATGCGCCAAGTCAACCCAAATAAAGCATCAAAGGAGAATACCACTATATTATGCTTTAATATGCTAAAACAATGCATGATTCATCCAAGGCACATTAAGAAATCTCAATTGTTTATAACAAGTCATGCTACATCAAAGAATACTAAGCATAAAGCTAAAACAATATCAAGCATGGCATGACAAAGTATAGGCCATAGTAAAAAACGAGCTCTTTTTACCACATAAGTATGAACTTTCCTACTCTTTTCCAAACCAAACAAAACTATTTGCAAGAGGGGGTCCAACCAATTTATTCAGAAAACTAAGCAAAACAAGCAAATGAAAAACCAAAACAAAAAGAAAAAGAAGACGCTCCAAGAACAACACAACTGTGCATGAAACAATAAAAATGAAGCGTTTGGAAGAAACCTTGGATTTTTATTGATGAAGAGGGGGATGCCTTGGGCATCCCCAAGCTTTGACGCTTGTACTTCTTGGATATTTCTTGGGGTTACATGCATGGCATCCCCAAGCTTGAGCTTTAGTCCATCCTTTATCTCATTACTCATTCCTTCCATACACCTGAAATTTTTCCTTCATACAAAACTTCACACAATCTTTATTAGCAACATTAGTGCATTCAAGATAATAACTCTTTAGGTTCAGTTCCAACACCAATAAAACTTCCATTAAAACACAAGCTACTGTAGCACTTCCCTCAGAAAGCTCAATTCCCCAAAAGAACTCAAAAAGGAACCAACAAAAAGCAAAGGCAAATAATGGCAGAAATCTGTCAAAACAGACCAGCAGGTAAAGACGATTTTTTAGAAGACCTTCTGTTGCTCAAATCAAAAAGTGTTGAAGTAACGAAAGTTAGATAACAACCTAGGGCGGAAGCACAAAAATTCACGCCTCAAAAGGACGTACAGAGATTTTACACGAAATTTTACAGTGAAGCAAAGAAATCTGTTTCGGGACAACAACTTTCCCAATCATTACTTCTCTCTCATTAGAGGTTACTCTTGGCACAAAAAGCAAATAAAAAGGATAAGGAGCGGTTATTACAGAGGTAATAACTTCCAAGACTCATCTAAAACTTTTGGGTTATCTCTCAATAAGTACTTTTCTTTAACGCCTTTAAGTTAGGCATGATAGTTTGAGAAGATGCTCACATAAGAAATATGAATTGAGGTAAAAGAGAGCATCAAGAAGGAAATTCAAAGCACATTTAAGTCTAACCCACTTCCTATGCATAGGAATCTTGTAAAGAAACAAGTCATGAAAGCACAAACCAACAAGCATAGTAAAGCAAAACAAGTGCAACTTCAAGACTTTCAACATAAAGAGGGGAAACTTAATATTATTGAGATGCATAAAACCATGTTTCCCTCTCTCATAATAACTTTCAGTAGCAACATGAATAAAATTAACAATATAACTATCACAAGAAACATTCTTATCATGAGCCACATGCATAAAAGAATTAAAACTCCCCACATAAGCATAGTCGTTCTTAATGATTATAGTGGGAGCAAATTCAACAAAATAGCTATCATTATTATTCTCATCACCATAATCATCAAATATAGGAGGCATATTGTAATTATAATTACTTTCCTCCTCAATAGTAGGTGGACTGAAAATATCATATTCATCATTGCAATAATCATATATTGGATATGTAGTATCATCATAAGCAATAGAATAATTATCTTCCCAAGTGTGTTCATTTGTAAACATATCATCATTGGAAGGATCATGGATAGCACTAATAGTATAGCAATTATTAATATCATCATTTTCAGAATCGGTACCAAAGAGATTTTCAATATCAAAAGTAGTTTACTTTTCCCAATCATGATCACTATTATAGGATAAGGCATAGGAAGATCATCGAGTTCAGACTCATCAAAAACTATAATAGGAGCAACATGCTTAGGGGAAAATACTGTTTCCTCTCTCCTTTTACTCCTCCTCTTCTTCTCTTTAGGAGAGAGAGGCTTAAAAGGAAGCTTCTCCATATACCCTAGTTCATTGTTAGAGACAATAGAAGAAACTTTGGAGGATTCCTCCTTTTCATTAATAAGACCAAAACACATATTAGTCCTGTCATATTTTGGTAAAATCTCATCTTCTATAATATTTTGTATGTAAGTATTTGTGTGGCAATTATCAACACAATAAAGTTGACAACCATGCAGGACACTATTCATATCAAAAGCACTCATATCTACCAGAGAAGTTTTTCTTGATAATTCTTCACACCCCAAAAATAAAGTAAGCTCATCATGCTGATTAGGAGTGATCATGTCATCACAATACAAACTTGTAGTACTCATTGGATTAGAAGGGCTATTATTATGGCCTAAGCATTGAAAATTGAAATGACCCACTTCAAAGCAAAGTTCACAAATAAAAGGATAGAGGGCACAAACTTTTTTACCAAGATCATTTAGAGCCCTATACCACATTCTAGTTTTTTCATTCCTATGGGTGATACAATATTCTTCTTCAATTTGATTATTCTCACAAGGTCTATGTATTCCACAAAAATTAACATGCTTATAAGAAATAGTACTTTCAGAGGTTTGAGCATGTTTATTGCTATCATTAACAACAATTTCATTTTCCATGCAAGTGTCTTTAAATGGCTCATGATACATGTCCCACTTATCTTTAGGAGAATTAATATGAGAAACAAAGGTTTTAAAACAATCAATAAGAATTTGAGGATCAAGACCATATTTATGATGGGTTCGTAGCATGGAAAACAAAAAATTTCTAACACAAGAACGAACAAAACCCAGATCTAATCTAGATAAAAGCCAAGATCTAATCTATTAGACATGTGCAATGAGATAGATCTGTACTAACCCTTGTAGATCCGAAAGCCCTGTGCGAGATCGGATCTCGTGGTTGATGTAGACGATCACTTGCCGATCTCAAGATCGAGTGGACGAGCCTTCCGGCGCCGTGTTCCGGCAGCGCTTCCGCAATCGGTCACACGTGCGGAGTCGATGCATACCTTCCTCTCCCCGTTCCAGCGAGCAGTGGAGGTAGTAAATCTCTCCACGGAATCCCAGCAGCACGACGGCGTGGTGGTGGTAGTGGAGTAGAGAATTCTGCAGGGCTTCGCCTAAGCCAGAGTAGAGCGAAGGAGGAGGAGAGAGGCGGCTAGGGCAAGGATTGGAGAGGCAAAGGGGGGTGGCGCCTCCACCCCTCTATTTATAGAGGGAGGGGTGGCACCTAGGGTTCCCACCCCTAGGGCCACCTCTAGGGCCGGCGCACAAGGGGGTCTTGGGGGGAGTTTCCTTCCCCCCAAGTTTCCCCTTTTCCTTTCTTGGTTTTCAAGTAAACTCCACAGAACTTTCTAGAGCCTTCCGGAACATTCCAAAACCTTCTAGAATCCCCATATAAACACTCCGGAACATTTCCGAACCTAGAAAATGATCTCCATTATATGAATGTTATTCTCCGGACAATTACGGATCTCCTCGTGATGTCCTAGATCCAATCCGAGACTCTAAACAACATCTGGTCTCCAACGCACATTTCATATCTACCTAAACAGCATCGAACCTTAAGTGTGTCACCCTATGGTTCGTGAATATGCATACATGATGGAGACACCTCTCTGATCAATAACCATCAGCGGGATCTGGAGATCCATAACGGCTCCCACATACTCAACGATAACTTCGTGATCGATAGAACCATTAACATATGAAACCAATTCCCTTTGTCACGTGATACTCTACTTATCCGAGGTTTGATCATCGGTATCTCCATACCTAGTTCTACCTCGTTACTGATAAGTACTCTTTACTCGTTCCATGATATGTCATCCCTTGTGACCCAGTCACATGCTTGCAAGCTAACTAGATGACATTCCACCAAGAGGGCCCAGAGCATATCTATCCGTCATATGGATGGACAAATCCCAATCTTGGTCCATGCGCTTCAACACATACTTTCAGAATACCCAATGACACCTTTATAACCACCCAGTTATGAAGCGGTGTTTGATGTCATCAAAGTACCCATCCGGTGATGGTGATTAACATAACCTCATGGTCGAAGGATTAGGTTACTATGCATTTGAAAGCTTGTAGCAACACGAACTTAATGACTTGATCTTATGCTACACTTACTATGGTTGTGTATCCATCACATCATTCTCCTAATGATATAACCTTGTTATTAATGACATCCAATGTCCATGATCAGGAAACCATGATCATCTATTAATCAACAAGCTAGTTCAACAAGAGGCTTACTAGGGACTCTTTTATGTTTACAAAACACGCATGTATCAGTGTTTCCTAATAATACAATTATAGCATGGGATGTAAACATTCATCATAAACACAAAGATATAATAATAACCACTTTTATTATTGCCTCTTGGGCATATCTCCAACAGTCTCCCACTTGCACTAGAGTCAATAATCTAGATTACATGGTAATATACCTAACACCCATGGCGTTCTGGTGTTGGTCATGCTTTGCTCTAGGGAGAGGTTTAGTCAACGGATCTGCCACATTCAGATCAGTGTGTACTTTGCAAATCTTTATGTCACCATCTTGGACATACTCGCGAATAGCATGGAAACGTAGTTTGATGTGCTTCATCTTGCTATGTGACCTTGGCTCCTGTGCATTAGCTATGGCACCTATGTTGTCACAATAGATGGCCATCGGGTCCAACGCACTAGGAACCACGCCAAGTTCAGTAATAAACTCCTTCATCCATATGGCTTCTTGTGCAGCCTCCGAAGCAGATATGTATTCCGATTCAGTTGAAGATTTCGCCACAACGCTTTGCTTGGCACTCCTCCAGCTCACTGCAGCACCATTCAAAATAAATACGTATCCAAATTGTGACTTCGAGTCATCTGGATCAGTGTTCCAACTAGCATCAGTGTAACTGTTTACAACAAGCTGTTCATCACCTCCATAAGAAAGAACCATATCCTTAGTCCTATTTAGGTACTTTAGGATATTCTTGACCGCTGTCCAGTGCTCCATTCCAGGATCACTTTGATATCTGCTAGTCAAACTAACATCATGTGCTATATCCGGTCTTGTACACAACATGGCATACATGATAGAACCTATGGCCGAGGCATAGGGAATATTACTCATTTCCTCTCTATCTTCTGTCGTAGCTGGACTTTGAGTCTTACTCAAGGTCTTACCTGGCAACATGGGCACGAACCCTTTCTTGCTCTCTTCCATTCTAAACTTCTTTAGAACTTTGTCCAAGTATGTACTTTGTGAAAGCGCTATTAGGCGTCTTGATCTACCTCTATAAATCTTGATACCTAGAATATATGCCGCTTCGCCAAGATCCTTCATTGAAAAACTATTATTCAAATAGGCTTTGACACTATTAAGAAGTTCTATATCATTCCCAATCAACAATATGTCATCTACATATAGTACTAGGAATGCTATAGAGCTCCCACTCACTTTCTTGTAAATACAAGCTTCTCCATAAGTTTGTATAAATCCAAAGTTTTTGATTACTTTATCAAAACGTTGATTCCAACTCCGGGATGCTTGCTTCAGTCCATAAATGGAGCGCTGAAGTTTGCATACCTTGTTAGCATCTTTAGGATCGACAAAACCCTTGGGTTGTACCATATACAACTCTTCCTTCAATGTCTCCATTGAGGAACGCCATTTTGACATCCATCTGCCAAATCTCATAATTGAAATATGCAGCAATTGCTAACAAAATCCTCACAGACTTTAGCTTCGCTACTGGTGAGAATGTCTCATCGTAGTCAACTCCTTGAATTTGTCGGAACCCTTTCGCGACAAGTCGAGCTTTATAGACGGTAACATTACCATCAGCATCTGTTTTTCTTTTGAAAATCCATTTGTTCTCGACAGCCTTACGGCCATCCGGTAAGTCCACCAAAGTCCACACTTGGTTTTCGTACATGGATCCCATTTCGGATTTCATGGCTTCTAGCCATTTGTCAGAATCTGGGCTCACCATAGCTTCTTCATACGTCACAGGGTCATCAGTGTTGTCCACCAACATGACGTTCAAGGCAGGGTCATACCAATCAGGAGTGGTACAAACCCTCGTTGACCTGCGAGGTTCAGCAGCAACTTCGTTCGAAGTTTCATGATCACCATCATTAGCTTCCTCTCCAATTGGTGTAGGCGGCACAAAAACATCTTCCGGTGCTGCGCTACTCTCAACTCTGAGAGAAGGTTTAATAACCTTGTCGAGTTCTACTTTCCTTCCAGTCACTTCCTTCGAGAGAAACTCCTCCTCAAGAAAGGATCCATTCTTGGCAACGAAAACTTTGCCTTCGGATCTATGATAGAAGGTATACCCAATTGTTTCTTTAGGGTATCCTATGAAGACGCATTTCTCTTCTTTGGGTTCAAGCTTGTCAGGTTGTAACTTCTTTACATACGCTTCGCAACCCCAAACTTTAAGGAACGGCAACTTAGGTTTCTTTCCAAACCACAATTCGTACGGTGTCGTTTCAACGGATTTAGATGGTGCCCTATTTAAAGTGAATGCGGCTGTCTCTAATGCATAGCCCCAAAACGATAGCGGTAAATCTATAAGAGACATCATAGACCGAACCATATCTAAGAGAGTTCGATTACGACGTTCGGACACACCATTACGCTGTCGTGTTCCCGGCGGTGTCAATTGCGAAAGTATTCCACATTTCTTTAAATGCATGCCAAACTCATAACTTAGATATTCACCTCCATGGTCAGAACGAAGAAACTTAATCTTCTTGTTACGATGATTTTCCACTTCACTTTGAAATTCCTTAAACTTCTCGAAAGTTTCGGACTTATGTTTCATAAAGTAGACATACCCATATCTATTTAAGTCATCCGTGAAAGTGAGAACATAACGATATCCACCTCGCGATGCTACACTCATTGGGCCGCACACATCGGTATGTATTATTTCCAATAAGTCTGTAGCTCGCTCCATTATTCCAGAGAATGGAGTCTTAGTCATTTTTCCCATTAGACATGCTTCGCATCTTTCAAGTGATTCAAAATCAAGTGATTCAAGAAGTCCATCAGAATGGAGTTTCTTCATACGCTTCACTCCAATGTGACCAAGACGACAGTGCCACATGTATGTAGAATTATCATTCAATTTTATTCGTTTAGCATCTATGTTGTTAACATGTGTATCACTACTACCGAGATTCAGTAAGAATAAACCATTCATCTCAGGTGCATTACCATAAAAGATATTACTCATATAAATTGAACAACCTTTATTCTCAGACTTAAAAGAGTAACCGTCTCGCAATAAACAAGATCCAGATATAATGTTCATGCTTAACGCAGGCACCAAATAACAATTATTCAAATTTAAAACTAATCCCGATGGTAGATGTAGAGGGAGCATGCCGATGGAGATCACATCAACCTTGGAGCCATTTCCAACACGCATCGTCACCTCGTCTCTCGCTAGTCTTTGCTTATTCCGCAGCTCCTGTTTCGAGTTATAAATATGAGCAACCGAACCAGTATCAAATACCTAGGCACTACTACGATTACTAGTAAGATACACATCAATAACATGTATATCGAATATACCTTTCTTATTGATGTTGTTGTTCTTCAGATCTGCCAGGTACTTGGGGCAGTTACGCTTCCAGTGACCAACACCCTTGCAACACCCTTGCAGTAGAAGCATTCGGTTTCAGGCTTAGGACCAGCCTTGGGCTTCTTAGCAGGTGCGGCAGCTTTCTTGCCGTCCTTCTTGAAGTTTCCCTTGTTCTTAGGCTTGCCCTGTTTCTTGAAATTGGTGGTCTTATTGACCATCAACACATGGTGCTCCTTCTTGATCTCCACTTCAGCAGTTTTCAGCATGGACGATAGTTCAGGCAACGTCTTGTTCATGCAGTGCATATTGTAGTTCATCACAAAGTTCTTATAACTCGGTGGCAGTGGTTGGAGGACATGGTGAATCCCTAACTCATTAGGAATCGTTATCCCCAACTCTTGGAGCTTGTTTGCGTGCCCAGACATGGTGAGCACATGCTCGCTAACGGAGCTACCCTCTTCCATCTTACAGTTAAAGAACTTTTCGGAGGCCTCATAGCTCTCCACGGCTGCATGAGTCTCAAAAATCAGCCTGAGCTCTTTAATGATCTCAAACGGGTCGTGGTGCTCAAAGCGCTTATGAAGCTCCGTTTCTAAACCGTACAGGATGGCACACTAAACTGTGGAGTAGTGATTTTTCCGAGTGGCGTAAACATTCTTTACGTCATCGGTGGCATCTTCTACAGGTGGGTCACCTAGCGGTGCTTCGAGCACATAGGTCAACTGACCAGCCCTGAGGATAATCTTCAGTCCACGGAACCTGTCCGTGAAGTTGCTTCCATTGTTCTTAAGCTTTTCTTTCTCTAGGAACGCATTGAAATTGATGGAGAGGTTTGCCATAATCTACAACAAATTTTCAAGTAGTTTAGACTAAGTTTATGATAAATTGAGTTGAATCTAAATTCTTTAAATTAACTAGGTGAACTCCCACTCAAAACAACATCCCTCATGTTGTCTTAGTGATTACACAAACCAAATCCACTACACCAAGTCTGATCTTCACGAGAGAAGATGTAGTTTCATCGGCGAACAATCTTCATGTTCATCATATCATTTATATGACTCATGCTCTACCTTTCGGTATTTCGTGTTCCGAGATCATGTCTGTACATGCTAGGCTCGTCAAGATTAATCTTAGTTTCCGCATGTGCAAATCTGGCTTGCACCCGTTGTATGCACACGTAGAATCTATCACATCCGATCATCACGAGATGCTTCGAAATGACGAGTCTTAGCAACGGTGCCAACTAAGGACGAACACTTTATTACTTGATATTTAGTGAGAGGGATCATCTTATAATGCTACCGTCGTGATCTAAGCAATACAAGATGCATAAAGGATTAACATCACAGTCAATTCATAATTAGTGTGATATGATATGGCCCTTTCTTCTTATGCCTTTGATCTCCATCTCCAAGGCATGGACATGATATTCATCATCACCAACATTGCGTCAAGGTCAGTGGCGCCGCTTCATGGTTGTCCATCATCACTAGCAACTATTACAACTACTTGGAATAAAGCTATTACCAGATGAATAGACACCAGGTCTTAACAGAATTAAAGACAACCATTAGGCTCCTGCCGGTTGCCATATTATAACAAGGATCATTGCATACATCAAATATAATCACAATCACATGATGGACATATCACATCACAAAACCCCTGCAAAAACAAGTTAGACGCCTCTAAATTTCTTTGCATGTTTTACGTGGTTTGGAGCTTTCGAATAAGAACGGATCTTACCTACGAAACTGAACCACAACGTTGATACAAGTGCTATCAAGTGCAAAGTGTAAATTGGATCTATACTATGGTGAGAGAGACAGACACCCGCAAAGCCACTTGTGCAAAGCAAGTTACACGTCAAGCGTGGAGCAAGTCTCATGTGCGATGACATGTAAGGTTAGCCCGAGCCGCTTCATCTCACCATACCGCAAGATGCAAAGTACACAAAGCAAAAGACGGCACGAGCACCAACGCCCACAAAACCATTGTGTTCTACTCGTGCAACAGATCTACGCATAGACACGACTCTGATACCACTGATGGGTTCGTAGCATGGAAAACAAAAAATTTCTACCGCAAGAACGAACAAAACCCAGATCTAATCTAGATAAATGCCAAGATCTAATCTGTTAGACATGTGCAACGAGATAGATCTGTACTAACCCTTGTAGATCCTAAAGCCTTGTGCGAGATCAGATCTCGTGGTTGATGTAGACGATCACTTGCCGATCTCAAGATCGAGTCGATGAGCCTTCCGGCGCCGCGTTCCGGCAGCGCTTCCGCAATCAGTCACACGTGCGGAGTCGATGCAGACCTTCCTCTCCCTGTTCCAGCAAGCAGCGGAGGTAGTAGATCTCTCCACAGAATCCCAGCAGCACGACAGCGTGGTGGTGGTAGTGGAGTAGAGAATTTTGCAGGGCTTCGCCTAAGCCAGAGCAGAGCGAAGGAGGAGGAGAGAGGCGGCTAGGGCAAGGAGTGGAGGGGCAAAGGGGGGTGGCGCCTCCACCCCTCTATTTATAGAGGGAGGGGTGGCGCCTAGGGTTCCCACCCCTAGGGCCACCTCTAGGGCCGGCGCACAAGGGGGGGCTTGGGGGAGTTTCTTCCCCCCCAAGTTTCCCCTTTTCCTTTCTTGGTTTTCAAGTAAACTCCACAAAACTTTCTAGAACCTTCCGGAACATTCCGAAACCTTCTAGAATCCCCATATAAACACTCCGGAACATTTCCGAACCTAGAAAATGATCTCCATTATATGAATCTTATTCTCCGGACAATTCCGGATCTCCTCGTGATGTCCTAGATCCAATCCGAGACTCCGAACAACATTCGGTCTCCAACACATTCATATCTATCTAAACAGCATCGAACCTTAAGTGTGTCACCCTACGGTTCGTGAATATGTAGACATGATGGAGACACCTCTCCGATCAATAACCATTTGTCACGCGATACTCTACTTATCTGAGGTTTGATCGTCGGTATCTCCATACCTAGTTCTACCTCGTTACTGATAAGTACTCTTTACTCGTTACATGATATGTCATCCCTTGTGACCCAGTCACATGCTTGCAAGCTAACTAGATGACATTCCACCGAGAGGGCCCAGAGCATATCTATCCGTCATATGGATGGACAAATCCCAATCTTGGTCCATGCGCTTCAACACATACTTTCAGAATACCCAATGACACCTTTATAACCACCCAGTTATGAAGCGGTGTTTGATGTCATCAAAGTACCCATCCGGTGATGGTGATTAACATAACCTCATGGTCGAAGGATTAGGTTACTATGCATTTGAAAGCTTGTAGCAATACGAACTAAATGACTTGATCTTATGCTACACTTACTATGGGTGTGTATCCATCACATCATTCTCCTAATGATATAACCTTGTTATTAATGACATCCAATGTCCATGATCAGGAAACCATGATCATCTATTAATCAACAAGCTAGTTCAATAAGAGGCTTACTAGGCACTCTTTTATGTTTACAAAACACACATGTATCAGTGTTTCCTAATAATACAATTATAGCATGGGATGTAAACATTCATCATAAACACAAAGATATAATAATAACCACTTTTACTATTGCCTCTTGGGCATATCTCCGACAATTTAGCACTAAGCTTTTGAAAATCAGCAGTTTCACGAAAGACTTAATGCAATCATACTCATAGTTTATACCTGGTTCTTTACCTTTGTTATTATCCCAATCTTCGGTATTGCTTTGAATTGTTTCAAGAAGATCCCACTTAGCTTTGACCTCCTTACTCGTGAAGGTTCCCTCTAAACAAGTATCTAGATAGTCCTTGTAATATCCTGAAAGCCTTGCATAGAAATTATTAATAACAATATTCCTGGGGAGCTCATGAATGGGACATTTGAGCATTAGTGACTTCAATATCCCCCATGCTTGGGCAATACTTTCTCCATCATGAGGATGAAAATTATAAATATAATTCCTATCTTTATGAATTTCATGTGGAGGATAAAATTTAGAGTAAAAGAGAAATTCAAGTTCCTTCCAATCCAAATGATGAGGATCATCTACTAGCTCATACCACTCCCTTGCTTTGCCCTTAAGTGATAAAGAGAATAGCTTCCTCTTAAACTGGTTCATTGAAATACCTGCACACTTGAACAACCTGCATAATTCATGTATAAAGAGTAAATGATCACCAGGATGGACAGTTCCATCTCCAAAATAAGAGTTATTCATAACACATTCAACAATTTTTATAGGTATTTTAAAACGGATGCTTTCAGTATGTGGATTTAAAATATCACAAGTATCATTAGAATTACCACATATGGGAGATAAAGTATCATCAGAGCAAATTTTCTTCTTTAAAGCTGGGGAACTAAAAAGATCATTTTCACAAAAACTAACTTCCCCAAGCTTAGACATTTCCATAGCATTAGTAACAAAGGTGTTCAAAAGATTCATACTAATAACATTGCTATTAGCATGCAAAGAAAGTTCCATGGGTTTTTTAATTTTCTTTTCAGACAATTCGAGTTCTAACTTAGGAAAAATAATAAAAAGCTCTCTAATTTTTTTGTTGTTTTCCATTAAGCCTAACTAGTGAAAACAAGAAACAAAAAGACAAAATTGCAGAATCTAAAGGAAATAACTTCAAGCACTCACACCGGAGGATGTGAGTACCTTTTACCTTACCTCCCTGGCAACGGAGCCAGAAAATAGGCGTGAATACCTTTTACCTTACCTCCCCGGCAACGGCGCCAGAAAATAGCTTGATGTCTACGCACTTCTATTCTTGTAGACAGTTGTTGAGCCTCCAAGTGTAGAGGTTTGTAGAACAGCAACAAGTTTTCCCTTAAGTGGATCACCCAAGGTTTATCGAACTCAGGGAGGAAGTGGTCAAAGGTATTCCCGCTCAAGCAACCCTGCAATCAAGATACAAGAAGTCTCTTGTGTCCCCAACACACCCAATACACTTGTCAGGTGTATAGGTGCACTAGTTCGGCGAAGAGATAGTGAAATACAAGTGGTATAGATAATTATAAGTGGTAATGGTGATAGAGAATAACTTGATGGCGTGGAAGAGACTAAAAGCAAACTGAAATAAAGATGGAAGCAAGCAAACATGTAACAGATCTAATTGCAAATGGTGTATCAATGCTTAGAAACAAGGCCTAGGGATCATACTTTCACTAGTGAACACTCTCATATAAATATATTCTTCTTTATGATACTACGCTTAACTACTCTCTGGTTGGACACTCTAATCGATGGTAGGGTTATAACAGCACACCACAAAGTAAGTCTTTCCCATCTAGAAAACCCCACACTGTCACCTTGAGCACTAGATGGTTCCAACAAACACCACAATTTCACAAAGACATCCAACTCCAAATATAACTCATAACAAGTATTTGTAATCTCTAGCCTAAGTGCCACCATGGTGTGCACGCTGTCACTTTCACACACATGGGGAGAGCAGAGATCTATTAAAGCACTTGAGTAGCAGGGTAGATCTATAGATTACAAGCTCATGATCTCAACAAGATCATGCATAGAGAGAGATGAACACATAGCTACCGGTAGAACCCTTAGCCTCGAGAGAGAACTACTCCCTCCTCATCATGGGAATCAGCAATGGTGATGGAGATGGTGGTGGAGATCGATGGAGATGGCTTCGGGGGCACTTCCCCATCCGGCAGGGTGCCGGAA
This sequence comes from Avena sativa, assembly GCA_916181665.1. Classification (NCBI taxonomy): domain Eukaryota; kingdom Viridiplantae; phylum Streptophyta; class Magnoliopsida; order Poales; family Poaceae; genus Avena; species Avena sativa. Next base: position 469,415,156 of record OV702295.1, read on the forward strand.
TAGAGATTTTCTATCCCCCAAATCTCCTCTTCGGTGGTGGCGGTGCTGCGGAACTTTTCGTGGATTTCTGATTGACGATTTAGGGTTTATGCCTCGGGAGGCTCCTTATAGGCTAGAGGGCAAGGTCGGTGGGCGGCCAGGGTCCCACACCATGCCCTAGCCCGGCCTGGGGGGACCCGCGCCATGGGGTGGTGTGGCCACCCTGTGGCCCCTCTCCGACTCTCCTTCTGGCTCCAGGAGTCTTCCGGGAAAATATCAACTTTGGCTTTTGTCTAGTCCAATTCCGAGAATATTGATTTTCTGACTTTCCTGGAACCAAAACAACAAAAAACAGGCAACTGGCATTATGACACTTGTTAATAGGTTAGTCCAAGAAATCATATGAAAATTACTCCAAAGTGTGGACAAAACACAAGAAAGTAGATAAAACCAAGCATGGAACATCAAAAATTATGGATACATTTGCAATGTATCAGGCGTCATCTAAGGCTGAAGCTCTACAGGTTTGTGGCAGGACTGAGTAGAGATTTAACAACTACGACAACCGAGATAAGAGCAAGGACGACAAAGGTCATTCAAAGTCCAAGGGAAAAGATAAATTCTGCAAATATTATAAGAAATCTAATCATGTTATTGATGATTGTTGGAAGCTACAGAATAAGGAGAAAAAGAACGAAACTTACCTACTGAAAGATAAGTCTGAAGGTGCTGGTAAGGCTGTTGTTGTTTCTGGTGATAGTTCTGATGGTGAATGTTTAACCCTTTTTGATGCTTGTGCTTCTCGTGATGATGAATGGATACTTGATACTGTATGTTCATTTCATATTTGCTGTAACAAATATTGGTTTAGTTCATATGAGTTTGTGCAGACTAGAGATTTTGTGTGTGGGGGGAACGACAACCCATGCCATATTGTCGGCGTTGGATCTGTTAAGATCAGGACACATGATGGCGTGACACGTACGTTGACTGGGGTGAAGCACATACCAAGCATGGCCAGAAATTTGATCACCCTGAGTACCATGGACGTTGATGGATATAAGTACGCCATTGGGCGTAGATTGTTAAAGGTATCAAAAGGTTCTCTGATAAAGATGGTAGGTAATATTAATTCTGCTAAGTTATATGTTCTTAGAGGTAGCACTTTTCCTAGTATTGATGCTGATGTTACTTCTAATGATTCTGACGATTGTGGTAAAACAAATGTATAGCATATGTGTCTTGGGCATATGAGTGAACATGACATGGCAGAGTTAGTAAAGAGAGAGCTGATTGATGATTGCAACTTAGGTAAGTTTGAGTTATATGAGCACTGCGTTTTTGGTAAGTATAAAAGAGTTAAATTCAATACTTCCGTTCATACCACCAAAGGTATATTAGATTATGTGCGTGCTGATGTATGGTGATCTTTCCGTAAGACTTCTATTGGTGGTGCTAATTACATGCTTACTATTATTGATGACTATTCAAGTATAGTGTGGCCATATTTTCTGAAACATAAATCTGATGTTTTTGAAAATCAAACTGAAAAGAAGGTAAAGATACTACGTACTGACAATGGTATGGAATTTTTTTCTAATGAGTTTGAGGAGTTTTGCAGTAACGATGGTATGATCGGGCACCATACCATCCCTTACACTCCCTAGCAGAATGGCGTGGCTGAACGCATGAACAGAACCATCATATCGAGGGCTCGCTTTATGTTGTCCAATGCAGGTATGCATAGACGTTTCTAGGCTGAACAAGCCAACACAACATGCAACCTCATAAACAGGTCACCTTCTATTCCACTTGAGAAGAAAACTCCCATTGAGGTATGGTCAGATTCGTCTGCTGATTATTCACAATTGAGAGTTTTTGGTTGCACTACTTATACTCATGTTGATAATGGAAAGTTAGAGCCTAGAGCTGTTAAGTGCATATTTCTTGGTTATGGTTCAGGAATTAAGGCATATAAACTATGGAATCCTAAAACTAAAAATATTTTGTTGATTAGGAACATTATTTTTAATGAATCTGTTATGTATCATGACATCTTGCCATCAGATCCCTCTCATGTTGCTATTGGAGAGGAGGGAGTTAGTGTGCAGGTGGAACCACTACAAATAACTGTTGATAATAATGTTATGGTTGATGATACTCATGAGGAAAAATTGATGATCATGTTGTTCAGTACTCACCTTCTGTTTTGCAGCAACCACATGAGTCTATTGCTGCTAATAGACTGAGGCATAACATAGTTCCACCTCGTCGTTTAATTGAAGAGTGTAATCTTGATCATTATGCTTTGAGTTGTGCTAAATAGGTGGAGCATGATACTGAACCTGCTACATACAATGAAGTTGTTGCATCCGTTGACCACGAGAAGTGGGTTTCTTCTATGCAAGAAGAGATGCAATCGCTTGATAAAAATGACACATGGAAAGTTGTGCGTTTGCCAAAACAAAAGAAGGTCGGCCTCCGTAAGTGGATATATAAGTAGAAGGAAGGTTTGTCTCCTAATGAGCCTCCTAGGTTTAAGGCAAGGTTAGTAGCAAAAGGTTTCAGCCATATTCCAGGTATAGACTATAATGATGTTTTCTCTCCGGTTATGAAGCATAGTTCCATTCGTGGTTTCTTTTGGTAGGCATGATCTTGAGCTTGAGCAGCTAGATGTAAAGACTACTTTTCTGCATGGTGAACTAGAGGAGGAGATTTACATGGACCAACCTGAAGGGTTCATAGTTCCTGGAAAAGAGGATTTTGTGTGCAAATTGAAGAGGCCGTTTTATGGTTTGAAGCAATCTTCAAAACAGTGGTACAAAAGGTTTGATTCATTTATGATCTCACAAGGTTTTAAGAGATCTCAGTTTGATAGCCGTGTTCACATTAAGTTTGTCGATGGATCACCTATATACTTGCTGTTATATGTTGATGATATGTTAATTTCTTCCAAGAGCATGAAAGAAATCACTACTTTGAAGTCACACCTAAGTAGTGAATTTGAGATAAAAAATCTTGATGCTGCTAAGAAAATCCTAGGTATGGAAACTAAACGGGACAGAAAATCTAGGTTGTTATTTCTTAGTGCGCAAAGTTACGTTGAGAAAGTTCTTCAACGTTTTAATATGCATGATGCAAAGTCTGTTAGTACTCCCGTTGCTCCTCACTTTAAATTTTCAGCATTGCAATGTCCTAGTTCTGATGAAGATATTGAGTACATGTCACGAGTTCCTTATTCTAGTGTTGTTGGTTCCCTGATGTATGCCATGGTTTATTCTCGCCCTAATTTATCATATGCTATGAGTTTGGTGAGTCGTTACATGCCTAATCCTGGTAATGAACATTGAAAAGTTGTTCAGTGGATTTTCAGGTACCTCCGTGGCACATCAAATGCTTGCTTGAAGTTTGGAAGACTGGTGAGGGACTTGCAGGCTATGTGGGTTCAGATCTTGGTGCCTACTTCGGTAAGAGGACGTCTCTCACAGGTTATGTGTTCACGGTAGGTGGATATGCTGTGAGTTGGAAGGCAACGCTGCAACCAGTTGTTGCTCTATCTACAACCGAAGCACAATATATAGTTGTTGCTGAAGCTTGCAAAGAGTCTATTTGGTTGAAAGGTTTGTATGTTGAGCTTTGTCAGGATGATTCTTGCATTAACCTGTTATGTGACAGACAAAGTGCTATTTACCTTACTAAGGATCATATATTCCATGAGAGAACAAAGCACATTGATATCAAGTACCATTATGTTCGTGACGTTGTTGCACAAGGTACACTAAAGGCATGCAAGATAAGCACTCATGATAATCCTGCTAATATGATGACAAAGCTTGTTCCTGTTACTAAGTTTGAGCTATGCTCAAGCTTAGTTGGTATAACTGTTTAGCCCAAGTGGCTATTGGCGCTGAAAGTGTTTTCTTTGTTTCTTCAAGGAGATGATTATTGTTGATGCTACAAGAAGGAATTTGTCTCAAGATGGTGTTTGTTATATGTTGATCCAAATTCTACAAAGTAAAGGCCAACTTCTGACGGAGCGGAGCGAGACCCGTTGCCGGAGGCTTGGGCCGATACAAATCATTGATGACCAAGATTACCACCGTTATATATACCTCTTGTAAGCCGCCGGCTGGGATAAGTTGCATCTGTGAAAATCCCCGGCATTGTGTAAACACTTCCCGTTATAGTGAAGTTTTGCTAGCTGGCGTCCGTGGTTTTTTCCTCTCTTTGTTGGAGAGGTGTTTCCTCGTTAAATATGTGTCCCCTTTGCTGTAATTTCGTTTTTGTTTTTCGTTATTTACTTGTCGCAAAGCTAACACCATGAAAGCTAGATTTGATGCAGAGACCGTGTCGATCACGGACTACGTCAAGACCTCCATTTCCGTGGAGTTGGTGACGGCTCACCTAGACACAAATAACAAGTTCAATGGATTCCAGGTGTGGAAGCTGAATTTGGGCGCCAAGGTCAACGATCTACAAAACGCAGTCATCGATCTGCAGCTGTGATCGAGTTCTACGTTAGTGGGTGAATCGGCAACAACCCACTTCGGTGCTTCCCTCAACCAACAATTCTTGGTTGTTGCAGCAGCGAATGGTAGGGGGATTCATGGACAAGGCCACGACACAGTGGTGGACCTAGGATTTCATGAGAGGGTATGGCACATAAAAAACCATACATAATTTGATAACATCTATTCTTTTGCCATAACAAAATGTATGTCGAACAAAAAAATTATAGCATTTCAATATTTTCTATTTTAGTAAATTACACGTTTGGAATAATATAAACTAACAAAGACCGTATTTTGGCACCACAACATGACCAAGTCCAAATATATGAAAATTATAATAGAAAAGATATATATACATTGAATTTTTCGTAGCAATTTGCAAAAAATTGTATATTGCAGCTTGTTAATAAACAATTGGGATTTTATATATAGACAAAATTACAATTTTTCCGCAAATAAATCGCATGGAAGATACATTTGTGTTTTTTCACCAACAATATCAACAAGTGTCTGATTCCTAGTTGGTTAATGCTATATCAACCTAGCTACATATTAATATGACATAAGCAACAAAGGTAAGTAAAATAAAGAAATCAGGCTCAAATTGTAATACCCAAAAACAAAACAAAGTAGTGCGCTGACAGCCAAAGAAGCTAAATAAATGGCAAACTTGATCCCACGAGCTACAAGGCTGCTAGTAGCAACCATTGGCATAACCAAAGGGACTCAAACTTCTTCATGAATACATCTAGATGTTTCCCTATTAATACATATCTCATCGAATATTTTTTGTAACTTGTCTTTTATATAGACGTAATGTGCAATGCTAGGCATAGGATATGCCGGAGTATACCTGGCATACCCTGTGGGTCCGCCCCTGCCACGACATCGTTTACACCACCAAGGGGATTTCACCTGGAGTCCCAGTGGCTCCGATGGTGCCCTCGGTCACAGGTTGGTCAGATTTCTCAACTCGTATGCATGATCTCCATTCTAGTACTGCTATGTTTGTTAAAGTTTTTCACACATTAGGCCAAACACCACCGCCCTTGCTTTTCCTATTTTTTGGGGTGAAAATCCTCAGTTGTGGCACACCTTTTGTGAGCAGTACTTCACCATGTACCGTATTCATAAGTTCTATTGGGTTTCCATGGTGACCCTGAACTTTTAGGCATATGTCAGTATTTGGTTACATGCCATCATGTCGAAAGGTTTGGTCCTCTTTCTATGATCTTATTTGCACTTGTTTTGGTCGCGATCAACATGAGGCTCTGATTAGCCAATTTTATTCCATACACAAAACTTCATCTGTCCTGGAATATGCCGATCTTGTTGACGTATTATGATGCCATTAATGCCTTGTACGTTTGGCATGCGTCGTCGAGGGATTTGGGGGAGACATACGCGTTCTGGTGATTGTGCAGAGGCTGATTGATCTGAATATAGTAGTATAACTGGTGTTTGCATGAGAAAGAGGCAGCATGTCTTTTTACCTCTATCTGAAGGGCCGGCCTCGTCGTGGTGCTGTCCACCCAACATGTTCACACTAAACAGAGAAAATACAACTATTTAGTACAAAAATTCACAGAAAAATCCAGCATGACCTTGGATTGCCTGATTCTCACCGAAACGAAAATTAATCAACATTTCAGGGGAAAAAAGGGCAACTCAAATAAATTCCCTGCACACAATAAGTGCTTACATAGGCAAAAACAGATCTTCACAACCAGATCTGCACAAAAAAATATACCAGAACATGTACATCACAACCAAAATCAAGTTCCTCTCACAATTCACACATATATTCAGTTTTTTTATAGCAGTCACCACCACACCAATTCATGTACCCATGTATATGACTCTCTGCCATTTACAAGATCATTCGTGTAACCAGATCTTCAATTTTACTTACAGCAGCTTTTTGTATTTTGAATTTTCTACGTACACAAAGTTTTCAATTTTCCAAAACTCTCAACATGAAAAGTGTGCATATCTGAATCCTTCATCCACTGGTTCAAACCGCACCTAAATCAGACCACCGGAACTCTCAAAACCATCTTCTGAATTTTTGGTCATACACAAAACTTCTGAATTTTCTGTCATACAAAACTTTTTTATTAGTGGAAGCCAAATTAATTATTAGAAGGCAAATTTCTTTTTAGAACTAAGTAAGCTAGGTTAACTTCTCTTAGTCCAACACAAAAAGAGAGCCCTCTAATTAAGAGTTGCAAGACATTTAGATTTTGCATGATCGGTTAACAGTTAACTAAATAAGCTACTATTCTAGCTAGGTTAGCTTCTGGAATTAAAAAAAGACAACAATTGTTGTTACTTTTCTAGCTAGGTTAGCTTCTGGAATTAAAAAAGGACAACAGTCATCAGTTAACCTAAATTCCTACTCAAAGTTGTTACTTTTCTAGCTTTTAATTTTTTTACATATGCAAAACCTTTAGTGTAGCATCAATATGTACTTGATTAGTGCCCTAGCCGCCATGCAGGCTCTAGTGAGGAGGGAGCTTCAGGGGCACTTCTGCTCCCTACAGGTCTTGAGGTCGACTGTGGCGTATATGCCTCCAGTTCCCTGCTCTCAGCACCTTGGCACGGTAGTTCTTCCTTTATCGTGATAGACCACCTTGGACAAGTGAGGAACAAAATAGAGTTTGCTAGGTTCATGTGGGCCCCGAACTGGGTTAACTGCCTGCATCCTAGTACGACCAGCCATCGTGTTGGACGATCCACGACCTCGAACGTGCAATACTGATTGATGAAGTTCCCTATCTCGCCAAAGGTAACTGGGAGTGTGACCTCTTAGGTGTACTCAGTCTGTGTTGTTGGTCCCGATCTCCAGTTTGAACTAATCAATGGGGACCTGTAGGTACTCCAAAAACATAAAAATAATGGTAATCTTGATTGCGGTAGGATCCGCTATGCTTCGTTGTATACGTACGTTGGCGATATACAAGGAGACGATATACAAGGAGACGAGGAGTGAAGAGTAGGGGTGACCGTTCCGGGTTACCGGCTGAAGGACATGAGGCCGGGGAGCCTCCGTGGACCCGGCATGGCGGCTTGAGCTATGCTTCTATCGACCTGGCTCATCATCGACCTGGTCTAGAGGTGGTTCAACTCGTACGGAGGAGAATTTCGTTGGCTCAAGGGTTCCGATGGTTCCGTTTCCTCATCCTCATCCCTCACCGGGTTGACACGTGGCACTACACGCAAGGTTGTTGGTCCCTGATCAGCTTCGAATTCCATCCAACGATGTACCGTGCAACACAGGTTCTATCTGTGAGAGCTTGCCGTATGGTATCCGCACCACTTGTCCCTTTTTCACCACGCTGGCGACATACCCCCAGTGTAGGGTGTTGTTGCCCTTCCGCCTCATGATAAAATGTCCTGCCGTGGCTTGCTCTCTAACCGCTCCGTCCTCCCAGCGTGACCTGGCCCGACGACGGAGGAGCAGCGTCCTTTGTATCCTGTTCTCGTACTCCTCCAGGTTTTCTTCATGTGCGATATCCCTGTTCGAGACTTGGATGTTTTCACGGGTTGGGCCAGTTCCTGCCCCTCGAGTAGAGGTTTTGGTGTCCAGGAAAGCCGGACATCCTTTTACCGAGCACGAAGGAGGGATCTGAATCTGCCCCCATGAACTAGGCGGTTGTTTAGGTCTCCATCACGATGCACCGAGCCCCCATGCCCGTGACAGTGGCGTGCGCTAGTTGCTTGCGTATACCAGCATGTTGATGTACTACACCATTCCTCCATAGTTGTGTTCCCCATAGTTGCACTCCATGGTGGGCGGCCAAGACTCCCTGATGTCCATATGGCTATCCACACAGCGTGAGTCGCCGGATCCGTGCTCCATCCACTGGGCGCCGGGTGGGAAGAATCTTGGCGCCCTTCTCCCGAAGCTGAAAGATACCTCCAACCAAGATCCATGAGCTTCATGGCTTTCCCGACTATGCCCGTAGTGGTTCGGGTTGTCTAAAACCTCGTAGGCTCAGTGGTCCAGGCTCTCGGGCGTCATCGAGGTATATCCAATCAGCATGACGCGGGCTCCCCTTCCTGGCACGCCAACTGATGAAGGATAGTTGTTATGTCCCTCCGTAGTCTCACTTCCGAAGAACGGAAGACAATTTAATTTTTCGGCAATCGGCTCGTGTCAGCAGGTTTGGATCTCCAAAGTCAAAGAGAAAGATATATGTGTAATAGGGAGGATATCCTTAGACTTTATTCATAAGGTTATCAAGATATCGTACAATGTGTCTACAAGATTATCTCGGTGGGTTCATAATGACACCCGATGAGAGAGATGATTATGTATGACTAAGGCTATTGACTAAGACTTGGGCAAATATGACATGTCCTCTTCAGGTAAATGTCTTTAAGTATTTATAGGCTTGGATGGTGGTAGAGTCTTTCTTAGTCACGTTACGTCATCATCTTGTCTTGCACGTAATCTATATCTCTCATCTCCCCTAGATGCGTGTCTGGTCTTCGAGATCTCCAGAGAGCCGTGTTGCAGCCCCACAGGTTAGGTCGGTTGAGAGATTATAGATGCGGACCTTCAGGTCCTTGATAGCAGAAGTAGGCATGAGAAGGAATCGTGGAATATGACTCATGTGAGGTACATGCCTAAATCCACCCATCACCGACACTTGTGTTGTCATTTCTGTTGCGAGACTTCTGATTACAGTAGTGGTCTTTGTTATTTCTTTTTCTTCTTTTGTTTTTGCCTCTTTGCATCCTTTATGCCTAGACTTACTCTGGACATTTTGTTGTTGCAAAGGCTTGATGTAATTGGTACCATCTTGGTATTAATATATTTCCTTTATCGAAAAATAGATAAATAGCAATTCAGATTTGTAGTTCCCCCTTTTTGAATATGAAATCATTTCCAACCTCTCATGAAGCAAAAGTAAATTTAGAACCTCAATAAAATACTCAAGTATAGGGGTCTTTATATGCCAATTTCTACTATTATCAGACTAGACAAGTTCATCATTCATCCATAACAACAGATCCTCATAGTGCAGAGAAAAATCTAATTTAAAGGATATTAACAATGCATTTAGAACGAACTTCACAAACCAAATAGAACTCTATCTCTTTTTAGCATTTTACGGAAATAAAATTGTTGCTATCATCCCACGGGATCACTCCTCGTAGAAGTCCTCGTCTTCGTTCTCTTGGATCATCATGATCGAGCTGTCCTTGTCTTCTCAAGGTGGTACAAGGGACGATTTAGCTTCATATGCCCAAACACTGTGCTTGGACTGCCACTTTGCCACTTTTCAAAACCTGTGAGGTAGTCCTCTGACTAGCTAGCACATGGGACACATGTCTTGTTATCTTCTTTAATTAGTGGTCCAACCAAATATTTTAATGGAAAGACAATACACATGCACATATAACACAGTCCATTAATTAATTAGTTGATCAATTGCCAATAGGACGTACAGGTAATACACTATGCTAATCAATTGCCAATAGGACACGAGGAGTACCTAGACCTTTTAGCTAGCCATATTGGAGTATCCTGGTACTGTACTAGTGATGTGTGCGCCAGGTACTATGCTAATCAATTGCCAATAGGACACTTGATGCGAACGACTTACCTACAATCAGTACCTAGAACTTTTAGGTAACAATATTGGAGTATCATACATCTAATATTTAAGTCGACATGAGTGGGGGCACACGAAATTGACATGAGTGGGTACTAGCAAGGTCGACATGAGTGGGGGCACAACCGACAATTATCACACATCTAATATTTAAGTCAAGTCAGACACGTGGGTCTTACACCGGTGGTGGCGTTGCCTCCCGTAGATCCACAATCCCAATGTCACCTTATCCGGGGCGTTCACTTTTCTACGCGACGTGTGTTGGAATAATAGCACAGGAACATGAGAATGCCTCCCCGCCCGTTCACGGAGAATTTCTCTACTGCTTCCTCCGGCCATGGCTCGCATGGCTCGTGATGGTCTCTGTGTTCGCACGTCCGTTATTGGCAACACCGACGCATGCCTTCGTCCCCGGCGCGCTCCCGAGTTTGGCAAGCTCGGCAAGGCGTGTCGCCTACCTCGACTACTCCGGATCCAACTACGTCTACGTCAACTACTACGGCGATTCTCCACGCTCAACGACGACGTCGACCACAACATCACGATAACATAAACATCATCAATTTCATCAACGGCTACTACATCACCAACGGCATCATCGACCAAACAGGAGGTCCTAGGATCAAATCCTGGCCAACACAAGAAGTAAAAAACTGCGGCACTCCAAAACAAAGGTCACAATAGGCCAAAGGGCGAAAGAAATAGGGTGAGTGTTGAAATATATTGCCTAGCTCTTTTCATCAATTCGGGCTTTTGGTTGCGTTGATTAGTGCATGCAATTTAATATGGTATCAGAGCAGGAGGTCCAAGGATCAAATCCTGGCCAACGCAAAAATTAAAAAGAAATATTGCGTCTCTCTAAACATACGTCACAATAGGCCAAAGGGCGAAAGACGTAGGGTGTTTGTTAAAATATATCCCAGCCCTTTTCATCAGTTCACACTTTTGGTTGTGTTGGTTAGTGCATGCAATTCAATATGGTATCAGAGCAAGAGGTCCTAGGATTAAATCCTGGCCAACGCAAGAATTAAAAACAAATATTGTGTCTCCCCAAACAAACGTCACAATAGGTCACATGGCAAAGACGTAGGGTGAGTGTTGAAACAAATTGTCTAGCTCTTTCTATTAGTTCGGACTGTTAGTTGCGTTGGCTAGTGCATGCAATCCATTAGTCATAACCGGTTTAAAAGTCTTAGACAGTTCCAAACAAAAAAGCGTTGGTTTCTACTAGTGAGCGTTGAGCACCCTCCTCCACCACCGCGTTGGTACGTAGCCGGAGAAGATGGTGCATGAGCTACAGCCTGACGCACAACATAAAAAGAGAGCAGGCCGGCCACCTCCTGTTTGTTGCCTCTACTTTTGGCGGTTGGCTCATTCCTATCCCGCGCCGTGGTTGAAACGTCGTCATCTTCCGGTGGTGGTTGAAACATCGTCATCTTCCAGGCACCTGAACGTGGGTCGACAAGGGGTGAGTACCTTTCACTCACATGTCGCACGTGCAAAGAGAAGCCTGCCCGATGAATTTACTGTTATTTCATGAACGTGGATCTACAACTGTGCAGCTTCGGCCTGCGCCATATAGAAGACGACAACATTGGAAGGAATCCTGAGAAAAGTAGTATATATATGTGGTCCAATCCAATATATATAGAAAGGAAAACATGACAGTATCCAATCCAACACCCGGACCAAAAGGGTGTCGTCCAATTGGCTCTCTATATAGAGCCATTTTTGTCTACCGATAAGTTTCCAGCTAGCTACCACCTTCTGAATAATACTAGCTAGCTATGAAGGTAACGAGCGGCGTTCGCATGGTTACCGGCAACGGAGAGAATAGCTACGCTGCCAACTCAAGGCTCCAGGCTAGTATCCAATCCAACACCCGTGGCTTACCTCAAAGCCATGACTTTACAGTTATTTCATAAATGTATCTATGTGCAGGAGAAGGCCATTTTGGAGACAAGGACGCTGCTTCATAAGGCCATAGAAGAGATCTGCAGGTCTATCTCCGCCCACCCGAGCACGATCGTCGTCGTCGACCTCGGCTGCTCGTCTGGTCCAAAGTCCAAACACACTAGGCTTCGTCTCGGAGGTGCTCAATGCGATCCGCACCTATAGTCAGAATTCCGAAGATGCTGCTGCTACGGAGGTGCAGTTCTTCCTGAATGACCTGCCAGGGAATGACTTCAACCTCCTCTTCCGGTCACTTGAGCACTACGACAATCTCGACGGCGGGAAGGAAATACCTTCTTACTATGTCGCAGGGCTGCCGGGATCATACTATAGGAACCTTTTCCCTAGCGGGAGCGTCCATCTATTCCACTCCTCATACTCCCTCCATTGGCGCTCTAAGGTACCCATGCACATAGCCGGAATTTTTTTTCTGCATCTTCCGTAGAAATTAGTCATTACTCATTACTCATTTTTTGTTCCCAACGGTTTAAAGATCAGCAAAAACAAACATATATATAAGATTACTAGAAAAGAAGAAAAATACCAAAACAAGCTAGATTGCTAGTTTAGATTGTTATGCACCGAGAGAATACAATCAGGGCTTTCAAGCTGCTAACTAAGAATTTGGGAAACCAAAAAAAAAAAAATCTGGGCGGCAACTTTGAAAAGAATATGAGTCAAGGTTTTCGTTATTGAGTTGGGGTTCTTCCCTGAGTTGGCGCATGATATATTGTTACCATGGTTACCGAGAAATCCCGGATACCATAAAAATTTAAACCCAAGTTTAAAATTAAAATTTATAATTTAAAATCAGATTTTGAAAATGTTCAGATTTTGTACAAGTTTAAATTTAGAAAATATTCATCGGAAGACCCAGGTCACCTCCACGCGTGATGGACACAATCCATTCCACAGTGAGCGGGATACAGGGATTGCCAACGCTTTGGAGGGCAGCATAAACGGAAGGCCTAGGTCGGGACTCAATGCATAGTCAATTGTTTTACTTCTGCAAAACACCTAGGCCGGCCACGATCCAGTTCAGCCCCTGCGCGCTGGCCTTTCCAGGCAATGTGATAAGGGTAGTACACTAGTACTACACGTCTCCGGAATAATTCCTCAATATCCCCCGGTCTCCTAGGCCACGCGTGTCCCAAAAAATGTCCATTAATCCCTCTTTTGCTGATCTGCTTTTACTATAAACTTGCCGCTTTTGCTACACGTGGCAAAAACGGTTTGTCCATGAGACAAAAATATAAAAAGATAGATATCGTCGGAGTTTCTACGGAGACTATGTGGCAAAAAAATTATGCTAATGTAGCAAATCCGACTTTGTCGGAGACTCGCCGGAGAGATCTCGCCAGGGACCTTGTAGCAAAATCTTTACGCTATTGTGGAGCAAAATCACAAAACGGTTGTAGCCAAAAAACATGCTAATGTAGCAAAGAAACGTCCTTGCCGTAGACTTTTGCCAGGGACCTCGCCGGAGAACTCGCCAGACATGTCGTAGCAAAAAAACTACACTATTGTAGCAAGACCGTACAACGGTTTGTAGCAAAAAACATATTGCGTCCTTGTACAACGCCGGCGGTGCTCCATGGGAAACGTACAAAAATATTGAAGCACTTCGAGGACATCAAAGTAGCAACCCAAATACGACTATGTAGCAAGAGAAATATCTAAAAGTAGCAACCGACATCGCTAGTCTTAGCAACCACCGTAGCCCATCGTAGCAACCACCATCACCGGTCGCAGCAACCATCGTCGCCGCTTGTAGCATCAGCGTCCCGCAACCCCATGGGATCCTGCCGATGTGCGCCCCAATGGCTGGAGCTCGTAGACCGCGTTGGCCCAATCCATAGATAGTCGTTTTCGGGAGTCGTGTCGTCCTCGACGCGTTGCCCAAAGTCGAGCACCATGGGGTCGTGGATGGATCACCATGGCCTCCACGGGAAGCAAAGCCAGCTTCCACAGGGAGCACCGCCGACGCCCCTGTGTGCTAGGCCGCCGTTCCCTCGCAGGAGCAGCACCACAACCTCGGAGAAGCAGCGTCCTGAGGGGTCGGCGGCGGCAGCACGTGCTTGGATGAGGACAACGCGAAGAGGCGGGGGCGCGTGCTTGGGTGGCGGCAGCGCGGAGAGGCGGGGGCGCATTAATGGGAAGCAGGGGCGCTGAATAGGGAAGACGCCATGGATGTGCTGGGGAAGAGATAAGGAGGCGGGGGAGTGTTGGTGGTGGGGCCTAGAGGAGGGGCGCGTTTACAGGAGTTGTCCGTATGACCTAGAGGATGGACGTGAAAATATCCCCTGGGGGAGCCCAATCATTTCCCATGTGATAAGTACTCTATCTATTGTTAGAGTTTCAGTTAGTCTTTTTCGGGTAATTAACATACTTCCTCCGTCTGAAAATAAGTGACTTAGAATCTATACAAATAGAAGTCACTAATTTCTGGAGGGAGGTAGTATCATTTTAGGACTCGCCAACTCAAGCATTGGTCTGATTATATGGATGAAGGGAACATTTTAGGTATTGGATTGAATCAAATATTTGTACAGTTCATATTTTAGGTGGTAGGTACATCCATATTTCAATCAATCGAATCTAAAACTTGCCTTCGGCACACACGAAAATACAACTCAATGATCAAATCTTTTTACCAAACCATCTATCTATTATATACTAAAAGCAATATACGAGTTTTTACAGAGGCACCACATTAATCCATACCATCTGAATTTTTTTAATAATTAGATTTAAAATTAGTGGTTAGGATTTAACGAATACGGAGTGTATGTACTCTCACGTTTAATATACCACATAGATGAGTAAAATACTACTTGTATAGGTGTCCATATTGAAACTTGGACTCCCGTATGTAATAGCCATCGAGTATGTTCAACAAATTAAGTACCTTCGGAAATAAGATGTACACATCTATCTAACCGAGTCCGTTTGAAAATAAAATAGTACGCCAACAAGTTAGCCGAGTTTGTTTAAGAATAGACCGGTTGTACTTCAGATATGTCCCATACTTTCCTATGAAACCTGGAAGCCAGTCGAGTCTATGAAAATAAAAGGAACGGACCAGCTAGCTAACCGAGCCCGTTTGCATAAGAAAACATACAATAGCTTTTGTTTTCATATTTTACTATTGTGGTCATCTTTAGGGTCTTAGTTTTAGGTGCGATTATGCGGCACCGTCTGGTTAATTGAAATTTTGTTACCAGTAAAAAAAGAGATTTTGGCGCAATGTTGTCTATGTAACACGTCCTAGGTTGCTATACAACTTCTACGGCCCCGACAATGTCCGGAACATTTGTTATGATTTTAGTTGTGTTCAGCAGCAAAGTTGGTACACTATTATAAATATATTATGGTTTCTCAAATTTCAATGATTTTAAATGTTTGAGGTTTCAACATTAGTAAAAAACTGCATTTTTCAATGTGCTGCAGGGCATTTGCATTATATTAAAAGTGCTCTGCACCTCCTTTTCAAAACAAAATTGTAGTATTTGTTGGCTAGGCATGTAAATATGATGGTTTTACAATATTTTGGTTTTGGTAACACTCCCTGCCAATTACGAGCATTAAACTGATAATAAAATAAATTGTAAATGATCCTTATATAGTTGAGTGTGCAGATCTATGCATGTGCAAAGATAGGCAAAAGACATCTCCTTTTTAAATTTGCGTAGAAACCATAAAAACATATACATATATTTTGAAAGTCAAGCGGCAGGCTGCAATATCGAACTCTTTGAACATTAATAGAGAAACTACAACATCTGACTAACTATGTTTAAGTTTAAGTATATGGTTCATATACACTTAGATCTCATCATTTATTATTTAAAAATGTAAATATTACTAAATCAATCTATGTACCCTAGAAATTATCGACTTGATCTATTATACATTACTATTAGAATTAGAGCGGAAATAAGAGGTACTCGAAAGTTCATGGAAACCCCCTTTTTATCTTAATTAATATATATCTCTAAGTATCATGACTTATTGGAAGTAATTATCGACTTCTTTTATCATGATATTCTATAAATGTATTCTAATTGGAAGTAATAGATTTTGAAAGTGTACCAAAATGTATGTATAACAACCAAAAATATCTATACATATATAAAACATCCCATTTTCTCGTGGATACAAATTATTAGCTCGAGTACACGTAAAACTAATATCATGACTAATGATAACACACCAATCAAATATAATTCATTGGATGGATACAATTGATATATGTAACTTTTATGTTGGACCTATATAAATTAAAAATAGGCCCCACGCCCTTATGGGCATCAACGGAGCATCATGTGAGAATTGATGCTTTCTGAAGCTGAAGGCTTGAAATTTTAAAAAATTGGTGTGCGCACAGTTTGTGCAAGAGTGTGTGTAGCTCCCTTTTGAGGAAAGACTTGAAACTGAAAAGTGAGTATTTATTAAACTCTTTTACAAAGAGAAAAGCAAAATTTTACATGCATAGAGAAAAATTATACACCTACATTACCAAGAGGGTAAGACGAGATATCTTTACAACTTAGTGTATTGTGAGGTGAATTCATTTATATAGTTAATGTTTGGTATCCACATCACAAATTTAGACAATAATTATTTATTTAGAAATTGTTCTGGTGTATATTATTTGGTCTATATGATTACACCCGTAAATTATTTTCCGTGTATTTTCTATGATTTACTGAAGTTAAAATAAGAGCATTGATCATTCAATCACATAATAAAATTGAACACATATTAAGAGGCTAGAACTATGTTATCAAAGATGTGTATTCATGTTACATGGAACAACAAACAAAAGCCGAGTGTCTATAAACAATGAATTGCATATTGAGATAACATGAAAATATAACAATACATACTTACGAAAACACTATATCAAATTATATGACCTGATGAAAAAAATCACATACTTATCTAACTTTAAATAGCGACGTTTAAACTTTTAATGGATCCAATCATTGTTTTTACTTATAAAAATCTAACTTTATATTTATCTTTTTATATGATCATAATCTTAATACGCAAAATAATGTAAAAGTTGGGCCATTGAACTTTGTTAATGTCTCTAAGGTTTTTGCTCTGTCTGGCCATTCAAGTTTAGTTAAATAAAATATTCTAGAACCATGTTATTTCAATGTCTGGACAAAAGACAAAGAAGGTTTTGTAGAACCACAGTTTGTCAAGAAAGTGGTCTGGACCACTTTCTTTAATACAGTGAACAAAAATCATTTTTTGCATAACCATGGTATTGTAGTGTAGTTAAACACCTCAAAGTATTGAAAACTGAAGCTTTTTTGGAAAACATGGTATTTCAAGATACTTTGGAAATACTTTGCATTCAAACGGAGCCTTCACTGAAACTACATAAGTAGTCGGGAGGAAGAAACATAGACCAAGATAACAACTCTACCCGTTTAATTTGGATGAACTATTGAGGATGGTGAATTATTTTTATTTAAGTTCATCAAGAAAATTTATCGATGTTATAAGCTCTCATAGTGATATCACATGACACATAGTTTTACTACTGAACTAATATTATATACGAACAATACACATGTGTGTTTTGAAAGATGGTGCAATAATTTCTAGCCGACAAATCGAAGTTGGTTAAAACTACCACTCTCATATGTCATACTCTATTAATCATCTTATTTTTTATATTCTTAGATCCTTGTATTATTTTTATAATGAAATATAATATCAATGAAATCATAAATCTATTTATCACAAGCTTTCTACCCATTAAAGATGGTTCCCTTGCATTTGTGAGGGCCACCGTGCTAGTTAAGTGAATAATGACTTTATCCATGAAAAAATAGTAGTACACCTATAATTTAATATGCAAAGGGCATTTATACCACTGTATGTAATTTTGTATACTAGTATCTCATTTATGATAATTAATTATCTAGGTCCCTGAGGAGATCTCAAGTTGCACTCATCTAAATGAAGGCAACATCTACATTGGAAAGACTACACCAACTATTGTGGTTAAGTTGTTTCAAGAACAATTCAACCATGATTTTGAGTTGTTCCTTACATTACGTTTTAGAGAGCTTGTACGTGGAGGCCAAATGGTACTAACATTTCTTGGCCGAAAGACTGACGAAATGTTGATGCATGGGGAAGTAGGCACAGCTTATGAATTGGTTGCCAAATCTCTCAGATCTCTTGTACAAAAGGTACACACATGTTATGAAAAGCTTTTTTCCAGTAACTATTGCTCCATTTAATTCACACTTTATAAAAATACACCATTGCTTTCAAATGATTTCGTTACAATGAATTTCAATGGTAAAAAAGGAAGAAAAATTCCTCAAAAAAGACTAATTCTCGTTTGTTATATCATACCTAAAGTATTATTATGGTGTATCGGCATATAGGGTCGTGTGCTGAAGGAGAAATTGGACTCATTCAATGTGCCCTACTATGTACCGTCGGTTAAAGAGGTGAAGGCATTGATCAACAAGAATAGTCTCTATGATATTGAGCACATTGGACTCTTTGAATCAAACTGGGATCCTCAAGATGACTCCGAAAGTGATAGCGTACTTGACTCTGCGAAAAGTGGGGCAAATGTCACCAAGTGCATCAGGGCTGTGTTGGAGCCCCTCATCGCAGACCACTTCGGCAAAGAAATTGTTGAGGAACTATTCATTGTGTATGCCTCGAATGTGGCAAAGCATCTTGAGAAAGCCAAGGCCAAGTATCCCATCATCATTGTTTCCTTAAAGAAGCCCCTGGATTGAATCGTCTACATATATAGCTCAATTTGTCTTGTGCTATATATGTTTAGTATTAATAGTGGGACGCCTAAAAATCTTAAATATCTTTTTTGTGCTATATATGTTAAGTATTAATAGTCGTACATAATAATGCCCTAAGGACCTTTATAGATAATGGTTAAATTTTCTACCAAACCATGATTATGAGTACTAATTAGGTACAATGCAATGGCATCCTCAATAACTTTACTATTGAAATCACTAGATAATTATGGAAGGTAAAATTTCAAACGAGATAATGAGTGAGAGTCATATACTATAGATGCATGCATGGGAGTAGTTGAAACAAAGAAGAGTCTTGTCTATTCTTCATCCAGCCCCGACTGCTACTGTGTCTGAGAATGGCGGCAGGCAAGGTGAAAGACCATAATAATGTGGCCAAATGGGGTTGTGAAAATAGACGTTTTTAAAACTATTACAGAATTGGAAAGGATCGGAATTAAACTAATGTTTATTATTCAAGCACACAACCTAAATAAGCTACGATCAACTATGTGTATCAACAACAACTAGAGCTAATCAAGATATCACAAGATATATATCACGTGATAAAACACATATATAAATTTCTTCAAGCTTGAAGACAAATGCAAGGAAATAAATTTGGACATCGAGATCACCAAGGAAAGTAGAGATGAAGATGTATTTGGTTGTTCACTTACTGATATTGGACACTGGAGACTTCAACGAGGCCTCTGCGGCCCGCTTCTCTAGCCCGAAAATGCTCGATCCTGGGAACAGTATGCCTCTAGAAGTTATGTCCCGAGTTCTTCCTTCTCAGCATTTGTAGCCGTCTTCCAGGCTTTCTCAGTCTCTTTACTACAAGATCCAGGTCGGTACATGGCTTTTTTTATGACTCACACCTAAAGAAATCAGGGATCCGTGACGTTTTGTGCCATTTTGTCACGCCGCGCTCAAAGTACCTGAAGTCCAGTTATTCACAATGTTCCTGGATTTTGTCGTGGCAAATTCAGGATTTCTTCTCAGGAAAATTTGTTCTGGATTTTGTCATGGCAAATTCATTGTGGATTCCGTAATTGGATGGATGAAGTGTGTTTATATTGCTCGGAATTCATAGTATGTTCTTGTATACAACTATGCATACGAAATCTATATATGTTCTGCGTAAGATTATTCTTGAATTCCCTGCGAGCCTCTATGTGTTCCAGGATATCCGATATACTCTGCTGCGTGCTTTATCGAGGGGGTGGAGGGCCCGCAGCAAAAGGGTTGCCGCACTCATCTTCCCGGTGGATCAACGTCTTTGGTCATCGTCATCTAGGGCGAAAACAACCAGCGCATAGGTGGTGGCAGCACTCTGGCGGTGGGTAACAAGGCATCTCTAGGCAGCTGTGTGCACACCACAAGTGCCATGATAGTGGCTTATCGGTATGGTGCTACCAACTCACGATAAGGGACATGTGCGGACACCAACCACGGCACGAACATCCTCTGGTACCATGTGTGCCACGGCGTATAATTGGCCGCCGCGACAAAATGGTGTCGCGACAGCTCATCCGCCGCATAACCAACTATTGCCGGTTCTTTTCGCTTATGCTGCCCCAAAAATCCACCGGGTATGGGGGTATTTTTGTGGTGAAATAGAGAGGGACAGGGATCAGATCCCACCCACTACCAGGGGCAGGTTAAACCTAGCGACCCCAGCGCTACGGTTCCCGGACGAAGGAGGAGGCGGCAATGCTGGAGATCTGACACTGGAAGGAGATGGGACCGAGAAAGAACACGGCGGCCAAACATGGAGACAAGGAGAAGGGCTTGGATGGGTGAGCAGCGAGGGAGCCACCGCCATTACCGCCGCGCCCTCCCCACCTTCCAATGGAACGTCTGAATCAAAACGAGGGGCAGGACACCGACGTCTACCCTTGCCACTAGGCGTGAACTTGCTCCGCACGGGCCGATACCGCTGCCATGCTGGGGCACGCTCCCATGAGGGGAGGATGAAATAATCGAGAGTCGCTTGCGCAGGACCGGATCTTGCCACCGTCGCCGCCTCCGCTCTGGAGGTGGTCACTTCTTCCTCATCTGAGCTTTCCCCGGCCAAGCTCCAAAAGCGCGATCCGGAGTAGGGAGTGCGCGGGACTGGGGCCGGGCGAGAAGGGAAGGAATGGACGCACCATTGAGCGCGCCTCAACACCGGGGAGCGGAGCCGTTAGGCACATCTTTCTTCGGCTGAGCTAGAGCATTCTTCGTGAATCTTTGTGTTTTGATTTCCCGTCTCCTGCCTCAGCGTCTAAGGGCATGTAAATGGTAAAGAAGGAGAGTTTTCTCTTAGCCTCCAGATCACATAGAGAAGGCTATAAAATTAACTCATACAAGGCATCAACTTTTATTGTCGTATCTAACAATTCATATGAATTGACTGAATTTAGTAAAAGTATATGTTTATATAAGAAAAGACATATGGTACAATGAAGAAAATAGTTCTCTCTTATTTTATAAGAGATCATGTCTTAGCTAAGGGAAGACAATGTTTTCTTTCTTAATTCTTTCTTCTCCAACTTAGCAAAAATATGAGTGGTAAGTCTAAAAGAAGGCTGATGGCTTTCCATTGTACATCTCCTAGAGCAACTGCAATAGCTGAGCTAAATTTTAGCATGTGTTCGATGCCTGTTTAGTGAGCGCTGCTGGCTGCCGTTGCACCTGGCGCTATATTTTGCAGCGCGCAACAAGCAACGATTCACTTGGCGCTGTAAAATACAACGTGCGCGACCGGCAGGCGCTTGAATCGTGAACCAAAATATGTACAAATAAACAAAACATTGCAAATTTCAACATAACATATTCCAATTTCTTGGCATAGTTCAAAAGCAAAGCATAATTTGATAAAACCAAATTCAACACAACACAAACACATCGAATAAGAACATCAAGTATCAACATCATCATACACCTCATTGCCATCTTCATTTCACACTTCATCTTCATGTGAAACTTGCACGGTGTTGACATGAACCGTTGAATCTCCATATGCATCACTCTTAGCAGGCCTGGGAGCAACCATGGAGGCCATGAACCAACCCGGTGGTGCTCTCATGCCACTCATGCCTCCAAAGCCACTCATCGGTGTTTTCTCCCATGGCTTTCATCCCTCCGTAGCCACCCATGCTGTCATAGCCCCTGAAGCCACGCATGGGTGGAGCTCCCATGCCACCCGTACCACCGTAGCATCCAAAGAAACTCATCAGTGGAGTTCCCATGCCTCCATAGACGTTGTAGCAGGCGGCAGTGGTGGGATGGCGCCCGAGCCGTTCGATGGCCGTGGCGACGTGAACATACCGCAGACGACGATGGTGCTCGCAGCGGTGATGCTATGGGTTGCGGTGGCGGAGCGCTAAGGTCGATGGAGTAGGAAGGGGTCGGAGGAGCGTTGGTGTAGCCGTCCATCGGCGGTGACTGCGCGAGAGTCGGGGCGGCCGCGCGCGGATTTTTCAGGGTGGAAATTGCGAGTTCGCGCGCGTGGTCGAGTTTTTCCGCGCGCTTGAGGGCGAGCGCCAGATATACAGCATGCGATAGCGCAAATTGCCGCGCGCTGAATTTTTTCTGCGTGCGCTATTTTATAGCGTCTGCTGGAGCACCCGATTCCGCCTGCCGCGCGCTAAATCAACCTTTTTTTAAGAAAAACAGGGATAGGGATCCCCAGTTCCATTGATAGCTCAATGAAACCTAAAACAACCACTGCCGAGTCGCAAGCGTCTAGATACATCCGAAGACACTGAGAGAAAGCTAGTTTTGTTACAACTGAAACTTAAAAACTAGAAGAACGGAAAACAAAGTAAAACAGGCTTTTTAAAACATAAGCTGTAAGCTTTTTCAGGCTGATCCATCCACCCAGGGGACCCTCCTCTTGGAGAGAGGCCAACACTGAGTCCAGAGTGAAAGTAGGAGTGGCCCAGGTGCCTTGGCTCGCTTGCTTTTTGCTTCCGATGAGAGGCCACAGCCATCAGGAATCAGCCACATGTTATCATTGGTAGCTCCCGCACCAGCAGAGCGATCTGGGTGCAGAACAGATCCACCTGGGGCAACATATGTTCTTTGAAGAACAACATCCATTTCTTCACCATGGCTAAGATCAAATGCTAAACCTGATAAACATTTAACCATGGTTGACCATGAAAAATCATACCATTTCTTGTTTTCCACAACCCCCACATGGCTACAGCACAAACAGAATTCAACACTTCATGATTATTATTCGCCACCCAAAATCTTGCAATGGAGATGTAATTACTGCCCAGACTCACCCCAAAAAAAGGAAGAGATAACATGCCAAATTTGCTTAGCTACAATGCATTGAAAGAAAAGATGATCAATGGATTCTAGCACGTTACAAAAAATGCAGTCTTCAGGTTTTTTTAGATGCCTCCTTTTCAAATTATCTCTGGTCATAAGCTTGTTTTGGGCCAGCAACTAGAGAAAGATGTGAATCCTTGGGGGAACATGAAGTTGCCATACAGTAGGGAAAAAACAGGTTGACCCCCCCCCCCCAAATTAATAATAGCATATAGAGAGGAGGTGGAATAAACTCCATCACTCTCATACTACCAAAGAAGACAATCCTCGCCCTCAGAAAAGACAATGCTAGAGGAAATTGCTTCTAACTCATACCATTTTTGCAATAATTTAGCATTAAAGATTCTTCTAAGCGATAGCTTTAATTGGAGCCATCCCAAATTTTCTCAACAGTTTTACCATGCTCATTGCAAATAACATAAATATCAAAGAATTGGACGGCAAGAGGGGAGTTGCCCACCCAGGTGTCCTCACAGAACCTAATTGTAGCCCCATTACCTATCTTCCATCTATAACCAAACTTGACATTTCTCACAGCCCACATAAAGCCTTTCCAAAACTGTGAGACCCTAGAAATAGAGCTGCCGAAAATGTTGGGAGATTGTTGTGCTATACTTAGCATCCACAATATTCCTCCAGATTTCCCCCCATCTTTTGTATATCTCTTAAGCCAAGAAGCTAAGAGACAGAGGTTAACATTCCCCAAATCAGGGATCCCCAAACCTCCCTCAGACTTGCTTTTGCAAATAAGTTTCCAATTGGCCAAATGCAACTTCCTATGACCCTCAAAATCATTCCACAAACAATTTTGCCATTTGAGAGTTGATTAGATCTAAGGCCCATTTAGGAAACTTAAAGAAAGAGAGGAGATAGATGGGAATACTAGCTAAGCAAGCTCTGATAAGGCTCAATCTAGCAGCATAAGAAAGAAGTTTACCCCTCCAACCTGCAATTATTTTAAGGATTTTATCAATCAAAGGTTGGATGTCCTCTCTCCTCAACTTATCATAGTGGAGGGGAATACCTAGGTATTTTATAGGGAAACATCCCCTCGCACACCCAAGGACCTCTGCAAAAATGGGAATCTCCTCTTCCTCTAGGCCTAAAGGAATTAACTCACTTTGATTATAATTAATTCTCATCCTAGAAACCTGTTCAAAGCAGGTAAGGACCCATTTCAAATTTGTAGCCATGGATGGGCTGCTTTCAGAAAAGAGAATGGTATCATCTGCATATTGTAAGCAGATGACCCCACTAGGGAACAAATCTGAACAAAGACCCCTAATCAAGTTTGCAGCAGAGGCTTTAATCATCATCCTGGTAAGAACATCTACTAATTTATTAAATAGAAGGGGTGAAAAAGGGCCCCCCTTGCCTCAACCCTTTGCTGCTAGTAAAGAAATTGCCAATGCAATTGTTCATTTTAACTCCTATAGAGCCATTCTGAGTGATGTTTTTGACACAACCCACTACTAAGGGACAAAACCCCCTTTTAACTAGCAGGCCAAGGAGGAAGTCCATATCAAAGGCTTTCTCTTAGTCAAGTTTAATCACCAAACCTTTTGTCTTATTATGCACAATAGAGTGGATGATTTCATGAGAAGTGACAACACTCTCAAGCATAAATCTACCTTTAATAAAGGCACACTGATTGTTTGCAGTAATATGATCCATGATCAAGGAAAAAATATTGGTAAGAACCTTAGTGAAAATTTTGAAACTACAATTTAGCAAACTGTTAGGTCTAAACATCTTCATTCTATTTGCATTATCTTCTTTAGGGATAAAAGTGAGAATAGAAAAATTAAGCATAAAATGTCCAGTTTGCCAGCATGGAAATCTGCAAACATAGGCATAATATCACTCTTAATCACATCCCAAAATTTTTGGTAAAAAAGAAAAGGAAGCCCATCAGGCCCTGGGGCTCCATCAGCATAAGAACCAAAAAAAGCCTCCCTGACTTCATTTTCAGTAAAAGGAGCACTAAGCATCAAATTTTGGTCCTCGGTGATCCTTTCCTGGGGTGTGAAAAACTCATTTTGAAGTGAGAAACCAGAAGGGTCCTCCGTTTTAAACAAGTCTTTATAAAAGGAGGTAGCTAGTTCCAGCATATCTTTTTCCTCAGTAATAGTCCCATCAGGACCTTCTAAGGAGTGGACCAGCATCTTTCTCCTCCTTTGATTTGCTACAACATGAAAATAGACTGTATTCATATCCCCCTCTAAAATATCCCTATCTCTAGACCTCTGTTTGGCTTTAACTTCTTCTTTGAGCTAGAGGTTATTCATCTCAGCATAGATCTGCTTGAGCCTCAACTGCTCCTCAGCAGAAAGCTCCCTAGTCTCTGCTTTGATGTCAAGAGTATCATACTCCTCCATCAAATTATTTTAACCTTCTAAGCTCAGCTTCAATATTTAAGCTCCATCCTTGACTATTTTTCCTAAACCTTCTAGTTTTTTCTTGCCAGATGTCCATGGGAGATTTGCTTTTTACAAGCATATCCCAGTTCTTTCTGACAAGGTCAAAGAAATCAGCCCTCATCAACCACCATTTCTCAAATCTATATATGGCGGCCTTAGGGTGTGCCTCTTCCCCTGATTCCCACAGAATAGGGGTGTGGTCACTACCAAGCCTCGGTAAAGCCCTAACAGAAGCAAGAGGGAAAATGGCATCTAACTCTACATTACAGAAAACCCTGTCAATGTTTGACATAATCAGGTTCTCTTGATTATTCCCCCAGGTAAACCTTCTACCACTTAGTCTGACCTCCAGCAGACTCCAAATCTCAACCCACTCATTAAACTTATCACTCCATCTATGGTCAATTACTCCATTACTCTTGTTAGTTTGAAATCTGACAAGATTAAAGTCTCCCCCAATTATGGTATGTCCCTTATAATCAATAAAGAGACCATGAAGCTCAGAAATAAAAGCATCTTTCCTATCTTCATAAGAAGAGCCATACACAACAACTACTCTTAAAACTAGACATGTGGTTTTAAGCTTGATAATGGCAGACTGAGAAAACCTTACATTCCTAGCTAGGAATTTCAAAACAATCTGAGTCCACACCCAGAAAAATGTCTCCTGCAGAGCCGGTTGCTGGAAGGGCTTTCCACTCAAAAAATTTGTTCCCAACAGGGATTTCAAATAACTAATAGTTTCTTTTTAGTTTCCTGAAAACCTAAGATCTTAGCATGTGTTTTATTTATTAAATCAATGATGGCTTATTTTCTACATTTAGCCTGGATACCTCTAGGGTTCCAAAAGCAACAGTTCATTTATACTTTCCTATCTTGGGGTGCTTCCCCCGCCTATTTTTAAGTGAGCCAACAACATACCAGGTTTTTTCATCATCAAAAGGGTCCACCCAGTCCTCATCCAACAGATGGTCTAGAGAGGCAACCTGAGCAACATCTTCCCCCCCCCCTAAAAAGGTCCTCAAAAGCTACAGTGTTGTTAGACTGCTGATGACCCACAAGTATAGGGGGTGTATCGCAGTATTTTCGATAAGTAAGAGTGTCGAACCCAACGAGGAGCAGAAGGTGCTGGCTAGTGGTATGGATCAGGAATTCTCTGCAAATACTTAGCAAACGTATTTTTAGGGGTTTTTGATAAAGCAAGTAAACAAAGTACGAGTAAATAAAAGGCAGTAGGAATAAATGCAGCAAGTGGCCCAATCCTTTATGCAGCAAAGGACAAGCCGGTTGTATTTCTTAAGATGACCAAACATTCTCGAGGACACATGGGAAGACTGTCAAGTGCTTTCGCTTCATATAGTTGATTAATCTTCTTTAGCTTGCTAAGTGTTGTGTGGGTGAACCTGTGCTAATGTACCGCCCCATCCAAGACTAATACATACTTGTGATTATACCCCTTGCAAACATCCGTAAGTACAAGAAAGTAATTAAGGTAGAAACCTAACCACAGCTTTAAACTCTAAGACCCTTACGTCCCTTGTGCAATGGTTTCCTAACGGGGGTTCAGGTTTCTGTCACTCCGGCAACCCCTACGATTAGTAGCCAAATACACAATGCATTCCCCTAGGCCCATATAGGTGAAGTGTCATGTAGTCGACGTTCACATGACACCACTAGAAGAAGTACACCACAACTTAAATAACAATCTATTGAATCTTTCTCAATGCAACTCCACTACTAACAGCAAGACTTCTCCCATGTCCTCAAGAACAAAACGAACTACTCACAAGACATCATATGGATCATGATCAGAGATGGAATAATGATGTATAACAATCTGAACATAAACAATAATTCAACGGTTCACTCAATAGCATCAACTACAAAGAGTAATCAACACCGGGAAAGTTTCCCCTATGAACTATGCAAGATTCAACGCAATTGTTACAGCAATATGGAGATGGTGATGAGGGAGCTGAAGGTGATGATGGTGGTGATGATGATGATCCCGATGAAGTCTAGCTTGATGGTGGTGTTGATGGCGACGATCTCCCCTCTCCGGGAAGGAATTCCTATGGCAGAAATCTGCCTGCCGGAGAGATCTTTCTCTCTCGGTGTTTTCCGCCACGCAGAGGCAGCGGAATCTTTCTATGGTCGCTCCCCGAGTCTTAGGGTTTCGTGGGGATGATATACGCCAGAGGGGGGAGGCTGGAGTTGGCCAGGGCGGCCACACCACTCCCAGGCGTGGCCTAGGCCTGCCCGCGCCATGGGGTGGTGTGGGCCCCTGTGGCCCACATCCACTCCATCTTCTGGCATCCTGAGTCTTCTGGAAAAATAGGATTTTCCGTATATTTTCCCGGATTTTCTGATCTTCGCGAATTTTGCCTCCAAACAGCACCTTTTCCATCAGAATTCTGACTGCAGCGGTCCATGCTCCAAAAGTCGTCAACCATGCAAAAATAGATGAATAACATAAGTATCACCTCTCAATACGAAATATATCAATGAATAATAGTGAATTAAGACATAGAATAGTGATGCAAAATGGACGTATCAACTCCCCCCAAGCTTAGACTTCGCTTGTCCCTAAGCGAAACTGAGCTCAATAAACATGACCTCAGGTTTATGGAGTGAAGAGTCGATAAAAGAATACGGACAAGAAGCATCACATTCATCAAATACATAGATCATAATAGAAGACAACTCACTATTATATAACTCAACTTGTAATGAGTAAAGGAAGCACAATAAAGATACACAAAGTGAATAATAATTGGTAATGGCAAACTTAGCTCTTGGTCGAAGAATAGTTGATAATTTGCTGGAGTTCACAAATAGCTGGTTTTTCAATGAAAGCTTTCAAAGTAGTAAACTTCAAGATAAGAGGAATGTGCAAAACAAGGAACATAAGAAACATGATTGAATAAATCATCATATGAATGAATGAAACACAACAACTCAAAATACTTGCTGAGATAGAAGGGATTAGGTTTACTGACTCAACTACAAAGTAAAAGAAAGGCCTTTCAAAGAGGGAAGCAGGGATTTCAAGTCTCATAAAGAGCTCCCAAAAATTATGATACTTACTAGCTTTCAGCTCTCATTGCCCCTATCATACACATCTTTAGGTGATTAAGGTTAAAGTAACACAACTAAGAGGATATGCTTGACAAGTTATAAGTTGAAATCTCATGCCCCTTACTTATGAGTACCGATCCTCATGCTACTCAACTTCAGTCATGAGCAAGCTCTTGTCATTGTAAATACATGCGTATCATTGAGAACCGCCAACGAGGTACCCCTTGCACATGACACAGGAGCTATCCCATAATCAAAATGACAAGGCAAGCAGACAGTGAGCATCGCAGCGATCTTTTTATTTTCTATTTGCATAGGTTTTTATTGAGGATGCTTCATAGAATGCTCACTATAGTTATGCTGCAAGTTTCCACCATGATTAGGCATGGCTTAGGCTAGCGGCCCAGGCGTTTCTCTAACACACATATAAACTCCATGATCTTACAAGTTCCACTTTTATTTCACACCACCGGGATCCATAAGCAAAAGATCATGATATCAACTAGGTACAAAGTACATAATGAAGTGTTGAAAGCGGTCCCCATGATACATGGTTCGGCTAACTTCAACTCATAAAGCGCAAGCATATACGCAACAAAGAAGGACCCAATGATTCAAGTTTATTAAATGCAAGAAAGTAAAGTGTGCCTTCAAGTTTGTGAGAGCTTTAATCACAAATTTTCGCATAACAAGTTTAATTTGGGAGGTAGATAAAACAAGAATTTACTTGGAATAGCAATTATGCTACTAGGTAGGTAAGGTGGACACAAATGGCAAAGGTTTTGGTTTAAAGGAGGTGGATGCACGAGAAGAATTCCCTCTCAGTACAGGTTTTTGGCTAGCAAGGCTAGGTAGCAAGTATAAGAGTTGAAGGAAAAAAACCAAACATATAAGTGATAAATACAAACATGCAATCTTCCTTGGAAGCACAAAAGATCTTAACTAGAGAATACTAGACTTATGAGCAAATCAAGAAAGAAAGATGATGAAATTATTTTTCTTTAGAGTACTTCTATCTTTTTCTTTCAACTCTCAAAAAGGTGTTGCTACAAACCGAGCCAGGTTTGCCAAAACCAACTAAATTAACTCAATGATCCCAAAGTGATACCAATACTAACAACAAGATCAATCATATAACCACGAATTGAAAACTAACATAAACTATGCAAAAGAGTGAATGATAGAACTTCTCATTAATATTCCATAATGGAAACTCACACCAAGGGATTCATATCTAACGAGAGAGGGGACACTTCCATAATGCAAACCATACTACAAAATAACTCCTCTATTCATGATATGACTCTACTAATAAGGTAAAAAGGTAGAAGATAGTGATATGATACCGCGGCACTCCCCCAAGCTTGGAACAAACCAAGGGGATGCCAAACCTGATGACGAGTTACTCCTTTGGTGGTGGTGGTATCCTCTCGATGAGCTCTTTGATTAGCTTCCCCAAGTCCTCAACCTTGAGCGTGAGATTACGAATCAGCTGTGAGTTTTGCTCAATGCGGCTCATGATCATGTCGTGTTGAGAATTCCAGCTCTTGCTATTCTTTCCCCACTCTTCCTCCTTGAAGTCTTCTTTTCCTGCATAGCTAGAACGAGGCAAATCCCAATTGGAGGGTAATTTCCCCTTGGGCATATTCTGGTATTGATGCTCATGGATAAGGGTATGGAAAGGATTCTTGGTGCATGGAGGAAGTGACCAGGGATCTGAACGGTGATGAGGAGCTTTTCCCCCAGTCTGCATCCGTGCAGTCCTTCTGATCTTGGCAGGTTTCACCACTCCAATGCTTGCAATGGTAGTGCCGGTGTGCTTTGCCTCCTCTTCATCTTCACTCTTGATCTCCTTCTCCTTCTCGGGGTCTTGGAGGTCTTCCTCCATAGGCTCCTTTCCTTTATCCTTGGCGGACACCATTGTGCTTCTAAGCTTTCAAAGAGTATGTCATGGCAGAAACAGATCGAAACGAAAACACGACGAAAACACAATATACGAACCTCGGAAGATCCGGGGGGTTATATATTATGAAGTTTCCTGTCAAAAGGAAGGTACTAGGAGAAAACGAGTCGGAGGCGGAGTCCTGGGTGGCCTCACCACCTGGTGGCGCGGCCAGGGGTGGGCCAGCGCCACAGGGTGGTGTGGGCTACCCCGGCTCCGGTTCCGTCCCTTTTTCGCTTCGTAGCTTTCCTTATCGACTAAAAACTGCAAAAATATAGTTGGATCGTATTTTCGCGGAACTTTGCTTACCAGAACTATTACCTAGTTGGAACCGGACTCTGCAGGTCTCTGAATTTGGTATTTAGTGGATCCTTCCGGAGTTATCTCTTGAATATCAATATCTTCATCTTCATACAATTATTAATTGAGTCATAAAGCCCTTCTCTTCCTTATTACACAATTATCTCCACTTCCTGGAAACTTCTTTCACACAAAACTTCACACAGTTCTTATTAGCAACATTAGTATAAGTGAAGTGATAAAACCTTTTGAGTCCAAATTCAACTGAAAACCATCAAAACAAAAGCTACTGTAGCAACTCCTTCCGAAAATCCAAAAAAAATTCAAAAAGGAAATCGAATAAAGAAGCAAATGCAAGATTGGCAAAATCTGTCAAAACAGACCAGCAGGTAAAGATCAATTTTTTCGAAAACCTTCTATTGCTCAAATCAAAAAGTGCAAAACTAACGAAAGTTAAATAACAACCTGGGGCAGAAACACAAAAAATTACAGCTCAATCCGACATACAGAGATCTCTCACGAATTTTTACGGTGAAGCACAAAAAATCTGTTTCGGGACAGCAACTTCCCCAAATCTTACTTCTCTCTCATTAGAGGTTGATCTTGACACAAAAACCAAACAAAACAGATAAGGAGTGGTTATTACTGAAGTAATAACTTCCAAAACTCAAAGAAACAAAAACAAACTGAAAGCAAAAAACAAATTGGGTTGTCTCCCATAAAGCTCTTTCTTTATAGCCATTAAGATGGGCATGATAATTTTGAAGAAGCTCTCATAGGGATATAAATTGAAGTGAAAGAGAGCATTAAGAAGCGAAAACACACACGCATTTAAGTCTAACCCACTTCCTATGCAAGGGAATTTTGTAAACAAATAAGTTATTGAAACCAAAGGCAACTTGCATAAGAAGGCAAAAGAAGTGCAGCATAGAAACTTTCAGCATAAAACGAGGAAACTTGATATTATTGAGATACATAAGAACACTTTTCCCTCTCTCATAGTAACTTTCAGTATCCTGCATAAACTTAACAATATAGCTATCACAAGGACCATCATAGCAATGATCACTTATTCTAATAGAAAACACGGGAATACTAGCTCTCATAACACTACTTTGCGAAACAATATTAGAGGTATCCTTACAAAGGATAGGGTGTCCCTCTTTTTCATACTTAGTGACAAAGTCTTTCACATTTGCTATTATAGGTTCATCAACCATTTGTTTATCAGGTTCACCAGCTTTATTCATACTTTCATCTACCATACTAGCCATCATAGAATGTTCCTTTACCTTAACTGGAAAATGCATTTTCTCAATATAAGGTTCAGGTAAAACATGATTAGCAGTATAAACTTCAGTATTTCTTGAAGGAACACTCTTAGCAATATCTTTATAAGGTTCATGATACTTATTCCACTTCTTTTTAGGCACTTCAATATAAGAAGGAAAAGCCTTAAAATAAGAAGCAATAGCTTGAGAGTCTAGACCATAAGCATTTTTAATATTTTGAAAGTCATCAGTTCCCATAAAAGATTCAATGCATTCATAATCATAATTTATACCTGACTTTTTACCTTTGTCATTCTCCCAAGCTTCAGCATTGTATTGAATACGATCTAGAAGGTCCCATTTAGCTTCTTCTTCCATACGAGTGAATGATCCAGCGCAAGAAGCATCCAATATATCTTTATCATGTAGAGGGAGCCTTGCATAAAAGTTATCTTTATCATGTTTGAGGGCATGACCAAAAACTTGTTGTTTTTATGTTTTATGGCCATTTTCATGCTCTGTTACCTATAGTTGGGAGTTTCCAGGGGGATTTGCATGGCTCGTTAGACCCGATACATGTTTGAGAGTTTTAACCAAAGACTCGTCGATTTCGCCTACTATGGCTGTTTTCATGAGTTATTGCCCATAGTTTTGGGGTTCCAGGGGGATTTACAACAACCCTAAGACCCGATACATGTTTGAGACTTATTACAAAAACTCGTCGTTTTTCACGTTTTACGGTTGTTTTCATGAGCTATTGCACATTGTTTTGGCGCTCCATGGGGATTTACAACGATCCTAACACCCGATACATGTTTGAGAGTTATGACCAAAAACTTGTTGTTTTCGCGTTTTACGGCCGTTTTCATGAGCTATTGCACACTGTTTGGGGCTCCATGGGGATTTGCATGGACCGTTAGACCTGATGCATGTTTAAGGGGATGACAAAAAAATGTTGTTTTTGTGTTTTATGACCGTTTTCTTGAGTTATTGCCATAGTTCTAGGGTTTTAGGGTGATTTACGATGACCATTAGACCCGATACATGTTTGAGGGCATGACCAAAAACTTGTTGTTTTTATGTTTTATGGCCATTTTCATGCTCTATTACCTATAGTTGCGAGTTTCCAGGGGGGTTTGCATGGCTCGTTAGACCCGATACATGTTTGAGAGTTTTAACTAAAAACTCGTCGATTTCGCGTATTATGGCCGTTTTCATGAGTTATTGCCCATAGTTTTGGGGTTCTAGGAAGATTTACAATGACCCTAAGACCCGGTACATGTTTGAGAGTTATGACCAAAAAACTCGCCGTTTTCGTGTTTTACTGCTGTTTTCATGAGCTATTGCACACTGCTTTGGTGCTCCATGGGGATTTACAATGACCCTAAGACACGATAGATGTTTGAGAGCTATGACCAAAAAATCATCGTTTTTCACGTTTTACGGCTGTTTTCATGAGCTATTGCACACTGTTTTGGCGCTCCATGGGGATTTACAATGATCCTAAGGCTCGATACATGTTTGAGAGTTATGACCAAAAAATGTTTTTTTCGCATTTTACGGCCATTTTCATGAGCTATTGCATACTGTTTTGGGGCTCCATAGGGATTTGCATGGACCGTTAGACCCGATGCATGTTTCTGGGGACGACCAAAAATTCGTCGTTTTTGTGTTTTATGACTATTTTCATGAGCTATTGCCACAGTTCTAGGGTTTCAGGGCGATTTAAAACGACCATTAGACTCGATACATGTTTGAGGGCATGACAAAAAACATTTCATTTTTATGTTTTATGGCCATTTTCGTGCTCTATTACCTATAGTTGGGAGTTCACAGGGGGATTTGCATGGCTCGTTAGACCCGATACATGTTTGAGAGTTATGACAAAAACTCATCATTTTTCACGTTTTACGACCGTTTTCATGAGCTGTTGCACACTGTTTTGGCGCTCCATGGGGATTTACAATGATCCCAACGCTCGATACATGTTTGAGAGTTATGACCAAAAAATTGTTTTTTTGCATTTTACGGCCATTTTCATGAGCTATTGCACACTATTGTGGGGCTCCATAGGGTTTTGGAAGGACCGTTAGACCGAATGCATGTTGCTGGGGATGACCAAAAATTTGTCGTTTTTGTGTTTTATGACTATTTTCATGAGCTATTGCCATAGTTCTAGGGTTTCAGGGTTATTTAAAACAACCATTAGACCTGATACATGTTTGAGGGCATGACCAAAAAATTGTTGTTTTTATGTTTTATGGCCATTTTCATGCTCTATTACACATAGTTGGGAGTTTCCAGGGGGATTTGCATGGCTCGTTAGACCCGATACATGTTTGAGAGTTTTAAAAAAAAAACTCGTCAATTTCGCCTACTATGGCTGTTTTCATGAGTTATTGCCCATAGTTTTGGGGTTCCAGGGGGATTTACAACCACCCTAAGACCCGATACATGTTTGAGAGTTATGACAAAAACTCGTCGTTTTTCACGTTTTACGGCTGTTTTCATGAGCAATTGCACACTATTTTGGCGCTCCATGGGGATTTACAACGATCCTAAGACCGGATACATGTTTGAGAGTTATGACCAAAAACTTGTTTTCGCGTTTTACGGCCGTTTTCATGAGCTATTGCACACTGTTTGGGGTTCCATGGGGATTTGCATGGACCGTTAGACCTGATGCATGTTTAAGGGGATGACAAAAAAATGTCATTTTTGTGTTTTATGACCGTTTTCATGAGCTATTGCCATAGTTCTAGGGTTTTAGGGTGATTTACGATGACCATTAGACCCGATACATGTTTGAGGGCATGACCAAAAACTTGTTGTTTTTATGTTTTATGGCCATTTTCATGCTCTATTACCTATAGTTGCGAGTTTCCAGGGGGGTTTGCATGGCTCGTTAGACCCGATACATGTTTGAGAGTTTTAACTAAAAACTCGTCGATTTCGCGTATTATGGCCGTTTTCATGAGTTATTGCCCATAGTTTTGGGGTTCTAGGAAGATTTACAATGACCCTAATACCCGGTACATGTTTGAGAGTTATGACCAAAAAACTCGTCGTTTTCGTGTTTTACTGCTGTTTTCATGAGCTATTGCACACTGCTTTGGTGCTCCATGGGGATTTACAATGACCCTAAGACACGATAGATGTTTGAGAGCTATGACCAAAGAGTCATTGTTTTTCACGTTTTACGGTCGTTTTCATGAGCTATTGCACACTGTTTTGGCGCTCCATGGGGATTTACAATGATCCTAAGGCTCGGTACATGTTTGAGAGTTATGACGAAAAAATTGTTTTTTCGCATTTTACGGCCATTTTCATGAGCTACTGCGCACTGTTTTGGGGCTCCATAGGGATTTGCATGGACCATTAGACCCGATGCATGTTTCTGGGGATGACCAAAAATTCGTCGTTTTTGTGTTTTATGACTGTTTTCATGAGCTATTGACATAGTTCTAGGGTTTCAGGGCGATTTAAAATGACCATTAGACCCGATACATGTTTGAGGGCATGACTAAAAAATTGTTGTTTTTATGTTTTATGGCCATTTTCATGCTCTATTACCTATATTTGGGAGTTTCTAGGGGGATTTGCATGGCTCGTTAGACCCGATACATATTTGAGAGTTTTAACCAAAAACTCGTCGATTTCGCCTTTTATTGTTGTTTTCATGAGTTATTGCCCATAGTTTTGGGGTTCCAGGGGGATTTACAACCACCGTAAGACGCGATACATGTTTGAGAGTTATGACAAAAACTCGTCATTTTCACGTTTCATGGCCGTTTCCATGAGCTGTTGCACACTGTTTTGGGGCTCCATGGGGATTTACAATGATCCTAAGGCTTGATACATGTTTGAGAGTTATGACCAAAAAATTGTTTTTTCGCGTCTCTACGCATCACTCATTCTCAAATGAGATGGCATTGTATACATTTGGTCCTTTGGTGAGACCTTTAGTTCGTTCGGCTTAAAATATGTTGATATTATTGTCATACAATATATCTTCATAGTATTAGCCCACTTTGAGCCACACCTAGTTTGATAACAAACTACTTAACACAAATGCCCTCCTTTGCTGCTACTATAGCAGTTATATACTTAGCCTTTTGTTGTAGTATCCGTCACAATGTCTCAACTTTGGAACTCATCCAAATCCATCATGGAACATCCTTTCCATTACATTGTGCCACCCATAGTCTAAATTGAGATAAATTTAATTTGTATCTTGTGACAAAACTAGTATCAATGTAATACTTTACAATGGACTACCTTTAACTATTTGTCACTTATACATGATATATTCTTAGTTCTTCCAAAGCTCATAAGAATATCTTTACTATTGTCCAATGATCATCTTATGAATCATTCTGGTATGTGCTCATAACATTTAAAGCATAGGACATTCTGGATATATACATATCACGGTATAATCGATCAAAATCTTCATGTGATTTTACTCACCAAGTGTTGAAACACTTGAATCTTGATACAATCCTTTCCATGCAGCAAGAACCTTTCTTGTTGTTTCCATATTGAACCCTTTCAATATCTCATATATGTATGTCTGGCACAACCATATTAGCGCCTTAATCTATCCATATAGATATTGATGCCAAATATTCTGGGTTTGCCCAAGTCTTTCATCGAAATCTTATTTTAATGAAATTCTTAACTTGTGTCAATACAAGATACATCATTTCCAATCAACAATATGTCCTCTACATAATGTATTAGAAATATGTCTTAGCGCTCCCACTTAATTTCTTGCAAATGCAAGCATCTTCATCATTTCCGATGAATTTAAACTCTTTTAACAGTTTCATCATGGTGAAGATTCCAACTCCGCTATGCTTACTTCAACTATTGAAGTTTGCATGCCCTTTTAGCACCCTTTGAATCAACAAAACCCTTCAGACCGTGTCTTGTACACGTCCTAGGTAACCATTCTATTAGAAGAACATTGTTTTGTTTGTTCAACTACCATACATCAAATTATATGTAGTGGTTGCTACATTAATCCGTCAAGACTAAATATCGCTATGAAAGATCAAATCTTGTCATAGTTAACTCCTTGAACATTGCCGTAAACTTCTTTCCGACATGTCAACAATTTCATAGATGTTAAACATCCATGTCTATTTCTTTATAGATCCAAACACGACCGATAGGCTTCACGCCTTTCCGGAGGGTCTTCCAAGTTCAGAAACTTGATTTCTCGTGTATGGATACTATCACGGATTCTATGACTTCTAGTCATTTTATGGAGTCAGGGTCCATCATCGCTTCTTTGAATGTAGTCGGTTCATCATTGTGAAAACAATAACGACTTGCTTATCAAATCACACTATTTGATTCTTACCGACCCACACGGTTCAATAGGAACTCTAATCTCCGAGATCACAACCTTTGTAATCACGGGAGCCATGAGCATTGTGGCCGCCACCGGGACACTTTCCGGCGCTGCGCTACTTAGAACATATAGCTAAGGTTCAACAACCTTATCAAGGTTCTATTGTCCTCCCACTTAACTTTTCGCAAAAAATTCCTTCTCAACAAACTTGACGTTCCAAGTAACAAACTCTTTTGTCCTCGGTCTTATGGAGAAATTCCCAAGAAATTCTTTGGGATAACCTACAAAGACATGCTTATCCGACTTTGGTTGTAAACATTTTACTTATGCATAGCATACCAAAATTTAAGAAAAGACAATTCGAGTTTTATCCCAAACCATAACTCATATGGTGTCATTTCAACGGATCACGATGGTGCTCTTTTCAGTGTAAAAGCGGTAGTCTCTAAAGCTTCAATCCTTAAAACATAATGGCAGTTCTATAAATGACATCTTTGATCTTACCATGTCAAACATGGTTTGATTTCATCTCTCGAATATGCCATACTCCTATGGTTTATCGGGAAACACAAATCATGGAACAATTCCTCAAATCTTAGGTGTTTTGCTAAACATGTAACTCAAATATCTTCCTGTATGATCAAATCATAAACTCTTTTAGTTTCTTATTACAATGATTTTTCACTTCATCTTGAAAGTCTTTGAACAATTTTCAAATGTTTCATACTTCTTCCTTATTAAGTAAATATATAAAGATATTCACTCAAATTTCTGGAGAAAGCATATGAAGCAAAAAGATCCATCGCATATGGCTACACATAATGGACTATGCACATCAGCATGTACAATTTCCAATAAGCTAGTCATCCGTTCCTCTTTGGCCTATGAACGGAGTTTCAATTATCTCGAGGAAAGTCTCACATGCGTCAATTGATCAAAATCAAAGACTCTAAAAATCCATCAACATGGAGTTTCTTCATGTTTTCTTTCCCATATAATTTAAACAGCGATGTCACTTCATAAGTGATCTTTCAATCATTTATCTTGCAACATTTTAGCAATAGTGTTTATGGATGTGATTTCTCCCACTAGACTTGTAAAAGTTCATCCATCTTTTATGCAATACGGTAATTATTTGAACAACCATTGTTCTCATAATACCGGAACAAAATAACAATTATTAAAACAAATCTTGAATACTAGGTTTGATGTCAACAAAAGCACAATAACACTTTATTTGTTTTCGATGATCATCATCACTTATTCTCGTGCTAGTTACTTAGGCCATTTCAGTTCATGAATTGCATTGTCCTGTATGACACTTCATACCAACCAATTCGATATCCAATACCGGTATCCAATACCTCGGAACCACATTGTTTAACAAGCAAGGAATATAGCCATAACATGTATATCTTCTATATACCTAAGTTGGACATCTCCAACCTTTTTCTTTTCTGCCAAATATTTTATAGATTCTCTTTCAACAATTCCTTTTCTTTTAAAAGAATCTATCAACATCAATAGTGGTGTCATTCACATGACACATAGTACAAAGTGTATATAGTCAAATACTAATACGTTTGAACTTGCACTTTGAAGTGGATCACCATCATCAAATGTTTGGTGTTCTTTCAAAAATCCATTCTTTAGTAATCTATTAGTGTAGTAAACATTTTACTTACATCTTCTATTCATCCTTATCATGACAACTTTCATGATCAAGCTACTATAGCCTGTAAGGAAGAATCGCGAGTACAATGTTAGTTCCCAAAACCTTTTTGGGAGATCTGGATGCTTAGCATCTCCATCCTTCACAAATTCTCATACAATATGAGAACATGTATTTTGCTAAATTATACTCTATCATAATGCAACCAAAAACATTGTTTCAGATATCACAATATCTTTCACACATGATGGTTTCTGAATCAATTTTCAGCTCCTATATAATCTTGATATTAAAACAACTTTTGAATATCAATAATCATGGAGGCAAACATGATACTTTAGATACTAACATTGGAATTCTTACTCTTGATTTAATACTACTTATTAAACTTCATGGAGTAAATAGAGTTTTCTGAAAGTTTGCAATAGGACTTATAAACTTTAAATTGACATTCCAAACAATAGGATACCAGTTTGTAAAGTAAATATCCAGAATTCTATAGTTCTATTATCTCAATTAAAACTAAGCATAAGGTAGTGAACAGATGCCAATGACTACAACAAATTATGCAAATTCACTTCGATTTAGTTTATGACAAATTGAGTTCGACTAATCCAAATTAGAAATGAACTCCCACTCAAAAACGACATCCCTCGTGCCTTTTTGGTGATTACATGAACCAAATCCACTACACCAAGTCCGATCATCACGTGAGTTGATGTAGCTTCAAAGGCGAACATCTATATGGGCATCATATCAACTATATGGCTCATGCTTAACCTTTCGGTCCGTGTTCCGAGGCCATGTCTGTACATGCTAGGCTCACCAAGTAAGAACCTTAGTATTCGCGTGTGTAAAACTATCTTACACCCGTTTCTATGAAAGCGTAGATTCGAGTACACCCGATCATCACGTGATGTCTCGAAACACGATCCACAAAACGGTGCATACTTAAGGAAGAACACATTTTTATCCTGATATCTAAATGAGGGATCATCTTACAATGCTATAGAAACCGCCAAACTAGCAGTATAAGATGCTAACATCTGATGTGTAAAGTGAGATGATATGGTCCATGCATTTGATCTCTATCATTTGCATCGTGGTATGATCTCTATCATTCCTTTGTGTGTAAGGCCAAGGTCTATGAAACTTACACGTTAGATGTGTTGTAAGAGTATCTATCATACATCTACTTGCAACATTACCATATCATGACACTAGCCCATCAACGATCTAAACTAGACGCCTCTAATTTATCAATTGCAAGTTTTACGTGGCTTAGGGCTTTCGAAGATAGAACCATTCTTACCTACGAACATGGAACCACAACGAGGATAACCAAGTTATTAGCAACTCGTTGTAAATCAAATATTGACTATAGTAGGAGAGACAGACACCCGCCAACCACTTATGCAAAACTAGTTGCATGTCAGTCGTGGAACCGGTCTCATGTACGATGACATGTAAGGTTGGTCCGGGCTGCTTCATCCCACTATGCCACCAATATCCAAAATACATGAAAGAAGCAATAACATGATCATCATTGCCCACATATAAACATATGTGTACTACCCGTGCAAAGAACCTACGCATAGATCAGGCTCTAATACCACTGAAGGGTTCGCAGCATAGAAAACAAAAAAATTCCTACGATGAGAACTATACGCCAAGATCTATCTATTAGATACAAAGCGACGGGTGGATATACATCCATAGAGAACTTACCCTCGAAGACAACGAGTTTTTTTAACGAGTTGGAACTCGTGGATGATGTAGTCATACACTTGCCGATCTCAAGATCGTGATGAAGTCCAGCAGGTCCGGCTCCAGCACGTCCTTTAGATCCAGCTCCAGCAAGTCCAGCACCACCAAGTCCAGCACCGCAAAGCAGCGGTGCATCCGTGATTGCACACATGTCCAGTACCCCGACAACCTCCGTCCCTCGCTCCAGCAAAGCAACGGAAGCAACAACTCCTTTCCAGATAAAGCCACCGGGAACATGTATCTCGTTAATCTGAGACCATGGGGGAATAATACTAGAGGGGGAGAGAGATCCTTAACGAGGAGGTGTGAGGAAGAAGGGGTGTGAGGGGGGCCTTTTATAGGAGGAGGGGGGGTACCCCTCCCCCATGGCCGGCGCCCCATGGGGTGACCCCTCACCTTCTCAATCATGTGGTGGTAACTCCCTCCACATAAATTTGCCCCTTCACATTCTCTTTTAAAGCCTCCACTTTAAATGCATTAAGTTTCTCCAAATTTAATGCTCTCTCATCTGATAAAACTATTTTATTAATTTTACTCAGAATTTTTTTAATTACTTTAATTAACAAACATTCACATAAAACCCCTACAACATTTCAATATTACATGCAGAACCAATTTCAGCAAATTCACCCGAAACAGTTTCGGTGTCTATTGAAATAATTCCAGCGCTTTCTTAAATCTTTATCTGAAACATATTTGCTCCAACTAATGTCGGTATCCCTTAAGTGTGTCACCCTATGGTTCGCGAATAATGCAGACATGATCGAGACCCCTCTCAGATCAATAATCAGAAGCGATACCTGGAGATCCATACTGACTCCTACACATTCAACGATGACTTCTATGATCATGAGAACCTTTAACGCTAGTAACTAAATCCCTTTGTCTCGCGATATATTACATGTCCGAGATTTGATC
This sequence comes from Avena sativa, assembly GCA_916181665.1. Taxonomy (NCBI): domain Eukaryota; kingdom Viridiplantae; phylum Streptophyta; class Magnoliopsida; order Poales; family Poaceae; genus Avena; species Avena sativa. The sequence goes on from OV702295.1 coordinate 469,457,079, forward strand.
ATCGGTATCTCCATACCTAGTTTGATCTCGTTGCCGACATGCACTCTTTTCTCGTTCCCGTGATATAACATTCTAGTGATCACATCACTTGCTTGCAAGCTATTTCAATGTGATATCACCGAGAGGGCCCAGAGTATATCTATCCATCATCGGGATTGACAAATTCCACTCTTGATCCATGAGCCTCAACATAAAACCTTCGTAGCACTAAACCCATCTTTATAGTCACCCTGTTATGGTGTGACGTTTGATGTTATCAAGATACTCTTCCGGTGTTAGCAATTAACATGATCTCATGGTCTAAGGATAAAGATTACTTCGTATGATGTTATAGCAATATAATCATAATGACTTGATCATAATGCTATACTTCGGATGGATGTTCATCACATCATTTCATAAATGTTGTGACCTTGTTATTAACAACATCCAATGTCCATGATCAGGAAACCTTGATCATCTTGTTAATCAACAAGCTAGTCTATAAGAGAGGCATAACTAGGAACCCTTTTTTGTTTATTAAACACACATGTATTGACATTTCCGATCAATACAATTATAGCATGCAAAATAAACATTTATCATAAACATGGAATAAGATAATACCCACTTTATTATTGCCTCTTGGGCATATTCCCTTCAAACACAACATGTAGAATTACAAATAGATGATCTTGATCATGAACGCAGCTCACAAGATCTAAACATGAAAGCACAAAGGAAGAGAACCAGCCATCTAGCTACTACATGGATCCGTAGTCCAAGGATGAACTACTCACACATCACACCAGAGGCTTGCATGGTGATGAAGAAGGCCTCCATGGTGAATTCCCCTCTCCGGCAGGGTGTCGGGAAGAGCTTCAGATCCCTCCCGATCTAGGGATGGAGATGACGGCGGCTACAGACTCTTTCGTGGATTTTTGATCGGGTTCTTAGGGTGTTCGTCCCGAGGGCAATATATAGGCGAAAGGGCAGGCCGAAGGGGTGCCAGGGGACACCATACTACCCCCTGGCATGGGCCAAGCCTGGCCGTGCGGCCAGGTGGTGTGGCCGGTCTCTGGCCCCTCTCCGTCTCGTATTCTGGCATCTGATGACTTCCGGAAAAATAGGCACTTTAGCTTTTGTCCCGTCCAATTCCGAGAATATTGATTTTCTGACTTTCCTGGAACCAAAAACAGCAGAAAACAGACAGCTGGCACTGTGGCTCTTGTTAATAGGTTAGTCCAAGAAATCATATGAAAAGTACTCCAAAGTGTAGACAAAACACAAGAAAGTGGATAAAACCAAGCATGGAACATCAAAAATTATAGATAAATTTGCAATGTATCAACATCCCCAAGCTTTTCGTCCTCGAGTAGGTAAGTGATAAAAAGAAAGAATAATTTTTGAGGTGACATGCACCATCAAAGACTTTATCAAAGTATTTGCAAAACATTCAAAGCTGGGATCATAGTACTTCAATCATAATATGAAAGACAAAGTTCTAGCAATAAGACAAAGAAACTATGATGCAACATGAAAAGGCTCAACAAAAGATTCATGAATAACAATGCTTTGCAAGACGTTTGTTTGTTTCACATTAAGAAAACATAGCATAATAGTATTCAGCTTGTCCCTCATAGAGTAGCAAATATAAATGCATAGGACACCTTCGAAGTTCATAAGAGTGACTAGATACAAAAGTTTTAAAACAAGCAATATCAAGTATGCATCAATCAACTAGATTTGGGACAATGCACATAGAACTAAGAATGGCCACTATGCTCTCAAAGTAGGTGCATAAAGGTAGAAGGTGGAGACTCAATATAATGGTGGAAGAAAGGCCTTTATAAAAGGAAGTAGGGATTCAAGTCTCATAAAGAGCTTCCAAAAATTATGGTACTTATAGCTTTCAACTCTCATTGCCCCTATCATAAGCATCTTGAAGTGATTAAGGTTAAAGTGAACAAACTATGGTGTACATGATTGACAAAGTATAAGTTAGGAATCTCATGTCCCTTGAATACGAGGGCCGCTCCTCATGCTACTCAAGTTTAGTCACCGGTAAGTTCTTGTCATCATAAATACATGTGTATCATAGAGAACCGCCAACGGGGTACCCCTTGCCCGATGATACGGAAGAATCCCCATATCAAAATGACAAGGCAAGCAGACAACGAGCATCTCAGCAATCTTCTTATTTACCATGGGAATATGGTTCTTTTTTCTCTCTTTCCTATTTTCATAATCTCTTTTTTTTCTTTTTTTCTCAATATAGGACTCTTTTTTATAAGAAGAATGCTTCATAGACAGCTCATTATGGTTACGCTAGAGGTTTCCACCATGTTAGCATGGATTAGACCAGCGGCCCAGGCGTTCCTCTAACACATATATATATAACTCCATGGACTTACAAGCTCCCCTTTCATTTCACACCGACGACATCCATATACAAAAGAGCATGATATCAACTAGATACAAGTACCAAGTGCAATGTCGAAAGCGTTCCCCATGAAAGCATGGTTCTGCTAATTTCCAACAAATAAGTGCAAGCATATACAACATAGACGACACAATGGTTCAAGTTTATTAAGGGCAAGAAAAGTAAAGTGTGCCATCAAGTTTGTGAGAGCTTTAATCACTAGTTTTCTCATAACAAGTTTAATTCGGAAGGTAAACAAAAGCATGAATATACTTGGATTAGCATAAGCTAGTACGTGGGTATGGTGGACTCTTTGTAATAACTTAGTTTAGGGAGTTGGATGCATGAGTGGAACTCATACTTGGTTGTGGAGGCTAGCAAAAGACTGGGAGCGTCAAACTAAGAGAGCAATAATGGCCATAATCATGCAGAGCGACAAAACATCATTGATCAAAGCATAAAGTGATACTACAAGTTGAAAACTAGAGGATCATACAGGCTTTGGTGACTTGAGATAGTCATAACATGGTGTGAGCATGCGCCAAGTCAACCCAAATAAAGCATCAAAGGAGAATACCACTATATTATGCTTTAATATGCTAAAACAACGCATGATTCATCCAAGGCACATTAAGCAATCTCAATTGTTTATAACAAGATCTGTAGTCCACGGATGAACTACTCACGCATCACACCGGAGGCTTGCATGGTGATGAAGAAGGCCTCGAGGGTGAATTCCCCTCTCCGGCAGGGTGCCGAGAAGAGCTTCAGATCCCTCCTGATCTAGGGATGGAGATGACGGCGGCTACAGACTCTTTCGTGGATTTTGATCGGGTACTTAGGGTTTTCGTCCCGAGGGCAATATATAGGCGGAAGGGAGAGGCCGAGGGGGGTGCCGGGAGCGGCCACACCACCCCCTAGCGCGGGCCAGGTGGTGTGGTGGCCCCCTGGCCCCTCTCCGTCTCGTATTCTGGCACTTGATGACATTCGGAAAAATAGGCACTTTGGCTTTTATCCCGTCCAATTTCGAGAATATTCATTTTCTGACTTCCCTGGAACCAAAAACAGCAAAAAACAGGCAACTAGCACTGTGGCTCTTGTTAATAGGTTAGTCCAAGAAATCATATGAAAAGTACTCCAAAGTTGGAACAAAACACAAGAAAGTGGATAAAACCAAGCATGGAACATCAAAAGTTATAGATACATTTGCAATGTATCAACATCCCCAAGCTTAACTCCTGCTCGTCCTCGAGTAGGTAAGTGATAAAAAGAAAGAATAATTTTTGAGGTGACATGCACCATCAAAGACTTGATCAAGGTATTTACGAAACATTCAAGGCTGGGATCAAAGTACTTCAATCATAGCATGAAAGACAAAGTTCTAGCAATAAGATAAAGAAACTATGATGCAACATGAAAAGGCACAAACAAAAGATTCTTGAATAACAATGTTTTGCAAGACGTTTGTTTGTTTCACAAAAAGAAAACATAGCATAATAGTATTCAGCTTGTCCCTCAATAGAGTAGCAAATATAAATGCATAGGACACCTTCAAAGTTCATAAGAGTGACTAGATACAATAGTTTAAAACAAGCAATGTCAAAGTATGCATCAATCAACTAGTCTTGGGACAATGCACATAGAACTAAGAATGGCCACTATGCTCTCAAAGTAAGTGCATAAAGATAGAAGCTGGAGACTCAATGTAATGGTGGAAGAAAAGCCTTTGTAAAAGGAAGTAGGGATTCAAGTCTCATAAAGAGCTTCCAAAAATTATGGTACTTATATCTTTCAGCTCTCATTGCCCCTATCATAAGCATCTTGAAGTGGTTAAGGTTAAAGTGACACAACTAAGAGGATATGCTTGACAAGTTATAAACCGAAATCTCAGGCCCCTTACTTACGAAGACCGATCCTCATGCTAATCAACTTCAGTCACGAGTAAGCTCTTGTCATTGTAAGTACATGTGTATCATTAAGAACCGCCAACGGGGTACCCCTTGCACATGATATGGGAGCTTTCCCATAATCAAAATGACAAGGCAAGCAGACAATGAGCATCTCAGCGATATTTTTATTTGCTATTTTCATAGGTTTTTATTGAGGATGCTTCATAGAGTGCTCATTATGGTGATGCTGCAAGTTTCCACCATGATTAGGCATGGCTTAGGCTAGCGGCCCAGGCGTTTCTCTAACACACATACAAACTCCATGATCTTACAAGTTCCACTTTTATTTCACACCGCCGGGATCCGTAAGCAAAAGAACATGATATCAACGGGGTACAAAGTACAAGTGCAATGTTGAAAGCGTTCCCCATGGTACATGGTTCTGCTAATTTCAACTTATAAAGCACAAGCATATACGCAACAAAGAAGGACCTAATGGTTCAAGTTTATTAGAGGCAAGTAAAGTAAAGTGTACCATCAAGTTCGTGAGAGCTTTAATCACTAGTTTTCTCATAACAAGTTTAATTTGGAAGGTAAAAAAAGCATGAATATACTTGGAATAGCAAAAGCTAGTAGGTAGGTATGGTGGACTCTTTGGAATAACTTGGTTAAGGGAGTTGGATGCATGAGTCAAACTCATACTTTGTTGTGGAGGCTCGCAAAAGACTGGGAGCGACAAACTAAGAGAGCAATAATGGCCATAATCATGCAGAGCGACAAAACATCATTGATCAAAGCATAAAGTGATACTACAAGTTGAAAACTAAAGGATCATAAAGGCTATGGTGACTTGAGATAGTCATAACATGGTGTGAGCATGCGCTAAGTCAACCCAAATAAAGCATCAAAGGAGAATACCACTATACTATGCTTTAATATGCTAAAACAACGCATGATTCATCCAAGGCACATTAAGCGATCTCAATTGTTTATAACAAGTCATGCTAGAGCAAAGAATACTAAGTATAAAGCCAAAACAATATCAAGCATGGCATGACAAAGCATAGGCCATAGTCAAAAACGAGCTCTTTTTACCACATAAGCATGAACTTTCCTACTCTTTTCCAAACCAAACCAAACTATTTGCAAACCAATGTAAGAAAGAGGGGGTCCAACCAATTTATTCAGAAAACTAAGAAAACCAAAGCAAACGAAACCAAAATGAAAACGAAAAATAAGACGCTCCTAGAACAACACAACTGTGCATGAAACAATAAAAATGAAGCGTTTGGAAGAAACCTGGGATTTTTATTGATGAAGAAGGGGATGCCTTGGGCACCCCCAAGCTTTGACGCTTTTACTTCTTGGATATTTCTTGGGGTGACACGCGTGGCATCCCCAAGCTTGAGCTTTAGTCCATTCTTCATCTCATTACTCATTCCTTCCATACACCTGAATTTTTTCCTTCATACAAAACTTCACACAATCTTTATTAGCAACATTAGTGCACTTAAGATAAATAAGTCTTAAGATTCAGTTCTAACACCAAATAAACTTCCATTAGAACACTAGATACTGTATCACTTCCCTCAAAAAGCTCAATTACCCAAAAGAACTCAAGAAGAAACCAACAAGAAGCAAATGCAGAAAATGGCAGAAATCTGTCAAAACAGACCAGCAGGTAAATACGAATTTTTTCGAAGACCTTATGTTTCTCAAATCAAAAAGTTTTGAACTAACGAAAGTTATATAACAACCTGGAGCAGATGCACAAAACATTACATCTCAATCCGACATACATATCTCTCTCACGAATATTTACGGTGAAATACAAAAATCTGTTTCGGGACAGCTACTTTCCCAATCATTACTTCTCTATCATTAGAGGTTACTCTTGGCACAAAAAGCAAATAAAAAGGATAAGGAGAGGTTATTACAGAGGTAATAACTTCCAAGACTCATCTAAAACTTTTGGGTTATCTCCCAATAAGTACTTTTCTTTAACGCTTTTAAGTTAGGCATAAGAAGCAAAGAAAGAATCAAGTGTTCTCAAATGAAGAAGCATTAAGACCAAATTTTGTTTTCATAGGAGAAGCAAAATAAATCTTTTCTCTATTTTTAGGGAAGTGTTCTATACCTTTCTTGAGTGGGAGTTGATATTTAATGGTGCCTTCTTTCATATCAATGATGGCACCAACAGTTCTAAGAAAAGGTCTTCCCAAAGTAATAGGACAACAAGCATTGTATTCAACATCCAAAACATAGAAATCAACAGGGACATAGGAATTGTTAACCATAATAAGAACATCATTAAGACTCCCCATGAGTTTCTTTTTAACATTATCATCAAGTGGGACATTCAACTAGCAATCTTCAAGAGGAGGCAAATCAAGCATATCATAAATCCTTCTAGGCATAATAGAAACACTACTATCAAGATCACACAAAGCTTTGAAATCAAAGTCATTCACTTTCATATTAATGATGGGTTCCCAACCATCCTCTTGTTTTATAGGAATAGAAGCTTTATGTTTCATCTTTTCTTCTTTAATCTTTATGAGAGCATCAGTAATGTGTTTTGTAAAGGCCATGTTCATAGCACTAGCATTAGGACTTCTAGCAAGATTTTGTAGGAACTTAATAACTTCAGAGATATTGCAACCATCAAGATCAAAATCAAATTTATCATTTAAAGTATTAGAACTATTACTAGCCTCAACACTAGTGGTGGTAATAGTAGAAACACTAATGTTTCTAGCAATTTCATCTTCTCTTTCCCACTTAGCATGTAATTCAGCTAATAGTCTAACATTTTCATCAATTCTTACTTGTATAGCATTAGTAGCTGCAAAGGGATTATCATTAGTTTCAGGTTTAGCAGCCATTGTATTCAAAGAAGATTGTGCTTCAGCCAAAGATGTTATATTTCTTTCAGTATTAGAGAGTTTTTTCTCAATAGTTTTATTGAAAGCAGTTTGTTTAGTAATAAACTCTTTAAGCATAACTTCAAGTTAAGAGGGATCACTCCTATTATTGTTGTAAGAATTTCCATAAGCATTACCATTGTTGGGATGATATGGCTTATAATTGTTGTTACCAAAATTGTTCCTATAAGCATTATTACCATAAGCATTGTTGCCAAAATTGTTATTTCTTATGAAGTTCACATCAACTTGCTCTTCTTGAGCAACCAAAGTGGCTAAAGGAACATTATTTGGATCAATGGGCTTTCCCATTAACAATCATAGGCAAAATAATATCAATCTTATCACTCAAGGAGGAGGTTTCCTCAACATAATTTACCTTCTTACCTTGTGGAGCTATCTCAATATGCCATTCCGAATAATTAACCATCATATTGTCCAGAAGTTTTGTTGCAGAACCCAAAGTGATGGTCATAAAGGTACCTCCAGCAGTAGAATCTAATAGGTTCCTTGAAGAATAGTTCAATCCTGCATAAAAAGTTTGGATGATCATCCAAGCAGTCAGTCCATGAGTGGGACAATTCTTTACCAAAGATTTCATTCTTTCCCAAGCTTGAGCAACATGTTGATTATCAAGTTGTTTAAACTTCATTATTTCACTTCTCATGGATATAATCTTAGCAGGAGGATAGTATTTTCCAATAAAATCATCTTTGCACTTAGTCCAAGAATCAATGCTATTCCTAGTTAAGGAATTCAACCATTCTTTAGCTTTTCCTCTCAAAGAGAAAGGAAACAATTTCAGTTTAATAATATCACCATCTATATCCCTATGCTTTTGCATCTCACAAAGTTCAACAAAGTTATTTAGATGGGAAGCAGCATCTTTATTACCAATACCAGAAAATTGTTCTCCCATAACAAGATTGTGCAAAGCAGGTTTTATCTCAAAGAAAGTATTTTCAGCCACAGGTGGAGCAATAGGTGTGCTCATAAAATCATTGTTGTTGGTGCTAGTGAAGTCACACAACTTAGTGTTTTCAAGAGTAGTCATTTTTTTGGGTTTTCAAATAAGAAAGCAAACTTGTAAAACTATTTTTTTTGTGTTTTTGAATAACAAAACAAGCAAACAAAGCAAAACAAAAACAACAAAGTAAAAAGATTGGTTATGAGGGACTCCCCTTGTGAAGATGTCCTTGACTCCCCGGCAATGGTGCCAGAAAATTGCTTGATGGCTCAATGCACGGCGTCCAGAAAAGTGCTTGGTGCGTGGTTGATGTAGAGCTTGTTGGGAACCCCAAGAGGAAGGTATGATGAGCACAGCAGCAAGTTTCCCTCAGTCAAGGTTTAATCGAACCAGTAGGAGCAAGGAAACACCCCAAAGGTGTTACTAGCTGAGCTTTGGCAGGGCGCACTACCAGTGCTAGTAGCAACATGGAGACCTGCACAACACAACCACAGAACTTTGTCCCCAACTTGCGATGAGGTTGTCAATCTCACCGTGTTTTGCGGAAAACAAAGGATTAAACGTATCGAATGGAAAGAAGTAATAGTTTGTACAAAGTAAACACAAAGAAGTAAACAATTGTAAATTGTATGTAAAGAAAAAGGACCGGGATCCATAGTTCACTAGAGGTAGCTCTCCTTAAGATAGATAACATGCTGGGTGAACAAATTACAGCGGGGCAATTGACAAACACCAAGAAAGCAATACATGCATATACTAATCATCTTGACTCCTTTGAGACTTGATTGGGCATTACAACATAATACATAGACCGCCATCCAACTGCATCTATGACTAATAATCCACCTTCAGGTTATCATCTGAACCCCCTCCAGTATTAAGTTGCAAGCAACAGATTATTTCTTTACGAACTGCGTGTAAAGTAAACGATACGATTGTTCTATGAACAAAGGATTGTTGTTTTCTCCCTAGTAGCAACATCACATCTAGTACCTTAGAGATTTCTGTCACTTCCCCAGATTACCAGAGGCATGAACCCACTATCGAGCATAAATACTAACTCTTGGAGTTGCTAGCATCTACTTGGCCAAGATAGCTACTAACAACGGAAAGCATGCAGGATCACAAATAACAAAGACATGATAGAATCAATAATCAATCTAAAATAGAATCTCAATATCCATCGGATCCCTACAAACACAACATGTAGAATTACAAATAGATGATCTTGATCATGAACGGAGCTCACAAGATCTAAACATGAAAGCACAAAGGAGGAGAACCAGCCATCTAGCTACTACATGGATCCGTAGTCCAAGGATGAACTACTCACGCATCACACTAGAGGCTTGCATGGTGATGAAGAAGGCCTCTAGGGTGAATTCCCCTCTCCGGCAGGGTGCCGAGAAGAGCTTCAGATCCCTCCCGGTCTAGGGATGGAGATGACAGCGGCTACAGACTCTTTCGTGGATTTTTGATCGGGTACTTAGGGTTTTCGTCCCGAGGGCAATATATAGGCGGAAGGAGAGGCCGAGGGGGTGCCGGGAGCGGCCACACCACCCCCTGGGGCAGGCCAGGCCTGGCCGCGCGGCCAGGTGGTGTGGTGGCCCCCTGGCCCCTCTCCGTCTCGTATTCTGGCACTTGATGACATCCGAAAAAATAGGTACTTTGGCTTTTGTCCCGTCCAATTCCGAGAATATTCATTTTCCGACTTTCCTAGAACCAAAAATAGCAGAAAACAGGCAGCTGGCACTGTGGCTCTTGTTAATAGGTTAGTCCAAGAAATCATATGAAAAGTACTCCAAAGTTGGAACAAAACACAAGAAAGTGGATAAACCAAGCATGGAACATCAAAAATTATAGATACATTTGCAATGTATCAAATAGCATAAGCTAGTAGGTAGGTATGGTGGACTCTTTGGAATAACTTGGTTTAGGGAGTTGGATGCATGAGTGGAACTCATACTTGGTTGTGGAGGCTAGCAAAAGACTAGGAGCGACAAACTAAGAGAGCAATAATGGCCATAATCATGCAGAGCGACAAACATCATTGATCAAAGCATAAAGTGATACTACAAGTTGAAAACTAAAGGATCATAAAGGCTATGGTGACTTGAGATAGTCATAACATGGTGTGAGCATGCGCCAAGTCAACCCAAATAAAGCATCAAAGGAGAATACCACTATATTATGCTTTAATATGCTAAAACAATGCATGATTCATCCAAGGCACATTAAGAAATCTCAATTGTTTATAACAAGTCATGCTACATCAAAGAATACTAAGCATAAAGCTAAAACAATATCAAGCATGGCATGACAAAGTATAGGCCATAGTAAAAAACGAGCTCTTTTTACCACATAAGTATGAACTTTCCTACTCTTTTCCAAACCAAACAAAACTTATTCAGAAAACCAATTTATTCAGAAAACTAAGCAAAACAAGCAAATGAAAAACCAAAACAAAAAGAAAAAGAAGACGCTCCAAGAACAACACAACTGTGCATGAAACAATAAAAATGAAGCGTTTGGAAGAAACCTTGGATTTTTATTGATGAAGAGGGGGATGCCTTGGGCATCCCCAAGCTTTGACGCTTGTACTTCTTGGATATTTCTTGGGGTTACATGCATGGCATCCCCAAGCTTGAGCTTTAGTCCATCCTTTATCTCATTACTCATTCCTTCCATACACCTGAAATTTTTCCTTCATACAAAACTTCACACAATCTTTATTAGCAACATTAGTGCATTCAAGATAATAACTCTTTAGGTTCAGTTCCAACACCAATAAAACTTCCATTAAAACACAAGCTACTGTAGCACTTCCCTCAGAAAGCTCAATTCCCCAAAAGAACTCAAAAAGGAACCAACAAAAAGCAAAGGCAAATAATGGCAGAAATCTGTCAAAACAGACCAGCAGGTAAAGACGATTTTTTAGAAGACCTTCTGTTGCTCAAATCAAAAAGTGTTGAAGTAACGAAAGTTAGATAACAACCTAGGGCGGAAGCACAAAAATTCACGCCTCAAAAGGACGTACAGAGATTTTACACGAAATTTTACAGTGAAGCAAAGAAATCTGTTTCGGGACAACAACTTTCCCAATCATTACTTCTCTCTCATTAGAGGTTACTCTTGGCACAAAAAGCAAATAAAAAGGATAAGGAGCGGTTATTACAGAGGTAATAACTTCCAAGACTCATCTAAAACTTTTGGGTTATCTCTCAATAAGTACTTTTCTTTAACGCCTTTAAGTTAGGCATGATAGTTTGAGAAGATGCTCACATAAGAAATATGAATTGAGGTAAAAGAGAGCATCAAGAAGGAAATTCAAAGCACATTTAAGTCTAACCCACTTCCTATGCATAAGAATCTTGTAAAGAAACAAGTCATGAAAGCACAAACCAACAAGCATAGTAAAGCAAAACAAGTGCAACTTCAAGACTTTCAACATAAAGAGGGGAAACTTAATATTATTGAGATGCATAAAACCATGTTTCCCTCTCTCATAATAACTTTCAGTAGCAACATGAATAAAATTAACAATATAACTATCACAAGAAACATTCTTATCATGAGCCACATGCATAAAAGAATTAAAACTCCCCACATAAGCATAGTCGTTCTTAATGATTATAGTGGGAGCAAATTCAACAAAATAGCTATCATTATTATTCTCATCACCATAATCATCAAATATAGGAGGCATATTGTAATTATAATTACTTTCCTCCTCAATAGTAGGTGGACTGAAAATATCATATTCATCATTGCAATAATCATATATTGGATATGTAATATCATCATAAGCAATAGAATAATTATCTTCCCAAGTGTGTTCATTTGTAAACATATCATCATTGGAAGGATCATGGATAGCACTAATAGTATAGCAATTATTAATATCATCATTTTCAGAATCGGTACCAAAGAGATTTTCAATATCAAAAGTAGTTTACTTTTCCCAATCATGATCACTATTATAGGATAAGGCATAGGAAGATCATCGAGTTCAGACTCATCAAAAACTATAATAGGAGCAACATGCTTAGGGGAAAATACTGTTTCCTCTCTCCTTTTACTCCTCCTCTTCTTCTCTTTAGGAGAGAGAGGCTTAAAAGGAAGCTTCTCCATATACCCTAGTTCATTGTTAGAGACAATAGAAGAAACTTTGGAGGATTCCTCCTTTTCATTAATAAGACCAAAACACATATTAGTCCTGTCATATTTTGGTAAAATCTCATCTTCTATAATATTTTGTATGTAAGTATTTGTGTGGCAATTATCAACACAATAAAGTTGACAACCATGCAGGACACTATTCATATCAAAAGCACTCATATCTACCAGAGAAGTTTTTCTTGATAATTCTTCACACCCCAAAAATAAAGTAAGCTCATCATGCTGATTAGGAGTGATCATGTCATCACAATACAAACTTGTAGTACTCATTGGATTAGAAGGGCTATTATTATGGCCTAAGCATTGAAAATTGAAATGACCCACTTCAAAGCAAAGTTCACAAATAAAAGGATAGAGGGCACAAACTTTTTTACCAAGATCATTTAGAGCCCTATACCACATTCTAGTTTTTTCATTCCTATGGGTGATACAATATTCTTCTTCAATTTGATTATTCTCACAAGGTCTATGTATTCCACAAAAATTAACATGCTTATAAGAAATAGTACTTTCAGAGGTTTGAGCATGTTTATTGCTATCATTAACAACAATTTCATTTTCCATGCAAGTGTCTTTAAATGGCTCATGATACATGTCCCACTTATCTTTAGGAGAATTAATATGAGAAACAAAGGTTTTAAAACAATCAATAAGAATTTGAGGATCAAGACCATATTTATGATGGGTTCGTAGCATGGAAAACAAAAAATTTCTAACACAAGAACGAACAAAACCCAGATCTAATCTAGATAAAAGCCAAGATCTAATCTATTAGACATGTGCAATGAGATAGATCTGTACTAACCCTTGTAGATCCGAAAGCCCTGTGCGAGATCGGATCTCGTGGTTGATGTAGACGATCACTTGCCGATCTCAAGATCGAGTGGACGAGCCTTCCGGCGCCGTGTTCCGGCAGCGCTTCCGCAATCGGTCACACGTGCGGAGTCGATGCATACCTTCCTCTCCCCGTTCCAGCGAGCAGTGGAGGTAGTAAATCTCTCCACGGAATCCCAGCAGCACGACGGCGTGGTGGTGGTAGTGGAGTAGAGAATTCTGCAGGGCTTCGCCTAAGCCAGAGTAGAGCGAAGGAGGAGGAGAGAGGCGGCTAGGGCAAGGATTGGAGAGGCAAAGGGGGGTGGCGCCTCCACCCCTCTATTTATAGAGGGAGGGGTGGCACCTAGGGTTCCCACCCCTAGGGCCACCTCTAGGGCCGGCGCACAAGGGGGTCTTGGGGGGAGTTTCCTTCCCCCCAAGTTTCCCCTTTTCCTTTCTTGGTTTTCAAGTAAACTCCACAGAACTTTCTAGAGCCTTCCGGAACATTCCAAAACCTTCTAGAATCCCCATATAAACACTCCGGAACATTTCCGAACCTAGAAAATGATCTCCATTATATGAATGTTATTCTCCGGACAATTACGGATCTCCTCGTGATGTCCTAGATCCAATCCGAGACTCTAAACAACATCTGGTCTCCAACGCACATTTCATATCTACCTAAACAGCATCGAACCTTAAGTGTGTCACCCTATGGTTCGTGAATATGCATACATGATGGAGACACCTCTCTGATCAATAACCATCAGCGGGATCTGGAGATCCATAACGGCTCCCACATACTCAACGATAACTTCGTGATCGATAGAACCATTAACATATGAAACCAATTCCCTTTGTCACGTGATACTCTACTTATCCGAGGTTTGATCATCGGTATCTCCATACCTAGTTCTACCTCGTTACTGATAAGTACTCTTTACTCGTTCCATGATATGTCATCCCTTGTGACCCAGTCACATGCTTGCAAGCTAACTAGATGACATTCCACCAAGAGGGCCCAGAGCATATCTATCCGTCATATGGATGGACAAATCCCAATCTTGGTCCATGCGCTTCAACACATACTTTCAGAATACCCAATGACACCTTTATAACCACCCAGTTATGAAGCGGTGTTTGATGTCATCAAAGTACCCATCCGGTGATGGTGATTAACATAACCTCATGGTCGAAGGATTAGGTTACTATGCATTTGAAAGCTTGTAGCAACACGAACTTAATGACTTGATCTTATGCTACACTTACTATGGTTGTGTATCCATCACATCATTCTCCTAATGATATAACCTTGTTATTAATGACATCCAATGTCCATGATCAGGAAACCATGATCATCTATTAATCAACAAGCTAGTTCAACAAGAGGCTTACTAGGGACTCTTTTATGTTTACAAAACACGCATGTATCAGTGTTTCCTAATAATACAATTATAGCATGGGATGTAAACATTCATCATAAACACAAAGATATAATAATAACCACTTTTATTATTGCCTCTTGGGCATATCTCCAACAGTCTCCCACTTGCACTAGAGTCAATAATCTAGATTACATGGTAATATACCTAACACCCATGGCGTTCTGGTGTTGGTCATGCTTTGCTCTAGGGAGAGGTTTAGTCAACGGATCTGCCACATTCAGATCAGTGTGTACTTTGCAAATCTTTATGTCACCATCTTGGACATACTCGCGAATAGCATGGAAACGTAGTTTGATGTGCTTCATCTTGCTATGTGACCTTGGCTCCTGTGCATTAGCTATGGCACCTATGTTGTCACAATAGATGGCCATCGGGTCCAACGCACTAGGAACCACGCCAAGTTCAGTAATAAACTCCTTCATCCATATGGCTTCTTGTGCAGCCTCCGAAGCAGATATGTATTCCGATTCAGTTGAAGATTTCGCCACAACGCTTTGCTTGGCACTCCTCCAGCTCACTGCAGCACCATTCAAAATAAATACGTATCCAAATTGTGACTTCGAGTCATCTGGATCAGTGTTCCAACTAGCATCAGTGTAACTGTTTACAACAAGCTGTTCATCACCTCCATAAGAAAGAACCATATCCTTAGTCCTATTTAGGTACTTTAGGATATTCTTGACCGCTGTCCAGTGCTCCATTCCAGGATCACTTTGATATCTGCTAGTCAAACTAACATCATGTGCTATATCCGGTCTTGTACACAACATGGCATACATGATAGAACCTATGGCCGAGGCATAGGGAATATTACTCATTTCCTCTCTATCTTCTGTCGTAGCTGGACTTTGAGTCTTACTCAAGGTCTTACCTGGCAACATGGGCACGAACCCTTTCTTGCTCTCTTCCATTCTAAACTTCTTTAGAACTTTGTCCAAGTATGTACTTTGTGAAAGCGCTATTAGGCGTCTTGATCTACCTCTATAAATCTTGATACCTAGAATATATGCCGCTTCGCCAAGATCCTTCATTGAAAAACTATTATTCAAATAGGCTTTGACACTATTAAGAAGTTCTATATCATTCCCAATCAACAATATGTCATCTACATATAGTACTAGGAATGCTATAGAGCTCCCACTCACTTTCTTGTAAATACAAGCTTCTCCATAAGTTTGTATAAATCCAAAGTTTTTGATTACTTTATCAAAACGTTGATTCCAACTCCGGGATGCTTGCTTCAGTCCATAAATGGAGCGCTGAAGTTTGCATACCTTGTTAGCATCTTTAGGATCGACAAAACCCTTGGGTTGTACCATATACAACTCTTCCTTCAATGTCTCCATTGAGGAACGCCATTTTGACATCCATCTGCCAAATCTCATAATTGAAATATGCAGCAATTGCTAACAAAATCCTCACAGACTTTAGCTTCGCTACTGGTGAGAATGTCTCATCGTAGTCAACTCCTTGAATTTGTCGGAACCCTTTCGCGACAAGTCGAGCTTTATAGACGGTAACATTACCATCAGCATCTGTTTTTCTTTTGAAAATCCATTTGTTCTCGACAGCCTTACGGCCATCCGGTAAGTCCACCAAAGTCCACACTTGGTTTTCGTACATGGATCCCATTTCGGATTTCATGGCTTCTAGCCATTTGTCAGAATCTGGGCTCACCATAGCTTCTTCATACGTCACAGGGTCATCAGTGTTGTCCACCAACATGACGTTCAAGGCAGGGTCATACCAATCAGGAGTGGTACAAACCCTCGTTGACCTGCGAGGTTCAGCAGCAACTTCGTTCGAAGTTTCAT
The DNA here is from genome assembly GCA_916181665.1 of Avena sativa. Classification (NCBI taxonomy): domain Eukaryota; kingdom Viridiplantae; phylum Streptophyta; class Magnoliopsida; order Poales; family Poaceae; genus Avena; species Avena sativa. The sequence continues at coordinate 469,473,511 of OV702295.1, forward strand.
GATCACCATCATTAGCTTCCTCTCCAATTGGTGTAGGCGGCACAAAAACATCTTCCGATGCTGCGCTACTCTCAACTCTGAGAGAAGGTTTAATAACCTTGTCGAGTTCTACTTTCCTTCCAGTCACTTCCTTCGAGAGAAACTCCTCCTCAAGAAAGGATCCATTCTTGGCAACGAAAACTTTGCCTTCGGATCTATGATAGAAGGTATACCCAATTGTTTCTTTAGGGTATCCTATGAAGACGCATTTCTCTTCTTTGGGTTCAAGCTTGTCAGGTTGTAACTTCTTTACATACGCTTCGCAACCCCAAACTTTAAGGAACGGCAACTTAGGTTTCTTTCCAAACCACAATTCGTACGGTGTCGTTTCAACGGATTTAGATGGTGCCCTATTTAAAGTGAATGCGGCTGTCTCTAATGCATAGCCCCAAAACGATAGCGGTAAATCTATAAGAGACATCATAGACCGAACCATATCTAAGAGAGTTCGATTACGACGTTCGGACACACCATTACGCTGTCGTGTTCCCGGCGGTGTCAATTGCGAAAGTATTCCACATTTCTTTAAATGCATGCCAAACTCATAACTTAGATATTCACCTCCATGGTCAGAACGAAGAAACTTAATCTTCTTGTTACGATGATTTTCCACTTCACTTTGAAATTCCTTAAACTTCTCGAAAGTTTCGGACTTATGTTTCATAAAGTAGACATACCCATATCTATTTAAGTCATCCGTGAAAGTGAGAACATAACGATATCCACCTCGCGATGCTACACTCATTGGGCCGCACACATCGGTATGTATTATTTCCAATAAGTCTGTAGCTCGCTCCATTATTCCAGAGAATGGAGTCTTAGTCATTTTTCCCATTAGACATGCTTCGCATCTTTCAAGTGATTCAAAATCAAGTGATTCAAGAAGTCCATCAGAATGGAGTTTCTTCATACGCTTCACTCCAATGTGACCAAGACGACAGTGCCACATGTATGTAGAATTATCATTCAATTTTATTCGTTTAGCATCTATGTTGTTAACATGTGTATCACTACTACCGAGATTCAGTAAGAATAAACCATTCATCTCAGGTGCATTACCATAAAAGATATTACTCATATAAATTGAACAACCTTTATTCTCAGACTTAAAAGAGTAACCGTCTCGCAATAAACAAGATCCAGATATAATGTTCATGCTTAACGCAGGCACCAAATAACAATTATTCAAATTTAAAACTAATCCCGATGGTAGATGTAGAGGGAGCATGCCGATGGAGATCACATCAACCTTGGAGCCATTTCCAACACGCATCGTCACCTCGTCTCTCGCTAGTCTTTGCTTATTCCGCAGCTCCTGTTTCGAGTTATAAATATGAGCAACCGAACCAGTATCAAATACCTAGGCACTACTACGATTACTAGTAAGATACACATCAATAACATGTATATCGAATATACCTTTCTTATTGATGTTGTTGTTCTTCAGATCTGCCAGGTACTTGGGGCAGTTACGCTTCCAGTGACCAACACCCTTGCAACACCCTTGCAGTAGAAGCATTCGGTTTCAGGCTTAGGACCAGCCTTGGGCTTCTTAGCAGGTGCGGCAGCTTTCTTGCCGTCCTTCTTGAAGTTTCCCTTGTTCTTAGGCTTGCCCTGTTTCTTGAAATTGGTGGTCTTATTGACCATCAACACATGGTGCTCCTTCTTGATCTCCACTTCAGCAGTTTTCAGCATGGACGATAGTTCAGGCAACGTCTTGTTCATGCAGTGCATATTGTAGTTCATCACAAAGTTCTTATAACTCGGTGGCAGTGGTTGGAGGACATGGTGAATCCCTAACTCATTAGGAATCGTTATCCCCAACTCTTGGAGCTTGTTTGCGTGCCCAGACATGGTGAGCACATGCTCGCTAACGGAGCTACCCTCTTCCATCTTACAGTTAAAGAACTTTTCGGAGGCCTCATAGCTCTCCACGGCTGCATGAGTCTCAAAAATCAGCCTGAGCTCTTTAATGATCTCAAACGGGTCGTGGTGCTCAAAGCGCTTATGAAGCTCCGTTTCTAAACCGTACAGGATGGCACACTAAACTGTGGAGTAGTGATTTTTCCGAGTGGCGTAAACATTCTTTACGTCATCGGTGGCATCTTCTACAGGTGGGTCACCTAGCGGTGCTTCGAGCACATAGGTCAACTGACCAGCCCTGAGGATAATCTTCAGTCCACGGAACCTGTCCGTGAAGTTGCTTCCATTGTTCTTAAGCTTTTCTTTCTCTAGGAACGCATTGAAATTGATGGAGAGGTTTGCCATAATCTACAACAAATTTTCAAGTAGTTTAGACTAAGTTTATGATAAATTGAGTTGAATCTAAATTCTTTAAATTAACTAGGTGAACTCCCACTCAAAACAACATCCCTCATGTTGTCTTAGTGATTACACAAACCAAATCCACTACACCAAGTCTGATCTTCACGAGAGAAGATGTAGTTTCATCGGCGAACAATCTTCATGTTCATCATATCATTTATATGACTCATGCTCTACCTTTCGGTATTTCGTGTTCCGAGATCATGTCTGTACATGCTAGGCTCGTCAAGATTAATCTTAGTTTCCGCATGTGCAAATCTGGCTTGCACCCGTTGTATGCACACGTAGAATCTATCACATCCGATCATCACGAGATGCTTCGAAATGACGAGTCTTAGAAACGGTGCCAACTAAGGACGAACACTTTATTACTTGATATTTAGTGAGAGGGATCATCTTATAATGCTACCGTCGTGATCTAAGCAATACAAGATGCATAAAGGATTAACATCACAGTCAATTCATAATTAGTGTGATATGATATGGCCCTTTCTTCTTATGCCTTTGATCTCCATCTCCAAGGCATGGACATGATATTCATCATCACCAACATTGCGTCAAGGTCAGTGGCGCCGCTTCATGGTTGTCCATCATCACTAGCAACTATTACAACTACTTGGAATAAAGCTATTACCAGATGAATAGACACCAGGTCTTAACAGAATTAAAGACAACCATTAGGCTCCTGCCGGTTGCCATATTATAACAAGGATCATTGCATACATCAAATATAATCACAATCACATGATGGACATATCACATCACAAAACCCCTGCAAAAACAAGTTAGACGCCTCTAAATTTCTTTGCATGTTTTACGTGGTTTGGAGCTTTCGAATAAGAACGGATCTTACCTACGAAACTGAACCACAACGTTGATACAAGTGCTATCAAGTGCAAAGTGTAAATTGGATCTATACTATGGTGAGAGAGACAGACACCCGCAAAGCCACTTGTGCAAAGCAAGTTACACGTCAAGCGTGGAGCAAGTCTCATGTGCGATGACATGTAAGGTTAGCCCGAGCCGCTTCATCTCACCATACCGCAAGATGCAAAGTACACAAAGCAAAAGACGGCACGAGCACCAACGCCCACAAAACCATTGTGTTCTACTCGTGCAACAGATCTACGCATAGACACGACTCTGATACCACTGATGGGTTCGTAGCATGGAAAACAAAAAATTTCTACCGCAAGAACGAACAAAACCCAGATCTAATCTAGATAAATGCCAAGATCTAATCTGTTAGACATGTGCAACGAGATAGATCTGTACTAACCCTTGTAGATCCTAAAGCCTTGTGCGAGATCAGATCTCGTGGTTGATGTAGACGATCACTTGCCGATCTCAAGATCGAGTCGATGAGCCTTCCGGCGCCGCGTTCCGGCAGCGCTTCCGCAATCAGTCACACGTGCGGAGTCGATGCAGACCTTCCTCTCCCTGTTCCAGCAAGCAGCGGAGGTAGTAGATCTCTCCACAGAATCCCAGCAGCACGACAGCGTGGTGGTGGTAGTGGAGTAGAGAATTTTGCAGGGCTTCGCCTAAGCCAGAGCAGAGCGAAGGAGGAGGAGAGAGGCGGCTAGGGCAAGGAGTGGAGGGGCAAAGGGGGGTGGCGCCTCCACCCCTCTATTTATAGAGGGAGGGGTGGCGCCTAGGGTTCCCACCCCTAGGGCCACCTCTAGGGCCGGCGCACAAGGGGGGGCTTGGGGGAGTTTCTTCCCCCCCAAGTTTCCCCTTTTCCTTTCTTGGTTTTCAAGTAAACTCCACAAAACTTTCTAGAACCTTCCGGAACATTCCGAAACCTTCTAGAATCCCCATATAAACACTCCGGAACATTTCCGAACCTAGAAAATGATCTCCATTATATGAATCTTATTCTCCGGACAATTCCGGATCTCCTCGTGATGTCCTAGATCCAATCCGAGACTCCGAACAACATTCGGTCTCCAACACATTCATATCTATCTAAACAGCATCGAACCTTAAGTGTGTCACCCTACGGTTCGTGAATATGCAGACATGATGGAGACACCTCTCCGATCAATAACCATTTGTCACGCGATACTCTACTTATCTGAGGTTTGATCGTCGGTATCTCCATACCTAGTTCTACCTCGTTACTGATAAGTACTCTTTACTCGTTACATGATATGTCATCCCTTGTGACCCAGTCACATGCTTGCAAGCTAACTAGATGACATTCCACCGAGAGGGCCCAGAGCATATCTATCCGTCATATGGATGGACAAATCCCAATCTTGGTCCATGCGCTTCAACACATACTTTCAGAATACCCAATGACACCTTTATAACCACCCAGTTATGAAGCGGTGTTTGATGTCATCAAAGTACCATCCGGTGATGGTGATTAACATAACCTCATGGTCGAAGGATTAGGTTACTATGCATTTGAAAGCTTGTAGCAATACGAACTAAATGACTTGATCTTATGCTACACTTACTATGGGTGTGTATCCATCACATCATTCTCCTAATGATATAACCTTGTTATTAATGACATCCAATGTCCATGATCAGGAAACCATGATCATCTATTAATCAACAAGCTAGTTCAATAAGAGGCTTACTAGGCACTCTTTTATGTTTACAAAACACACATGTATCAGTGTTTCCTAATAATACAATTATAGCATGGGATGTAAACATTCATCATAAACACAAAGATATAATAATAACCACTTTTACTATTGCCTCTTGGGCATATCTCCGACAATTTAGCACTAAGCTTTTGAAAATCAGCAGTTTCACGAAAGACTTAATGCAATCATACTCATAGTTTATACCTGGTTCTTTACCTTTGTTATTATCCCAATCTTCGGTATTGCTTTGAATTGTTTCAAGAAGATCCCACTTAGCTTTGACCTCCTTACTCGTGAAGGTTCCCTCTAAACAAGTATCTAGATAGTCCTTGTAATATCCTGAAAGCCTTGCATAGAAATTATTAATAACAATATTCCTGGGGAGCTCATGAATGGGACATTTGAGCATTAGTGACTTCAATATCCCCCATGCTTGGGCAATACTTTCTCCATCATGAGGATGAAAATTATAAATATAATTCCTATCTTTATGAATTTCATGTGGAGGATAAAATTTAGAGTAAAAGAGAAATTCAAGTTCCTTCCAATCCAAATGATGAGGATCATCTACTAGCTCATACCACTCCCTTGCTTTGCCCTTAAGTGATAAAGAGAATAGCTTCCTCTTAAACTGGTTCATTGAAATACCTGCACACTTGAACAACCCGCATAATTCATGTATAAAGAGTAAATGATCACCAGGATGGACAGTTCCATCTCCAAAATAAGAGTTATTCATAACACATTCAACAATTTTTATAGGTATTTTAAAATGGATGCTTTCAGTATGTGGATTTAAAATATCACAAGTATCATTAGAATTACCACATATGGGAGATAAAGTATCATCAGAGCAAATTTTCTTCTTTAAAGCTGGGGAACTAAAAAGATCATTTTCACAAAAACTAACTTCCCCAAGCTTAGACATTTCCATAGCATTAGTAACAAAGGTGTTCAAAAGATTCATACTAATAACATTGCTATTAGCATGCAAAGAAAGTTCCATGGGTTTTTTAATTTTCTTTTCAGACAATTCGAGTTCTAACTTAGGAAAAATAATAAAAAGCTCTCTAATTTTTTTGTTGTTTTCCATTAAGCCTAACTAGTGAAAACAAGAAACAAAAAGACAAAATTGCAGAATCTAAAGGAAATAACTTCAAGCACTCACACCGGAGGATGTGAGTACCTTTTACCTTACCTCCCTGGCAACGGAGCCAGAAAATAGGCGTGAATACCTTTTACCTTACCTCCCCGGCAACGGCGCCAGAAAATAGCTTGATGTCTACGCACTTCTATTCTTGTAGACAGTTGTTGAGCCTCCAAGTGCAGAGGTTTGTAGAACAGCAACAAGTTTTCCCTTAAGTGGATCACCCAAGGTTTATCGAACTCAGGGAGGAAGTGGTCAAAGGTATTCCCGCTCAAGCAACCCTGCAATCAAGATACAAGAAGTCTCTTGTGTCCCCAACACACCCAATACACTTGTCAGGTGTATAGGTGCACTAGTTCGGCGAAGAGATAGTGAAATACAAGTGGTATAGATAATTATAAGTGGTAATGGTGATAGAGAATAACTTGATGGCGTGGAAGAGACTAAAAGCAAACTGAAATAAAGATGGAAGCAAGCAAACATGTAACAGATCTAATTGCAAATGGTGTATCAATGCTTAGAAACAAGGCCTAGGGATCATACTTTCACTAGTGAACACTCTCATATAAATATATTCTTCTTTATGATACTACGCTTAACTACTCTCTGGTTGGACACTCTAATCGATGGTAGGGTTATAACAGCACACCACAAAGTAAGTCTTTCCCATCTAGAAAACCCCACACTGTCACCTTGAGCACTAGATGGTTCCAACAAACACCACAATTTCACAAAGACATCCAACTCCAAATATAACTCATAACAAGTATTTGTAATCTCTAGCCTAAGTGCCACCATGGTGTGCACGCTGTCACTTTCACACACATGGGGAGAGCAGAGATCTATTAAAGCACTTGAGTAGCAGGGTAGATCTATAGATTACAAGCTCATGATCTCAACAAGATCATGCATAGAGAGAGATGAACACATAGCTACCGGTAGAACCCTTAGCCTCGAGAGAGAACTACTCCCTCCTCATCATGGGAATCAGCAATGGTGATGGAGATGGTGGTGGAGATCGATGGAGATGGCTTCGGGGGCACTTCCCCATCCGGCAGGGTGCCGGAATAGAGATTTTCTATCCCCCAAATCTCCTCTTCGGTGGTGGCGGTGCTGCGGAACTTTTCGTGGATTTCTGATTGACGATTTAGGGTTTATGCCTCGGGAGGCTCCTTATAGGCTAGAGGGCAAGGTCGGTGGGCGGCCAGGGTCCCACACCATGCCCTAGCCCGGCCTGGGGGGACCCGCGCCATGGGGTGGTGTGGCCACCCTGTGGCCCCTCTCCGACTCTCCTTCTGGCTCCAGGAGTCTTCCGGGAAAATATCAACTTTGGCTTTTGTCTAGTCCAATTCCGAGAATATTGATTTTCTGACTTTCCTGGAACCAAAACAACAAAAAACAGGCAACTGGCATTATGACACTTGTTAATAGGTTAGTCCAAGAAATCATATGAAAATTACTCCAAAGTGTGGACAAAACACAAGAAAGTAGATAAAACCAAGCATGGAACATCAAAAATTATGGATACATTTGCAATGTATCAGGCGTCATCTAAGGCTGAAGCTCTACAGGTTTGTGGCAGGACTGAGTAGAGATTTAACAACTACGACAACCGAGATAAGAGCAAGGACGACAAAGGTCATTCAAAGTCCAAGGGAAAAGATAAATTCTGCAAATATTATAAGAAATCTAATCATGTTATTGATGATTGTTGGAAGCTACAGAATAAGGAGAAAAAGAACGAAACTTACCTACTGAAAGATAAGTCTGAAGGTGCTGGTAAGGCTGTTGTTGTTTCTGGTGATAGTTCTGATGGTGAATGTTTAACCCTTTTTGATGCTTGTGCTTCTCGTGATGATGAATGGATACTTGATACTGTATGTTCATTTCATATTTGCTGTAACAAATATTGGTTTAGTTCATATGAGTTTGTGCAGACTAGAGATTTTGTGTGTGGGGGGAACGACAACCCATGCCATATTGTCGGCGTTGGATCTGTTAAGATCAGGACACATGATGGCGTGACACGTACGTTGACTGGGGTGAAGCACATACCAAGCATGGCCAGAAATTTGATCACCCTGAGTACCATGGACGTTGATGGATATAAGTACGCCATTGGGCGTAGATTGTTAAAGGTATCAAAAGGTTCTCTGATAAAGATGGTAGGTAATATTAATTCTGCTAAGTTATATGTTCTTAGAGGTAGCACTTTTCCTAGTATTGATGCTGATGTTACTTCTAATGATTCTGACGATTGTGGTAAAACAAATGTATAGCATATGTGTCTTGGGCATATGAGTGAACATGACATGGCAGAGTTAGTAAAGAGAGAGCTGATTGATGATTGCAACTTAGGTAAGTTTGAGTTATATGAGCACTGCGTTTTTGGTAAGTATAAAAGAGTTAAATTCAATACTTCCGTTCATACCACCAAAGGTATATTAGATTATGTGCGTGCTGATGTATGGTGATCTTTCCGTAAGACTTCTATTGGTGGTGCTAATTACATGCTTACTATTATTGATGACTATTCAAGTATAGTGTGGCCATATTTTCTGAAACATAAATCTGATGTTTTTGAAAATCAAACTGAAAAGAAGGTAAAGATACTACGTACTGACAATGGTATGGAATTTTTTTCTAATGAGTTTGAGGAGTTTTGCAGTAACGATGGTATGATCGGGCACCATACCATCCCTTACACTCCCTAGCAGAATGGCGTGGCTGAACGCATGAACAGAACCATCATATCGAGGGCTCGCTTTATGTTGTCCAATGCAGGTATGCATAGACGTTTCTAGGCTGAACAAGCCAACACAACATGCAACCTCATAAACAGGTCACCTTCTATTCCACTTGAGAAGAAAACTCCCATTGAGGTATGGTCAGATTCGTCTGCTGATTATTCACAATTGAGAGTTTTTGGTTGCACTACTTATACTCATGTTGATAATGGAAAGTTAGAGCCTAGAGCTGTTAAGTGCATATTTCTTGGTTATGGTTCAGGAATTAAGGCATATAAACTATGGAATCCTAAAACTAAAAATATTTTGTTGATTAGGAACATTATTTTTAATGAATCTGTTATGTATCATGACATCTTGCCATCAGATCCCTCTCATGTTGCTATTGGAGAGGAGGGAGTTAGTGTGCAGGTGGAACCACTACAAATAACTGTTGATAATAATGTTATGGTTGATGATACTCATGAGGAAAAATTGATGATCATGTTGTTCAGTACTCACCTTCTGTTTTGCAGCAACCACATGAGTCTATTGCTGCTAATAGACTGAGGCATAACATAGTTCCACCTCGTCGTTTAATTGAAGAGTGTAATCTTGATCATTATGCTTTGAGTTGTGCTAAATAGGTGGAGCATGATACTGAACCTGCTACATACAATGAAGTTGTTGCATCCGTTGACCACGAGAAGTGGGTTTCTTCTATGCAAGAAGAGATGCAATCGCTTGATAAAAATGACACATGGAAAGTTGTGCGTTTGCCAAAACAAAAGAAGGTCGGCCGCCGTAAGTGGATATATAAGTAGAAGGAAGGTTTGTCTCCTAATGAGCCTCCTAGGTTTAAGGCAAGGTTAGTAGCAAAAGGTTTCAGCCATATTCCAGGTATAGACTATAATGATGTTTTCTCTCCGGTTATGAAGCATAGTTCCATTCGTGGTTTCTTTTGGTAGGCATGATCTTGAGCTTGAGCAGCTAGATGTAAAGACTACTTTTCTGCATGGTGAACTAGAGGAGGAGATTTACATGGACCAACCTGAAGGGTTCATAGTTCCTGGAAAAGAGGATTTTGTGTGCAAATTGAAGAGGCCGTTTTATGGTTTGAAGCAATCTTCAAAACAGTGGTACAAAAGGTTTGATTCATTTATGATCTCACAAGGTTTTAAGAGATCTCAGTTTGATAGCCGTGTTCACATTAAGTTTGTCGATGGATCACCTATATACTTGCTGTTATATGTTGATGATATGTTAATTTCTTCCAAGAGCATGAAAGAAATCACTACTTTGAAGTCACACCTAAGTAGTGAATTTGAGATAAAAAATCTTGATGCTGCTAAGAAAATCCTAGGTATGGAAACTAAACGGGACAGAAAATCTAGGTTGTTATTTCTTAGTGCGCAAAGTTACGTTGAGAAAGTTCTTCAACGTTTTAATATGCATGATGCAAAGTCTGTTAGTACTCCCGTTGCTCCTCACTTTAAATTTTCAGCATTGCAATGTCCTAGTTCTGATGAAGATATTGAGTACATGTCACGAGTTCCTTATTCTAGTGTTGTTGGTTCCCTGATGTATGCCATGGTTTATTCTCGCCCTAATTTATCATATGCTATGAGTTTGGTGAGTCGTTACATGCCTAATCCTGGTAATGAACATTGAAAAGTTGTTCAGTGGATTTTCAGGTACCTCCGTGGCACATCAAATGCTTGCTTGAAGTTTGGAAGACTGGTGAGGGACTTGCAGGCTATGTGGGTTCAGATCTTGGTGCCTACTTCGGTAAGAGGACGTCTCTCACAGGTTATGTGTTCACGGTAGGTGGATATGCTGTGAGTTGGAAGGCAACGCTGCAACCAGTTGTTGCTCTATCTACAACCGAAGCACAATATATAGTTGTTGCTGAAGCTTGCAAAGAGTCTATTTGGTTGAAAGGTTTGTATGTTGAGCTTTGTCAGGATGATTCTTGCATTAACCTGTTATGTGACAGACAAAGTGCTATTTACCTTACTAAGGATCATATATTCCATGAGAGAACAAAGCACATTGATATCAAGTACCATTATGTTCGTGACGTTGTTGCACAAGGTACACTAAAGGCATGCAAGATAAGCACTCATGATAATCCTGCTAATATGATGACAAAGCTTGTTCCTGTTACTAAGTTTGAGCTATGCTCAAGCTTAGTTGGTATAACTGTTTAGCCCAAGTGGCTATTGGCGCTGAAAGTGTTTTCTTTGTTTCTTCAAGGAGATGATTATTGTTGATGCTACAAGAAGGAATTTGTCTCAAGATGGTGTTTGTTATATGTTGATCCAAATTCTACAAAGTAAAGGCCAACTTCTGACGGAGCGGAGCGAGACCCGTTGCCGGAGGCTTGGGCCGATACAAATCATTGATGACCAAGATTACCACCGTTATATATACCTCTTGTAAGCCGCCGGCTGGGATAAGTTGCATCTGTGAAAATCCCCGGCATTGTGTAAACACTTCCCGTTATAGTGAAGTTTTGCTAGCTGGCGTCCGTGGTTTTTTCCTCTCTTTGTTGGAGAGGTGTTTCCTCGTTAAATATGTGTCCCCTTTGCTGTAATTTCGTTTTCGTTTTTCGTTATTTACTTGTCGCAAAGCTAACACCATGAAAGCTAGATTTGATGCAGAGACCGTGTCGATCACGGACTACGTCAAGACCTCCATTTCCGTGGAGTTGGTGACGGCTCACCTAGACACAAATAACAAGTTCAATGGATTCCAGGTGTGGAAGCTGAATTTGGGCGCCAAGGTCAACGATCTACAAAACGCAGTCATCGATCTGCAGCTGTGATCGAGTTCTACGTTAGTGGGTGAATCGGCAACAACCCACTTCGGTGCTTCCCTCAACCAACAATTCTTGGTTGTTGCAGCAGCGAATGGTAGGGGGATTCATGGACAAGGCCACGACACAGTGGTGGACCTAGGATTTCATGAGAGGGTATGGCACATAAAAAACCATACATAATTTGATAACATCTATTCTTTTGCCATAACAAAATGTATGTCGAACAAAAAAATTATAGCATTTCAATATTTTCTATTTTAGTAAATTACACGTTTGGAATAATATAAACTAACAAAGACCGTATTTTGGCACCACAACATGACCAAGTCCAAATATATGAAAATTATAATAGAAAAGATATATATACATTGAATTTTTCGTAGCAATTTGCAAAAAATTGTATATTGCAGCTTGTTAATAAACAATTGGGATTTTATATATAGACAAAATTACAATTTTTCCGCAAATAAATCGCATGGAAGATACATTTGTGTTTTTTCACCAACAATATCAACAAGTGTCTGATTCCTAGTTGGTTAATGCTATATCAACCTAGCTACATATTAATATGACATAAGCAACAAAGGTAAGTAAAATAAAGAAATCAGGCTCAAATTGTAATACCCAAAAACAAAACAAAGTAGTGCGCTGACAGCCAAAGAAGCTAAATAAATGGCAAACTTGATCCCACGAGCTACAAGGCTGCTAGTAGCAACCATTGGCATAACCAAAGGGACTCAAACTTCTTCATGAATACATCTAGATGTTTCCCTATTAATACATATCTCATCGAATATTTTTTGTAACTTGTCTTTTATATAGACGTAATGTGCAATGCTAGGCATAGGATATGCCGGAGTATACCTGGCATACCCTGTGGGTCCGCCCCTGCCACGACATCGTTTACACCACCAAGGGGATTTCACCTGGAGTCCCAGTGGCTCCGATGGTGCCCTCGGTCACAGGTTGGTCAGATTTCTCAACTCGTATGCATGATCTCCATTCTAGTACTGCTATGTTTGTTAAAGTTTTTCACACATTAGGCCAAACACCACCGCCCTTGCTTTTCCTATTTTTTGGGGTGAAAATCCTCAGTTGTGGCACACCTTTTGTGAGCAGTACTTCACCATGTACCGTATTCATAAGTTCTATTGGGTTTCCATGGTGACCCTGAACTTTTAGGCATATGTCAGTATTTGGTTACATGCCATCATGTCGAAAGGTTTGGTCCTCTTTCTATGATCTTATTTGCACTTGTTTTGGTCGCGATCAACATGAGGCTCTGATTAGCCAATTTTATTCCATACACAAAACTTCATCTGTCCTGGAATATGCCGATCTTGTTGACGTATTATGATGCCATTAATGCCTTGTACGTTTGGCATGCGTCGTCGAGGGATTTGGGGGAGACATACGCGTTCTGGTGATTGTGCAGAGGCTGATTGATCTGAATATAGTAGTATAACTGGTGTTTGCATGAGAAAGAGGCAGCATGTCTTTTTACCTCTATCTGAAGGGCCGGCCTCGTCGTGGTGCTGTCCACCCAACATGTTCACACTAAACAGAGAAAATACAACTATTTAGTACAAAAATTCACAGAAAAATCCAGCATGACCTTGGATTGCCTGATTCTCACCGAAACGAAAATTAATCAACATTTCAGGGGAAAAAAGGGCAACTCAAATAAATTCCCTGCACACAATAAGTGCTTACATAGGCAAAAACAGATCTTCACAACCAGATCTGCACAAAAAAATATACCAGAACATGTACATCACAACCAAAATCAAGTTCCTCTCACAATTCACACATATATTCAGTTTTTTTATAGCAGTCACCACCACACCAATTCATGTACCCATGTATATGACTCTCTGCCATTTACAAGATCATTCGTGTAACCAGATCTTCAATTTTACTTACAGCAGCTTTTTGTATTTTGAATTTTCTACGTACACAAAGTTTTCAATTTTCCAAAACTCTCAACATGAAAAGTGTGCATATCTGAATCCTTCATCCACTGGTTCAAACCGCACCTAAATCAGACCACCGGAACTCTCAAAACCATCTTCTGAATTTTTGGTCATACACAAAACTTCTGAATTTTCTGTCATACAAAACTTTTTTATTAGTGGAAGCCAAATTAATTATTAGAAGGCAAATTTCTTTTTAGAACTAAGTAAGCTAGGTTAACTTCTCTTAGTCCAACACAAAAAGAGAGCCCTCTAATTAAGAGTTGCAAGACATTTAGATTTTGCATGATCGGTTAACAGTTAACTAAATAAGCTACTATTCTAGCTAGGTTAGCTTCTGGAATTAAAAAAAGACAACAATTGTTGTTACTTTTCTAGCTAGGTTAGCTTCTGGAATTAAAAAAGGACAACAGTCATCAGTTAACCTAAATTCCTACTCAAAGTTGTTACTTTTCTAGCTTTTAATTTTTTTACATATGCAAAACCTTTAGTGTAGCATCAATATGTACTTGATTAGTGCCCTAGCCGCCATGCAGGCTCTAGTGAGGAGGGAGCTTCAGGGGCACTTCTGCTCCCTACAGGTCTTGAGGTCGACTGTGGCGTATATGCCTCCAGTTCCCTGCTCTCAGCACCTTGGCACGGTAGTTCTTCCTTTATCGTGATAGACCACCTTGGACAAGTGAGGAACAAAATAGAGTTTGCTAGGTTCATGTGGGCCCCGAACTGGGTTAACTGCCTGCATCCTAGTACGACCAGCCATCGTGTTGGACGATCCACGACCTCGAACGTGCAATACTGATTGATGAAGTTCCCTATCTCGCCAAAGGTAACTGGGAGTGTGACCTCTTAGGTGTACTCAGTCTGTGTTGTTGGTCCCGATCTCCAGTTTGAACTAATCAATGGGGACCTGTAGGTACTCCAAAAACATAAAAATAATGGTAATCTTGATTGCGGTAGGATCCGCTATGCTTCGTTGTATACGTACGTTGGCGATATACAAGGAGACGATATACAAGGAGACGAGGAGTGAAGAGTAGGGGTGACCGTTCCGGGTTACCGGCTGAAGGACATGAGGCCGGGGAGCCTCCGTGGACCCGGCATGGCGGCTTGAGCTATGCTTCTATCGACCTGGCTCATCATCGACCTGGTCTAGAGGTGGTTCAACTCGTACGGAGGAGAATTTCGTTGGCTCAAGGGTTCCGATGGTTCCGTTTCCTCATCCTCATCCCTCACCGGGTTGACACGTGGCACTACACGCAAGGTTGTTGGTCCCTGATCAGCTTCGAATTCCATCCAACGATGTACCGTGCAACACAGGTTCTATCTGTGAGAGCTTGCCGTATGGTATCCGCACCACTTGTCCCTTTTTCACCACGCTGGCGACATACCCCCAGTGTAGGGTGTTGTTGCCCTTCCGCCTCATGATAAAATGTCCTGCCGTGGCTTGCTCTCTAACCGCTCGGTCCTCCCAGCGTGACCTGGCCCGACGACGGAGGAGCAGCGTCCTTTGTATCCTGTTCTCGTACTCCTCCAGGTTTTCTTCATGTGCGATATCCCTGTTCGAGACTTGGATGTTTTCACGGGTTGGGCCAGTTCCTGCCCCTCGAGTAGAGGTTTTGGTGTCCAGGAAAGCCGGACATCCTTTTACCGAGCACGAAGGAGGGATCTGAATCTGCCCCCATGAACTAGGCGGTTGTTTAGGTCTCCATCACGATGCACCGAGCCCCCATGCCCGTGACAGTGGCGTGCGCTAGTTGCTTGCGTATACCAGCATGTTGATGTACTACACCATTCCTCCATAGTTGTGTTCCCCATAGTTGCACTCCATGGTGGGCGGCCAAGACTCCCTGATGTCCATATGGCTATCCACACAGCGTGAGTCGCCGGATCCGTGCTCCATCCACTGGGCGCCGGGTGGGAAGAATCTTGGCGCCCTTCTCCCGAAGCTGAAAGATACCTCCAACCAAGATCCATGAGCTTCATGGCTTTCCCGACTATGCCCGTAGTGGTTCGGGTTGTCTAAAACCTCGTAGGCTCAGTGGTCCAGGCTCTCGGGCGTCATCGAGGTATATCCAATCAGCATGACGCGGGCTCCCCTTCCTGGCACGCCAACTGATGAAGGATAGTTGTTATGTCCCTCCGTAGTCTCACTTCCGAAGAACGGAAGACAATTTAATTTTTCGGCAATCGGCTCGTGTCAGCAGGTTTGGATCTCCAAAGTCAAAGAGAAAGATATATGTGTAATAGGGAGGATATCCTTAGACTTTATTCATAAGGTTATCAAGATATCGTACAATGTGTCTACAAGATTATCTCGGTGGGTTCATAATGACACCCGATGAGAGAGATGATTATGTATGACTAAGGCTATTGACTAAGACTTGGGCAAATATGACATGTCCTCTTCAGGTAAATGTCTTTAAGTATTTATAGGCTTGGATGGTGGTAGAGTCTTTCTTAGTCACGTTACGTCATCATCTTGTCTTGCACGTAATCTATATCTCTCATCTCCCCTAGATGCGTGTCTGGTCTTCGAGATCTCCAGAGAGCCGTGTTGCAGCCCCACAGGTTAGGTCGGTTGAGAGATTATAGATGCGGACCTTCAGGTCCTTGATAGCAGAAGTAGGCATGAGAAGGAATCGTGGAATATGACTCATGTGAGGTACATGCCTAAATCCACCCATCACCGACACTTGTGTTGTCATTTCTGTTGCGAGACTTCTGATTACAGTAGTGGTCTTTGTTATTTCTTTTTCTTCTTTTGTTTTTGCCTCTTTGCATCCTTTATGCCTAGACTTACTCTGGACATTTTGTTGTTGCAAAGGCTTGATGTAATTGGTACCATCTTGGTATTAATATATTTCCTTTATCGAAAAATAGATAAATAGCAATTCAGATTTGTAGTTCCCCCTTTTTGAATATGAAATCATTTCCAACCTCTCATGAAGCAAAAGTAAATTTAGAACCTCAATAAAATACTCAAGTATAGGGGTCTTTATATGCCAATTTCTACTATTATCAGACTAGACAAGTTCATCATTCATCCATAACAACAGATCCTCATAGTGCAGAGAAAAATCTAATTTAAAGGATATTAACAATGCATTTAGAACGAACTTCACAAACCAAATAGAACTCTATCTCTTTTTAGCATTTTACGGAAATAAAATTGTTGCTATCATCCCACGGGATCACTCCTCGTAGAAGTCCTCGTCTTCGTTCTCTTGGATCATCATGATCGAGCTGTCCTTGTCTTCTCAAGGTGGTACAAGGGACGATTTAGCTTCATATGCCCAAACACTGTGCTTGGACTGCCACTTTGCCACTTTTCAAAACCTGTGAGGTAGTCCTCTGACTAGCTAGCACATGGGACACATGTCTTGTTATCTTCTTTAATTAGTGGTCCAACCAAATATTTTAATGGAAAGACAATACACATGCACATATAACACAGTCCATTAATTAATTAGTTGATCAATTGCCAATAGGACGTACAGGTAATACACTATGCTAATCAATTGCCAATAGGACACGAGGAGTACCTAGACCTTTTAGCTAGCCATATTGGAGTATCCTGGTACTGTACTAGTGATGTGTGCGCCAGGTACTATGCTAATCAATTGCCAATAGGACACTTGATGCGAACGACTTACCTACAATCAGTACCTAGAACTTTTAGGTAACAATATTGGAGTATCATACATCTAATATTTAAGTCGACATGAGTGGGGGCACACGAAATTGACATGAGTGGGTACTAGCAAGGTCGACATGAGTGGGGGCACAACCGACAATTATCACACATCTAATATTTAAGTCAAGTCAGACACGTGGGTCTTACACCGGTGGTGGCGTTGCCTCCCGTAGATCCACAATCCCAATGTCACCTTATCCGGGGCGTTCACTTTTCTACGCGACGTGTGTTGGAATAATAGCACAGGAACATGAGAATGCCTCCCCGCCCGTTCACGGAGAATTTCTCTACTGCTTCCTCCGGCCATGGCTCGCATGGCTCGTGATGGTCTCTGTGTTCGCACGTCCGTTATTGGCAACACCGACGCATGCCTTCGTCCCCGGCGCGCTCCCGAGTTTGGCAAGCTCGGCAAGGCGTGTCGCCTACCTCGACTACTCCGGATCCAACTACGTCTACGTCAACTACTACGGCGATTCTCCACGCTCAACGACGACGTCGACCACAACATCACGATAACATAAACATCATCAATTTCATCAACGGCTACTACATCACCAACGGCATCATCGACCAAACAGGAGGTCCTAGGATCAAATCCTGGCCAACACAAGAAGTAAAAAACTGCGGCACTCCAAAACAAAGGTCACAATAGGCCAAAGGGCGAAAGAAATAGGGTGAGTGTTGAAATATATTGCCTAGCTCTTTTCATCAATTCGGGCTTTTGGTTGCGTTGATTAGTGCATGCAATTTAATATGGTATCAGAGCAGGAGGTCCAAGGATCAAATCCTGGCCAACGCAAAAATTAAAAAGAAATATTGCGTCTCTCTAAACATACGTCACAATAGGCCAAAGGGCGAAAGACGTAGGGTGTTTGTTAAAATATATCCCAGCCCTTTTCATCAGTTCACACTTTTGGTTGTGTTGGTTAGTGCATGCAATTCAATATGGTATCAGAGCAAGAGGTCCTAGGATTAAATCCTGGCCAACGCAAGAATTAAAAACAAATATTGTGTCTCCCCAAACAAACGTCACAATAGGTCACATGGCAAAGACGTAGGGTGAGTGTTGAAACAAATTGTCTAGCTCTTTCTATTAGTTCGGACTGTTAGTTGCGTTGGCTAGTGCATGCAATCCATTAGTCATAACCGGTTTAAAAGTCTTAGACAGTTCCAAACAAAAAAGCGTTGGTTTCTACTAGTGAGCGTTGAGCACCCTCCTCCACCACCGCGTTGGTACGTAGCCGGAGAAGATGGTGCATGAGCTACAGCCTGACGCACAACATAAAAAGAGAGCAGGCCGGCCACCTCCTGTTTGTTGCCTCTACTTTTGGCGGTTGGCTCATTCCTATCCCGCGCCGTGGTTGAAACGTCGTCATCTTCCGGTGGTGGTTGAAACATCGTCATCTTCCAGGCACCTGAACGTGGGTCGACAAGGGGTGAGTACCTTTCACTCACATGTCGCACGTGCAAAGAGAAGCCTGCCCGATGAATTTACTGTTATTTCATGAACGTGGATCTACAACTGTGCAGCTTCGGCCTGCGCCATATAGAAGACGACAACATTGGAAGGAATCCTGAGAAAAGTAGTATATATATGTGGTCCAATCCAATATATATAGAAAGGAAAACATGACAGTATCCAATCCAACACCCGGACCAAAAGGGTGTCGTCCAATTGGCTCTCTATATAGAGCCATTTTTGTCTACCGATAAGTTTCCAGCTAGCTACCACCTTCTGAATAATACTAGCTAGCTATGAAGGTAACGAGCGGCGTTCGCATGGTTACCGGCAACGGAGAGAATAGCTACGCTGCCAACTCAAGGCTCCAGGCTAGTATCCAATCCAACACCCGTGGCTTACCTCAAAGCCATGACTTTACAGTTATTTCATAAATGTATCTATGTGCAGGAGAAGGCCATTTTGGAGACAAGGACGCTGCTTCATAAGGCCATAGAAGAGATCTGCAGGTCTATCTCCGCCCACCCGAGCACGATCGTCGTCGTCGACCTCGGCTGCTCGTCTGGTCCAAAGTCCAAACACACTAGGCTTCGTCTCGGAGGTGCTCAATGCGATCCGCACCTATAGTCAGAATTCCGAAGATGCTGCTGCTACGGAGGTGCAGTTCTTCCTGAATGACCTGCCAGGGAATGACTTCAACCTCCTCTTCCGGTCACTTGAGCACTACGACAATCTCGACGGCGGGAAGGAAATACCTTCTTACTATGTCGCAGGGCTGCCGGGATCATACTATAGGAACCTTTTCCCTAGCGGGAGCGTCCATCTATTCCACTCCTCATACTCCCTCCATTGGCGCTCTAAGGTACCCATGCACATAGCCGGAATTTTTTTTCTGCATCTTCCGTAGAAATTAGTCATTACTCATTACTCATTTTTTGTTCCCAACGGTTTAAAGATCAGCAAAAACAAACATATATATAAGATTACTAGAAAAGAAGAAAAATACCAAAACAAGCTAGATTGCTAGTTTAGATTGTTATGCACCGAGAGAATACAATCAGGGCTTTCAAGCTGCTAACTAAGAATTTGGGAAACCAAAAAAAAAAAAATCTGGGCGGCAACTTTGAAAAGAATATGAGTCAAGGTTTTCGTTATTGAGTTGGGGTTCTTCCCTGAGTTGGCGCATGATATATTGTTACCATGGTTACCGAGAAATCCCGGATACCATAAAAATTTAAACCCAAGTTTAAAATTAAAATTTATAATTTAAAATCAGATTTTGAAAATGTTCAGATTTTGTACAAGTTTAAATTTAGAAAATATTCATCGGAAGACCCAGGTCACCTCCACGCGTGATGGACACAATCCATTCCACAGTGAGCGGGATACAGGGATTGCCAACGCTTTGGAGGGCAGCATAAACGGAAGGCCTAGGTCGGGACTCAATGCATAGTCAATTGTTTTACTTCTGCAAAACACCTAGGCCGGCCACGATCCAGTTCAGCCCCTGCGCGCTGGCCTTTCCAGGCAATGTGATAAGGGTAGTACACTAGTACTACACGTCTCCGGAATAATTCCTCAATATCCCCCGGTCTCCTAGGCCACGCGTGTCCCAAAAAATGTCCATTAATCCCTCTTTTGCTGATCTGCTTTTACTATAAACTTGCCGCTTTTGCTACACGTGGCAAAAACGGTTTGTCCATGAGACAAAAATATAAAAAGATAGATATCGTCGGAGTTTCTACGGAGACTATGTGGCAAAAAAATTATGCTAATGTAGCAAATCCGACTTTGTCGGAGACTCGCCGGAGAGATCTCGCCAGGGACCTTGTAGCAAAATCTTTACGCTATTGTGGAGCAAAATCACAAAACGGTTGTAGCCAAAAAACATGCTAATGTAGCAAAGAAACGTCCTTGCCGTAGACTTTTGCCAGGGACCTCGCCGGAGAACTCGCCAGACATGTCGTAGCAAAAAAACTACACTATTGTAGCAAGACCGTACAACGGTTTGTAGCAAAAAACATATTGCGTCCTTGTACAACGCCGGCGGTGCTCCATGGGAAACGTACAAAAATATTGAAGCACTTCGAGGACATCAAAGTAGCAACCCAAATACGACTATGTAGCAAGAGAAATATCTAAAAGTAGCAACCGACATCGCTAGTCTTAGCAACCACCGTAGCCCATCGTAGCAACCACCATCACCGGTCGCAGCAACCATCGTCGCCGCTTGTAGCATCAGCGTCCCGCAACCCCATGGGATCCTGCCGATGTGCGCCCCAATGGCTGGAGCTCGTAGACCGCGTTGGCCCAATCCATAGATAGTCGTTTTCGGGAGTCGTGTCGTCCTCGACGCGTTGCCCAAAGTCGAGCACCATGGGGTCGTGGATGGATCACCATGGCCTCCACGGGAAGCAAAGCCAGCTTCCACAGGGAGCACCGCCGACGCCCCTGTGTGCTAGGCCGCCGTTCCCTCGCAGGAGCAGCACCACAACCTCGGAGAAGCAGCGTCCTGAGGGGTCGGCGGCGGCAGCACGTGCTTGGATGAGGACAACGCGAAGAGGCGGGGGCGCGTGCTTGGGTGGCGGCAGCGCGGAGAGGCGGGGGCGCATTAATGGGAAGCAGGGGCGCTGAATAGGGAAGACGCCATGGATGTGCTGGGGAAGAGATAAGGAGGCGGGGGAGTGTTGGTGGTGGGGCCTAGAGGAGGGGCGCGTTTACAGGAGTTGTCCGTATGACCTAGAGGATGGACGTGAAAATATCCCCTGGGGGAGCCCAATCATTTCCCATGTGATAAGTACTCTATCTATTGTTAGAGTTTCAGTTAGTCTTTTTCGGGTAATTAACATACTTCCTCCGTCTGAAAATAAGTGACTTAGAATCTATACAAATAGAAGTCACTAATTTCTGGAGGGAGGTAGTATCATTTTAGGACTCGCCAACTCAAGCATTGGTCTGATTATATGGATGAAGGGAACATTTTAGGTATTGGATTGAATCAAATATTTGTACAGTTCATATTTTAGGTGGTAGGTACATCCATATTTCAATCAATCGAATCTAAAACTTGCCTTCGGCACACACGAAAATACAACTCAATGATCAAATCTTTTTACCAAACCATCTATCTATTATATACTAAAAGCAATATACGAGTTTTTACAGAGGCACCACATTAATCCATACCATCTGAATTTTTTTAATAATTAGATTTAAAATTAGTGGTTAGGATTTAACGAATACGGAGTGTATGTACTCTCACGTTTAATATACCACATAGATGAGTAAAATACTACTTGTATAGGTGTCCATATTGAAACTTGGACTCCCGTATGTAATAGCCATCGAGTATGTTCAACAAATTAAGTACCTTCGGAAATAAGATGTACACATCTATCTAACCGAGTCCGTTTGAAAATAAAATAGTACGCCAACAAGTTAGCCGAGTTTGTTTAAGAATAGACCGGTTGTACTTCAGATATGTCCCATACTTTCCTATGAAACCTGGAAGCCAGTCGAGTCTATGAAAATAAAAGGAACGGACCAGCTAGCTAACCGAGCCCGTTTGCATAAGAAAACATACAATAGCTTTTGTTTTCATATTTTACTATTGTGGTCATCTTTAGGGTCTTAGTTTTAGGTGCGATTATGCGGCACCGTCTGGTTAATTGAAATTTTGTTACCAGTAAAAAAAGAGATTTTGGCGCAATGTTGTCTATGTAACACGTCCTAGGTTGCTATACAACTTCTACGGCCCCGACAATGTCCGGAACATTTGTTATGATTTTAGTTGTGTTCAGCAGCAAAGTTGGTACACTATTATAAATATATTATGGTTTCTCAAATTTCAATGATTTTAAATGTTTGAGGTTTCAACATTAGTAAAAAACTGCATTTTTCAATGTGCTGCAGGGCATTTGCATTATATTAAAAGTGCTCTGCACCTCCTTTTCAAAACAAAATTGTAGTATTTGTTGGCTAGGCATGTAAATATGATGGTTTTACAATATTTTGGTTTTGGTAACACTCCCTGCCAATTACGAGCATTAAACTGATAATAAAATAAATTGTAAATGATCCTTATATAGTTGAGTGTGCAGATCTATGCATGTGCAAAGATAGGCAAAAGACATCTCCTTTTTAAATTTGCGTAGAAACCATAAAAACATATACATATATTTTGAAAGTCAAGCGGCAGGCTGCAATATCGAACTCTTTGAACATTAATAGAGAAACTACAACATCTGACTAACTATGTTTAAGTTTAAGTATATGGTTCATATACACTTAGATCTCATCATTTATTATTTAAAAATGTAAATATTACTAAATCAATCTATGTACCCTAGAAATTATCGACTTGATCTATTATACATTACTATTAGAATTAGAGCGGAAATAAGAGGTACTCGAAAGTTCATGGAAACCCCCTTTTTATCTTAATTAATATATATCTCTAAGTATCATGACTTATTGGAAGTAATTATCGACTTCTTTTATCATGATATTCTATAAATGTATTCTAATTGGAAGTAATAGATTTTGAAAGTGTACCAAAATGTATGTATAACAACCAAAAATATCTATACATATATAAAACATCCCATTTTCTCGTGGATACAAATTATTAGCTCGAGTACACGTAAAACTAATATCATGACTAATGATAACACACCAATCAAATATAATTCATTGGATGGATACAATTGATATATGTAACTTTTATGTTGGTCCTATATAAATTAAAAATAGGCCCCACGCCCTTATGGGCATCAACGGAGCATCATGTGAGAATTGATGCTTTCTGAAGCTGAAGGCTTGAAATTTTAAAAAATTGGTGTGCGCACAGTTTGTGCAAGAGTGTGTGTAGCTCCCTTTTGAGGAAAGACTTGAAACTGAAAAGTGAGTATTTATTAAACTCTTTTACAAAGAGAAAAGCAAAATTTTACATGCATAGAGAAAAATTATACACCTACATTACCAAGAGGGTAAGACGAGATATCTTTACAACTTAGTGTATTGTGAGGTGAATTCATTTATATAGTTAATGTTTGGTATCCACATCACAAATTTAGACAATAATTATTTATTTAGAAATTGTTCTGGTGTATATTATTTGGTCTATATGATTACACCCGTAAATTATTTTCCGTGTATTTTCTATGATTTACTGAAGTTAAAATAAGAGCATTGATCATTCAATCACATAATAAAATTGAACACATATTAAGAGGCTAGAACTATGTTATCAAAGATGTGTATTCATGTTACATGGAACAACAAACAAAAGCCGAGTGTCTATAAACAATGAATTGCATATTGAGATAACATGAAAATATAACAATACATACTTACGAAAACACTATATCAAATTATATGACCTGATGAAAAAAATCACATACTTATCTAACTTTAAATAGCGACGTTTAAACTTTTAATGGATCCAATCATTGTTTTTACTTATAAAAATCTAACTTTATATTTATCTTTTTATATGATCATAATCTTAATACGCAAAATAATGTAAAAGTTGGGCCATTGAACTTTGTTAATGTCTCTAAGGTTTTTGCTCTGTCTGGCCATTCAAGTTTAGTTAAATAAAATATTCTAGAACCATGTTATTTCAATGTCTGGACAAAAGACAAAGAAGGTTTTGTAGAACCACAGTTTGTCAAGAAAGTGGTCTGGACCACTTTCTTTAATACAGTGAACAAAAATCATTTTTTGCATAACCATGGTATTGTAGTGTAGTTAAACACCTCAAAGTATTGAAAACTGAAGCTTTTTTGGAAAACATGGTATTTCAAGATACTTTGGAAATACTTTGCATTCAAACGGAGCCTTCACTGAAACTACATAAGTAGTCGGGAGGAAGAAACATAGACCAAGATAACAACTCTACCCGTTTAATTTGGATGAACTATTGAGGATGGTGAATTATTTTTATTTAAGTTCATCAAGAAAATTTATCGATGTTATAAGCTCTCATAGTGATATCACATGACACATAGTTTTACTACTGAACTAATATTATATACGAACAATACACATGTGTGTTTTGAAAGATGGTGCAATAATTTCTAGCCGACAAATCGAAGTTGGTTAAAACTACCACTCTCATATGTCATACTCTATTAATCATCTTATTTTTTATATTCTTAGATCCTTGTATTATTTTTATAATGAAATATAATATCAATGAAATCATAAATCTATTTATCACAAGCTTTCTACCCATTAAAGATGGTTCCCTTGCATTTGTGAGGGCCACCGTGCTAGTTAAGTGAATAATGACTTTATCCATGAAAAAATAGTAGTACACCTATAATTTAATATGCAAAGGGCATTTATACCACTGTATGTAATTTTGTATACTAGTATCTCATTTATGATAATTAATTATCTAGGTCCCTGAGGAGATCTCAAGTTGCACTCATCTAAATGAAGGCAACATCTACATTGGAAAGACTACACCAACTATTGTGGTTAAGTTGTTTCAAGAACAATTCAACCATGATTTTGAGTTGTTCCTTACATTACGTTTTAGAGAGCTTGTACGTGGAGGCCAAATGGTACTAACATTTCTTGGCCGAAAGACTGACGAAATGTTGATGCATGGGGAAGTAGGCACAGCTTATGAATTGGTTGCCAAATCTCTCAGATCTCTTGTACAAAAGGTACACACATGTTATGAAAAGCTTTTTTCCAGTAACTATTGCTCCATTTAATTCACACTTTATAAAAATACACCATTGCTTTCAAATGATTTCGTTACAATGAATTTCAATGGTAAAAAAGGAAGAAAAATTCCTCAAAAAAGACTAATTCTCGTTTGTTATATCATACCTAAAGTATTATTATGGTGTATCGGCATATAGGGTCGTGTGCTGAAGGAGAAATTGGACTCATTCAATGTGCCCTACTATGTACCGTCGGTTAAAGAGGTGAAGGCATTGATCAACAAGAATAGTCTCTATGATATTGAGCACATTGGACTCTTTGAATCAAACTGGGATCCTCAAGATGACTCCGAAAGTGATAGCGTACTTGACTCTGCGAAAAGTGGGGCAAATGTCACCAAGTGCATCAGGGCTGTGTTGGAGCCCCTCATCGCAGACCACTTCGGCAAAGAAATTGTTGAGGAACTATTCATTGTGTATGCCTCGAATGTGGCAAAGCATCTTGAGAAAGCCAAGGCCAAGTATCCCATCATCATTGTTTCCTTAAAGAAGCCCCTGGATTGAATCGTCTACATATATAGCTCAATTTGTCTTGTGCTATATATGTTTAGTATTAATAGTGGGACGCCTAAAAATCTTAAATATCTTTTTTGTGCTATATATGTTAAGTATTAATAGTCGTACATAATAATGCCCTAAGGACCTTTATAGATAATGGTTAAATTTTCTACCAAACCATGATTATGAGTACTAATTAGGTACAATGCAATGGCATCCTCAATAACTTTACTATTGAAATCACTAGATAATTATGGAAGGTAAAATTTCAAACGAGATAATGAGTGAGAGTCATATACTATAGATGCATGCATGGGAGTAGTTGAAACAAAGAAGAGTCTTGTCTATTCTTCATCCAGCCCCGACTGCTACTGTGTCTGAGAATGGCGGCAGGCAAGGTGAAAGACCATAATAATGTGGCCAAATGGGGTTGTGAAAATAGACGTTTTTAAAACTATTACAGAATTGGAAAGGATCGGAATTAAACTAATGTTTATTATTCAAGCACACAACCTAAATAAGCTACGATCAACTATGTGTATCAACAACAACTAGAGCTAATCAAGATATCACAAGATATATATCACGTGATAAAATACATATATAAATTTCTTCAAGCTTGAAGACAAATGCAAGGAAATAAATTTGGACATCGAGATCACCAAGGAAAGTAGAGATGAAGATGTATTTGGTTGTTCACTTACTGATATTGGACACTGGAGACTTCAACGAGGCCTCTGCGGCCCGCTTCTCTAGCCCGAAAATGCTCGATCCTGGGAACAGTATGCCTCTAGAAGTTATGTCCCGAGTTCTTCCTTCTCAGCATTTGTAGCCGTCTTCCAGGCTTTCTCAGTCTCTTTACTACAAGATCCAGGTCGGTACATGGCTTTTTTTATGACTCACACCTAAAGAAATCAGGGATCCGTGACGTTTTGTGCCATTTTGTCACGCCGCGCTCAAAGTACCTGAAGTCCAGTTATTCACAATGTTCCTGGATTTTGTCGTGGCAAATTCAGGATTTCTTCTCAGGAAAATTTGTTCTGGATTTTGTCATGGCAAATTCATTGTGGATTCCGTAATTGGATGGATGAAGTGTGTTTATATTGCTCGGAATTCATAGTATGTTCTTGTATACAACTATGCATACGAAATCTATATATGTTCTGCGTAAGATTATTCTTGAATTCCCTGCGAGCCTCTATGTGTTCCAGGATATCCGATATACTCTGCTGCGTGCTTTATCGAGGGGGTGGAGGGCCCGCAGCAAAAGGGTTGCCGCACTCATCTTCCCGGTGGATCAACGTCTTTGGTCATCGTCATCTAGGGCGAAAACAACCAGCGCATAGGTGGTGGCAGCACTCTGGCGGTGGGTAACAAGGCATCTCTAGGCAGCTGTGTGCACACCACAAGTGCCATGATAGTGGCTTATCGGTATGGTGCTACCAACTCACGATAAGGGACATGTGCGGACACCAACCACGGCACGAACATCCTCTGGTACCATGTGTGCCACGGCGTATAATTGGCCGCCGCGACAAAATGGTGTCGCGACAGCTCATCCGCCGCATAACCAACTATTGCCGGTTCTTTTCGCTTATGCTGCCCCAAAAATCCACCGGGTATGGGGGTATTTTTGTGGTGAAATAGAGAGGGACAGGGATCAGATCCCACCCACTACCAGGGGCAGGTTAAACCTAGCGACCCCAGCGCTACGGTTCCCGGACGAAGGAGGAGGCGGCAATGCTGGAGATCTGACACTGGAAGGAGATGGGACCGAGAAAGAACACGGCGGCCAAACATGGAGACAAGGAGAAGGGCTTGGATGGGTGAGCAGCGAGGGAGCCACCGCCATTACCGCCGCGCCCTCCCCACCTTCCAATGGAACGTCTGAATCAAAACGAGGGGCAGGACACCGACGTCTACCCTTGCCACTAGGCGTGAACTTGCTCCGCACGGGCCGATACCGCTGCCATGCTGGGGCACGCTCCCATGAGGGGAGGATGAAATAATCGAGAGTCGCTTGCGCAGGACCGGATCTTGCCACCGTCGCCGCCTCCGCTCTGGAGGTGGTCACTTCTTCCTCATCTGAGCTTTCCCCGGCCAAGCTCCAAAAGCGCGATCCGGAGCAGGGAGTGCGCGGGACTGGGGCCGGGCGAGAAGGGAAGGAATGGACGCACCATTGAGCGCGCCTCAACACCGGGGAGCGGAGCCGTTAGGCACATCTTTCTTCGGCTGAGCTAGAGCATTCTTCGTGAATCTTTGTGTTTTGATTTCCCGTCTCCTGCCTCAGCGTCTAAGGGCATGTAAATGGTAAAGAAGGAGAGTTTTCTCTTAGCCTCCAGATCACATAGAGAAGGCTATAAAATTAACTCATACAAGGCATCAACTTTTATTGTCGTATCTAACAATTCATATGAATTGACTGAATTTAGTAAAAGTATATGTTTATATAAGAAAAGACATATGGTACAATGAAGAAAATAGTTCTCTCTTATTTTATAAGAGATCATGTCTTAGCTAAGGGAAGACAATGTTTTCTTTCTTAATTCTTTCTTCTCCAACTTAGCAAAAATATGAGTGGTAAGTCTAAAAGAAGGCTGATGGCTTTCCATTGTACATCTCCTAGAGCAACTGCAATAGCTGAGCTAAATTTTAGCATGTGTTCGATGCCTGTTTAGTGAGCGCTGCTGGCTGCCGTTGCACCTGGCGCTATATTTTGCAGCGCGCAACAAGCAACGATTCACTTGGCGCTGTAAAATACAACGTGCGCGACCGGCAGGCGCTTGAATCGTGAACCAAAATATGTACAAATAAACAAAACATTGCAAATTTCAACATAACATATTCCAATTTCTTGGCATAGTTCAAAAGCAAAGCATAATTTGATAAAACCAAATTCAACACAACACAAACACATCGAATAAGAACATCAAGTATCAACATCATCATACACCTCATTGCCATCTTCATTTCACACTTCATCTTCATGTGAAACTTGCACGGTGTTGACATGAACCGTTGAATCTCCATATGCATCACTCTTAGCAGGCCTGGGAGCAACCATGGAGGCCATGAACCAACCCGGTGGTGCTCTCATGCCACTCATGCCTCCAAAGCCACTCATCGGTGTTTTCTCCCATGGCTTTCATCCCTCCGTAGCCACCCATGCTGTCATAGCCCCTGAAGCCACGCATGGGTGGAGCTCCCATGCCACCCGTACCACCGTAGCATCCAAAGAAACTCATCAGTGGAGTTCCCATGCCTCCATAGACGTTGTAGCAGGCGGCAGTGGTGGGATGGCGCCCGAGCCGTTCGATGGCCGTGGCGACGTGAACATACCGCAGACGACGATGGTGCTCGCAGCGGTGATGCTATGGGTTGCGGTGGCGGAGCGCTAAGGTCGATGGAGTAGGAAGGGGTCGGAGGAGCGTTGGTGTAGCCGTCCATCGGCGGTGACTGCGCGAGAGTCGGGGCGGCCGCGCGCGGATTTTTCAGGGTGGAAATTGCGAGTTCGCGCGCGTGGTCGAGTTTTTCCGCGCGCTTGAGGGCGAGCGCCAGATATACAGCATGCGATAGCGCAAATTGCCGCGCGCTGAATTTTTTCTGCGTGCGCTATTTTATAGCGTCTGCTGGAGCACCCGATTCCGCCTGCCGCGCGCTAAATCAACCTTTTTTTAAGAAAAACAGGGATAGGGATCCCCAGTTCCATTGATAGCTCAATGAAACCTAAAACAACCACTGCCGAGTCGCAAGCGTCTAGATACATCCGAAGACACTGAGAGAAAGCTAGTTTTGTTACAACTGAAACTTAAAAACTAGAAGAACGGAAAACAAAGTAAAACAGGCTTTTTAAAACATAAGCTGTAAGCTTTTTCAGGCTGATCCATCCACCCAGGGGACCCTCCTCTTGGAGAGAGGCCAACACTGAGTCCAGAGTGAAAGTAGGAGTGGCCCAGGTGCCTTGGCTCGCTTGCTTTTTGCTTCCGATGAGAGGCCACAGCCATCAGGAATCAGCCACATGTTATCATTGGTAGCTCCCGCACCAGCAGAGCGATCTGGGTGCAGAACAGATCCACCTGGGGCAACATATGTTCTTTGAAGAACAACATCCATTTCTTCACCATGGCTAAGATCAAATGCTAAACCTGATAAACATTTAACCATGGTTGACCATGAAAAATCATACCATTTCTTGTTTTCCACAACCCCCACATGGCTACAGCACAAACAGAATTCAACACTTCATGATTATTATTCGCCACCCAAAATCTTGCAATGGAGATGTAATTACTGCCCAGACTCACCCCAAAAAAGGAAGAGATAACATGCCAAATTTGCTTAGCTACAATGCATTGAAAGAAAAGATGATCAATGGATTCTAGCACGTTACAAAAAATGCAGTCTTCAGGTTTTTTTAGATGCCTCCTTTTCAAATTATCTCTGGTCATAAGCTTGTTTTGGGCCAGCAACTAGAGAAAGATGTGAATCCTTGGGGGAACATGAAGTTGCCATACAGTAGGGAAAAAACAGGTTGACCCCCCCCCCCCCCCCCCAAATTAATAATAGCATATAGAGAGGAGGTGGAATAAACTCCATCACTCTCATACTACCAAAGAAGACAATCCTCGCCCTCAGAAAAGACAATGCTAGAGGAAATTGCTTCTAACTCATACCATTTTTGCAATAATTTAGCATTAAAGATTCTTCTAAGCGATAGCTTTAATTGGAGCCATCCCAAATTTTCTCAACAGTTTTACCATGCTCATTGCAAATAACATAAATATCAAAGAATTGGACGGCAAGAGGGGAGTTGCCCACCCAGGTGTCCTCACAGAACCTAATTGTAGCCCCATTACCTATCTTCCATCTATAACCAAACTTGACATTTCTCACAGCCCACATAAAGCCTTTCCAAAACTGTGAGACCCTAGAAATAGAGCTGCCGAAAATGTTGGGAGATTGTTGTGCTATACTTAGCATCCACAATATTCCTCCAGATTTCCCCCCATCTTTTGTATATCTCTTAAGCCAAGAAGCTAAGAGACAGAGGTTAACATTCCCCAAATCAGGGATCCCCAAACCTCCCTCAGACTTGCTTTTGCAAATAAGTTTCCAATTGGCCAAATGCAACTTCCTATGACCCTCAAAATCATTCCACAAACAATTTTGCCATTTGAGAGTTGATTAGATCTAAGGCCCATTTAGGAAACTTAAAGAAAGAGAGGAGATAGATGGGAATACTAGCTAAGCAAGCTCTGATAAGGCTCAATCTAGCAGCATAAGAAAGAAGTTTACCCCTCCAACCTGCAATTATTTTAAGGATTTTATCAATCAAAGGTTGGATGTCCTCTCTCCTCAACTTATCATAGTGGAGGGGAATACCTAGGTATTTTATAGGGAAACATCCCCTCGCACACCCAAGGACCTCTGCAAAAATGGGAATCTCCTCTTCCTCTAGGCCTAAAGGAATTAACTCACTTTGATTATAATTAATTCTCATCCTAGAAACCTGTTCAAAGCAGGTAAGGACCCATTTCAAATTTGTAGCCATGGATGGGCTGCTTTCAGAAAAGAGAATGGTATCATCTGCATATTGTAAGCAGATGACCCCACTAGGGAACAAATCTGAACAAAGACCCCTAATCAAGTTTGCAGCAGAGGCTTTAATCATCATCCTGGTAAGAACATCTACTAATTTATTAAATAGAAGGGGTGAAAAAGGGCCCCCCTTGCCTCAACCCTTTGCTGCTAGTAAAGAAATTGCCAATGCAATTGTTCATTTTAACTCCTATAGAGCCATTCTGAGTGATGTTTTTGACACAACCCACTACTAAGGGACAAAACCCCCTTTTAACTAGCAGGCCAAGGAGGAAGTCCATATCAAAGGCTTTCTCTTAGTCAAGTTTAATCACCAAACCTTTTGTCTTATTATGCACAATAGAGTGGATGATTTCATGAGAAGTGACAACACTCTCAAGCATAAATCTACCTTTAATAAAGGCACACTGATTGTTTGCAGTAATATGATCCATGATCAAGGAAAAAATATTGGTAAGAACCTTAGTGAAAATTTTGAAACTACAATTTAGCAAACTGTTAGGTCTAAACATCTTCATTCTATTTGCATTATCTTCTTTAGGGATAAAAGTGAGAATAGAAAAATTAAGCATAAAATGTCCAGTTTGCCAGCATGGAAATCTGCAAACATAGGCATAATATCACTCTTAATCACATCCCAAAATTTTTGGTAAAAAAGAAAAGGAAGCCCATCAGGCCCTGGGGCTCCATCAGCATAAGAACCAAAAAAAGCCTCCCTGACTTCATTTTCAGTAAAAGGAGCACTAAGCATCAAATTTTGGTCCTCGGTGATCCTTTCCTGGGGTGTGAAAAACTCATTTTGAAGTGAGAAACCAGAAGGGTCCTCCGTTTTAAACAAGTCTTTATAAAAGGAGGTAGCTAGTTCCAGCATATCTTTTTCCTCAGTAATAGTCCCATCAGGACCTTCTAAGGAGTGGACCAGCATCTTTCTCCTCCTTTGATTTGCTACAACATGAAAATAGACTGTATTCATATCCCCCTCTAAAATATCCCTATCTCTAGACCTCTGTTTGGCTTTAACTTCTTCTTTGAGCTAGAGGTTATTCATCTCAGCATAGATCTGCTTGAGCCTCAACTGCTCCTCAGCAGAAAGCTCCCTAGTCTCTGCTTTGATGTCAAGAGTATCATACTCCTCCATCAAATTATTTTAACCTTCTAAGCTCAGCTTCAATATTTAAGCTCCATCCTTGACTATTTTTCCTAAACCTTCTAGTTTTTTCTTGCCAGATGTCCATGGGAGATTTGCTTTTTACAAGCATATCCCAGTTCTTTCTGACAAGGTCAAAGAAATCAGCCCTCATCAACCACCATTTCTCAAATCTATATATGGCGGCCTTAGGGTGTGCCTCTTCCCCTGATTCCCACAGAATAGGGGTGTGGTCACTACCAAGCCTCGGTAAAGCCCTAACAGAAGCAAGAGGGAAAATGGCATCTAACTCTACATTACAGAAAACCCTGTCAATGTTTGACATAATCAGGTTCTCTTGATTATTCCCCCAGGTAAACCTTCTACCACTTAGTCTGACCTCCAGCAGACTCCAAATCTCAACCCACTCATTAAACTTATCACTCCATCTATGGTCAATTACTCCATTACTCTTGTTAGTTTGAAATCTGACAAGATTAAAGTCTCCCCCAATTATGGTATGTCCCTTATAATCAATAAAGAGACCATGAAGCTCAGAAATAAAAGCATCTTTCCTATCTTCATAAGAAGAGCCATACACAACAACTACTCTTAAAACTAGACATGTGGTTTTAAGCTTGATAATGGCAGACTGAGAAAACCTTACATTCCTAGCTAGGAATTTCAAAACAATCTGAGTCCACACCCAGAAAAATGTCTCCTGCAGAGCCGGTTGCTGGAAGGGCTTTCCACTCAAAAAATTTGTTCCCAACAGGGATTTCAAATAACTAATAGTTTCTTTTTAGTTTCCTGAAAACCTAAGATCTTAGCATGTGTTTTATTTATTAAATCAATGATGGCTTATTTTCTACATTTAGCCTGGATACCTCTAGGGTTCCAAAAGCAACAGTTCATTTATACTTTCCTATCTTGGGGTGCTTCCCCCGCCTATTTTTAAGTGAGCCAACAACATACCAGGTTTTTTCATCATCAAAAGGGTCCACCCAGTCCTCATCCAACAGATGGTCTAGAGAGGCAACCTGAGCAACATCTTCCCCCCCCCCTAAAAAGGTCCTCAAAAGCTACAGTGTTGTTAGACTGCTGATGACCCACAAGTATAGGGGGTGTATCGCAGTATTTTCGATAAGTAAGAGTGTCGAACCCAACGAGGAGCAGAAGGTGCTGGCTAGTGGTATGGATCAGGAATTCTCTGCAAATACTTAGCAAACGTATTTTTAGGGGTTTTTGATAAAGCAAGTAAACAAAGTACGAGTAAATAAAAGGCAGTAGGAATAAATGCAGCAAGTGGCCCAATCCTTTATGCAGCAAAGGACAAGCCGGTTGTATTTCTTAAGATGACCAAACATTCTCGAGGACACATGGGAAGACTGTCAAGTGCTTTCGCTTCATATAGTTGATTAATCTTCTTTAGCTTGCTAAGTGTTGTGTGGGTGAACCTGTGCTAATGTACCGCCCCATCCAAGACTAATACATACTTGTGATTATACCCCTTGCAAACATCCGTAAGTACAAGAAAGTAATTAAGGTAGAAACCTAACCACAGCTTTAAACTCTAAGACCCTTACGTCCCTTGTGCAATGGTTTCCTAACGGGGGTTCAGGTTTCTGTCACTCCGGCAACCCCTACGATTAGTAGCCAAATACACAATGCATTCCCCTAGGCCCATATAGGTGAAGTGTCATGTAGTCGACGTTCACATGACACCACTAGAAGAAGTACACCACAACTTAAATAACAATCTATTGAATCTTTCTCAATGCAACTCCACTACTAACAGCAAGACTTCTCCCATGTCCTCAAGAACAAAACGAACTACTCACAAGACATCATATGGATCATGATCAGAGATGGAATAATGATGTATAACAATCTGAACATAAACAATAATTCAACGGTTCACTCAATAGCATCAACTACAAAGAGTAATCAACACCGGGAAAGTTTCCCCTATGAACTATGCAAGATTCAACGCAATTGTTACAGCAATATGGAGATGGTGATGAGGGAGCTGAAGGTGATGATGGTGGTGATGATGATGATCCCGATGAAGTCTAGCTTGATGGTGGTGTTGATGGCGACGATCTCCCCTCTCCGGGAAGGAATTCCTATGGCAGAAATCTGCCTGCCGGAGAGATCTTTCTCTCTCGGTGTTTTCCGCCACGCAGAGGCAGCGGAATCTTTCTATGGTCGCTCCCCGAGTCTTAGGGTTTCGTGGGGATGATATACGCCAGAGGGGGGAGGCTGGAGTTGGCCAGGGCGGCCACACCACTCCCAGGCGCGGCCTAGGCCTGCCCGCGCCATGGGGTGGTGTGGGCCCCTGTGGCCCACATCCACTCCATCTTCTGGCATCCTGAGTCTTCTGGAAAAATAGGATTTTCCGTATATTTTCCCGGATTTTCTGATCTTCGCGAATTTTGCCTCCAAACAGCACCTTTTCCATCAGAATTCTGACTGCAGCGGTCCATGCTCCAAAAGTCGTCAACCATGCAAAAATAGATGAATAACATAAGTATCACCTCTCAATACGAAATATATCAATGAATAATAGTGAATTAAGACATAGAATAGTGATGCAAAATGGACGTATCAACTCCCCCCAAGCTTAGACTTCGCTTGTCCCTAAGCGAAACTGAGCTCAATAAACATGACCTCAGGTTTATGGAGTGAAGAGTCGATAAAAGAATACGGACAAGAAGCATCACATTCATCAAATACATAGATCATAATAGAAGACAACTCACTATTATATAACTCAACTTGTAATGAGTAAAGGAAGCACAATAAAGATACACAAAGTGAATAATAATTGGTAATGGCAAACTTAGCTCTTGGTCGAAGAATAGTTGATAATTTGCTGGAGTTCACAAATAGCTGGTTTTTCAATGAAAGCTTTCAAAGTAGTAAACTTCAAGATAAGAGGAATGTGCAAAACAAGGAACATAAGAAACATGATTGAATAAATCATCATATGAATGAATGAAACACAACAACTCAAAATACTTGCTGAGATAGAAGGGATTAGGTTTACTGACTCAACTACAAAGTAAAAGAAAGGCCTTTCAAAGAGGGAAGCAGGGATTTCAAGTCTCATAAAGAGCTCCCAAAAATTATGATACTTACTAGCTTTCAGCTCTCATTGCCCCTATCATACACATCTTTAGGTGATTAAGGTTAAAGTAACACAACTAAGAGGATATGCTTGACAAGTTATAAGTTGAAATCTCATGCCCCTTACTTATGAGTACCGATCCTCATGCTACTCAACTTCAGTCATGAGCAAGCTCTTGTCATTGTAAATACATGCGTATCATTGAGAACCGCCAACGAGGTACCCCTTGCACATGACACAGGAGCTATCCCATAATCAAAATGACAAGGCAAGCAGACAGTGAGCATCGCAGCGATCTTTTTATTTTCTATTTGCATAGGTTTTTATTGAGGATGCTTCATAGAATGCTCACTATAGTTATGCTGCAAGTTTCCACCATGATTAGGCATGGCTTAGGCTAGCGGCCCAGGCGTTTCTCTAACACACATATAAACTCCATGATCTTACAAGTTCCACTTTTATTTCACACCACCGGGATCCATAAGCAAAAGATCATGATATCAACTAGGTACAAAGTACATAATGAAGTGTTGAAAGCGGTCCCCATGATACATGGTTCGGCTAACTTCAACTCATAAAGCGCAAGCATATACGCAACAAAGAAGGACCCAATGATTCAAGTTTATTAAATGCAAGAAAGTAAAGTGTGCCTTCAAGTTTGTGAGAGCTTTAATCACAAATTTTCGCATAACAAGTTTAATTTGGGAGGTAGATAAAACAAGAATTTACTTGGAATAGCAATTATGCTACTAGGTAGGTAAGGTGGACACAAATGGCAAAGGTTTTGGTTTAAAGGAGGTGGATGCACGAGAAGAATTCCCTCTCAGTACAGGTTTTTGGCTAGCAAGGCTAGGTAGCAAGTATAAGAGTTGAAGGAAAAAAACCAAACATATAAGTGATAAATACAAACATGCAATCTTCCTTGGAAGCACAAAAGATCTTAACTAGAGAATACTAGACTTATGAGCAAATCAAGAAAGAAAGATGATGAAATTATTTTTCTTTAGAGTACTTCTATCTTTTTCTTTCAACTCTCAAAAAGGTGTTGCTACAAACCGAGCCAGGTTTGCCAAAACCAACTAAATTAACTCAATGATCCCAAAGTGATACCAATACTAACAACAAGATTAATCATATAACCACGAATTGAAAACTAACATAAACTATGCAAAAGAGTGAATGATAGAACTTCTCATTAATATTCCATAATGGAAACTCACACCAAGGGATTCATATCTAACGAGAGAGGGGACACTTCCATAATGCAAACCATACTACAAAATAACTCCTCTATTCATGATATGACTCTACTAATAAGGTAAAAAGGTAGAAGATAGTGATATGATACCGCGGCACTCCCCCAAGCTTGGAACAAACCAAGGGGATGCCAAACCTGATGACGAGTTACTCCTTTGGTGGTGGTGGTATCCTCTCGATGAGCTCTTTGATTAGCTTCCCCAAGTCCTCAACCTTGAGCGTGAGATTACGAATCAGCTGTGAGTTTTGCTCAATGCGGCTCATGATCATGTCGTGTTGAGAATTCCAGCTCTTGCTATTCTTTCCCCACTCTTCCTCCTTGAAGTCTTCTTTTCCTGCATAGCTAGAACGAGGCAAATCCCAATTGGAGGGTAATTTCCCCTTGGGCATATTCTGGTATTGATGCTCATGGATAAGGGTATGGAAAGGATTCTTGGTGCATGGAGGAAGTGACCAGGGATCTGAACGGTGATGAGGAGCTTTTCCCCCAGTCTGCATCCGTGCAGTCCTTCTGATCTTGGCAGGTTTCACCACTCCAATGCTTGCAATGGTAGTGCCGGTGTGCTTTGCCTCCTCTTCATCTTCACTCTTGATCTCCTTCTCCTTCTCGGGGTCTTGGAGGTCTTCCTCCATAGGCTCCTTTCCTTTATCCTTGGCGGACACCATTGTGCTTCTAAGCTTTCAAAGAGTATGTCATGGCAGAAACAGATCGAAACGAAAACACGACGAAAACACAATATACGAACCTCGGAAGATCCGGGGGGTTATATATTATGAAGTTTCCTGTCAAAAGGAAGGTACTAGGAGAAAACGAGTCGGAGGCGGAGTCCTGGGTGGCCTCACCACCTGGTGGCGCGGCCAGGGGTGGGCCAGCGCCACAGGGTGGTGTGGGCTACCCCGGCTCCGGTTCCGTCCCTTTTTCGCTTCGTAGCTTTCCTTATCGACTAAAAACTGCAAAAATATAGTTGGATCGTATTTTCGCGGAACTTTGCTTACCAGAACTATTACCTAGTTGGAACCGGACTCTGCAGGTCTCTGAATTTGGTATTTAGTGGATCCTTCCGGAGTTATCTCTTGAATATCAATATCTTCATCTTCATACAATTATTAATTGAGTCATAAAGCCCTTCTCTTCCTTATTACACAATTATCTCCACTTCCTGGAAACTTCTTTCACACAAAACTTCACACAGTTCTTATTAGCAACATTAGTATAAGTGAAGTGATAAAACCTTTTGAGTCCAAATTCAACTGAAAACCATCAAAACAAAAGCTACTGTAGCAACTCCTTCCGAAAATCCAAAAAAAATTCAAAAAGGAAATCGAATAAAGAAGCAAATGCAAGATTGGCAAAATCTGTCAAAACAGACCAGCAGGTAAAGATCAATTTTTTCGAAAACCTTCTATTGCTCAAATCAAAAAGTGCAAAACTAACGAAAGTTAAATAACAACCTGGGGCAGAAACACAAAAAATTACAGCTCAATCCGACATACAGAGATCTCTCACGAATTTTTACGGTGAAGCACAAAAAATCTGTTTCGGGACAGCAACTTCCCCAAATCTTACTTCTCTCTCATTAGAGGTTGATCTTGACACAAAAACCAAACAAAACAGATAAGGAGTGGTTATTACTGAAGTAATAACTTCCAAAACTCAAAGAAACAAAAACAAACTGAAAGCAAAAAACAAATTGGGTTGTCTCCCATAAAGCTCTTTCTTTATAGCCATTAAGATGGGCATGATAATTTTGAAGAAGCTCTCATAGGGATATAAATTGAAGTGAAAGAGAGCATTAAGAAGCGAAAACACACACGCATTTAAGTCTAACCCACTTCCTATGCAAGGGAATTTTGTAAACAAATAAGTTATTGAAACCAAAGGCAACTTGCATAAGAAGGCAAAAGAAGTGCAGCATAGAAACTTTCAGCATAAAACGAGGAAACTTGATATTATTGAGATACATAAGAACACTTTTCCCTCTCTCATAGTAACTTTCAGTATCCTGCATAAACTTAACAATATAGCTATCACAAGGACCATCATAGCAATGATCACTTATTCTAATAGAAAACACGGGAATACTAGCTCTCATAACACTACTTTGCGAAACAATATTAGAGGTATCCTTACAAAGGATAGGGTGTCCCTCTTTTTCATACTTAGTGACAAAGTCTTTCACATTTGCTATTATAGGTTCATCAACCATTTGTTTATCAGGTTCACCAGCTTTATTCATACTTTCATCTACCATACTAGCCATCATAGAATGTTCCTTTACCTTAACTGGAAAATGCATTTTCTCAATATAAGGTTCAGGTAAAACATGATTAGCAGTATAAACTTCAGTATTTCTTGAAGGAACACTCTTAGCAATATCTTTATAAGGTTCATGATACTTATTCCACTTCTTTTTAGGCACTTCAATATAAGAAGGAAAAGCCTTAAAATAAGAAGCAATAGCTTGAGAGTCTAGACCATAAGCATTTTTAATATTTTGAAAGTCATCAGTTCCCATAAAAGATTCAATGCATTCATAATCATAATTTATACCTGACTTTTTACCTTTGTCATTCTCCCAAGCTTCAGCATTGTATTGAATACGATCTAGAAGGTCCCATTTAGCTTCTTCTTCCATACGAGTGAATGATCCAGCGCAAGAAGCATCCAATATATCTTTATCATGTAGAGGGAGCCTTGCATAAAAGTTATCTTTATCATGTTTGAGGGCATGACCAAAAACTTGTTGTTTTTATGTTTTATGGCCATTTTCATGCTCTGTTACCTATAGTTGGGAGTTTCCAGGGGGATTTGCATGGCTCGTTAGACCCGATACATGTTTGAGAGTTTTAACCAAAGACTCGTCGATTTCGCCTACTATGGCTGTTTTCATGAGTTATTGCCCATAGTTTTGGGGTTCCAGGGGGATTTACAACAACCCTAAGACCCGATACATGTTTGAGACTTATTACAAAAACTCGTCGTTTTTCACGTTTTACGGTTGTTTTCATGAGCTATTGCACATTGTTTTGGCGCTCCATGGGGATTTACAACGATCCTAACACCCGATACATGTTTGAGAGTTATGACCAAAAACTTGTTGTTTTCGCGTTTTACGGCCGTTTTCATGAGCTATTGCACACTGTTTGGGGCTCCATGGGGATTTGCATGGACCGTTAGACCTGATGCATGTTTAAGGGGATGACAAAAAAATGTTGTTTTTGTGTTTTATGACCGTTTTCTTGAGTTATTGCCATAGTTCTAGGGTTTTAGGGTGATTTACGATGACCATTAGACCCAATACATGTTTGAGGGCATGACCAAAAACTTGTTGTTTTTATGTTTTATGGCCATTTTCATGCTCTATTACCTATAGTTGCGAGTTTCCAGGGGGGTTTGCATGGCTCGTTAGACCCGATACATGTTTGAGAGTTTTAACTAAAAACTCGTCGATTTCGCGTATTATGGCCGTTTTCATGAGTTATTGCCCATAGTTTTGGGGTTCTAGGAAGATTTACAATGACCCTAAGACCCGGTACATGTTTGAGAGTTATGACCAAAAAACTCGCCGTTTTCGTGTTTTACTGCTGTTTTCATGAGCTATTGCACACTGCTTTGGTGCTCCATGGGGATTTACAATGACCCTAAGACACGATAGATGTTTGAGAGCTATGACCAAAAAATCATCGTTTTTCACGTTTTACGGCTGTTTTCATGAGCTATTGCACACTGTTTTGGCGCTCCATGGGGATTTACAATGATCCTAAGGCTCGATACATGTTTGAGAGTTATGACCAAAAAATGTTTTTTTCGCATTTTACGGCCATTTTCATGAGCTATTGCATACTGTTTTGGGGCTCCATAGGGATTTGCATGGACCGTTAGACCCGATGCATGTTTCTGGGGACGACCAAAAATTCGTCGTTTTTGTGTTTTATGACTATTTTCATGAGCTATTGCCACAGTTCTAGGGTTTCAGGGCGATTTAAAACGACCATTAGACTCGATACATGTTTGAGGGCATGACAAAAAACATTTCATTTTTATGTTTTATGGCCATTTTCGTGCTCTATTACCTATAGTTGGGAGTTCACAGGGGGATTTGCATGGCTCGTTAGACCCGATACATGTTT
This sequence comes from Avena sativa, assembly GCA_916181665.1. NCBI lineage: Eukaryota > Viridiplantae > Streptophyta > Magnoliopsida > Poales > Poaceae > Avena > Avena sativa. The sequence continues at coordinate 469,514,775 of OV702295.1, forward strand.
GAGAGTTATGACAAAAACTCATCATTTTTCACGTTTTACGACCGTTTTCATGAGCTGTTGCACACTGTTTTGGCGCTCCATGGGGATTTACAATGATCCCAACGCTCGATACATGTTTGAGAGTTATGACCAAAAAATTGTTTTTTTGCATTTTACGGCCATTTTCATGAGCTATTGCACACTATTGTGGGGCTCCATAGGGTTTTGGAAGGACCGTTAGACCGAATGCATGTTGCTGGGGATGACCAAAAATTTGTCGTTTTTGTGTTTTATGACTATTTTCATGAGCTATTGCCATAGTTCTAGGGTTTCAGGGTTATTTAAAACAACCATTAGACCTGATACATGTTTGAGGGCATGACCAAAAAATTGTTGTTTTTATGTTTTATGGCCATTTTCATGCTCTATTACACATAGTTGGGAGTTTCCAGGGGGATTTGCATGGCTCGTTAGACCCGATACATGTTTGAGAGTTTTAAAAAAAAAACTCGTCAATTTCGCCTACTATGGCTGTTTTCATGAGTTATTGCCCATAGTTTTGGGGTTCCAGGGGGATTTACAACCACCCTAAGACCCGATACATGTTTGAGAGTTATGACAAAAACTCGTCGTTTTTCACGTTTTACGGCTGTTTTCATGAGCAATTGCACACTATTTTGGCGCTCCATGGGGATTTACAACGATCCTAAGACCGGATACATGTTTGAGAGTTATGACCAAAAACTTGTTTTCGCGTTTTACGGCCGTTTTCATGAGCTATTGCACACTGTTTGGGGTTCCATGGGGATTTGCATGGACCGTTAGACCTGATGCATGTTTAAGGGGATGACAAAAAAATGTCATTTTTGTGTTTTATGACCGTTTTCATGAGCTATTGCCATAGTTCTAGGGTTTTAGGGTGATTTACGATGACCATTAGACCCGATACATGTTTGAGGGCATGACCAAAAACTTGTTGTTTTTATGTTTTATGGCCATTTTCATGCTCTATTACCTATAGTTGCGAGTTTCCAGGGGGGTTTGCATGGCTCGTTAGACCCGATACATGTTTGAGAGTTTTAACTAAAAACTCGTCGATTTCGCGTATTATGGCCGTTTTCATGAGTTATTGCCCATAGTTTTGGGGTTCTAGGAAGATTTACAATGACCCTAATACCCGGTACATGTTTGAGAGTTATGACCAAAAAACTCGTCGTTTTCGTGTTTTACTGCTGTTTTCATGAGCTATTGCACACTGCTTTGGTGCTCCATGGGGATTTACAATGACCCTAAGACACGATAGATGTTTGAGAGCTATGACCAAAGAGTCATTGTTTTTCACGTTTTACGGTCGTTTTCATGAGCTATTGCACACTGTTTTGGCGCTCCATGGGGATTTACAATGATCCTAAGGCTCGGTACATGTTTGAGAGTTATGACGAAAAAATTGTTTTTTCGCATTTTACGGCCATTTTCATGAGCTACTGCGCACTGTTTTGGGGCTCCATAGGGATTTGCATGGACCATTAGACCCGATGCATGTTTCTGGGGATGACCAAAAATTCGTCGTTTTTGTGTTTTATGACTGTTTTCATGAGCTATTGACATAGTTCTAGGGTTTCAGGGCGATTTAAAATGACCATTAGACCCGATACATGTTTGAGGGCATGACTAAAAAATTGTTGTTTTTATGTTTTATGGCCATTTTCATGCTCTATTACCTATATTTGGGAGTTTCTAGGGGGATTTGCATGGCTCGTTAGACCCGATACATATTTGAGAGTTTTAACCAAAAACTCGTCGATTTCGCCTTTTATTGTTGTTTTCATGAGTTATTGCCCATAGTTTTGGGGTTCCAGGGGGATTTACAACCACCGTAAGACGCGATACATGTTTGAGAGTTATGACAAAAACTCGTCATTTTCACGTTTCATGGCCGTTTCCATGAGCTGTTGCACACTGTTTTGGGGCTCCATGGGGATTTACAATGATCCTAAGGCTTGATACATGTTTGAGAGTTATGACCAAAAAATTGTTTTTTCGCGTCTCTACGCATCACTCATTCTCAAATGAGATGGCATTGTATACATTTGGTCCTTTGGTGAGACCTTTAGTTCGTTCGGCTTAAAATATGTTGATATTATTGTCATACAATATATCTTCATAGTATTAGCCCACTTTGAGCCACACCTAGTTTGATAACAAACTACTTAACACAAATGCCCTCCTTTGCTGCTACTATAGCAGTTATATACTTAGCCTTTTGTTGTAGTATCCGTCACAATGTCTCAACTTTGGAACTCATCCAAATCCATCATGGAACATCCTTTCCATTACATTGTGCCACCCATAGTCTAAATTGAGATAAATTTAATTTGTATCTTGTGACAAAACTAGTATCAATGTAATACTTTACAATGGACTACCTTTAACTATTTGTCACTTATACATGATATATTCTTAGTTCTTCCAAAGCTCATAAGAATATCTTTACTATTGTCCAATGATCATCTTATGAATCATTCTGGTATGTGCTCATAACATTTAAAGCATAGGACATTCTGGATATATACATATCACGGTATAATCGATCAAAATCTTCATGTGATTTTACTCACCAAGTGTTGAAACACTTGAATCTTGATACAATCCTTTCCATGCAGCAAGAACCTTTCTTGTTGTTTCCATATTGAACCCTTTCAATATCTCATATATGTATGTCTGGCACAACCATATTAGCGCCTTAATCTATCCATATAGATATTGATGCCAAATATTCTGGGTTTGCCCAAGTCTTTCATCGAAATCTTATTTTAATGAAATTCTTAACTTGTGTCAATACAAGATACATCATTTCCAATCAACAATATGTCCTCTACATAATGTATTAGAAATATGTCTTAGCGCTCCCACTTAATTTCTTGCAAATGCAAGCATCTTCATCATTTCCGATGAATTTAAACTCTTTTAACAGTTTCATCATGGTGAAGATTCCAACTCCGCTATGCTTACTTCAACTATTGAAGTTTGCATGCCCTTTTAGCACCCTTTGAATCAACAAAACCCTTCAGACCGTGTCTTGTACACGTCCTAGGTAACCATTCTATTAGAAGAACATTGTTTTGTTTGTTCAACTACCATACATCAAATTATATGTAGTGGTTGCTACATTAATCCGTCAAGACTAAATATCGCTATGAAAGATCAAATCTTGTCATAGTTAACTCCTTGAACATTGCCGTAAACTTCTTTCCGACATGTCAACAATTTCATAGATGTTAAACATCCATGTCTATTTCTTTATAGATCCAAACACGACCGATAGGCTTCACGCCTTTCCGGAGGGTCTTCCAAGTTCAGAAACTTGATTTCTCGTGTATGGATACTATCACGGATTCTATGACTTCTAGTCATTTTATGGAGTCAGGGTCCATCATCGCTTCTTTGAATGTAGTCGGTTCATCATTGTGAAAACAATAACGACTTGCTTATCAAATCACACTATTTGATTCTTACCGACCCACACGGTTCAATAGGAACTCTAATCTCCGAGATCACAACCTTTGTAATCACGGGAGCCATGAGCATTGTGGCCGCCACCGGGACACTTTCCGGCGCTGCGCTACTTAGAACATATAGCTAAGGTTCAACAACCTTATCAAGGTTCTATTGTCCTCCCACTTAACTTTTCGCAAAAAATTCCTTCTCAACAAACTTGACGTTCCAAGTAACAAACTCTTTTGTCCTCGGTCTTATGGAGAAATTCCCAACAAATTCTTTGGGATAACCTACAAAGACATGCTTATCCGACTTTGGTTGTAAACATTTTACTTATGCATAGCATACCAAAATTTAAGAAAAGACAATTCGAGTTTTATCCCAAACCATAACTCATATGGTGTCATTTCAACGGATCACGATGGTGCTCTTTTCAGTGTAAAAGCGGTAGTCTCTAAAGCTTCAATCCTTAAAACATAATGGCAGTTCTATAAATGACATCTTTGATCTTACCATGTCAAACATGGTTTGATTTCATCTCTCGAATATGCCATACTCCTATGGTTTATCGGGAAACACAAATCATGGAACAATTCCTCAAATCTTAGGTGTTTTGCTAAACATGTAACTCAAATATCTTCCTGTATGATCAAATCATAAACTCTTTTAGTTTCTTATTACAATGATTTTTCACTTCATCTTGAAAGTCTTTGAACAATTTTCAAATGTTTCATACTTCTTCCTTATTAAGTAAATATATAAAGATATTCACTCAAATTTCTGGAGAAAGCATATGAAGCAAAAAGATCCATCGCATATGGCTACACATAATGGACTATGCACATCAGCATGTACAATTTCCAATAAGCTAGTCATCCGTTCCTCTTTGGCCTATGAACGGAGTTTCAATTATCTCGAGGAAAGTCTCACATGCGTCAATTGATCAAAATCAAAGACTCTAAAAATCCATCAACATGGAGTTTCTTCATGTTTTCTTTCCCATATAATTTAAACAGCGATGTCACTTCATAAGTGATCTTTCAATCATTTATCTTGCAACATTTTAGCAATAGTGTTTATGGATGTGATTTCTCCCACTAGACTTGTAAAAGTTCATCCATCTTTTATGCAATACGGTAATTATTTGAACAACCATTGTTCTCATAATACCGGAACAAAATAACAATTATTAAAACAAATCTTGAATACTAGGTTTGATGTCAACAAAAGCACAATAACACTTTATTTGTTTTCGATGATCATCATCACTTATTCTCGTGCTAGTTACTTAGGCCATTTCAGTTCATGAATTGCATTGTCCTGTATGACACTTCATACCAACCAATTCGATATCCAATACCGGTATCCAATACCTCGGAACCACATTGTTTAACAAGCAAGGAATATAGCCATAACATGTATATCTTCTATATACCTAAGTTGGACATCTCCAACCTTTTTCTTTTCTGCCAAATATTTTATAGATTCTCTTTCAACAATTCCTTTTCTTTTAAAAGAATCTATCAACATCAATAGTGGTGTCATTCACATGACACATAGTACAAAGTGTATATAGTCAAATACTAATACGTTTGAACTTGCACTTTGAAGTGGATCACCATCATCAAATGTTTGGTGTTCTTTCAAAAATCCATTCTTTAGTAATCTATTAGTGTAGTAAACATTTTACTTACATCTTCTATTCATCCTTATCATGACAACTTTCATGATCAAGCTACTATAGCCTGTAAGGAAGAATCGCGAGTACAATGTTAGTTCCCAAAACCTTTTTGGGAGATCTGGATGCTTAGCATCTCCATCCTTCACAAATTCTCATACAATATGAGAACATGTATTTTGCTAAATTATACTCTATCATAATGCAACCAAAAACATTGTTTCAGATATCACAATATCTTTCACACATGATGGTTTCTGAATCAATTTTCAGCTCCTATATAATCTTGATATTAAAACAACTTTTGAATATCAATAATCATGGAGGCAAACATGATACTTTAGATACTAACATTGGAATTCTTACTCTTGATTTAATACTACTTATTAAACTTCATGGAGTAAATAGAGTTTTCTGAAAGTTTGCAATAGGACTTATAAACTTTAAATTGACATTCCAAACAATAGGATACCAGTTTGTAAAGTAAATATCCAGAATTCTATAGTTCTATTATCTCAATTAAAACTAAGCATAAGGTAGTGAACAGATGCCAATGACTACAACAAATTATGCAAATTCACTTCGATTTAGTTTATGACAAATTGAGTTCGACTAATCCAAATTAGAAATGAACTCCCACTCAAAAACGACATCCCTCGTGCCTTTTTGGTGATTACATGAACCAAATCCACTACACCAAGTCCGATCATCACGTGAGTTGATGTAGCTTCAAAGGCGAACATCTATATGGGCATCATATCAACTATATGGCTCATGCTTAACCTTTCGGTCCGTGTTCCGAGGCCATGTCTGTACATGCTAGGCTCACCAAGTAAGAACCTTAGTATTCGCGTGTGTAAAACTATCTTACACCCGTTTCTATGAAAGCGTAGATTCGAGTACACCCGATCATCACGTGATGTCTCGAAACACGATCCACAAAACGGTGCATACTTAAGGAAGAACACATTTTTATCCTGATATCTAAATGAGGGATCATCTTACAATGCTATAGAAACCGCCAAACTAGCAGTATAAGATGCTAACATCTGATGTGTAAAGTGAGATGATATGGTCCATGCATTTGATCTCTATCATTTGCATCGTGGTATGATCTCTATCATTCCTTTGTGTGTAAGGCCAAGGTCTATGAAACTTACACGTTAGATGTGTTGTAAGAGTATCTATCATACATCTACTTGCAACATTACCATATCATGACACTAGCCCATCAACGATCTAAACTAGACGCCTCTAATTTATCAATTGCAAGTTTTACGTGGCTTAGGGCTTTCGAAGATAGAACCATTCTTACCTACGAACATGGAACCACAACGAGGATAACCAAGTTATTAGCAACTCGTTGTAAATCAAATATTGACTATAGTAGGAGAGACAGACACCCGCCAACCACTTATGCAAAACTAGTTGCATGTCAGTCGTGGAACCGGTCTCATGTACGATGACATGTAAGGTTGGTCCGGGCTGCTTCATCCCACTATGCCACCAATATCCAAAATACATGAAAGAAGCAATAACATGATCATCATTGCCCACATATAAACATATGTGTACTACCCGTGCAAAGAACCTACGCATAGATCAGGCTCTAATACCACTGAAGGGTTCGCAGCATAGAAAACAAAAAAATTCCTACGATGAGAACTATACGCCAAGATCTATCTATTAGATACAAAGCGACGGGTGGATATACATCCATAGAGAACTTACCCTCGAAGACAACGAGTTTTTTTAACGAGTTGGAACTCGTGGATGATGTAGTCATACACTTGCCGATCTCAAGATCGTGATGAAGTCCAGCAGGTCCGGCTCCAGCACGTCCTTTAGATCCAGCTCCAGCAAGTCCAGCACCACCAAGTCCAGCACCGCAAAGCAGCGGTGCATCCGTGATTGCACACATGTCCAGTACCCCGACAACCTCCGTCCCTCGCTCCAGCAAAGCAACGGAAGCAACAACTCCTTTCCAGATAAAGCCACCGGGAACATGTATCTCGTTAATCTGAGACCATGGGGGAATAATACTAGAGGGGGAGAGAGATCCTTAACGAGGAGGTGTGAGGAAGAAGGGGTGTGAGGGGGGCCTTTTATAGGAGGAGGGGGGGTACCCCTCCCCCATGGCCGGCGCCCCATGGGGTGACCCCTCACCTTCTCAATCATGTGGTGGTAACTCCCTCCACATAAATTTGCCCCTTCACATTCTCTTTTAAAGTCTCCACTTTAAATGCATTAAGTTTCTCCAAATTTAATGCTCTCTCATCTGATAAAACTATTTTATTAATTTTACTCAGAATTTTGTTAATTACTTTAATTAACAAACATTCACATAAAACCCCTACAACATTTCAATATTACATGCAGAACCAATTTCAGCAAATTCACCCGAAACAGTTTCGGTGTCTATTGAAATAATTCCAGCGCTTTCTTAAATCTTTATCTGAAACATATTTGCTCCAACTAATGTCGGTATCCCTTAAGTGTGTCACCCTATGGTTCGCGAATAATGCAGACATGATCGAGACCCCTCTCAGATCAATAATCAGAAGCGATACCTGGAGATCCATACTGACTCCTACACATTCAACGATGACTTCTATGATCATGAGAACCTTTAACGCTAGTAACTAAATCCCTTTGTCTCGCGATATATTACATGTCCGAGATTTGATCATCGGTATCTCCATACCTAGTTTGATCTCGTTGCCGACATGCACTCTTTTCTCGTTCCCGTGATATAACATTCTAGTGATCACATCACTTGCTTGCAAGCTATTTCAATGTGATATCACCGAGAGGGCCCAGAGTATATCTATCCATCATCGGGATTGACAAATTCCACTCTTGATCCATGAGCCTCAACATAAAACCTTCGTAGCACTAAACCCATCTTTATAGTCACCCTGTTATGGTGTGACGTTTGATGTTATCAAGATACTCTTCCGGTGTTAGCAATTAACATGATCTCATGGTCTAAGGATAAAGATTACTTCGTATGATGTTATAGCAATATAATCATAATGACTTGATCATAATGCTATACTTCGGATGGATGTTCATCACATCATTTCATAAATGTTGTGACCTTGTTATTAACAACATCCAATGTCCATGATCAGGAAACCTTGATCATCTTGTTAATCAACAAGCTAGTCTATAAGAGAGGCATAACTAGGAACCCTTTTTTGTTTATTAAACACACATGTATTGACATTTCCGATCAATACAATTATAGCATGCAAAATAAACATTTATCATAAACATGGAATAAGATAATACCCACTTTATTATTGCCTCTTGGGCATATTCCCTTCAAACACAACATGTAGAATTACAAATAGATGATCTTGATCATGAACGCAGCTCACAAGATCTAAACATGAAAGCACAAAGGAAGAGAACCAGCCATCTAGCTACTACATGGATCCGTAGTCCAAGGATGAACTACTCACACATCACACCAGAGGCTTGCATGGTGATGAAGAAGGCCTCCATGGTGAATTCCCCTCTCCGGCAGGGTGTCGGGAAGAGCTTCAGATCCCTCCCGATCTAGGGATGGAGATGACGGCGGCTACAGACTCTTTCGTGGATTTTTGATCGGGTTCTTAGGGTGTTCGTCCCGAGGGCAATATATAGGCGAAAGGGCAGGCCGAAGGGGTGCCAGGGGCCACCATACCACCCCCTGGCATGGGCCAAGCCTGGCCGTGCGGCCAGGTGGTGTGGCCGGTCTCTGGCCCCTCTCCGTCTCGTATTCTGGCATCTGATGACTTCCGGAAAAATAGGCACTTTAGCTTTTGTCCCGTCCAATTCCGAGAATATTGATTTTCTGACTTTCCTGGAACCAAAAACAGCAGAAAACAGACAGCTGGCACTGTGGCTCTTGTTAATAGGTTAGTCCAAGAAATCATATGAAAAGTACTCCAAAGTGTAGACAAAACACAAGAAAGTGGATAAAACCAAGCATGGAACATCAAAAATTATAGATAAATTTGCAATGTATCAACATCCCCAAGCTTTTCGTCCTCGAGTAGGTAAGTGATAAAAAGAAAGAATAATTTTTGAGGTGACATGCACCATCAAAGACTTTATCAAAGTATTTGCAAAACATTCAAAGCTGGGATCATAGTACTTCAATCATAATATGAAAGACAAAGTTCTAGCAATAAGACAAAGAAACTATGATGCAACATGAAAAGGCTCAACAAAAGATTCATGAATAACAATGCTTTGCAAGACGTTTGTTTGTTTCACATTAAGAAAACATAGCATAATAGTATTCAGCTTGTCCCTCATAGAGTAGCAAATATAAATGCATAGGACACCTTCGAAGTTCATAAGAGTGACTAGATACAAAAGTTTTAAAACAAGCAATATCAAGTATGCATCAATCAACTAGATTTGGGACAATGCACATAGAACTAAGAATGGCCACTATGCTCTCAAAGTAGGTGCATAAAGGTAGAAGGTGGAGACTCAATATAATGGTGGAAGAAAGGCCTTTATAAAAGGAAGTAGGGATTCAAGTCTCATAAAGAGCTTCCAAAAATTATGGTACTTATAGCTTTCAACTCTCATTGCCCCTATCATAAGCATCTTGAAGTGATTAAGGTTAAAGTGAACAAACTATGGTGTACATGATTGACAAAGTATAAGTTAGGAATCTCATGTCCCTTGAATACGAGGGCCGCTCCTCAAGCTACTCAAGTTTAGTCACCGGTAAGTTCTTGTCATCATAAATACATGTGTATCATAGAGAACCGCCAACGGGGTACCCCTTGCCCGATGATACGGAAGAATCCCCATATCAAAATGACAAGGCAAGCAGACAACGAGCATCTCAGCAATCTTCTTATTTACCATGGGAATATGGTTCTTTTTTCTCTCTTTCCTATTTTCATAATCTCTTTTTTTTCTTTTTTTCTCAATATAGGACTCTTTTTTATAAGAAGAATGCTTCATAGACAGCTCATTATGGTTACGCTAGAGGTTTCCACCATGTTAGCATGGATTAGACCAGCGGCCCAGGCGTTCCTCTAACACATATATATATAACTCCATGGACTTACAAGCTCCCCTTTCATTTCACACCGACGACATCCATATACAAAAGAGCATGATATCAACTAGATACAAGTACCAAGTGCAATGTCGAAAGCGTTCCCCATGAAAGCATGGTTCTGCTAATTTCCAACAAATAAGTGCAAGCATATACAACATAGACGACACAATGGTTCAAGTTTATTAAGGGCAAGAAAAGTAAAGTGTGCCATCAAGTTTGTGAGAGCTTTAATCACTAGTTTTCTCATAACAAGTTTAATTCGGAAGGTAAACAAAAGCATGAATATACTTGGATTAGCATAAGCTAGTACGTGGGTATGGTGGACTCTTTGTAATAACTTAGTTTAGGGAGTTGGATGCATGAGTGGAACTCATACTTGGTTGTGGAGGCTAGCAAAAGACTGGGAGCGTCAAACTAAGAGAGCAATAATGGCCATAATCATGCAGAGCGACAAAACATCATTGATCAAAGCATAAAGTGATACTACAAGTTGAAAACTAGAGGATCATACAGGCTTTGGTGACTTGAGATAGTCATAACATGGTGTGAGCATGCGCCAAGTCAACCCAAATAAAGCATCAAAGGAGAATACCACTATATTATGCTTTAATATGCTAAACAACGCATGATTCATCCAAGGCACATTAAGCAATCTCAATTGTTTATAACAAGATCTGTAGTCCACGGATGAACTACTCACGCATCACACCGGAGGCTTGCATGGTGATGAAGAAGGCCTCGAGGGTGAATTCCCCTCTCCGGCAGGGTGCCGAGAAGAGCTTCAGATCCCTCCTGATCTAGGGATGGAGATGACGGCGGCTACAGACTCTTTCGTGGATTTTGATCGGGTACTTAGGGTTTTCGTCCCGAGGGCAATATATAGGCGGAAGGGAGAGGCCGAGGGGGGTGCCGGGAGCGGCCACACCACCCCCTAGCGCGGGCCAGGTGGTGTGGTGGCCCCCTGGCCCCTCTCCGTCTCGTATTCTGGCACTTGATGACATTCGGAAAAATAGGCACTTTGGCTTTTATCCCGTCCAATTTCGAGAATATTCATTTTCTGACTTCCCTGGAACCAAAAACAGCAAAAAACAGGCAACTAGCACTGTGGCTCTTGTTAATAGGTTAGTCCAAGAAATCATATGAAAAGTACTCCAAAGTTGGAACAAAACACAAGAAAGTGGATAAAACCAAGCATGGAACATCAAAAGTTATAGATACATTTGCAATGTATCAACATCCCCAAGCTTAACTCCTGCTCGTCCTCGAGTAGGTAAGTGATAAAAAGAAAGAATAATTTTTGAGGTGACATGCACCATCAAAGACTTGATCAAGGTATTTACGAAACATTCAAGGCTGGGATCAAAGTACTTCAATCATAGCATGAAAGACAAAGTTCTAGCAATAAGATAAAGAAACTATGATGCAACATGAAAAGGCACAAACAAAAGATTCTTGAATAACAATGTTTTGCAAGACGTTTGTTTGTTTCACAAAAAGAAAACATAGCATAATAGTATTCAGCTTGTCCCTCAATAGAGTAGCAAATATAAATGCATAGGACACCTTCAAAGTTCATAAGAGTGACTAGATACAATAGTTTAAAACAAGCAATGTCAAAGTATGCATCAATCAACTAGTCTTGGGACAATGCACATAGAACTAAGAATGGCCACTATGCTCTCAAAGTAAGTGCATAAAGATAGAAGCTGGAGACTCAATGTAATGGTGGAAGAAAAGCCTTTGTAAAAGGAAGTAGGGATTCAAGTCTCATAAAGAGCTTCCAAAAATTATGGTACTTATATCTTTCAGCTCTCATTGCCCCTATCATAAGCATCTTGAAGTGGTTAAGGTTAAAGTGACACAACTAAGAGGATATGCTTGACAAGTTATAAACCGAAATCTCAGGCCCCTTACTTACGAAGACCGATCCTCATGCTAATCAACTTCAGTCACGAGTAAGCTCTTGTCATTGTAAGTACATGTGTATCATTAAGAACCGCCAACGGGGTACCCCTTGCACATGATATGGGAGCTTTCCCATAATCAAAATGACAAGGCAAGCAGACAATGAGCATCTCAGCGATATTTTTATTTGCTATTTTCATAGGTTTTTATTGAGGATGCTTCATAGAGTGCTCATTATGGTGATGCTGCAAGTTTCCACCATGATTAGGCATGGCTTAGGCTAGCGGCCCAGGCGTTTCTCTAACACACATACAAACTCCATGATCTTACAAGTTCCACTTTTATTTCACACCGCCGGGATCCGTAAGCAAAAGAACATGATATCAACGGGGTACAAAGTACAAGTGCAATGTTGAAAGCGTTCCCCATGGTACATGGTTCTGCTAATTTCAACTTATAAAGCACAAGCATATACGCAACAAAGAAGGACCTAATGGTTCAAGTTTATTAGAGGCAAGTAAAGTAAAGTGTACCATCAAGTTCGTGAGAGCTTTAATCACTAGTTTTCTCATAACAAGTTTAATTTGGAAGGTAAAAAAAGCATGAATATACTTGGAATAGCAAAAGCTAGTAGGTAGGTATGGTGGACTCTTTGGAATAACTTGGTTAAGGGAGTTGGATGCATGAGTCAAACTCATACTTTGTTGTGGAGGCTCGCAAAAGACTGGGAGCGACAAACTAAGAGAGCAATAATGGCCATAATCATGCAGAGCGACAAAACATCATTGATCAAAGCATAAAGTGATACTACAAGTTGAAAACTAAAGGATCATAAAGGCTATGGTGACTTGAGATAGTCATAACATGGTGTGAGCATGCGCTAAGTCAACCCAAATAAAGCATCAAAGGAGAATACCACTATACTATGCTTTAATATGCTAAAACAACGCATGATTCATCCAAGGCACATTAAGCGATCTCAATTGTTTATAACAAGTCATGCTAGAGCAAAGAATACTAAGTATAAAGCCAAAACAATATCAAGCATGGCATGACAAAGCATAGGCCATAGTCAAAAACGAGCTCTTTTTACCACATAAGCATGAACTTTCCTACTCTTTTCCAAACCAAACCAAACTATTTGCAAACCAATGTAAGAAAGAGGGGGTCCAACCAATTTATTCAGAAAACTAAGAAAACCAAAGCAAACGAAACCAAAATGAAAACGAAAAATAAGACGCTCCTAGAACAACACAACTGTGCATGAAACAATAAAAATGAAGCGTTTGGAAGAAACCTGGGATTTTTATTGATGAAGAAGGGGATGCCTTGGGCACCCCCAAGCTTTGACGCTTTTACTTCTTGGATATTTCTTGGGGTGACACGCGTGGCATCCCCAAGCTTGAGCTTTAGTCCATTCTTCATCTCATTACTCATTCCTTCCATACACCTGAATTTTTTCCTTCATACAAAACTTCACACAATCTTTATTAGCAACATTAGTGCACTTAAGATAAATAAGTCTTAAGATTCAGTTCTAACACCAAATAAACTTCCATTAGAACACTAGATACTGTATCACTTCCCTCAAAAAGCTCAATTACCCAAAAGAACTCAAGAAGAAACCAACAAGAAGCAAATGCAGAAAATGGCAGAAATCTGTCAAAACAGACCAGCAGGTAAATACGAATTTTTTCGAAGACCTTATGTTTCTCAAATCAAAAAGTTTTGAACTAACGAAAGTTATATAACAACCTGGAGCAGATGCACAAAACATTACATCTCAATCCGACATACATATCTCTCTCACGAATATTTACGGTGAAATACAAAAATCTGTTTCGGGACAGCTACTTTCCCAATCATTACTTCTCTATCATTAGAGGTTACTCTTGGCACAAAAAGCAAATAAAAAGGATAAGGAGAGGTTATTACAGAGGTAATAACTTCCAAGACTCATCTAAAACTTTTGGGTTATCTCCCAATAAGTACTTTTCTTTAACGCTTTTAAGTTAGGCATAAGAAGCAAAGAAAGAATCAAGTGTTCTCAAATGAAGAAGCATTAAGACCAAATTTTGTTTTCATAGGAGAAGCAAAATAAATCTTTTCTCTATTTTTAGGGAAGTGTTCTATACCTTTCTTGAGTGGGAGTTGATATTTAATGGTGCCTTCTTTCATATCAATGATGGCACCAACAGTTCTAAGAAAAGGTCTTCCCAAAGTAATAGGACAACAAGCATTGTATTCAACATCCAAAACATAGAAATCAACAGGGACATAGGAATTGTTAACCATAATAAGAACATCATTAAGACTCCCCATGAGTTTCTTTTTAACATTATCATCAAGTGGGACATTCAACTAGCAATCTTCAAGAGGAGGCAAATCAAGCATATCATAAATCCTTCTAGGCATAATAGAAACACTACTATCAAGATCACACAAAGCTTTGAAATCAAAGTCATTCACTTTCATATTAATGATGGGTTCCCAACCATCCTCTTGTTTTATAGGAATAGAAGCTTTATGTTTCATCTTTTCTTCTTTAATCTTTATGAGAGCATCAGTAATGTGTTTTGTAAAGGCCATGTTCATAGCACTAGCATTAGGACTTCTAGCAAGATTTTGTAGGAACTTAATAACTTCAGAGATATTGCAACCATCAAGATCAAAATCAAATTTATCATTTAAAGTATTAGAACTATTACTAGCCTCAACACTAGTGGTGGTAATAGTAGAAACACTAATGTTTCTAGCAATTTCATCTTCTCTTTCCCACTTAGCATGTAATTCAGCTAATAGTCTAACATTTTCATCAATTCTTACTTGTATAGCATTAGTAGCTGCAAAGGGATTATCATTAGTTTCAGGTTTAGCAGCCATTGTATTCAAAGAAGATTGTGCTTCAGCCAAAGATGTTATATTTCTTTCAGTATTAGAGAGTTTTTTCTCAATAGTTTTATTGAAAGCAGTTTGTTTAGTAATAAACTCTTTAAGCATAACTTCAAGTTAAGAGGGATCACTCCTATTATTGTTGTAAGAATTTCCATAAGCATTACCATTGTTGGGATGATATGGCTTATAATTGTTGTTACCAAAATTGTTCCTATAAGCATTATTACCATAAGCATTGTTGCCAAAATTGTTATTTCTTATGAAGTTCACATCAACTTGCTCTTCTTGAGCAACCAAAGTGGCTAAAGGAACATTATTTGGATCAATGGGCTTTCCCATTAACAATCATAGGCAAAATAATATCAATCTTATCACTCAAGGAGGAGGTTTCCTCAACATAATTTACCTTCTTACCTTGTGGAGCTATCTCAATATGCCATTCCGAATAATTAACCATCATATTGTCCAGAAGTTTTGTTGCAGAACCCAAAGTGATGGTCATAAAGGTACCTCCAGCAGTAGAATCTAATAGGTTCCTTGAAGAATAGTTCAATCCTGCATAAAAAGTTTGGATGATCATCCAAGCAGTCAGTCCATGAGTGGGACAATTCTTTACCAAAGATTTCATTCTTTCCCAAGCTTGAGCAACATGTTGATTATCAAGTTGTTTAAACTTCATTATTTCACTTCTCATGGATATAATCTTAGCAGGAGGATAGTATTTTCCAATAAAATCATCTTTGCACTTAGTCCAAGAATCAATGCTATTCCTAGTTAAGGAATTCAACCATTCTTTAGCTTTTCCTCTCAAAGAGAAAGGAAACAATTTCAGTTTAATAATATCACCATCTATATCCCTATGCTTTTGCATCTCACAAAGTTCAACAAAGTTATTTAGATGGGAAGCAGCATCTTTATTACCAATACCAGAAAATTGTTCTCCCATAACAAGATTGTGCAAAGCAGGTTTTATCTCAAAGAAAGTATTTTCAGCCACAGGTGGAGCAATAGGTGTGCTCATAAAATCATTGTTGTTGGTGCTAGTGAAGTCACACAACTTAGTGTTTTCAAGAGTAGTCATTTTTTTGGGTTTTCAAATAAGAAAGCAAACTTGTAAAACTATTTTTTTTGTGTTTTTGAATAACAAAACAAGCAAACAAAGCAAAACAAAAACAACAAAGTAAAAAGATTGGTTATGAGGGACTCCCCTTGTGAAGATGTCCTTGACTCCCCGGCAATGGTGCCAGAAAATTGCTTGATGGCTCAATGCACGGCGTCCAGAAAAGTGCTTGGTGCGTGGTTGATGTAGAGCTTGTTGGGAACCCCAAGAGGAAGGTATGATGAGCACAGCAGCAAGTTTCCCTCAGTCAAGGTTTAATCGAACCAGTAGGAGCAAGGAAACACCCCAAAGGTGTTACTAGCTGAGCTTTGGCAGGGCGCACTACCAGTGCTAGTAGCAACATGGAGACCTGCACAACACAACCACAGAACTTTGTCCCCAACTTGCGATGAGGTTGTCAATCTCACCGTGTTTTGCGGAAAACAAAGGATTAAACGTATCGAATGGAAAGAAGTAATAGTTTGTACAAAGTAAACACAAAGAAGTAAACAATTGTAAATTGTATGTAAAGAAAAAGGACCGGGATCCATAGTTCACTAGAGGTAGCTCTCCTTAAGATAGATAACATGCTGGGTGAACAAATTACAGCGGGGCAATTGACAAACACCAAGAAAGCAATACATGCATATACTAATCATCTTGACTCCTTTGAGACTTGATTGGGCATTACAACATAATACATAGACCGCCATCCAACTGCATCTATGACTAATAATCCACCTTCAGGTTATCATCTGAACCCCCTCCAGTATTAAGTTGCAAGCAACAGATTATTTCTTTACGAACTGCGTGTAAAGTAAACGATACGATTGTTCTATGAACAAAGGATTGTTGTTTTCTCCCTAGTAGCAACATCACATCTAGTACCTTAGAGATTTCTGTCACTTCCCCAGATTACCAGAGGCATGAACCCACTATCGAGCATAAATACTAACTCTTGGAGTTGCTAGCATCTACTTGGCCAAGATAGCTACTAACAACGGAAAGCATGCAGGATCACAAATAACAAAGACATGATAGAATCAATAATCAATCTAAAATAGAATCTCAATATCCATCGGATCCCTACAAACACAACATGTAGAATTACAAATAGATGATCTTGATCATGAACGGAGCTCACAAGATCTAAACATGAAAGCACAAAGGAGGAGAACCAGCCATCTAGCTACTACATGGATCCGTAGTCCAAGGATGAACTACTCACGCATCACACTAGAGGCTTGCATGGTGATGAAGAAGGCCTCTAGGGTGAATTCCCCTCTCCGGCAGGGTGCCGAGAAGAGCTTCAGATCCCTCCCGGTCTAGGGATGGAGATGACAGCGGCTACAGACTCTTTCGTGGATTTTTGATCGGGTACTTAGGGTTTTCGTCCCGAGGGCAATATATAGGCGGAAGGAGAGGCCGAGGGGGTGCCGGGAGCGGCCACACCACCCCCTGGGGCAGGCCAGGCCTGGCCGCGCGGCCAGGTGGTGTGGTGGCCCCCTGGCCCCTCTCCGTCTCGTATTCTGGCACTTGATGACATCCGAAAAAATAGGTACTTTGGCTTTTGTCCCGTCCAATTCCGAGAATATTCATTTTCCGACTTTCCTAGAACCAAAAATAGCAGAAAACAGGCAGCTGGCACTGTGGCTCTTGTTAATAGGTTAGTCCAAGAAATCATATGAAAAGTACTCCAAAGTTGGAACAAAACACAAGAAAGTGGATAAACCAAGCATGGAACATCAAAAATTATAGATACATTTGCAATGTATCAAATAGCATAAGCTAGTAGGTAGGTATGGTGGACTCTTTGGAATAACTTGGTTTAGGGAGTTGGATGCATGAGTGGAACTCATACTTGGTTGTGGAGGCTAGCAAAAGACTAGGAGCGACAAACTAAGAGAGCAATAATGGCCATAATCATGCAGAGCGACAAACATCATTGATCAAAGCATAAAGTGATACTACAAGTTGAAAACTAAAGGATCATAAAGGCTATGGTGACTTGAGATAGTCATAACATGGTGTGAGCATGCGCCAAGTCAACCCAAATAAAGCATCAAAGGAGAATACCACTATATTATGCTTTAATATGCTAAAACAATGCATGATTCATCCAAGGCACATTAAGAAATCTCAATTGTTTATAACAAGTCATGCTACATCAAAGAATACTAAGCATAAAGCTAAAACAATATCAAGCATGGCATGACAAAGTATAGGCCATAGTAAAAAACGAGCTCTTTTTACCACATAAGTATGAACTTTCCTACTCTTTTCCAAACCAAACAAAACTATTTGCAAGAGGGGGTCCAACCAATTTATTCAGAAAACTAAGCAAAACAAGCAAATGAAAAACCAAAACAAAAAGAAAAAGAAGACGCTCCAAGAACAACACAACTGTGCATGAAACAATAAAAATGAAGCGTTTGGAAGAAACCTTGGATTTTTATTGATGAAGAGGGGGATGCCTTGGGCATCCCCAAGCTTTGACGCTTGTACTTCTTGGATATTTCTTGGGGTTACATGCATGGCATCCCCAAGCTTGAGCTTTAGTCCATCCTTTATCTCATTACTCATTCCTTCCATACACCTGAAATTTTTCCTTCATACAAAACTTCACACAATCTTTATTAGCAACATTAGTGCATTCAAGATAATAACTCTTTAGGTTCAGTTCCAACACCAATAAAACTTCCATTAAAACACAAGCTACTGTAGCACTTCCCTCAGAAAGCTCAATTCCCCAAAAGAACTCAAAAAGGAACCAACAAAAAGCAAAGGCAAATAATGGCAGAAATCTGTCAAAACAGACCAGCAGGTAAAGACGATTTTTTAGAAGACCTTCTGTTGCTCAAATCAAAAAGTGTTGAAGTAACGAAAGTTAGATAACAACCTAGGGCGGAAGCACAAAAATTCACGCCTCAAAAGGACGTACAGAGATTTTACACGAAATTTTACAGTGAAGCAAAGAAATCTGTTTCGGGACAACAACTTTCCCAATCATTACTTCTCTCTCATTAGAGGTTACTCTTGGCACAAAAAGCAAATAAAAAGGATAAGGAGCGGTTATTACAGAGGTAATAACTTCCAAGACTCATCTAAAACTTTTGGGTTATCTCTCAATAAGTACTTTTCTTTAACGCCTTTAAGTTAGGCATGATAGTTTGAGAAGATGCTCACATAAGAAATATGAATTGAGGTAAAAGAGAGCATCAAGAAGGAAATTCAAAGCACATTTAAGTCTAACCCACTTCCTATGCATAAGAATCTTGTAAAGAAACAAGTCATGAAAGCACAAACCAACAAGCATAGTAAAGCAAAACAAGTGCAACTTCAAGACTTTCAACATAAAGAGGGGAAACTTAATATTATTGAGATGCATAAAACCATGTTTCCCTCTCTCATAATAACTTTCAGTAGCAACATGAATAAAATTAACAATATAACTATCACAAGAAACATTCTTATCATGAGCCACATGCATAAAAGAATTAAAACTCCCCACATAAGCATAGTCGTTCTTAATGATTATAGTGGGAGCAAATTCAACAAAATAGCTATCATTATTATTCTCATCACCATAATCATCAAATATAGGAGGCATATTGTAATTATAATTACTTTCCTCCTCAATAGTAGGTGGACTGAAAATATCATATTCATCATTGCAATAATCATATATTGGATATGTAGTATCATCATAAGCAATAGAATAATTATCTTCCCAAGTGTGTTCATTTGTAAACATATCATCATTGGAAGGATCATGGATAGCACTAATAGTATAGCAATTATTAATATCATCATTTTCAGAATCGGTACCAAAGAGATTTTCAATATCAAAAGTAGTTTACTTTTCCCAATCATGATCACTATTATAGGATAAGGCATAGGAAGATCATCGAGTTCAGACTCATCAAAAACTATAATAGGAGCAACATGCTTAGGGGAAAATACTGTTTCCTCTCTCCTTTTACTCCTCCTCTTCTTCTCTTTAGGAGAGAGAGGCTTAAAAGGAAGCTTCTCCATATACCCTAGTTCATTGTTAGAGACAATAGAAGAAACTTTGGAGGATTCCTCCTTTTCATTAATAAGACCAAAACACATATTAGTCCTGTCATATTTTGGTAAAATCTCATCTTCTATAATATTTTGTATGTAAGTATTTGTGTGGCAATTATCAACACAATAAAGTTGACAACCATGCAGGACACTATTCATATCAAAAGCACTCATATCTACCAGAGAAGTTTTTCTTGATAATTCTTCACACCCCAAAAATAAAGTAAGCTCATCATGCTGATTAGGAGTGATCATGTCATCACAATACAAACTTGTAGTACTCATTGGATTAGAAGGGCTATTATTATGGCCTAAGCATTGAAAATTGAAATGACCCACTTCAAAGCAAAGTTCACAAATAAAAGGATAGAGGGCACAAACTTTTTTACCAAGATCATTTAGAGCCCTATACCACATTCTAGTTTTTTCATTCCTATGGGTGATACAATATTCTTCTTCAATTTGATTATTCTCACAAGGTCTATGTATTCCACAAAAATTAACATGCTTATAAGAAATAGTACTTTCAGAGGTTTGAGCATGTTTATTGCTATCATTAACAACAATTTCATTTTCCATGCAAGTGTCTTTAAATGGCTCATGATACATGTCCCACTTATCTTTAGGAGAATTAATATGAGAAACAAAGGTTTTAAAACAATCAATAAGAATTTGAGGATCAAGACCATATTTATGATGGGTTCGTAGCATGGAAAACAAAAAATTTCTAACACAAGAACGAACAAAACCCAGATCTAATCTAGATAAAAGCCAAGATCTAATCTATTAGACATGTGCAATGAGATAGATCTGTACTAACCCTTGTAGATCCGAAAGCCCTGTGCGAGATCGGATCTCGTGGTTGATGTAGACGATCACTTGCCGATCTCAAGATCGAGTGGACGAGCCTTCCGGCGCCGTGTTCCGGCAGCGCTTCCGCAATCGGTCACACGTGCGGAGTCGATGCATACCTTCCTCTCCCCGTTCCAGCGAGCAGTGGAGGTAGTAAATCTCTCCACGGAATCCCAGCAGCACGACGGCGTGGTGGTGGTAGTGGAGTAGAGAATTCTGCAGGGCTTCGCCTAAGCCAGAGTAGAGCGAAGGAGGAGGAGAGAGGCGGCTAGGGCAAGGATTGGAGAGGCAAAGGGGGGTGGCGCCTCCACCCCTCTATTTATAGAGGGAGGGGTGGCACCTAGGGTTCCCACCCCTAGGGCCACCTCTAGGGCCGGCGCACAAGGGGGTCTTGGGGGGAGTTTCCTTCCCCCCAAGTTTCCCCTTTTCCTTTCTTGGTTTTCAAGTAAACTCCACAGAACTTTCTAGAGCCTTCCGGAACATTCCAAAACCTTCTAGAATCCCCATATAAACACTCCGGAACATTTCCGAACCTAGAAAATGATCTCCATTATATGAATGTTATTCTCCGGACAATTACGGATCTCCTCGTGATGTCCTAGATCCAATCCGAGACTCTAAACAACATCTGGTCTCCAACGCACATTTCATATCTACCTAAACAGCATCGAACCTTAAGTGTGTCACCCTATGGTTCGTGAATATGCATACATGATGGAGACACCTCTCTGATCAATAACCATCAGCGGGATCTGGAGATCCATAACGGCTCCCACATACTCAACGATAACTTCGTGATCGATAGAACCATTAACATATGAAACCAATTCCCTTTGTCACGTGATACTCTACTTATCCGAGGTTTGATCATCGGTATCTCCATACCTAGTTCTACCTCGTTACTGATAAGTACTCTTTACTCGTTCCATGATATGTCATCCCTTGTGACCCAGTCACATGCTTGCAAGCTAACTAGATGACATTCCACCAAGAGGGCCCAGAGCATATCTATCCGTCATATGGATGGACAAATCCCAATCTTGGTCCATGCGCTTCAACACATACTTTCAGAATACCCAATGACACCTTTATAACCACCCAGTTATGAAGCGGTGTTTGATGTCATCAAAGTACCCATCCGGTGATGGTGATTAACATAACCTCATGGTCGAAGGATTAGGTTACTATGCATTTGAAAGCTTGTAGCAACACGAACTTAATGACTTGATCTTATGCTACACTTACTATGGTTGTGTATCCATCACATCATTCTCCTAATGATATAACCTTGTTATTAATGACATCCAATGTCCATGATCAGGAAACCATGATCATCTATTAATCAACAAGCTAGTTCAACAAGAGGCTTACTAGGGACTCTTTTATGTTTACAAAACACGCATGTATCAGTGTTTCCTAATAATACAATTATAGCATGGGATGTAAACATTCATCATAAACACAAAGATATAATAATAACCACTTTTATTATTGCCTCTTGGGCATATCTCCAACAGTCTCCCACTTGCACTAGAGTCAATAATCTAGATTACATGGTAATATACCTAACACCCATGGCGTTCTGGTGTTGGTCATGCTTTGCTCTAGGGAGAGGTTTAGTCAACGGATCTGCCACATTCAGATCAGTGTGTACTTTGCAAATCTTTATGTCACCATCTTGGACATACTCGCGAATAGCATGGAAACGTAGTTTGATGTGCTTCATCTTGCTATGTGACCTTGGCTCCTGTGCATTAGCTATGGCACCTATGTTGTCACAATAGATGGCCATCGGGTCCAACGCACTAGGAACCACGCCAAGTTCAGTAATAAACTCCTTCATCCATATGGCTTCTTGTGCAGCCTCCGAAGCAGATATGTATTCCGATTCAGTTGAAGATTTCGCCACAACGCTTTGCTTGGCACTCCTCCAGCTCACTGCAGCACCATTCAAAATAAATACGTATCCAAATTGTGACTTCGAGTCATCTGGATCAGTGTTCCAACTAGCATCAGTGTAACTGTTTACAACAAGCTGTTCATCACCTCCATAAGAAAGAACCATATCCTTAGTCCTATTTAGGTACTTTAGGATATTCTTGACCGCTGTCCAGTGCTCCATTCCAGGATCACTTTGATATCTGCTAGTCAAACTAACATCATGTGCTATATCCGGTCTTGTACACAACATGGCATACATGATAGAACCTATGGCCGAGGCATAGGGAATATTACTCATTTCCTCTCTATCTTCTGTCGTAGCTGGACTTTGAGTCTTACTCAAGGTCTTACCTGGCAACATGGGCACGAACCCTTTCTTGCTCTCTTCCATTCTAAACTTCTTTAGAACTTTGTCCAAGTATGTACTTTGTGAAAGCGCTATTAGGCGTCTTGATCTACCTCTATAAATCTTGATACCTAGAATATATGCCGCTTCGCCAAGATCCTTCATTGAAAAACTATTATTCAAATAGGCTTTGACACTATTAAGAAGTTCTATATCATTCCCAATCAACAATATGTCATCTACATATAGTACTAGGAATGCTATAGAGCTCCCACTCACTTTCTTGTAAATACAAGCTTCTCCATAAGTTTGTATAAATCCAAAGTTTTTGATTACTTTATCAAAACGTTGATTCCAACTCCGGGATGCTTGCTTCAGTCCATAAATGGAGCGCTGAAGTTTGCATACCTTGTTAGCATCTTTAGGATCGACAAAACCCTTGGGTTGTACCATATACAACTCTTCCTTCAATGTCTCCATTGAGGAACGCCATTTTGACATCCATCTGCCAAATCTCATAATTGAAATATGCAGCAATTGCTAACAAAATCCTCACAGACTTTAGCTTCGCTACTGGTGAGAATGTCTCATCGTAGTCAACTCCTTGAATTTGTCGGAACCCTTTCGCGACAAGTCGAGCTTTATAGACGGTAACATTACCATCAGCATCTGTTTTTCTTTTGAAAATCCATTTGTTCTCGACAGCCTTACGGCCATCCGGTAAGTCCACCAAAGTCCACACTTGGTTTTCGTACATGGATCCCATTTCGGATTTCATGGCTTCTAGCCATTTGTCAGAATCTGGGCTCACCATAGCTTCTTCATACGTCACAGGGTCATCAGTGTTGTCCACCAACATGACGTTCAAGGCAGGGTCATACCAATCAGGAGTGGTACAAACCCTCGTTGACCTGCGAGGTTCAGCAGCAACTTCGTTCGAAGTTTCATGATCACCATCATTAGCTTCCTCTCCAATTGGTGTAGGCGGCACAAAAACATCTTCCGGTGCTGCGCTACTCTCAACTCTGAGAGAAGGTTTAATAACCTTGTCGAGTTCTACTTTCCTTCCAGTCACTTCCTTCGAGAGAAACTCCTCCTCAAGAAAGGATCCATTCTTGGCAACGAAAACTTTGCCTTCGGATCTATGATAGAAGGTATACCCAATTGTTTCTTTAGGGTATCCTATGAAGACGCATTTCTCTTCTTTGGGTTCAAGCTTGTCAGGTTGTAACTTCTTTACATACGCTTCGCAACCCCAAACTTTAAGGAACGGCAACTTAGGTTTCTTTCCAAACCACAATTCGTACGGTGTCGTTTCAACGGATTTAGATGGTGCCCTATTTAAAGTGAATGCGGCTGTCTCTAATGCATAGCCCCAAAACGATAGCGGTAAATCTATAAGAGACATCATAGACCGAACCATATCTAAGAGAGTTCGATTACGACGTTCGGACACACCATTACGCTGTCGTGTTCCCGGCGGTGTCAATTGCGAAAGTATTCCACATTTCTTTAAATGCATGCCAAACTCATAACTTAGATATTCACCTCCATGGTCAGAACGAAGAAACTTAATCTTCTTGTTACGATGATTTTCCACTTCACTTTGAAATTCCTTAAACTTCTCGAAAGTTTCGGACTTATGTTTCATAAAGTAGACATACCCATATCTATTTAAGTCATCCGTGAAAGTGAGAACATAACGATATCCACCTCGCGATGCTACACTCATTGGGCCGCACACATCGGTATGTATTATTTCCAATAAGTCTGTAGCTCGCTCCATTATTCCAGAGAATGGAGTCTTAGTCATTTTTCCCATTAGACATGCTTCGCATCTTTCAAGTGATTCAAAATCAAGTGATTCAAGAAGTCCATCAGAATGGAGTTTCTTCATACGCTTCACTCCAATGTGACCAAGACGACAGTGCCACATGTATGTAGAATTATCATTCAATTTTATTCGTTTAGCATCTATGTTGTTAACATGTGTATCACTACTACCGAGATTCAGTAAGAATAAACCATTCATCTCAGGTGCATTACCATAAAAGATATTACTCATATAAATTGAACAACCTTTATTCTCAGACTTAAAAGAGTAACCGTCTCGCAATAAACAAGATCCAGATATAATGTTCATGCTTAACGCAGGCACCAAATAACAATTATTCAAATTTAAAACTAATCCCGATGGTAGATGTAGAGGGAGCATGCCGATGGAGATCACATCAACCTTGGAGCCATTTCCAACACGCATCGTCACCTCGTCTCTCGCTAGTCTTTGCTTATTCCGCAGCTCCTGTTTCGAGTTATAAATATGAGCAACCGAACCAGTATCAAATACCTAGGCACTACTACGATTACTAGTAAGATACACATCAATAACATGTATATCGAATATACCTTTCTTATTGATGTTGTTGTTCTTCAGATCTGCCAGGTACTTGGGGCAGTTACGCTTCCAGTGACCAACACCCTTGCAACACCCTTGCAGTAGAAGCATTCGGTTTCAGGCTTAGGACCAGCCTTGGGCTTCTTAGCAGGTGCGGCAGCTTTCTTGCCGTCCTTCTTGAAGTTTCCCTTGTTCTTAGGCTTGCCCTGTTTCTTGAAATTGGTGGTCTTATTGACCATCAACACATGGTGCTCCTTCTTGATCTCCACTTCAGCAGTTTTCAGCATGGACGATAGTTCAGGCAACGTCTTGTTCATGCAGTGCATATTGTAGTTCATCACAAAGTTCTTATAACTCGGTGGCAGTGGTTGGAGGACATGGTGAATCCCTAACTCATTAGGAATCGTTATCCCCAACTCTTGGAGCTTGTTTGCGTGCCTAGACATGGTGAGCACATGCTCGCTAACGGAGCTACCCTCTTCCATCTTACAGTTAAAGAACTTTTCGGAGGCCTCATAGCTCTCCACGGCTGCATGAGTCTCAAAAATCAGCCTGAGCTCTTTAATGATCTCAAACGGGTCGTGGTGCTCAAAGCGCTTATGAAGCTCCGTTTCTAAACCGTACAGGATGGCACACTAAACTGTGGAGTAGTGATTTTTCCGAGTGGCGTAAACATTCTTTACGTCATCGGTGGCATCTTCTACAGGTGGGTCACCTAGCGGTGCTTCGAGCACATAGGTCAACTGACCAGCCCTGAGGATAATCTTCAGTCCACGGAACCTGTCCGTGAAGTTGCTTCCATTGTTCTTAAGCTTTTCTTTCTCTAGGAACGCATTGAAATTGATGGAGAGGTTTGCCATAATCTACAACAAATTTTCAAGTAGTTTAGACTAAGTTTATGATAAATTGAGTTGAATCTAAATTCTTTAAATTAACTAGGTGAACTCCCACTCAAAACAACATCCCTCATGTTGTCTTAGTGATTACACAAACCAAATCCACTACACCAAGTCTGATCTTCACGAGAGAAGATGTAGTTTCATCGGCGAACAATCTTCATGTTCATCATATCATTTATATGACTCATGCTCTACCTTTCGGTATTTCGTGTTCCGAGATCATGTCTGTACATGCTAGGCTCGTCAAGATTAATCTTAGTTTCCGCATGTGCAAATCTGGCTTGCACCCGTTGTATGCACACGTAGAATCTATCACATCCGATCATCACGAGATGCTTCGAAATGACGAGTCTTAGCAACGGTGCCAACTAAGGACGAACACTTTATTACTTGATATTTAGTGAGAGGGATCATCTTATAATGCTACCGTCGTGATCTAAGCAATACAAGATGCATAAAGGATTAACATCACAGTCAATTCATAATTAGTGTGATATGATATGGCCCTTTCTTCTTATGCCTTTGATCTCCATCTCCAAGGCATGGACATGATATTCATCATCACCAACATTGCGTCAAGGTCAGTGGCGCCGCTTCATGGTTGTCCATCATCACTAGCAACTATTACAACTACTTGGAATAAAGCTATTACCAGATGAATAGACACCAGGTCTTAACAGAATTAAAGACAACCATTAGGCTCCTGCCGGTTGCCATATTATAACAAGGATCATTGCATACATCAAATATAATCACAATCACATGATGGACATATCACATCACAAAACCCCTGCAAAAACAAGTTAGACGCCTCTAAATTTCTTTGCATGTTTTACGTGGTTTGGAGCTTTCGAATAAGAACGGATCTTACCTACGAAACTGAACCACAACGTTGATACAAGTGCTATCAAGTGCAAAGTGTAAATTGGATCTATACTATGGTGAGAGAGACAGACACCCGCAAAGCCACTTGTGCAAAGCAAGTTACACGTCAAGCGTGGAGCAAGTCTCATGTGCGATGACATGTAAGGTTAGCCCGAGCCGCTTCATCTCACCATACCGCAAGATGCAAAGTACACAAAGCAAAAGACGGCACGAGCACCAACGCCCACAAAACCATTGTGTTCTACTCGTGCAACAGATCTACGCATAGACACGACTCTGATACCACTGATGGGTTCGTAGCATGGAAAACAAAAAATTTCTACCGCAAGAACGAACAAAACCCAGATCTAATCTAGATAAATGCCAAGATCTAATCTGTTAGACATGTGCAACGAGATAGATCTGTACTAACCCTTGTAGATCCTAAAGCCTTGTGCGAGATCAGATCTCGTGGTTGATGTAGACGATCACTTGCCGATCTCAAGATCGAGTCGATGAGCCTTCCGGCGCCGCGTTCCGGCAGCGCTTCCGCAATCAGTCACACGTGCGGAGTCGATGCAGACCTTCCTCTCCCTGTTCCAGCAAGCAGCGGAGGTAGTAGATCTCTCCACAGAATCCCAGCAGCACGACAGCGTGGTGGTGGTAGTGGAGTAGAGAATTTTGCAGGGCTTCGCCTAAGCCAGAGCAGAGCGAAGGAGGAGGAGAGAGGCGGCTAGGGCAAGGAGTGGAGGGGCAAAGGGGGGTGGCGCCTCCACCCCTCTATTTATAGAGGGAGGGGTGGCGCCTAGGGTTCCCACCCCTAGGGCCACCTCTAGGGCCGGCGCACAAGGGGGGGCTTGGGGGAGTTTCTTCCCCCCCAAGTTTCCCCTTTTCCTTTCTTGGTTTTCAAGTAAACTCCACAAAACTTTCTAGAACCTTCCGGAACATTCCGAAACCTTCTATAATCCCCATATAAACACTCCGGAACATTTCCGAACCTAGAAAATGATCTCCATTATATGAATCTTATTCTCCGGACAATTCCGGATCTCCTCGTGATGTCCTAGATCCAATCCGAGACTCCGAACAACATTCGGTCTCCAACACATTCATATCTATCTAAACAGCATCGAACCTTAAGTGTGTCACCCTACGGTTCGTGAATATGCAGACATGATGGAGACACCTCTCCGATCAATAACCATTTGTCACGCGATACTCTACTTATCTGAGGTTTGATCGTCGGTATCTCCATACCTAGTTCTACCTCGTTACTGATAAGTACTCTTTACTCGTTACATGATATGTCATCCCTTGTGACCCAGTCACATGCTTGCAAGCTAACTAGATGACATTCCACCGAGAGGGCCCAGAGCATATCTATCCGTCATATGGATGGACAAATCCCAATCTTGGTCCATGCGCTTCAACACATACTTTCAGAATACCCAATGACACCTTTATAACCACCCAGTTATGAAGCGGTGTTTGATGTCATCAAAGTACCCATCCGGTGATGGTGATTAACATAACCTCATGGTCGAAGGATTAGGTTACTATGCATTTGAAAGCTTGTAGCAATACGAACTAAATGACTTGATCTTATGCTACACTTACTATGGGTGTGTATCCATCACATCATTCTCCTAATGATATAACCTTGTTATTAATGACATCCAATGTCCATGATCAGGAAACCATGATCATCTATTAATCAACAAGCTAGTTCAATAAGAGGCTTACTAGGCACTCTTTTATGTTTACAAAACACACATGTATCAGTGTTTCCTAATAATACAATTATAGCATGGGATGTAAACATTCATCATAAACACAAAGATATAATAATAACCACTTTTACTATTGCCTCTTGGGCATATCTCCGACAATTTAGCACTAAGCTTTTGAAAATCAGCAGTTTCACGAAAGACTTAATGCAATCATACTCATAGTTTATACCTGGTTCTTTACCTTTGTTATTATCCCAATCTTCGGTATTGCTTTGAATTGTTTCAAGAAGATCCCACTTAGCTTTGACCTCCTTACTCGTGAAGGTTCCCTCTAAACAAGTATCTAGATAGTCCTTGTAATATCCTGAAAGCCTTGCATAGAAATTATTAATAACAATATTCCTGGGGAGCTCATGAATGGGACATTTGAGCATTAGTGACTTCAATATCCCCCATGCTTGGGCAATACTTTCTCCATCATGAGGATGAAAATTATAAATATAATTCCTATCTTTATGAATTTCATGTGGAGGATAAAATTTAGAGTAAAAGAGAAATTCAAGTTCCTTCCAATCCAAATGATGAGGATCATCTACTAGCTCATACCACTCCCTTGCTTTGCCCTTAAGTGATAAAGAGAATAGCTTCCTCTTAAACTGGTTCATTGAAATACCTGCACACTTGAACAACCCGCATAATTCATGTATAAAGAGTAAATGATCACCAGGATGGACAGTTCCATCTCCAAAATAAGAGTTATTCATAACACATTCAACAATTTTTATAGGTATTTTAAAACGGATGCTTTCAGTATGTGGATTTAAAATATCACAAGTATCATTAGAATTACCACATATGGGAGATAAAGTATCATCAGAGCAAATTTTCTTCTTTAAAGCTGGGGAACTAAAAAGATCATTTTCACAAAAACTAACTTCCCCAAGCTTAGACATTTCCATAGCATTAGTAACAAAGGTGTTCAAAAGATTCATACTAATAACATTGCTATTAGCATGCAAAGAAAGTTCCATGGGTTTTTTAATTTTCTTTTCAGACAATTCGAGTTCTAACTTAGGAAAAATAATAAAAAGCTCTCTAATTTTTTTGTTGTTTTCCATTAAGCCTAACTAGTGAAAACAAGAAACAAAAAGACAAAATTGCAGAATCTAAAGGAAATAACTTCAAGCACTCACACCGGAGGATGTGAGTACCTTTTACCTTACCTCCCTGGCAACGGAGCCAGAAAATAGGCGTGAATACCTTTTACCTTACCTCCCCGGCAACGGCGCCAGAAAATAGCTTGATGTCTACGCACTTCTATTCTTGTAGACAGTTGTTGAGCCTCCAAGTGCAGAGGTTTGTAGAACAGCAACAAGTTTTCCCTTAAGTGGATCACCCAAGGTTTATCGAACTCAGGGAGGAAGTGGTCAAAGGTATTCCCGCTCAAGCAACCCTGCAATCAAGATACAAGAAGTCTCTTGTGTCCCCAACACACCCAATACACTTGTCAGGTGTATAGGTGCACTAGTTCGGCGAAGAGATAGTGAAATACAAGTGGTATAGATAATTATAAGTGGTAATGGTGATAGAGAATAACTTGATGGCGTGGAAGAGACTAAAAGCAAACTGAAATAAAGATGGAAGCAAGCAAACATGTAACAGATCTAATTGCAAATGGTGTATCAATGCTTAGAAACAAGGCCTAGGGATCATACTTTCACTAGTGAACACTCTCATATAAATATATTCTTCTTTATGATACTACGCTTAACTACTCTCTGGTTGGACACTCTAATCGATGGTAGGGTTATAACAGCACACCACAAAGTAAGTCTTTCCCATCTAGAAAACCCCACACTGTCACCTTGAGCACTAGATGGTTCCAACAAACACCACAATTTCACAAAGACATCCAACTCCAAATATAACTCATAACAAGTATTTGTAATCTCTAGCCTAAGTGCCACCATGGTGTGCACGCTGTCACTTTCACACACATGGGGAGAGCAGAGATCTATTAAAGCACTTGAGTAGCAGGGTAGATCTATAGATTACAAGCTCATGATCTCAACAAGATCATGCATAGAGAGAGATGAACACATAGCTACCGGTAGAACCCTTAGCCTCGAGAGAGAACTACTCCCTCCTCATCATGGGAATCAGCAATGGTGATGGAGATGGTGGTGGAGATCGATGGAGATGGCTTCGGGGGCACTTCCCCATCCGGCAGGGTGCCGGAATAGAGATTTTCTATCCCCCAAATCTCCTCTTCGGTGGTGGCGGTGCTGCGGAACTTTTCGTGGATTTCTGATTGACGATTTAGGGTTTATGCCTCGGGAGGCTCCTTATAGGCTAGAGGGCAAGGTCGGTGGGCGGCCAGGGTCCCACACCATGCCCTAGCCCGGCCTGGGGGGACCCGCGCCATGGGGTGGTGTGGCCACCCTGTGGCCCCTCTCCGACTCTCCTTCTGGCTCCAGGAGTCTTCCGGGAAAATATCAACTTTGGCTTTTGTCTAGTCCAATTCCGAGAATATTGATTTTCTGACTTTCCTGGAACCAAAACAACAAAAAACAGGCAACTGGCATTATGACACTTGTTAATAGGTTAGTCCAAGAAATCATATGAAAATTACTCCAAAGTGTGGACAAAACACAAGAAAGTAGATAAAACCAAGCATGGAACATCAAAAATTATGGATACATTTGCAATGTATCAGGCGTCATCTAAGGCTGAAGCTCTACAGGTTTGTGGCAGGACTGAGTAGAGATTTAACAACTACGACAACCGAGATAAGAGCAAGGACGACAAAGGTCATTCAAAGTCCAAGGGAAAAGATAAATTCTGCAAATATTATAAGAAATCTAATCATGTTATTGATGATTGTTGGAAGCTACAGAATAAGGAGAAAAAGAACGAAACTTACCTACTGAAAGATAAGTCTGAAGGTGCTGGTAAGGCTGTTGTTGTTTCTGGTGATAGTTCTGATGGTGAATGTTTAACCCTTTTTGATGCTTGTGCTTCTCGTGATGATGAATGGATACTTGATACTGTATGTTCATTTCATATTTGCTGTAACAAATATTGGTTTAGTTCATATGAGTTTGTGCAGACTAGAGATTTTGTGTGTGGGGGGAACGACAACCCATGCCATATTGTCGGCGTTGGATCTGTTAAGATCAGGACACATGATGGCGTGACACGTACGTTGACTGGGGTGAAGCACATACCAAGCATGGCCAGAAATTTGATCACCCTGAGTACCATGGACGTTGATGGATATAAGTACGCCATTGGGCGTAGATTGTTAAAGGTATCAAAAGGTTCTCTGATAAAGATGGTAGGTAATATTAATTCTGCTAAGTTATATGTTCTTAGAGGTAGCACTTTTCCTAGTATTGATGCTGATGTTACTTCTAATGATTCTGACGATTGTGGTAAAACAAATGTATAGCATATGTGTCTTGGGCATATGAGTGAACATGACATGGCAGAGTTAGTAAAGAGAGAGCTGATTGATGATTGCAACTTAGGTAAGTTTGAGTTATATGAGCACTGCGTTTTTGGTAAGTATAAAAGAGTTAAATTCAATACTTCCGTTCATACCACCAAAGGTATATTAGATTATGTGCGTGCTGATGTATGGTGATCTTTCCGTAAGACTTCTATTGGTGGTGCTAATTACATGCTTACTATTATTGATGACTATTCAAGTATAGTGTGGCCATATTTTCTGAAACATAAATCTGATGTTTTTGAAAATCAAACTGAAAAGAAGGTAAAGATACTACGTACTGACAATGGTATGGAATTTTTTTCTAATGAGTTTGAGGAGTTTTGCAGTAACGATGGTATGATCGGGCACCATACCATCCCTTACACTCCCTAGCAGAATGGCGTGGCTGAACGCATGAACAGAACCATCATATCGAGGGCTCGCTTTATGTTGTCCAATGCAGGTATGCATAGACGTTTCTAGGCTGAACAAGCCAACACAACATGCAACCTCATAAACAGGTCACCTTCTATTCCACTTGAGAAGAAAACTCCCATTGAGGTATGGTCAGATTCGTCTGCTGATTATTCACAATTGAGAGTTTTTGGTTGCACTACTTATACTCATGTTGATAATGGAAAGTTAGAGCCTAGAGCTGTTAAGTGCATATTTCTTGGTTATGGTTCAGGAATTAAGGCATATAAACTATGGAATCCTAAAACTAAAAATATTTTGTTGATTAGGAACATTATTTTTAATGAATCTGTTATGTATCATGACATCTTGCCATCAGATCCCTCTCATGTTGCTATTGGAGAGGAGGGAGTTAGTGTGCAGGTGGAACCACTACAAATAACTGTTGATAATAATGTTATGGTTGATGATACTCATGAGGAAAAATTGATGATCATGTTGTTCAGTACTCACCTTCTGTTTTGCAGCAACCACATGAGTCTATTGCTGCTAATAGACTGAGGCATAACATAGTTCCACCTCGTCGTTTAATTGAAGAGTGTAATCTTGATCATTATGCTTTGAGTTGTGCTAAATAGGTGGAGCATGATACTGAACCTGCTACATATAATGAAGTTGTTGCATCCGTTGACCACGAGAAGTGGGTTTCTTCTATGCAAGAAGAGATGCAATCGCTTGATAAAAATGACACATGGAAAGTTGTGCGTTTGCCAAAACAAAAGAAGTTCGGCCGCCGTAAGTGGATATATAAGTAGAAGGAAGGTTTGTCTCCTAATGAGCCTCCTAGGTTTAAGGCAAGGTTAGTAGCAAAAGGTTTCAGCCATATTCCAGGTATAGACTATAATGATGTTTTCTCTCCGGTTATGAAGCATAGTTCCATTCGTGGTTTCTTTTGGTAGGCATGATCTTGAGCTTGAGCAGCTAGATGTAAAGACTACTTTTCTGCATGGTGAACTAGAGGAGGAGATTTACATGGACCAACCTGAAGGGTTCATAGTTCCTGGAAAAGAGGATTTTGTGTGCAAATTGAAGAGGCCGTTTTATGGTTTGAAGCAATCTTCAAAACAGTGGTACAAAAGGTTTGATTCATTTATGATCTCACAAGGTTTTAAGAGATCTCAGTTTGATAGCCGTGTTCACATTAAGTTTGTCGATGGATCACCTATATACTTGCTGTTATATGTTGATGATATGTTAATTTCTTCCAAGAGCATGAAAGAAATCACTACTTTGAAGTCACACCTAAGTAGTGAATTTGAGATAAAAAATCTTGATGCTGCTAAGAAAATCCTAGGTATGGAAACTAAACGGGACAGAAAATCTAGGTTGTTATTTCTTAGTGCGCAAAGTTACG
This sequence comes from Avena sativa, assembly GCA_916181665.1. Lineage (NCBI taxonomy): Eukaryota > Viridiplantae > Streptophyta > Magnoliopsida > Poales > Poaceae > Avena > Avena sativa. The sequence goes on from OV702295.1 coordinate 469,549,319, forward strand.
TTGAGAAAGTTCTTCAACGTTTTAATATGCATGATGCAAAGTCTGTTAGTACTCCCGTTGCTCCTCACTTTAAATTTTCAGCATTGCAATGTCCTAGTTCTGATGAAGATATTGAGTACATGTCACGAGTTCCTTATTCTAGTGTTGTTGGTTCCCTGATGTATGCCATGGTTTATTCTCGCCCTAATTTATCATATGCTATGAGTTTGGTGAGTCGTTACATGCCTAATCCTGGTAATGAACATTGAAAAGTTGTTCAGTGGATTTTCAGGTACCTCCGTGGCACATCAAATGCTTGCTTGAAGTTTGGAAGACTGGTGAGGGACTTGCAGGCTATGTGGGTTCAGATCTTGGTGCCTACTTCGGTAAGAGGACGTCTCTCACAGGTTATGTGTTCACGGTAGGTGGATATGCTGTGAGTTGGAAGGCAACGCTGCAACCAGTTGTTGCTCTATCTACAACCGAAGCACAATATATAGTTGTTGCTGAAGCTTGCAAAGAGTCTATTTGGTTGAAAGGTTTGTATGTTGAGCTTTGTCAGGATGATTCTTGCATTAACCTGTTATGTGACAGACAAAGTGCTATTTACCTTACTAAGGATCATATATTCCATGAGAGAACAAAGCACATTGATATCAAGTACCATTATGTTCGTGACGTTGTTGCACAAGGTACACTAAAGGCATGCAAGATAAGCACTCATGATAATCCTGCTAATATGATGACAAAGCTTGTTCCTGTTACTAAGTTTGAGCTATGCTCAAGCTTAGTTGGTATAACTGTTTAGCCCAAGTGGCTATTGGCGCTGAAAGTGTTTTCTTTGTTTCTTCAAGGAGATGATTATTGTTGATGCTACAAGAAGGAATTTGTCTCAAGATGGTGTTTGTTATATGTTGATCCAAATTCTACAAAGTAAAGGCCAACTTCTGACGGAGCGGAGCGAGACCCGTTGCCGGAGGCTTGGGCCGATACAAATCATTGATGACCAAGATTACCACCGTTATATATACCTCTTGTAAGCCGCCGGCTGGGATAAGTTGCATCTGTGAAAATCCCCGGCATTGTGTAAACACTTCCCGTTATAGTGAAGTTTTGCTAGCTGGCGTCCGTGGTTTTTTCCTCTCTTTGTTGGAGAGGTGTTTCCTCGTTAAATATGTGTCCCCTTTGCTGTAATTTCGTTTTCGTTTTTCGTTATTTACTTGTCGCAAAGCTAACACCATGAAAGCTAGATTTGATGCAGAGACCGTGTCGATCACGGACTACGTCAAGACCTCCATTTCCGTGGAGTTGGTGACGGCTCACCTAGACACAAATAACAAGTTCAATGGATTCCAGGTGTGGAAGCTGAATTTGGGCGCCAAGGTCAACGATCTACAAAACGCAGTCATCGATCTGCAGCTGTGATCGAGTTCTACGTTAGTGGGTGAATCGGCAACAACCCACTTCGGTGCTTCCCTCAACCAACAATTCTTGGTTGTTGCAGCAGCGAATGGTAGGGGGATTCATGGACAAGGCCACGACACAGTGGTGGACCTAGGATTTCATGAGAGGGTATGGCACATAAAAAACCATACATAATTTGATAACATCTATTCTTTTGCCATAACAAAATGTATGTCGAACAAAAAAATTATAGCATTTCAATATTTTCTATTTTAGTAAATTACACGTTTGGAATAATATAAACTAACAAAGACCGTATTTTGGCACCACAACATGACCAAGTCCAAATATATGAAAATTATAATAGAAAAGATATATATACATTGAATTTTTCGTAGCAATTTGCAAAAAATTGTATATTGCAGCTTGTTAATAAACAATTGGGATTTTATATATAGACAAAATTACAATTTTTCCGCAAATAAATCGCATGGAAGATACATTTGTGTTTTTTCACCAACAATATCAACAAGTGTCTGATTCCTAGTTGGTTAATGCTATATCAACCTAGCTACATATTAATATGACATAAGCAACAAAGGTAAGTAAAATAAAGAAATCAGGCTCAAATTGTAATACCCAAAAACAAAACAAAGTAGTGCGCTGACAGCCAAAGAAGCTAAATAAATGGCAAACTTGATCCCACGAGCTACAAGGCTGCTAGTAGCAACCATTGGCATAACCAAAGGGACTCAAACTTCTTCATGAATACATCTAGATGTTTCCCTATTAATACATATCTCATCGAATATTTTTTGTAACTTGTCTTTTATATAGACGTAATGTGCAATGCTAGGCATAGGATATGCCGGAGTATACCTGGCATACCCTGTGGGTCCGCCCCTGCCACGACATCGTTTACACCACCAAGGGGATTTCACCTGGAGTCCCAGTGGCTCCGATGGTGCCCTCGGTCACAGGTTGGTCAGATTTCTCAACTCGTATGCATGATCTCCATTCTAGTACTGCTATGTTTGTTAAAGTTTTTCACACATTAGGCCAAACACCACCGCCCTTGCTTTTCCTATTTTTTGGGGTGAAAATCCTCAGTTGTGGCACACCTTTTGTGAGCAGTACTTCACCATGTACCGTATTCATAAGTTCTATTGGGTTTCCATGGTGACCCTGAACTTTTAGGCATATGTCAGTATTTGGTTACATGCCATCATGTCGAAAGGTTTGGTCCTCTTTCTATGATCTTATTTGCACTTGTTTTGGTCGCGATCAACATGAGGCTCTGATTAGCCAATTTTATTCCATACACAAAACTTCATCTGTCCTGGAATATGCCGATCTTGTTGACGTATTATGATGCCATTAATGCCTTGTACGTTTGGCATGCGTCGTCGAGGGATTTGGGGGAGACATACGCGTTCTGGTGATTGTGCAGAGGCTGATTGATCTGAATATAGTAGTATAACTGGTGTTTGCATGAGAAAGAGGCAGCATGTCTTTTTACCTCTATCTGAAGGGCCGGCCTCGTCGTGGTGCTGTCCACCCAACATGTTCACACTAAACAGAGAAAATACAACTATTTAGTACAAAAATTCACAGAAAAATCCAGCATGACCTTGGATTGCCTGATTCTCACCGAAACGAAAATTAATCAACATTTCAGGGGAAAAAAGGGCAACTCAAATAAATTCCCTGCACACAATAAGTGCTTACATAGGCAAAAACAGATCTTCACAACCAGATCTGCACAAAAAAATATACCAGAACATGTACATCACAACCAAAATCAAGTTCCTCTCACAATTCACACATATATTCAGTTTTTTTATAGCAGTCACCACCACACCAATTCATGTACCCATGTATATGACTCTCTGCCATTTACAAGATCATTCGTGTAACCAGATCTTCAATTTTACTTACAGCAGCTTTTTGTATTTTGAATTTTCTACGTACACAAAGTTTTCAATTTTCCAAAACTCTCAACATGAAAAGTGTGCATATCTGAATCCTTCATCCACTGGTTCAAACCGCACCTAAATCAGACCACCGGAACTCTCAAAACCATCTTCTGAATTTTTGGTCATACACAAAACTTCTGAATTTTCTGTCATACAAAACTTTTTTATTAGTGGAAGCCAAATTAATTATTAGAAGGCAAATTTCTTTTTAGAACTAAGTAAGCTAGGTTAACTTCTCTTAGTCCAACACAAAAAGAGAGCCCTCTAATTAAGAGTTGCAAGACATTTAGATTTTGCATGATCGGTTAACAGTTAACTAAATAAGCTACTATTCTAGCTAGGTTAGCTTCTGGAATTAAAAAAAGACAACAATTGTTGTTACTTTTCTAGCTAGGTTAGCTTCTGGAATTAAAAAAGGACAACAGTCATCAGTTAACCTAAATTCCTACTCAAAGTTGTTACTTTTCTAGCTTTTAATTTTTTTACATATGCAAAACCTTTAGTGTAGCATCAATATGTACTTGATTAGTGCCCTAGCCGCCATGCAGGCTCTAGTGAGGAGGGAGCTTCAGGGGCACTTCTGCTCCCTACAGGTCTTGAGGTCGACTGTGGCGTATATGCCTCCAGTTCCCTGCTCTCAGCACCTTGGCACGGTAGTTCTTCCTTTATCGTGATAGACCACCTTGGACAAGTGAGGAACAAAATAGAGTTTGCTAGGTTCATGTGGGCCCCGAACTGGGTTAACTGCCTGCATCCTAGTACGACCAGCCATCGTGTTGGACGATCCACGACCTCGAACGTGCAATACTGATTGATGAAGTTCCCTATCTCGCCAAAGGTAACTGGGAGTGTGACCTCTTAGGTGTACTCAGTCTGTGTTGTTGGTCCCGATCTCCAGTTTGAACTAATCAATGGGGACCTGTAGGTACTCCAAAAACATAAAAATAATGGTAATCTTGATTGCGGTAGGATCCGCTATGCTTCGTTGTATACGTACGTTGGCGATATACAAGGAGACGATATACAAGGAGACGAGGAGTGAAGAGTAGGGGTGACCGTTCCGGGTTACCGGCTGAAGGACATGAGGCCGGGGAGCCTCCGTGGACCCGGCATGGCGGCTTGAGCTATGCTTCTATCGACCTGGCTCATCATCGACCTGGTCTAGAGGTGGTTCAACTCGTACGGAGGAGAATTTCGTTGGCTCAAGGGTTCCGATGGTTCCGTTTCCTCATCCTCATCCCTCACCGGGTTGACACGTGGCACTACACGCAAGGTTGTTGGTCCCTGATCAGCTTCGAATTCCATCCAACGATGTACCGTGCAACACAGGTTCTATCTGTGAGAGCTTGCCGTATGGTATCCGCACCACTTGTCCCTTTTTCACCACGCTGGCGACATACCCCCAGTGTAGGGTGTTGTTGCCCTTCCGCCTCATGATAAAATGTCCTGCCGTGGCTTGCTCTCTAACCGCTCCGTCCTCCCAGCGTGACCTGGCCCGACGACGGAGGAGCAGCGTCCTTTGTATCCTGTTCTCGTACTCCTCCAGGTTTTCTTCATGTGCGATATCCCTGTTCGAGACTTGGATGTTTTCACGGGTTGGGCCAGTTCCTGCCCCTCGAGTAGAGGTTTTGGTGTCCAGGAAAGCCGGACATCCTTTTACCGAGCACGAAGGAGGGATCTGAATCTGCCCCCATGAACTAGGCGGTTGTTTAGGTCTCCATCACGATGCACCGAGCCCCCATGCCCGTGACAGTGGCGTGCGCTAGTTGCTTGCGTATACCAGCATGTTGATGTACTACACCATTCCTCCATAGTTGTGTTCCCCATAGTTGCACTCCATGGTGGGCGGCCAAGACTCCCTGATGTCCATATGGCTATCCACACAGCGTGAGTCGCCGGATCCGTGCTCCATCCACTGGGCGCCGGGTGGGAAGAATCTTGGCGCCCTTCTCCCGAAGCTGAAAGATACCTCCAACCAAGATCCATGAGCTTCATGGCTTTCCCGACTATGCCCGTAGTGGTTCGGGTTGTCTAAAACCTCGTAGGCTCAGTGGTCCAGGCTCTCGGGCGTCATCGAGGTATATCCAATCAGCATGACGCGGGCTCCCCTTCCTGGCACGCCAACTGATGAAGGATAGTTGTTATGTCCCTCCGTAGTCTCACTTCCGAAGAACGGAAGACAATTTAATTTTTCGGCAATCGGCTCGTGTCAGCAGGTTTGGATCTCCAAAGTCAAAGAGAAAGATATATGTGTAATAGGGAGGATATCCTTAGACTTTATTCATAAGGTTATCAAGATATCGTACAATGTGTCTACAAGATTATCTCGGTGGGTTCATAATGACACCCGATGAGAGAGATGATTATGTATGACTAAGGCTATTGACTAAGACTTGGGCAAATATGACATGTCCTCTTCAGGTAAATGTCTTTAAGTATTTATAGGCTTGGATGGTGGTAGAGTCTTTCTTAGTCACGTTACGTCATCATCTTGTCTTGCACGTAATCTATATCTCTCATCTCCCCTAGATGCGTGTCTGGTCTTCGAGATCTCCAGAGAGCCGTGTTGCAGCCCCACAGGTTAGGTCGGTTGAGAGATTATAGATGCGGACCTTCAGGTCCTTGATAGCAGAAGTAGGCATGAGAAGGAATCGTGGAATATGACTCATGTGAGGTACATGCCTAAATCCACCCATCACCGACACTTGTGTTGTCATTTCTGTTGCGAGACTTCTGATTACAGTAGTGGTCTTTGTTATTTCTTTTTCTTCTTTTGTTTTTGCCTCTTTGCATCCTTTATGCCTAGACTTACTCTGGACATTTTGTTGTTGCAAAGGCTTGATGTAATTGGTACCATCTTGGTATTAATATATTTCCTTTATCGAAAAATAGATAAATAGCAATTCAGATTTGTAGTTCCCCCTTTTTGAATATGAAATCATTTCCAACCTCTCATGAAGCAAAAGTAAATTTAGAACCTCAATAAAATACTCAAGTATAGGGGTCTTTATATGCCAATTTCTACTATTATCAGACTAGACAAGTTCATCATTCATCCATAACAACAGATCCTCATAGTGCAGAGAAAAATCTAATTTAAAGGATATTAACAATGCATTTAGAACGAACTTCACAAACCAAATAGAACTCTATCTCTTTTTAGCATTTTACGGAAATAAAATTGTTGCTATCATCCCACGGGATCACTCCTCGTAGAAGTCCTCGTCTTCGTTCTCTTGGATCATCATGATCGAGCTGTCCTTGTCTTCTCAAGGTGGTACAAGGGACGATTTAGCTTCATATGCCCAAACACTGTGCTTGGACTGCCACTTTGCCACTTTTCAAAACCTGTGAGGTAGTCCTCTGACTAGCTAGCACATGGGACACATGTCTTGTTATCTTCTTTAATTAGTGGTCCAACCAAATATTTTAATGGAAAGACAATACACATGCACATATAACACAGTCCATTAATTAATTAGTTGATCAATTGCCAATAGGACGTACAGGTAATACACTATGCTAATCAATTGCCAATAGGACACGAGGAGTACCTAGACCTTTTAGCTAGCCATATTGGAGTATCCTGGTACTGTACTAGTGATGTGTGCGCCAGGTACTATGCTAATCAATTGCCAATAGGACACTTGATGCGAACGACTTACCTACAATCAGTACCTAGAACTTTTAGGTAACAATATTGGAGTATCATACATCTAATATTTAAGTCGACATGAGTGGGGGCACACGAAATTGACATGAGTGGGTACTAGCAAGGTCGACATGAGTGGGGGCACAACCGACAATTATCACACATCTAATATTTAAGTCAAGTCAGACACGTGGGTCTTACACCGGTGGTGGCGTTGCCTCCCGTAGATCCACAATCCCAATGTCACCTTATCCGGGGCGTTCACTTTTCTACGCGACGTGTGTTGGAATAATAGCACAGGAACATGAGAATGCCTCCCCGCCCGTTCACGGAGAATTTCTCTACTGCTTCCTCCGGCCATGGCTCGCATGGCTCGTGATGGTCTCTGTGTTCGCACGTCCGTTATTGGCAACACCGACGCATGCCTTCGTCCCCGGCGCGCTCCCGAGTTTGGCAAGCTCGGCAAGGCGTGTCGTCTACCTCGACTACTCCGGATCCAACTACGTCTACGTCAACTACTACGGCGATTCTCCACGCTCAACGACGACGTCGACCACAACATCACGATAACATAAACATCATCAATTTCATCAACGGCTACTACATCACCAACGGCATCATCGACCAAACAGGAGGTCCTAGGATCAAATCCTGGCCAACACAAGAAGTAAAAAACTGCGGCACTCCAAAACAAAGGTCACAATAGGCCAAAGGGCGAAAGAAATAGGGTGAGTGTTGAAATATATTGCCTAGCTCTTTTCATCAATTCGGGCTTTTGGTTGCGTTGATTAGTGCATGCAATTTAATATGGTATCAGAGCAGGAGGTCCAAGGATCAAATCCTGGCCAACGCAAAAATTAAAAAGAAATATTGCGTCTCTCTAAACATACGTCACAATAGGCCAAAGGGCGAAAGACGTAGGGTGTTTGTTAAAATATATCCCAGCCCTTTTCATCAGTTCACACTTTTGGTTGTGTTGGTTAGTGCATGCAATTCAATATGGTATCAGAGCAAGAGGTCCTAGGATTAAATCCTGGCCAACGCAAGAATTAAAAACAAATATTGTGTCTCCCCAAACAAACGTCACAATAGGTCACATGGCAAAGACGTAGGGTGAGTGTTGAAACAAATTGTCTAGCTCTTTCTATTAGTTCGGACTGTTAGTTGCGTTGGCTAGTGCATGCAATCCATTAGTCATAACCGGTTTAAAAGTCTTAGACAGTTCCAAACAAAAAAGCGTTGGTTTCTACTAGTGAGCGTTGAGCACCCTCCTCCACCACCGCGTTGGTACGTAGCCGGAGAAGATGGTGCATGAGCTACAGCCTGACGCACAACATAAAAAGAGAGCAGGCCGGCCACCTCCTGTTTGTTGCCTCTACTTTTGGCGGTTGGCTCATTCCTATCCCGCGCCGTGGTTGAAACGTCGTCATCTTCCGGTGGTGGTTGAAACATCGTCATCTTCCAGGCACCTGAACGTGGGTCGACAAGGGGTGAGTACCTTTCACTCACATGTCGCACGTGCAAAGAGAAGCCTGCCCGATGAATTTACTGTTATTTCATGAACGTGGATCTACAACTGTGCAGCTTCGGCCTGCGCCATATAGAAGACGACAACATTGGAAGGAATCCTGAGAAAAGTAGTATATATATGTGGTCCAATCCAATATATATAGAAAGGAAAACATGACAGTATCCAATCCAACACCCGGACCAAAAGGGTGTCGTCCAATTGGCTCTCTATATAGAGCCATTTTTGTCTACCGATAAGTTTCCAGCTAGCTACCACCTTCTGAATAATACTAGCTAGCTATGAAGGTAACGAGCGGCGTTCGCATGGTTACCGGCAACGGAGAGAATAGCTACGCTGCCAACTCAAGGCTCCAGGCTAGTATCCAATCCAACACCCGTGGCTTACCTCAAAGCCATGACTTTACAGTTATTTCATAAATGTATCTATGTGCAGGAGAAGGCCATTTTGGAGACAAGGACGCTGCTTCATAAGGCCATAGAAGAGATCTGCAGGTCTATCTCCGCCCACCCGAGCACGATCGTCGTCGTCGACCTCGGCTGCTCGTCTGGTCCAAAGTCCAAACACACTAGGCTTCGTCTCGGAGGTGCTCAATGCGATCCGCACCTATAGTCAGAATTCCGAAGATGCTGCTGCTACGGAGGTGCAGTTCTTCCTGAATGACCTGCCAGGGAATGACTTCAACCTCCTCTTCCGGTCACTTGAGCACTACGACAATCTCGACGGCGGGAAGGAAATACCTTCTTACTATGTCGCAGGGCTGCCGGGATCATACTATAGGAACCTTTTCCCTAGCGGGAGCGTCCATCTATTCCACTCCTCATACTCCCTCCATTGGCGCTCTAAGGTACCCATGCACATAGCCGGAATTTTTTTTCTGCATCTTCCGTAGAAATTAGTCATTACTCATTACTCATTTTTTGTTCCCAACGGTTTAAAGATCAGCAAAAACAAACATATATATAAGATTACTAGAAAAGAAGAAAAATACCAAAACAAGCTAGATTGCTAGTTTAGATTGTTATGCACCGAGAGAATACAATCAGGGCTTTCAAGCTGCTAACTAAGAATTTGGGAAACCAAAAAAAAAAAATCTGGGCGGCAACTTTGAAAAGAATATGAGTCAAGGTTTTCGTTATTGAGTTGGGGTTCTTCCCTGAGTTGGCGCATGATATATTGTTACCATGGTTACCGAGAAATCCCGGATACCATAAAAATTTAAACCCAAGTTTAAAATTAAAATTTATAATTTAAAATCAGATTTTGAAAATGTTCAGATTTTGTACAAGTTTAAATTTAGAAAATATTCATCGGAAGACCCAGGTCACCTCCACGCGTGATGGACACAATCCATTCCACAGTGAGCGGGATACAGGGATTGCCAACGCTTTGGAGGGCAGCATAAACGGAAGGCCTAGGTCGGGACTCAATGCATAGTCAATTGTTTTACTTCTGCAAAACACCTAGGCCGGCCACGATCCAGTTCAGCCCCTGCGCGCTGGCCTTTCCAGGCAATGTGATAAGGGTAGTACACTAGTACTACACGTCTCCGGAATAATTCCTCAATATCCCCCGGTCTCCTAGGCCACGCGTGTCCCAAAAAATGTCCATTAATCCCTCTTTTGCTGATCTGCTTTTACTATAAACTTGCCGCTTTTGCTACACGTGGCAAAAACGGTTTGTCCATGAGACAAAAATATAAAAAGATAGATATCGTCGGAGTTTCTACGGAGACTATGTGGCAAAAAAATTATGCTAATGTAGCAAATCCGACTTTGTCGGAGACTCGCCGGAGAGATCTCGCCAGGGACCTTGTAGCAAAATCTTTACGCTATTGTGGAGCAAAATCACAAAACGGTTGTAGCCAAAAAACATGCTAATGTAGCAAAGAAACGTCCTTGCCGTAGACTTTTGCCAGGGACCTCGCCGGAGAACTCGCCAGACATGTCGTAGCAAAAAAACTACACTATTGTAGCAAGACCGTACAACGGTTTGTAGCAAAAAACATATTGCGTCCTTGTACAACGCCGGCGGTGCTCCATGGGAAACGTACAAAAATATTGAAGCACTTCGAGGACATCAAAGTAGCAACCCAAATACGACTATGTAGCAAGAGAAATATCTAAAAGTAGCAACCGACATCGCTAGTCTTAGCAACCACCGTAGCCCATCGTAGCAACCACCATCACCGGTCGCAGCAACCATCGTCGCCGCTTGTAGCATCAGCGTCCCGCAACCCCATGGGATCCTGCCGATGTGCGCCCCAATGGCTGGAGCTCGTAGACCGCGTTGGCCCAATCCATAGATAGTCGTTTTCGGGAGTCGTGTCGTCCTCGACGCGTTGCCCAAAGTCGAGCACCATGGGGTCGTGGATGGATCACCATGGCCTCCACGGGAAGCAAAGCCAGCTTCCACAGGGAGCACCGCCGACGCCCCTGTGTGCTAGGCCGCCGTTCCCTCGCAGGAGCAGCACCACAACCTCGGAGAAGCAGCGTCCTGAGGGGTCGGCGGCGGCAGCACGTGCTTGGATGAGGACAACGCGAAGAGGCGGGGGCGCGTGCTTGGGTGGCGGCAGCGCGGAGAGGCGGGGGCGCATTAATGGGAAGCAGGGGCGCTGAATAGGGAAGACGCCATGGATGTGCTGGGGAAGAGATAAGGAGGCGGGGGAGTGTTGGTGGTGGGGCCTAGAGGAGGGGCGCGTTTACAGGAGTTGTCCGTATGACCTAGAGGATGGACGTGAAAATATCCCCTGGGGGAGCCCAATCATTTCCCATGTGATAAGTACTCTATCTATTGTTAGAGTTTCAGTTAGTCTTTTTCGGGTAATTAACATACTTCCTCCGTCTGAAAATAAGTGACTTAGAATCTATACAAATAGAAGTCACTAATTTCTGGAGGGAGGTAGTATCATTTTAGGACTCGCCAACTCAAGCATTGGTCTGATTATATGGATGAAGGGAACATTTTAGGTATTGGATTGAATCAAATATTTGTACAGTTCATATTTTAGGTGGTAGGTACATCCATATTTCAATCAATCGAATCTAAAACTTGCCTTCGGCACACACGAAAATACAACTCAATGATCAAATCTTTTTACCAAACCATCTATCTATTATATACTAAAAGCAATATACGAGTTTTTACAGAGGCACCACATTAATCCATACCATCTGAATTTTTTTAATAATTATATTTAAAATTAGTGGTTAGGATTTAACGAATACGGAGTGTATGTACTCTCACGTTTAATATACCACATAGATGAGTAAAATACTACTTGTATAGGTGTCCATATTGAAACTTGGACTCCCGTATGTAATAGCCATCGAGTATGTTCAACAAATTAAGTACCTTCGGAAATAAGATGTACACATCTATCTAACCGAGTCCGTTTGAAAATAAAATAGTACGCCAACAAGTTAGCCGAGTTTGTTTAAGAATAGACCGGTTGTACTTCAGATATGTCCCATACTTTCCTATGAAACCTGGAAGCCAGTCGAGTCTATGAAAATAAAAGGAACGGACCAGCTAGCTAACCGAGCCCGTTTGCATAAGAAAACATACAATAGCTTTTGTTTTCATATTTTACTATTGTGGTCATCTTTAGGGTCTTAGTTTTAGGTGCGATTATGCGGCACCGTCTGGTTAATTGAAATTTTGTTACCAGTAAAAAAAGAGATTTTGGCGCAATGTTGTCTATGTAACACGTCCTAGGTTGCTATACAACTTCTACGGCCCCGACAATGTCCGGAACATTTGTTATGATTTTAGTTGTGTTCAGCAGCAAAGTTGGTACACTATTATAAATATATTATGGTTTCTCAAATTTCAATGATTTTAAATGTTTGAGGTTTCAACATTAGTAAAAAACTGCATTTTTCAATGTGCTGCAGGGCATTTGCATTATATTAAAAGTGCTCTGCACCTCCTTTTCAAAACAAAATTGTAGTATTTGTTGGCTAGGCATGTAAATATGATGGTTTTACAATATTTTGGTTTTGGTAACACTCCCTGCCAATTACGAGCATTAAACTGATAATAAAATAAATTGTAAATGATCCTTATATAGTTGAGTGTGCAGATCTATGCATGTGCAAAGATAGGCAAAAGACATCTCCTTTTTAAATTTGCGTAGAAACCATAAAAACATATACATATATTTTGAAAGTCAAGCGGCAGGCTGCAATATCGAACTCTTTGAACATTAATAGAGAAACTACAACATCTGACTAACTATGTTTAAGTTTAAGTATATGGTTCATATACACTTAGATCTCATCATTTATTATTTAAAAATGTAAATATTACTAAATCAATCTATGTACCCTAGAAATTATCGACTTGATCTATTATACATTACTATTAGAATTAGAGCGGAAATAAGAGGTACTCGAAAGTTCATGGAAACCCCCTTTTTATCTTAATTAATATATATCTCTAAGTATCATGACTTATTGGAAGTAATTATCGACTTCTTTTATCATGATATTCTATAAATGTATTCTAATTGGAAGTAATAGATTTTGAAAGTGTACCAAAATGTATGTATAACAACCAAAAATATCTATACATATATAAAACATCCCATTTTCTCGTGGATACAAATTATTAGCTCGAGTACACGTAAAACTAATATCATGACTAATGATAACACACCAATCAAATATAATTCATTGGATGGATACAATTGATATATGTAACTTTTATGTTGGTCCTATATAAATTAAAAATAGGCCCCACGCCCTTATGGGCATCAACGGAGCATCATGTGAGAATTGATGCTTTCTGAAGCTGAAGGCTTGAAATTTTAAAAAATTGGTGTGCGCACAGTTTGTGCAAGAGTGTGTGTAGCTCCCTTTTGAGGAAAGACTTGAAACTGAAAAGTGAGTATTTATTAAACTCTTTTACAAAGAGAAAAGCAAAATTTTACATGCATAGAGAAAAATTATACACCTACATTACCAAGAGGGTAAGACGAGATATCTTTACAACTTAGTGTATTGTGAGGTGAATTCATTTATATAGTTAATGTTTGGTATCCACATCACAAATTTAGACAATAATTATTTATTTAGAAATTGTTCTGGTGTATATTATTTGGTCTATATGATTACACCCGTAAATTATTTTCCGTGTATTTTCTATGATTTACTGAAGTTAAAATAAGAGCATTGATCATTCAATCACATAATAAAATTGAACACATATTAAGAGGCTAGAACTATGTTATCAAAGATGTGTATTCATGTTACATGGAACAACAAACAAAAGCCGAGTGTCTATAAACAATGAATTGCATATTGAGATAACATGAAAATATAACAATACATACTTACGAAAACACTATATCAAATTATATGACCTGATGAAAAAAATCACATACTTATCTAACTTTAAATAGCGACGTTTAAACTTTTAATGGATCCAATCATTGTTTTTACTTATAAAAATCTAACTTTATATTTATCTTTTTATATGATCATAATCTTAATACGCAAAATAATGTAAAAGTTGGGCCATTGAACTTTGTTAATGTCTCTAAGGTTTTTGCTCTGTCTGGCCATTCAAGTTTAGTTAAATAAAATATTCTAGAACCATGTTATTTCAATGTCTGGACAAAAGACAAAGAAGGTTTTGTAGAACCACAGTTTGTCAAGAAAGTGGTCTGGACCACTTTCTTTAATACAGTGAACAAAAATCATTTTTTGCATAACCATGGTATTGTAGTGTAGTTAAACACCTCAAAGTATTGAAAACTGAAGCTTTTTTGGAAAACATGGTATTTCAAGATACTTTGGAAATACTTTGCATTCAAACGGAGCCTTCACTGAAACTACATAAGTAGTCGGGAGGAAGAAACATAGACCAAGATAACAACTCTACCCGTTTAATTTGGATGAACTATTGAGGATGGTGAATTATTTTTATTTAAGTTCATCAAGAAAATTTATCGATGTTATAAGCTCTCATAGTGATATCACATGACACATAGTTTTACTACTGAACTAATATTATATACGAACAATACACATGTGTGTTTTGAAAGATGGTGCAATAATTTCTAGCCGACAAATCGAAGTTGGTTAAAACTACCACTCTCATATGTCATACTCTATTAATCATCTTATTTTTTATATTCTTAGATCCTTGTATTATTTTTATAATGAAATATAATATCAATGAAATCATAAATCTATTTATCACAAGCTTTCTACCCATTAAAGATGGTTCCCTTGCATTTGTGAGGGCCACCGTGCTAGTTAAGTGAATAATGACTTTATCCATGAAAAAATAGTAGTACACCTATAATTTAATATGCAAAGGGCATTTATACCACTGTATGTAATTTTGTATACTAGTATCTCATTTATGATAATTAATTATCTAGGTCCCTGAGGAGATCTCAAGTTGCACTCATCTAAATGAAGGCAACATCTACATTGGAAAGACTACACCAACTATTGTGGTTAAGTTGTTTCAAGAACAATTCAACCATGATTTTGAGTTGTTCCTTACATTACGTTTTAGAGAGCTTGTACGTGGAGGCCAAATGGTACTAACATTTCTTGGCCGAAAGACTGACGAAATGTTGATGCATGGGGAAGTAGGCACAGCTTATGAATTGGTTGCCAAATCTCTCAGATCTCTTGTACAAAAGGTACACACATGTTATGAAAAGCTTTTTTCCAGTAACTATTGCTCCATTTAATTCACACTTTATAAAAATACACCATTGCTTTCAAATGATTTCGTTACAATGAATTTCAATGGTAAAAAAGGAAGAAAAATTCCTCAAAAAAGACTAATTCTCGTTTGTTATATCATACCTAAAGTATTATTATGGTGTATCGGCATATAGGGTCGTGTGCTGAAGGAGAAATTGGACTCATTCAATGTGCCCTACTATGTACCGTCGGTTAAAGAGGTGAAGGCATTGATCAACAAGAATAGTCTCTATGATATTGAGCACATTGGACTCTTTGAATCAAACTGGGATCCTCAAGATGACTCCGAAAGTGATAGCGTACTTGACTCTGCGAAAAGTGGGGCAAATGTCACCAAGTGCATCAGGGCTGTGTTGGAGCCCCTCATCGCAGACCACTTCGGCAAAGAAATTGTTGAGGAACTATTCATTGTGTATGCCTCGAATGTGGCAAAGCATCTTGAGAAAGCCAAGGCCAAGTATCCCATCATCATTGTTTCCTTAAAGAAGCCCCTGGATTGAATCGTCTACATATATAGCTCAATTTGTCTTGTGCTATATATGTTTAGTATTAATAGTGGGACGCCTAAAAATCTTAAATATCTTTTTTGTGCTATATATGTTAAGTATTAATAGTCGTACATAATAATGCCCTAAGGACCTTTATAGATAATGGTTAAATTTTCTACCAAACCATGATTATGAGTACTAATTAGGTACAATGCAATGGCATCCTCAATAACTTTACTATTGAAATCACTAGATAATTATGGAAGGTAAAATTTCAAACGAGATAATGAGTGAGAGTCATATACTATAGATGCATGCATGGGAGTAGTTGAAACAAAGAAGAGTCTTGTCTATTCTTCATCCAGCCCCGACTGCTACTGTGTCTGAGAATGGCGGCAGGCAAGGTGAAAGACCATAATAATGTGGCCAAATGGGGTTGTGAAAATAGACGTTTTTAAAACTATTACAGAATTGGAAAGGATCGGAATTAAACTAATGTTTATTATTCAAGCACACAACCTAAATAAGCTACGATCAACTATGTGTATCAACAACAACTAGAGCTAATCAAGATATCACAAGATATATATCACGTGATAAAATACATATATAAATTTCTTCAAGCTTGAAGACAAATGCAAGGAAATAAATTTGGACATCGAGATCACCAAGGAAAGTAGAGATGAAGATGTATTTGGTTGTTCACTTACTGATATTGGACACTGGAGACTTCAACGAGGCCTCTGCGGCCCGCTTCTCTAGCCCGAAAATGCTCGATCCTGGGAACAGTATGCCTCTAGAAGTTATGTCCCGAGTTCTTCCTTCTCAGCATTTGTAGCCGTCTTCCAGGCTTTCTCAGTCTCTTTACTACAAGATCCAGGTCGGTACATGGCTTTTTTTATGACTCACACCTAAAGAAATCAGGGATCCGTGACGTTTTGTGCCATTTTGTCACGCCGCGCTCAAAGTACCTGAAGTCCAGTTATTCACAATGTTCCTGGATTTTGTCGTGGCAAATTCAGGATTTCTTCTCAGGAAAATTTGTTCTGGATTTTGTCATGGCAAATTCATTGTGGATTCCGTAATTGGATGGATGAAGTGTGTTTATATTGCTCGGAATTCATAGTATGTTCTTGTATACAACTATGCATACGAAATCTATATATGTTCTGCGTAAGATTATTCTTGAATTCCCTGCGAGCCTCTATGTGTTCCAGGATATCCGATATACTCTGCTGCGTGCTTTATCGAGGGGGTGGAGGGCCCGCAGCAAAAGGGTTGCCGCACTCATCTTCCCGGTGGATCAACGTCTTTGGTCATCGTCATCTAGGGCGAAAACAACCAGCGCATAGGTGGTGGCAGCACTCTGGCGGTGGGTAACAAGGCATCTCTAGGCAGCTGTGTGCACACCACAAGTGCCATGATAGTGGCTTATCGGTATGGTGCTACCAACTCACGATAAGGGACATGTGCGGACACCAACCACGGCACGAACATCCTCTGGTACCATGTGTGCCACGGCGTATAATTGGCCGCCGCGACAAAATGGTGTCGCGACAGCTCATCCGCCGCATAACCAACTATTGCCGGTTCTTTTCGCTTATGCTGCCCCAAAAATCCACCGGGTATGGGGGTATTTTTGTGGTGAAATAGAGAGGGACAGGGATCAGATCCCACCCACTACCAGGGGCAGGTTAAACCTAGCGACCCCAGCGCTACGGTTCCCGGACGAAGGAGGAGGCGGCAATGCTGGAGATCTGACACTGGAAGGAGATGGGACCGAGAAAGAACACGGCGGCCAAACATGGAGACAAGGAGAAGGGCTTGGATGGGTGAGCAGCGAGGGAGCCACCGCCATTACCGCCGCGCCCTCCCCACCTTCCAATGGAACGTCTGAATCAAAACGAGGGGCAGGACACCGACGTCTACCCTTGCCACTAGGCGTGAACTTGCTCCGCACGGGCCGATACCGCTGCCATGCTGGGGCACGCTCCCATGAGGGGAGGATGAAATAATCGAGAGTCGCTTGCGCAGGACCGGATCTTGCCACCGTCGCCGCCTCCGCTCTGGAGGTGGTCACTTCTTCCTCATCTGAGCTTTCCCCGGCCAAGCTCCAAAAGCGCGATCCGGAGCAGGGAGTGCGCGGGACTGGGGCCGGGCGAGAAGGGAAGGAATGGACGCACCATTGAGCGCGCCTCAACACCGGGGAGCGGAGCCGTTAGGCACATCTTTCTTCGGCTGAGCTAGAGCATTCTTCGTGAATCTTTGTGTTTTGATTTCCCGTCTCCTGCCTCAGCGTCTAAGGGCATGTAAATGGTAAAGAAGGAGAGTTTTCTCTTAGCCTCCAGATCACATAGAGAAGGCTATAAAATTAACTCATACAAGGCATCAACTTTTATTGTCGTATCTAACAATTCATATGAATTGACTGAATTTAGTAAAAGTATATGTTTATATAAGAAAAGACATATGGTACAATGAAGAAAATAGTTCTCTCTTATTTTATAAGAGATCATGTCTTAGCTAAGGGAAGACAATGTTTTCTTTCTTAATTCTTTCTTCTCCAACTTAGCAAAAATATGAGTGGTAAGTCTAAAAGAAGGCTGATGGCTTTCCATTGTACATCTCCTAGTGCAACTGCAATAGCTGAGCTAAATTTTAGCATGTGTTCGATGCCTGTTTAGTGAGCGCTGCTGGCTGCCGTTGCACCTGGCGCTATATTTTGCAGCGCGCAACAAGCAACGATTCACTTGGCGCTGTAAAATACAACGTGCGCGACCGGCAGGCGCTTGAATCGTGAACCAAAATATGTACAAATAAACAAAACATTGCAAATTTCAACATAACATATTCCAATTTCTTGGCATAGTTCAAAAGCAAAGCATAATTTGATAAAACCAAATTCAACACAACACAAACACATCGAATAAGAACATCAAGTATCAACATCATCATACACCTCATTGCCATCTTCATTTCACACTTCATCTTTATGTGAAACTTGCACGGTGTTGACATGAACCGTTGAATCTCCATATGCATCACTCTTAGCAGGCCTGGGAGCAACCATGGAGGCCATGAACCAACCCGGTGGTGCTCTCATGCCACTCATGCCTCCAAAGCCACTCATCGGTGTTTTCTCCCATGGCTTTCATCCCTCCGTAGCCACCCATGCTGTCATAGCCCCTGAAGCCACGCATGGGTGGAGCTCCCATGCCACCCGTACCACCGTAGCATCCAAAGAAACTCATCAGTGGAGTTCCCATGCCTCCATAGACGTTGTAGCAGGCGGCAGTGGTGGGATGGCGCCCGAGCCGTTCGATGGCCGTGGCGACGTGAACATACCGCAGACGACGATGGTGCTCGCAGCGGTGATGCTATGGGTTGCGGTGGCGGAGCGCTAAGGTCGATGGAGTAGGAAGGGGTCGGAGGAGCGTTGGTGTAGCCGTCCATCGGCGGTGACTGCGCGAGAGTCGGGGCGGCCGCGCGCGGATTTTTCAGGGTGGAAATTGCGAGTTCGCGCGCGTGGTCGAGTTTTTCCGCGCGCTTGAGGGCGAGCGCCAGATATACAGCATGCGATAGCGCAAATTGCCGCGCGCTGAATTTTTTCTGCGTGCGCTATTTTATAGCGTCTGCTGGAGCACCCGATTCCGCCTGCCGCGCGCTAAATCAACCTTTTTTTAAGAAAAACAGGGATAGGGATCCCCAGTTCCATTGATAGCTCAATGAAACCTAAAACAACCACTGCCGAGTCGCAAGCGTCTAGATACATCCGAAGACACTGAGAGAAAGCTAGTTTTGTTACAACTGAAACTTAAAAACTAGAAGAACGGAAAACAAAGTAAAACAGGCTTTTTAAAACATAAGCTGTAAGCTTTTTCAGGCTGATCCATCCACCCAGGGGACCCTCCTCTTGGAGAGAGGCCAACACTGAGTCCAGAGTGAAAGTAGGAGTGGCCCAGGTGCCTTGGCTCGCTTGCTTTTTGCTTCCGATGAGAGGCCACAGCCATCAGGAATCAGCCACATGTTATCATTGGTAGCTCCCGCACCAGCAGAGCGATCTGGGTGCAGAACAGATCCACCTGGGGCAACATATGTTCTTTGAAGAACAACATCCATTTCTTCACCATGGCTAAGATCAAATGCTAAACCTGATAAACATTTAACCATGGTTGACCATGAAAAATCATACCATTTCTTGTTTTCCACAACCCCCACATGGCTACAGCACAAACAGAATTCAACACTTCATGATTATTATTCGCCACCCAAAATCTTGCAATGGAGATGTAATTACTGCCCAGACTCACCCCAAAAAAAGGAAGAGATAACATGCCAAATTTGCTTAGCTACAATGCATTGAAAGAAAAGATGATC
Organism: Avena sativa; assembly: GCA_916181665.1. Lineage (NCBI taxonomy): Eukaryota > Viridiplantae > Streptophyta > Magnoliopsida > Poales > Poaceae > Avena > Avena sativa. The sequence continues at coordinate 469,569,451 of OV702295.1, forward strand.
AATGGATTCTAGCACGTTACAAAAAATGCAGTCTTCAGGTTTTTTTAGATGCCTCCTTTTCAAATTATCTCTGGTCATAAGCTTGTTTTGGGCCAGCAACTAGAGAAAGATGTGAATCCTTGGGGGAACATGAAGTTGCCATACAGTAGGGAAAAAACAGGTTGACCCCCCCCCCCCCCCCCCAAATTAATAATAGCATATAGAGAGGAGGTGGAATAAACTCCATCACTCTCATACTACCAAAGAAGACAATCCTCGCCCTCAGAAAAGACAATGCTAGAGGAAATTGCTTCTAACTCATACCATTTTTGCAATAATTTAGCATTAAAGATTCTTCTAAGCGATAGCTTTAATTGGAGCCATCCCAAATTTTCTCAACAGTTTTACCATGCTCATTGCAAATAACATAAATATCAAAGAATTGGACGGCAAGAGGGGAGTTGCCCACCCAGGTGTCCTCACAGAACCTAATTGTAGCCCCATTACCTATCTTCCATCTATAACCAAACTTGACATTTCTCACAGCCCACATAAAGCCTTTCCAAAACTGTGAGACCCTAGAAATAGAGCTGCCGAAAATGTTGGGAGATTGTTGTGCTATACTTAGCATCCACAATATTCCTCCAGATTTCCCCCCATCTTTTGTATATCTCTTAAGCCAAGAAGCTAAGAGACAGAGGTTAACATTCCCCAAATCAGGGATCCCCAAACCTCCCTCAGACTTGCTTTTGCAAATAAGTTTCCAATTGGCCAAATGCAACTTCCTATGACCCTCAAAATCATTCCACAAACAATTTTGCCATTTGAGAGTTGATTAGATCTAAGGCCCATTTAGGAAACTTAAAGAAAGAGAGGAGATAGATGGGAATACTAGCTAAGCAAGCTCTGATAAGGCTCAATCTAGCAGCATAAGAAAGAAGTTTACCCCTCCAACCTGCAATTATTTTAAGGATTTTATCAATCAAAGGTTGGATGTCCTCTCTCCTCAACTTATCATAGTGGAGGGGAATACCTAGGTATTTTATAGGGAAACATCCCCTCGCACACCCAAGGACCTCTGCAAAAATGGGAATCTCCTCTTCCTCTAGGCCTAAAGGAATTAACTCACTTTGATTATAATTAATTCTCATCCTAGAAACCTGTTCAAAGCAGGTAAGGACCCATTTCAAATTTGTAGCCATGGATGGGCTGCTTTCAGAAAAGAGAATGGTATCATCTGCATATTGTAAGCAGATGACCCCACTAGGGAACAAATCTGAACAAAGACCCCTAATCAAGTTTGCAGCAGAGGCTTTAATCATCATCCTGGTAAGAACATCTACTAATTTATTAAATAGAAGGGGTGAAAAAGGGCCCCCCTTGCCTCAACCCTTTGCTGCTAGTAAAGAAATTGCCAATGCAATTGTTCATTTTAACTCCTATAGAGCCATTCTGAGTGATGTTTTTGACACAACCCACTACTAAGGGACAAAACCCCCTTTTAACTAGCAGGCCAAGGAGGAAGTCCATATCAAAGGCTTTCTCTTAGTCAAGTTTAATCACCAAACCTTTTGTCTTATTATGCACAATAGAGTGGATGATTTCATGAGAAGTGACAACACTCTCAAGCATAAATCTACCTTTAATAAAGGCACACTGATTGTTTGCAGTAATATGATCCATGATCAAGGAAAAAATATTGGTAAGAACCTTAGTGAAAATTTTGAAACTACAATTTAGCAAACTGTTAGGTCTAAACATCTTCATTCTATTTGCATTATCTTCTTTAGGGATAAAAGTGAGAATAGAAAAATTAAGCATAAAATGTCCAGTTTGCCAGCATGGAAATCTGCAAACATAGGCATAATATCACTCTTAATCACATCCCAAAATTTTTGGTAAAAAAGAAAAGGAAGCCCATCAGGCCCTGGGGCTCCATCAGCATAAGAACCAAAAAAAGCCTCCCTGACTTCATTTTCAGTAAAAGGAGCACTAAGCATCAAATTTTGGTCCTCGGTGATCCTTTCCTGGGGTGTGAAAAACTCATTTTGAAGTGAGAAACCAGAAGGGTCCTCCGTTTTAAACAAGTCTTTATAAAAGGAGGTAGCTAGTTCCAGCATATCTTTTTCCTCAGTAATAGTCCCATCAGGACCTTCTAAGGAGTGGACCAGCATCTTTCTGCTCCTTTGATTTGCTACAACATGAAAATAGACTGTATTCATATCCCCCTCTAAAATATCCCTATCTCTAGACCTCTGTTTGGCTTTAACTTCTTCTTTGAGCTAGAGGTTATTCATCTCAGCATAGATCTGCTTGAGCCTCAACTGCTCCTCAGCAGAAAGCTCCCTAGTCTCTGCTTTGATGTCAAGAGTATCATACTCCTCCATCAAATTATTTTAACCTTCTAAGCTCAGCTTCAATATTTAAGCTCCATCCTTGACTATTTTTCCTAAACCTTCTAGTTTTTTCTTGCCAGATGTCCATGGGAGATTTGCTTTTTACAAGCATATCCCAGTTCTTTCTGACAAGGTCAAAGAAATCAGCCCTCATCAACCACCATTTCTCAAATCTATATATGGCGGCCTTAGGGTGTGCCTCTTCCCCTGATTCCCACAGAATAGGGGTGTGGTCACTACCAAGCCTCGGTAAAGCCCTAACAGAAGCAAGAGGGAAAATGGCATCTAACTCTACATTACAGAAAACCCTGTCAATGTTTGACATAATCAGGTTCTCTTGATTATTCCCCCAGGTAAACCTTCTACCACTTAGTCTGACCTCCAGCAGACTCCAAATCTCAACCCACTCATTAAACTTATCACTCCATCTATGGTCAATTACTCCATTACTCTTGTTAGTTTGAAATCTGACAAGATTAAAGTCTCCCCCAATTATGGTATGTCCCTTATAATCAATAAAGAGACCATGAAGCTCAGAAATAAAAGCATCTTTCCTATCTTCATAAGAAGAGCCATACACAACAACTACTCTTAAAACTAGACATGTGGTTTTAAGCTTGATAATGGCAGACTGAGAAAACCTTACATTCCTAGCTAGGAATTTCAAAACAATCTGAGTCCACACCCAGAAAAATGTCTCCTGCAGAGCCGGTTGCTGGAAGGGCTTTCCACTCAAAAAATTTGTTCCCAACAGGGATTTCAAATAACTAATAGTTTCTTTTTAGTTTCCTGAAAACCTAAGATCTTAGCATGTGTTTTATTTATTAAATCAATGATGGCTTATTTTCTACATTTAGCCTGGATACCTCTAGGGTTCCAAAAGCAACAGTTCATTTATACTTTCCTATCTTGGGGTGCTTCCCCCGCCTATTTTTAAGTGAGCCAACAACATACCAGGTTTTTTCATCATCAAAAGGGTCCACCCAGTCCTCATCCAACAGATGGTCTAGAGAGGCAACCTGAGCAACATCTTCCCCCCCCCCTAAAAAGGTCCTCAAAAGCTACAGTGTTGTTAGACTGCTGATGACCCACAAGTATAGGGGGTGTATCGCAGTATTTTCGATAAGTAAGAGTGTCGAACCCAACGAGGAGCAGAAGGTGCTGGCTAGTGGTATGGATCAGGAATTCTCTGCAAATACTTAGCAAACGTATTTTTAGGGGTTTTTGATAAAGCAAGTAAACAAAGTACGAGTAAATAAAAGGCAGTAGGAATAAATGCAGCAAGTGGCCCAATCCTTTATGCAGCAAAGGACAAGCCGGTTGTATTTCTTAAGATGACCAAACATTCTCGAGGACACATGGGAAGACTGTCAAGTGCTTTCGCTTCATATAGTTGATTAATCTTCTTTAGCTTGCTAAGTGTTGTGTGGGTGAACCTGTGCTAATGTACCGCCCCATCCAAGACTAATACATACTTGTGATTATACCCCTTGCAAACATCCGTAAGTACAAGAAAGTAATTAAGGTAGAAACCTAACCACAGCTTTAAACTCTAAGACCCTTACGTCCCTTGTGCAATGGTTTCCTAACGGGGGTTCAGGTTTCTGTCACTCCGGCAACCCCTACGATTAGTAGCCAAATACACAATGCATTCCCCTAGGCCCATATAGGTGAAGTGTCATGTAGTCGACGTTCACATGACACCACTAGAAGAAGTACACCACAACTTAAATAACAATCTATTGAATCTTTCTCAATGCAACTCCACTACTAACAGCAAGACTTCTCCCATGTCCTCAAGAACAAAACGAACTACTCACAAGACATCATATGGATCATGATCAGAGATGGAATAATGATGTATAACAATCTGAACATAAACAATAATTCAACGGTTCACTCAATAGCATCAACTACAAAGAGTAATCAACACCGGGAAAGTTTCCCCTATGAACTATGCAAGATTCAACGCAATTGTTACAGCAATATGGAGATGGTGATGAGGGAGCTGAAGGTGATGATGGTGGTGATGATGATGATCCCGATGAAGTCTAGCTTGATGGTGGTGTTGATGGCGACGATCTCCCCTCTCCGGGAAGGAATTCCTATGGCAGAAATCTGCCTGCCGGAGAGATCTTTCTCTCTCGGTGTTTTCCGCCACGCAGAGGCAGCGGAATCTTTCTATGGTCGCTCCCCGAGTCTTAGGGTTTCGTGGGGATGATATACGCCAGAGGGGGGAGGCTGGAGTTGGCCAGGGCGGCCACACCACTCCCAGGCGCGGCCTAGGCCTGCCCGCGCCATGGGGTGGTGTGGGCCCCTGTGGCCCACATCCACTCCATCTTCTGGCATCCTGAGTCTTCTGGAAAAATAGGATTTTCCGTATATTTTCCCGGATTTTCTGATCTTCGCGAATTTTGCCTCCAAACAGCACCTTTTCCATCAGAATTCTGACTGCAGCGGTCCATGCTCCAAAAGTCGTCAACCATGCAAAAATAGATGAATAACATAAGTATCACCTCTCAATACGAAATATATCAATGAATAATAGTGAATTAAGACATAGAATAGTGATGCAAAATGGACGTATCAACTCCCCCCAAGCTTAGACTTCGCTTGTCCCTAAGCGAAACTGAGCTCAATAAACATGACCTCAGGTTTATGGAGTGAAGAGTCGATAAAAGAATACGGACAAGAAGCATCACATTCATCAAATACATAGATCATAATAGAAGACAACTCACTATTATATAACTCAACTTGTAATGAGTAAAGGAAGCACAATAAAGATACACAAAGTGAATAATAATTGGTAATGGCAAACTTAGCTCTTGGTCGAAGAATAGTTGATAATTTGCTGGAGTTCACAAATAGCTGGTTTTTCAATGAAAGCTTTCAAAGTAGTAAACTTCAAGATAAGAGGAATGTGCAAAACAAGGAACATAAGAAACATGATTGAATAAATCATCATATGAATGAATGAAACACAACAACTCAAAATACTTGCTGAGATAGAAGGGATTAGGTTTACTGACTCAACTACAAAGTAAAAGAAAGGCCTTTCAAAGAGGGAAGCAGGGATTTCAAGTCTCATAAAGAGCTCCCAAAAATTATGATACTTACTAGCTTTCAGCTCTCATTGCCCCTATCATACACATCTTTAGGTGATTAAGGTTAAAGTAACACAACTAAGAAAATATGCTTGACAAGTTATAAGTTGAAATCTCATGCCCCTTACTTATGAGTACCGATCCTCATGCTACTCAACTTCAGTCATGAGCAAGCTCTTGTCATTGTAAATACATGCGTATCATTGAGAACCGCCAACGAGGTACCCCTTGCACATGACACAGGAGCTATCCCATAATCAAAATGACAAGGCAAGCAGACAGTGAGCATCGCAGCGATCTTTTTATTTTCTATTTGCATAGGTTTTTATTGAGGATGCTTCATAGAATGCTCACTATAGTTATGCTGCAAGTTTCCACCATGATTAGGCATGGCTTAGGCTAGCGGCCCAGGCGTTTCTCTAACACACATATAAACTCCATGATCTTACAAGTTCCACTTTTATTTCACACCACCGGGATCCATAAGCAAAAGATCATGATATCAACTAGGTACAAAGTACATAATGAAGTGTTGAAAGCGGTCCCCATGATACATGGTTCGGCTAACTTCAACTCATAAAGCGCAAGCATATACGCAACAAAGAAGGACCCAATGATTCAAGTTTATTAAATGCAAGAAAGTAAAGTGTGCCTTCAAGTTTGTGAGAGCTTTAATCACAAATTTTCGCATAACAAGTTTAATTTGGGAGGTAGATAAAACAAGAATTTACTTGGAATAGCAATTATGCTACTAGGTAGGTAAGGTGGACACAAATGGCAAAGGTTTTGGTTTAAAGGAGGTGGATGCACGAGAAGAATTCCCTCTCAGTACAGGTTTTTGGCTAGCAAGGCTAGGTAGCAAGTATAAGAGTTGAAGGAAAAAAACCAAACATATAAGTGATAAATACAAACATGCAATCTTCCTTGGAAGCACAAAAGATCTTAACTAGAGAATACTAGACTTATGAGCAAATCAAGAAAGAAAGATGATGAAATTATTTTTCTTTAGAGTACTTCTATATTTTTCTTTCAACTCTCAAAAAGGTGTTGCTACAAACCGAGCCAGGTTTGCCAAAACCAACTAAATTAACTCAATGATCCCAAAGTGATACCAATACTAACAACAAGATCAATCATATAACCACGAATTGAAAACTAACATAAACTATGCAAAAGAGTGAATGATAGAACTTCTCATTAATATTCCATAATGGAAACTCACACCAAGGGATTCATATCTAACGAGAGAGGGGACACTTCCATAATGCAAACCATACTACAAAATAACTCCTCTATTCATGATATGACTCTACTAATAAGGTAAAAAGGTAGAAGATAGTGATATGATACCGCGGCACTCCCCCAAGCTTGGAACAAACCAAGGGGATGCCAAACCTGATGACGAGTTACTCCTTTGGTGGTGGTGGTATCCTCTCGATGAGCTCTTTGATTAGCTTCCCCAAGTCCTCAACCTTGAGCGTGAGATTACGAATCAGCTGTGAGTTTTGCTCAATGCGGCTCATGATCATGTCGTGTTGAGAATTCCAGCTCTTGCTATTCTTTCCCCACTCTTCCTCCTTGAAGTCTTCTTTTCCTGCATAGCTAGAACGAGGCAAATCCCAATTGGAGGGTAATTTCCCCTTGGGCATATTCTGGTATTGATGCTCATGGATAAGGGTATGGAAAGGATTCTTGGTGCATGGAGGAAGTGACCAGGGATCTGAACGGTGATGAGGAGCTTTTCCCCCAGTCTGCATCCGTGCAGTCCTTCTGATCTTGGCAGGTTTCACCACTCCAATGCTTGCAATGGTAGTGCCGGTGTGCTTTGCCTCCTCTTCATCTTCACTCTTGATCTCCTTCTCCTTCTCGGGGTCTTGGAGGTCTTCCTCCATAGGCTCCTTTCCTTTATCCTTGGCGGACACCATTGTGCTTCTAAGCTTTCAAAGAGTATGTCATGGCAGAAACAGATCGAAACGAAAACACGACGAAAACACAATATACGAACCTCGGAAGATCCGGGGGGTTATATATTATGAAGTTTCCTGTCAAAAGGAAGGTACTAGGAGAAAACGAGTCGGAGGCGGAGTCCTGGGTGGCCTCACCACCTGGTGGCGCGGCCAGGGGTGGGCCAGCGCCACAGGGTGGTGTGGGCTACCCCGGCTCCGGTTCCGTCCCTTTTTCGCTTCGTAGCTTTCCTTATCGACTAAAAACTGCAAAAATATAGTTGGATCGTATTTTCGCGGAACTTTGCTTACCAGAACTATTACCTAGTTGGAACCGGACTCTGCAGGTCTCTGAATTTGGTATTTAGTGGATCCTTCCGGAGTTATCTCTTGAATATCAATATCTTCATCTTCATACAATTATTAATTGAGTCATAAAGCCCTTCTCTTCCTTATTACACAATTATCTCCACTTCCTGGAAACTTCTTTCACACAAAACTTCACACAGTTCTTATTAGCAACATTAGTATAAGTGAAGTGATAAAACCTTTTGAGTCCAAATTCAACTGAAAACCATCAAAACAAAAGCTACTGTAGCAACTCCTTCCGAAAATCCAAAAAAAAATCAAAAAGGAAATCGAATAAAGAAGCAAATGCAAGATTGGCAAAATCTGTCAAAACAGACCAGCAGGTAAAGATCAATTTTTTCGAAAACCTTCTATTGCTCAAATCAAAAAGTGCAAAACTAACGAAAGTTAAATAACAACCTGGGGCAGAAACACAAAAAATTACAGCTCAATCCGACATACAGAGATCTCTCACGAATTTTTACGGTGAAGCACAAAAAATCTGTTTCGGGACAGCAACTTCCCCAAATCTTACTTCTCTCTCATTAGAGGTTGATCTTGACACAAAAACCAAACAAAACAGATAAGGAGTGGTTATTACTGAAGTAATAACTTCCAAAACTCAAAGAAACAAAAACAAACTGAAAGCAAAAAACAAATTGGGTTGTCTCCCATAAAGCTCTTTCTTTATAGCCATTAAGATGGGCATGATAATTTTGAAGAAGCTCTCATAGGGATATAAATTGAAGTGAAAGAGAGCATTAAGAAGCGAAAACACACACGCATTTAAGTCTAACCCACTTCCTATGCAAGGGAATTTTGTAAACAAATAAGTTATTGAAACCAAAGGCAACTTGCATAAGAAGGCAAAAGAAGTGCAGCATAGAAACTTTCAGCATAAAACGAGGAAACTTGATATTATTGAGATACATAAGAACACTTTTCCCTCTCTCATAGTAACTTTCAGTATCCTGCATAAACTTAACAATATAGCTATCACAAGGACCATCATAGCAATGATCACTTATTCTAATAGAAAACACGGGAATACTAGCTCTCATAACACTACTTTGCGAAACAATATTAGAGGTATCCTTACAAAGGATAGGGTGTCCCTCTTTTTCATACTTAGTGACAAAGTCTTTCACATTTGCTATTATAGGTTCATCAACCATTTGTTTATCAGGTTCACCAGCTTTATTCATACTTTCATCTACCATACCAGCCATCATAGAATGTTCCTTTACCTTAACTGGAAAATGCATTTTCTCAATATAAGGTTCAGGTAAAACATGATTAGCAGTATAAACTTCAGTATTTCTTGAAGGAACACTCTTAGCAATATCTTTATAAGGTTCATGATACTTATTCCACTTCTTTTTAGGCACTTCAATATAAGAAGGAAAAGCCTTAAAATAAGAAGCAATAGCTTGAGAGTCTAGACCATAAGCATTTTTAATATTTTGAAAGTCATCAGTTCCCATAAAAGATTCAATGCATTCATAATCATAATTTATACCTGACTTTTTACCTTTGTCATTCTCCCAAGCTTCAGCATTGTATTGAATACGATCTAGAAGGTCCCATTTAGCTTCTTCTTCCATACGAGTGAATGATCCAGCGCAAGAAGCATCCAATATATCTTTATCATGTAGAGGGAGCCTTGCATAAAAGTTATTGATAATAATATTGTTGGGGAGCTCATGAATGGGACATTTGAGCATTAGTAACTTCAATCTCCCCCAAGCTTGAGCTGTACTCTCTCCATCAAGAGGCCAAAAGTTGTATATTTGATTCCGATCTTTATGAATCTCACTAGGAGGATAAAACTTTGAATAAAAGAGAGGCACTATTTCCTCCCATTCCAGAGCTTGACCATTCTTCAATAGCTTATACCATTCCTCAGCTCTTCCTTTCAGCCATAATAAGAATAACTTCTTCTTAACTTGATCTGTAGTAATACCTGCACACTTGAACAACCCGCATAATTCGTGTATAAAGAGCAAATGATCACCGGGATGGACAGTTCCATCCCCAACATAGTAGTTATCCATAACACGATCAATAATTCTTGTAGGTATTTTGAAAACATCATTCTCAGCAGGTGGTGGCTTATCTACTACCTTAGCAGTGGTAGTAGCATTACCAAATAAGAAACTCAGCGAATTATCCATAACGAAAATAAAGAAACTAGCAGAAGTAAACAATACTCACAGTAGAAGTTTCCTTTACCAGTTCCACTCTCCAATAGTGCTTCACTCCCTGGCAACGGCGCCAGAAAATAGTCTTGATGACCCACAAGTATAGGGGGTGTCTCGCAGTATTTTCGATAAGTAAGAGTGTCAAACCCAACGAGGAGCAGAAGGTGCTGGCTAGTGGTATGGATCAGGAATTCTCTGCAAATACTTAGCAAACGGATTTTTAGGGTTTTTTGATAAAGCAAGTAAACAAAGTATGAGTAAATAAAAGACAGTAGGAATAAATGCAGCAAGTGGCCCAATCCTTTATGCAGCAAAGGACAAGCCGGTTGTATTTCTTAAGATGACCAAACGTTCTCGAGGACACATGAGAAGACTGTCAAGTGCTTTCGCTTCATATAGTTGATTAATCTTCTTTTGCTTGCTAAGTGTTGTGTGGGTGAACCTGTGCTAATGTACCGCCCCATCCAAGACTAATACATACTTGGGATTATAACCCTTGCAAACATCCGTAAGTACAAGAAAGTAATTAAGGTAGAAACCTAACCACAGCTTTAAACTCTAAGACCCTTACGTCCCTTGTGCAATGGTTTCCTAACGGGGGTTCAGGTTTCTGTCACTCCGGCAACCCCTACGATTAGTAGCCAAATACACAATGCATTCCCCTAGGCCCATATAGGTGAAGTGTCATGTAGTCGACGTGCACATGACACCACTAGAAGAAGTACACCACAACTTAAATAACAATCTATTGAATCTTTCTCAACGCAACTCCACTACTAAAAACAAGACTTCTCCCATGTCCTCAAGAACAAAACGAACTACTCACAAGACATCATATAGATCATGATCAGAGATGGAATAATGATGTATACCAATCTGAACATAAACAATAATTCAACGGTTCACTCAATAGCATCAACTACAAAGAGTAATCAACACCGGGAAAGTTTCCCCTATGAACTATGCAAGATTCAACGCAATTGTTACAGCAATATGGAGATGGTGATGAGGGTGATGATGGTGCTGATGGTGGTGATGATGATGATCCCGATGAAGTCCAGCTTGATGGTGGTGTTGATGGCGACGATCTCCCCTCTCTCGGAAGGAATTCCTATGGCAAAAATCTGTCTGCCGGAGAGATCTTTCTCTCTCGGTGTTTTCCGCCCCGCAGAGGCGGCGGAATCTTTCTGTGGTCGCTCCCCGAGACTTAGGGTTTCGTGGGGATGATATACGCCAGAGGAGGGAGGCTGGAGTGGGCCAAGGCATCCACACCACTCCCAAGCGCGGCCTAGGCCTGCCCGCGCCATGGGGTGGTGTGGGCCCCCTGTGGCCCACCTCCACTCCATCTTCTGGCATCCTGAGTCTTCTGGAAAAATAGGATTTTCCGTATATTTTCCCGGATTTTCTGATCTTCGTGAATTTTGCCTCCAAACAGCACCTTTTCCATCAGAATCCTGACTGCATCGGTCCATGCTCCAAAAGTCGTCAACCATGCAAAAATAGATGAAATAACATAAGTATCACCTCTCAATACGAAATATATCAATGAATGATAGTGAATTAAGACATATAATAGTGATGCAAAATGGACGTATCAACTGCCTTTTGTTATTTTGCACTTGAGACATACTGCTAGAAGTAGAACATATATCATCTCTATAACTAAAACTGGGAGAAGAAGTGATACATTGCAAATGTATCTATAATTTTTGATGTTCCATGCTTGGTTTTATCTACTTTCTTGTGTTTTGTCCACACTTTGGAGTACTTTTCATATGATTTATTTGACTAACCTATTAACAAGAGCCACAGTGCCAGCTGCCTGTTTTCTGCTATTTTTGGTTCCAGGAAGTCAGAAAATGAATATTCTCGGAATTGGACCGGACAAAAGCCAAAGTTATTATTTTACCGGGGGACACACGGAGCCAGAATACGAGACGGAGAAGGGCCAGAGGGTGGCCATACCACCTGGCCGCGCGGCCAGGCTTGGCCCACGCTAGGGGGTGGTGTGGCCAGCCCAGGAACCCCCTCGGCCTCTCCTTCTGCGTATATATTGCCTCTGATACGAAAACCCTAAGTACCCGATCAAAATTCCACGAAAGAGTCTGTAGCCGCCGTCATCTCCATCTCCATTCACCCTAGAGGCCTTGTTTATCATCATGGAAGCCTCCAGTGTGATGTGTGAGTAGTTCATCTCTGGACTACGGGTTCATGTAGTAGCTAGATGGCTCGTTCTCCTCCTTTGTGCTTTCATGTCTAGATCTTGTGAGCTCCGTTCATGATCAAGATCATCTATTTCTAATTCTGCATGTTGTGTTTGCGGGAATCCGATGGATATTGAGATGCTATTTCAGATTGATTATTGATTCTATCATGTCTTTGTTATTTGTGATCTTGCATGCTTTCCGTTGTTAGTAGCTATCTTGTCCAAGTAGATGCTAGCAACTCGAAAAGTTAGTATTTATGCTCGATAGTGGGTTCATGCCTCTGGTAATCTGGGGAAGTGACAGAAATCTCTACGGTACTAGATGTGCTATTGCTACTAGGGAGAAAACAACAATCCTTTGTTTATAGAGCAATCGTATTGTTTACTTTACATGCAATTCGTAATGCAATAATCTGTTGCTTGCAACTTAATACTGGAGGGGGTTCGGATGATAACCTGAAGGTGGATTATTAGTCATAGATACAGTTGGATGGCAGTCTATGTATAATGTTGTAATGCCCAATCGAATCTCAAAGGATTCAAGATGATTAGTATATGCATGTATTGCTTTCTAAATTTTTGTCAATTGCCCCACTGTAATTTGTTCACCCAGCATGTTATCTATCTTAAGGAGAGCCACCTCTAGTGAACTATGGACCCCGGTCCTTTCTTTTACAATCAATCTACAAACTGTTTACTGCTTTGTGTTTACTTTCTGCAAACTATTACTTCCTTACATTCGATACGTTTAATCCTTTGTTTTTAGCAAAACCTGTGAGATTGACAACCTCATCGCAAGTTGGGGGCAAAGTTCTGTGGTTGTGTTGTGCAGGTCTCCACGTTGCTACTAGCACCGGTAGTGCGCCCTGCCAAGGCTTAGCTAGCAATACCTTTGGGGTGTTTCCTTGCTCCTACTGGATTGATAAACTTGGTTTTGTACTGAGGGAAAACTTGCTGCTGTGCTTATCATACCTTCCTCTTGGGGTTCCCCAACGAGCTCGATATATTTTGGGCCATCAAGTAGTAATAGAAATTAAAGGAGGTAGACTAACACCAGTAGTGTATGCCATATCAGAGAGATTTTCTTTGGATAAAACAAAGAAAGGATTCTAGGAAATTATACCTTTGAGTTTTGTAGCAGCTGGGAGAGGTCCTTCCAGGTTCTTCCTTGTAGTTATCTCCTGGGCCATTTCCATAACTGTCTTGCCTTTGTTCTGCCCACATCTCACACTCTGTCTGGTACTGTAGACAAGCCGCCGTTTTTGCTTCTGAGTAACTTGCTGTACAGGAGCCTCTTCCTCATGTTCAGAGTCATCTTTTGCAACCACGAAGACATTATTAGAACTAGCCAAGAAGGATCCATCTTGATTTGCCAGGTCCATCTGTTGCAGCAGATTAGCATAGCCAGCACCATCACCATTGTTCCTTGTGATCCAGTCAATCACCTTTTCCTCCGAAGAAACAAAATCTTTCAAGGGACTCATTAGACTTGGGCCCAAATCCACAAAATCCCTCTTACTGATGTAAGTAGAAGCAACTTCCTTGACTTTCTCAGCAAGGTTTGAAACAGCCCTAGCCTTATGTGCCTCACAGCTGGAGGAACCTACAGCCCCTCCACTCATTTGCCCTGCAAGGGAAGGCCCTTTAACTTTCTGAGAATCTCTATTTTTATCAGTGTCCATATCCCCATTCCTCTTCTCCTCTCCTTGACCCTCATGATCACTAGGGGAGGTCGATGCACAACAACTTCACCCAAGGAATTGCTCAAATCTCTAGGAGAGCTTTCCACCTCAAAGAAGATTTGATATAGGTCATCTTGGACCTCAAAAATCCTGGAGGCAGGGATTTTAGATCTATTCCTACACTTGATCTTAACTCTGACTGTCTCAAAGAAGCAATTAAACATGCCTACCCAGTCCACATCAACAAGCAAACCAAAAGCAGTGACAAACTGAAGAAGGACACTCCATCTGCACCACAATGGGTTTAGACCTCTAATCTGTACCCAAACCTCCCAAGCTCAGCAAAGAAGTCCAACTCCACATTCCAAGCATGCACTTTCACAAACACTCCCTTTTTTGGCAGACCAAAACTAGGGTACCCAGCTACCTCTTCAACCTTGAGATGTGGTGGGAACTTTACTAGGAAATTCCATTCATCTAGTTGCCTAATTTGCCATGGCCAGTTAGTTTTATATATAGCAGCAAAACCTTGACCAAGCTCCTCCTTAGACACTTCCCATTCATCAACATAAACCAGGCCCACATTCTGGACTGCAGGCATATCAATCTGTTGGAAGGGCAACTCAATATGGTAAATACCTAGACCAGAGGCAGCACTTCCTATGAATTTGGCTAACATCTGAGGTTGGTTCCTGACAGGGCAAATATCTACCTCATGCTCTAGAGACCTACAGATGAAGCATGTCTTGGGAAAAGTACAAGCAGCTTTGTGATGATTTGGTTCACCATAGTTGTAGCACACCACCACAGCATATCCTCCTCCTTTTTCACTAGCAACTGAGTTTGAATCCACAAAGTTTGCCTTACTAGATTAACCATCAAAGGACCTCACAGAGAGAGATTCATCAGCAGCTGACTCATTCTTTCCTTTCTCCTTGTTCTGCTTTGATACCTTCTTTCCACCAGTCTACTTAGGCTGGTTTTGCTGTTGTCCAGGTTGCTAGTTCCCCTGAGGTGTAGGGGTTCCGCGTATGAAAACAATAAATTTTTACCCTACGCCCCTGAACCCCTGAAGCTGCCAGGACCTATCTATTAGTAATACAGTAACGGGAGGGGCTTTCCGTGAACTTTCCCTTGAAGACCGAAAAGCGTTGTCAATGCTCAGAAGATCATGGTTGATGTAGACGAGCCGAAGCCGACCTCAAGGTCGTGATAAAGTCCTTGCGCTCAAACGTCTCCAACGACTTGACTGCCTCAAGTGCGACACCTCGCAGGGAGTTACACACGTCTGGTTCCTGACGATGACTCCCGCTTCCCTGATCCAGCAGCAGTTGTGGAAGTAGATCTCTTGGATCTGAATCCCGCAGCGCGACGACGCTCCGCGGTGAAGGTGTCTCTCGTTCGGGCAGTCCAAACTTGGGACCACGGTCACGAGAGAGAGAGAGAGAGAGAGAGAGAGAGAGAGAGAGAGAGAGAGAGAGAGAGAGAGAGAGATAGATAGATAGATAGATAGATAGAGAGAGAGAGAGAAGAGAGAGAGAGAGAGAAAATCAATTGGAGGTCTTCCCAAAAGTGAGAAGACCTTTACTGAATATTGTGTGTATTTATCTGGCCAAATACCCCCACTATATATAGGGGGATGGGAGGTACTACCTCCCTCAAAGTCCCGGGGTGGGACTAAAGGAGAGGAGGGGGAGGGGAAGCCGTTGGCCGGCCCTAGTGGGCCCCACGCGGGGGGCTTAGCCCAGCCGGCCACCCCTTGCCCCTTCTCCCTCTCTCCTTTCCCTAATGGGCCCTCTCCCCTCCGGGAATTGGCCCATTAAGCCCTTTGACCTTTTAATCGATTTTATCTTTTATTAAATAATTATGAATAAATGATTAAATAAATATTTAACATTCATTCACATATTATTCAATCTCCATGGCTATGGAACACCTTCCACCTCCACTCCGGACATCCTCTCGACTTACCGAAACCCTTCAGGCTTTCTCTCTTTTATTCTTCGGTGATTCTACCGATCCTATAAACACTCTCTAAGCATCATCAAACCCTTAAGCATGATACCCTACGGTTCGGTAAAATTCCATACATGGTCGGGACACTCCCTGACCAATGATCGATAGAGGGACCTGGATGGCCATGTGACCCTTGTGCATTCCACGAAGATCTTTCGTCGTTTGAACCGGGATAGTCATGTCTTATTCCCTTTTTATCTCTATACTTGCATTTCCCGAGATCTGATCAATGACATGACCATGTCGTGTTCAATCTCGTTACCGAACAATGCTACTTGACTCGTTCCGACAAGTGATACCCATGTGATCAAATCACACGCTGCGCAGCTATTGGATATAACTTCTCCGAGTGGGCCCTTGAGTATCTTTCCGTCACATGGACAGACAAATCCCGCTCTTGACATATATTGCCTCTACGGTTTCCTCCGAGTACCTGAACACACCTTTATAACCACTGTATTACCAAGTGGTGCTTGATGCTATCAAAGCACTCCCGGGAGACAGTGATTGATATAGCCTCACGGTCTAAGGAATAGTCTACAAGGATCCATTTCTAATCATCGTAAAATTGAACTTCGTGACATGATCGAGTCATGATGTTTAGGTTGGGTATTGGTTCATCATCTCATTCTCAAAATGAGTTGACTCCATTTCCAACTGGCATAAATGCCACATGATCAGGAAACATGATCATCTATTGACCAATGAACCAGTGACTAGAGTTTCACTGGGAACCCCTGGTGGTTTATATATCACATGTGTATTGATGTTTCCACTCAATACACTTATAGCATGATATAAAACTTAATCATAAACTATATGAAATATGGTAATAGTCCTTATTACTATTTCTCTCTAGGGCATATATCCAACAGTCTCCCACTTGCACTAGAGTACAAATACACTAGCTGCATTTGTTCTTAATCATTGGCACCATATCCGGTACCCTGAACATGCTTGCTCATGGAAGAGGTTGAGTCTTGGGCATGTGCTTTACAGTCCCAAATCCTTTGCAACTTACTAATGTCACCTTGATTGACATTAATACTTTATCATCACATGATAACATCTGTGTGTATGCATCGTTGGTATGGAAGCAGGACGAAGCCTGATTCCAGGAGCCTACAGTGACTTTAGATCAACCTTGAGTGCTTTCTCATGGGCACTGTGGCCTGGGACACATCATTCTACGTCAAAAGCGTACTAGCCCCGCCATAACATTATACAACACTTTAGATGGTACCCTTATCTATTATTATAAATGTATTCATCGAAATACGAGTGCACTCTATGCAACTTTTGATGTTTTGTTCACCCTGCTTCCTACTTGACTCTAATCGGTATTACAGGAGTTTTGAACATATTCCCTTATAACATAACCCTTTATGCTTTAAGATATGTCATCCTTTATGGTTTTGGAAAACATCTCTACAGTTCTCTATTAGACACTGCGAACAAACTTAGCTCAACGTTCTGTGATTCAAACTTAATCACTTTTAAACGTTCCTTTTTGGATCACATATTATGTTAACTTACTATCATGGTTTTCTAAGATAGAACCTATGTCTCAACATAGTGGATGATGATCATCCTTTTCTTCCTTTCAACCATTGATGTTAAACTTAATACTATTCCTAACTTGTGTTATTATGGAGCAGTTCCTTAATTAACTTCTATTCTGAAACCCTTTTCAGAATCCCTTAAGGAATACTACATAATATCATAATACACTTATTATCAACTTCTACTCCTTATAAATCATTATTTATTGGTATTTGCGCTTTTATTCTTAACACACTTAAGAATCACTTTATAAGATCCCACTCAAAACATGTTCCTGACACAAATTTGGGTATGAGTCATGATGTCTACGCACTTCTATTCTTGTAGACAGTTGTTGGGCCTCCAAGTGCAGAGGTTTGTAGAACAGCAGCAAGTTTTCCCTTAAGTGGATCACCCAAGGTTTATCAAACTCAGGGAGGAAGTGGTCAAAGGTATCCCATCTCAAGCAACCCTGCAATCAAGATACAAGAAGTCTCTTGTGTCCCCAACACACCTAATACACTTGTCAGGTGTATAGGTGCACTAGTTCGGCGAAGAGATAGTGAAATTCAAGTGGTATGGATAAAAGACAACGGTGCTAGAAAATAGCTTGATGGCATGAAAGAGACTACAGGAAAACTGAAATAAAGATGGAAGCAAGCAAACATGTAACAGATCCAGTTGCAAACGGTGTTTCGATGTTTAGAAACAAGGCCTAGGGATCATACTTTCACTAGTGAACACTCTCATATAAATATATTCTTCTTTATGATACTACTCTAAACTACTCTCCGGTTGGACACTCTAATCCATGGTAGGGCTATAACAGCACACCTCAAAGTTCATCTTTCCCATCTAGATAACCCCACACTATCACCTTGAGCTCTAGATGGTTCCAACAAACACCACAATTTCATAGAAACATCCAACTCCAAATATAACTCATAACAAGTAATTGTAATCTCTAGCCTAAGTGCCACCATGGTGTGCACGCTGTCACTTTCACACACATGGGGAGAGTAGAGATCTAATAAAGCACTTAAGTAGCAAAGTAGATCTACTTGATTACAAGCTCATGATCTCAATAAGATCATGCACAGAGAGAGATGAACACGTAGCTACAGGTAGAATCCTTAGCCTCGAGAGAGAACTACTCCCTCCTCATCATGGGAATCAGCAATGGTGATGGACATGGTGGTGGAGATCAATGGATATGGCTCAGGGGGCACTTCCCTGTCCAGGCAGGGTGCCGGAACAGAGACTTTCTGTCCCCCGAATCTCCTTTTCGATGGTGGCGGCGCTGTGGAACTTTTCATGGATTTATGATTGACCCTTTAGGGTTTCTGTATCGGGAGGAATATATAGACGGAAGGAGATGCCGAGGGGGTGCCTGGGCTGGCCACACCACCCCCCGGTGCGGCCAGGCCTGGCCCACGCGGCCAGGTGGTGTGGTGGCCCCCTGGCTCCTCTTCGTCTCGTATTCTGGCTCCAAGTGTCCCCCGGTAAAATAATGACTTTGGCTTTTGTCCCGTCCAATTCCGAGAATATTCATTTTCTGACTTCCTAAAACCAAAAACAACAGAAAATAGGCAGTTGGCACTGTGGCTCTTGTTAATAGGTTAGTCCAAGAAATCATATGAAAAGTACTCCAAAGTGTGGACAAAACACAAGAAAGTAGATAAAACCAAGCATGGAACATCAAAAATTATAGATACATTTGCAATGTATCAAGTCACTACTCTTACTCCAACTATGTTCCTACATATTTGAATTTGAGACATATATTGCTTCCACTTAAAAATATGTCATACACATATTTTTTAGGAAGAGTTTCATAGCTCCCACTCAATTTCATGCAAATCGCATATCTGCTCACTATTTTGAACAACTTCAAAATCCTTTGATCAAATATCAAACTTGGAGTTTTACTATGAGATACTAGTACTTTTACTAGTTTTAAATCCACTGGACATTTAGCACACTTGAATCAAATTCATTTGAATTCATCCAATACTTGACAAATTGTGCTTTTGTCATTCACCCCTTTTCCACTATGGCTTTGCAGTCATTCGCGAAAATTCAAGTAACCTCTTTTACTTGTGAGATTTAGCAACGAATTGCTTTTTAATCTCAAGTGAATTTTATTATTAGGATTTCTCATAATTCTAGTTTACCATTATTTCCTTAGTAGTTTGTAGGTATATCAAATTCCGGTAATCATGAAAAATGATTCACAAATGTCTCCATACAAGATATGGTTTACATTTTGAATCCTACTTTATGTAGTGAAAACACCAGTGGGGAAAACACAATGATCAATATCATTGATTCTTTCCTTTGTGAAGAGAATCGTTCAGGAACGTTGTCTGTTGCGCTTCTCAACACTCTGATGCAGGGATATGAATTCTCATCGTGTTTTTCACTATCTTCCATTTGTTCCATAATCGAGAAATATCACTAAAAGTGAGCTTTCTCAATAATGCACCAAAGTCCAAGTAATACAAGTTTTCTTATCTTTTGGTTTAGCTATGGATTTTGTATTGAAAGTTTGCAATGAATACTCTACAAGGACTTATTCGCTATTGTTTTGGTTATATCGAATAACCCCAAAACTTCTATGATGATCCATACTAGATATGGAGCCGCTTTCACGAATTCAAATGGTTCACTATTTATTCTAATTGAGTGCTAACTATTTCTAACTAATGGTCTCTACATCTATACTACAATAATTTATTTGGTGCCATCTATTTACCCACTTTGATATCTAATATCACATTGTGATGCTTTGCATTTTGACATTTCAAAACGCTTTGCATTTCAGAATTTCTTTTTATGCCATTCTTATAAAGTCGAATTTCATTACTATTTATCAAATTGTAGTAATTAGATTCTCTTTTATATTTATACCCTTTGTTGATGAAACTCTTTGATCATATCAAATAGTTTCATACTCATGTTTCCTTTGGTAAACTTCTTTACACTTCTAAACAATCATATAATGATAATTACCATTTGTCAAAATACAATACATCGAATATGTATTTACTTTTAACAATTCATTAAACACTTTGTATTCAAGTAATACATGGTGTTCAAGTTATTTTGCCGACCTTAGGCATGATTTATATGTGATAAGTAATCAAATGACTTTCACATATTATCAATAACTTTGAATTTAAACAATGGTTTTCATTCAGTAATGAATATCATTTAAGTTGGGTGTTTTTAAGGCATTTCAATATTTTACAAATGTTCATGTATTATCAATTAGTTTCAAACAACCAGGATAATTCATATTATAATCAAACAAGATATGAACCCGAATAGAAATCATTCATAATAGTGGAACAACTGTTTGTTACAAAGTCATATGAATAACCGTCTCACAAAGTGTGAGACACACTAAATAAGTTCACAATCTTTTGATTACAATAACTATCCAAAACATAAACTAAGTGATAAATGTCGAGGGAGAGTATCGTTGGCCATCATCATCATGCTCGCCATCAACACACAACGTCACCTCCTCTCCAGCAAGAACCTCTCATGCAGAAGGACCTGTTTTCAGCAAAACAGAACAAGTATCAAGTATACTTAACACTGCAAATGTGTTTGCAAGATTATAACATTTATAAAAGTGTATATCAAATATATACCTTTGTCATTGATGACCTCAGCGACATCTGGTTCAACGAACACATTCCTGAGATGTGATACGAACCGGTGGAATTCCATTGATTCCGCATCGCCTCTCATAATGCAGGTCCTGACCTGTGCTTGGTAGCTTGGTGGCAGCGACCGTAGCACAACGCCATTTCCAAAAGATCCCATCATCCTGTTATCCAGGAAGTATGCAGGCCTCATGTACACGTCATATATGCGCTCCAAGTGGTCGTCAAGTGATTAGTTTTCTTCCATCTTAATGGAGAGGAAATCTCCCATCAGCTCATTCTCCCATATGCGTGGGTTGACATTACCATATGAGGGTTGACATTACCCACGACAGGCCATAACTCGTCCACCATTCCGAAACGCATTGTAACTGAAATGAAGGAGGCCATCTCCCGATGCTGATAGCGGTTTTCCCGCTGCTCTGGGGTCTCTAGGTCAATGGGCGTATCCAAATCCATTCCGTCGAGTATGTAGTCAACCACGTCATTCTCGCTAAGGAGAACGTGGAGACGTGTAGCCCATATAGAGAAGTTTGACCCATCTAATCTAAGCTTCTCTCCTTCTAACCAATCAATCGTCAACAGGAAAGGTGGCATCAGGGAGAAATTTTCTACATTTACAATTGCAAAAGGAATTTAGACTAAGTTTACAATTAAATGAGTTAATAATAACTCCACTCAGAAACACCTATCCCCCAAAAGGGTTCCTAGTGATAACACGACCCCTATCAGCCACATCTCCCCCGATCATCATGGCCATCAATGTGGGTTCAAGGGTGGACGCTTAACATCGGTCACATCATTCATGCGACTCGTGCTCGATCTTTTGACCATCCGCATTCTGAGGCCATGTCTCTGTAACGTGCTAGGCTTTCCAACTCAACCTTAGTGTATTCACTATGCAACATGGATTACACCCACTGTATGTGAACGTAGATATATCTGACACCCACGCCTGTACCGTGGATCGCCTCATACCGAAGAACTTTCTTGGTGGTGCACACTAACGGGGAACACAATCATTGGTAATTTTAACAGGGATCATCTTATTAGACTACCGTCGAGTATCTAATACTAGCACACAATAATATATACAAACAATAACATTGAATGTAAATGCGATGTGATATGGTCCTTCACGTCGTGATCGCCATCCTTCGTCACCAGATTCCGGCACCAGGGTTCCGGCATCGTAGACACCAGGGTACCGGTGTCTTTCTGGTGTGGTATTCCGTCATCTCCGTGACTATCTACTACTACGTAACATAAGGTAATCACTTTACCTTTGCAACAACCATATCACAAACAACGCCCCTGCAAAACAAAGTTAGACACCTCTACTTTATCTTTGCATGTTTTACGTGGCTGAATGGGCTTTCGCACAAGAACCGTTCTTACCTACGAATTTTCAACACAACGCTAATCAAGTAATTGTCTCTACTACACCCCTTTCGGGGCCCTCCGTTGTAAATGGCATACCAACTAATGCGAGAGAGACAGACACCCCCTAAGCCACATTATATAGTACCAGCCGTATGTCAAGCGTGGACCAGTCTCACGGATGAACACGTAAAGTCGGTTGGGGCCGCTTCATCAAGCATTACTGCGGTATACACAAGTACACGTGGGAGGGTAACAACTAAAAGATCAACGCCCACACGCTACATCTCGTGTGTTCTACTCGTACTAGCATTAATACGCATAGATGTAGCTCTGATACCACTGTAGGGGTTCCGTGTTTGAGAATAATAAATTTTTACCCTACGCCCCTGAACTCCTGAAGTTGCCAGGACCTATTTGTTAGTAATACAGTAACGGGAGGGGCTTTTTGCGAACTTACCCTTGAAGACCAAAAAGCGTTGTCAACGCTCAGGAGAGCGTGGTTGATGTAGACGAGCCGAAGCCGACCTCAAGGTCGTGATGAAGTCCTTGCGCTCCAATGGCTCCAACGACTTGTGTGCCTCAAGTGCGACACCTCGCGGGGAGTTCCACATGTATGGTGCCTGACGATGACTCCCGTTTCCTCGATCCAGCAGTGTCGTCGGATTGATGACACGTACGCCATCGGGGGGGTCCTCGAGGCATGCGGAAGAGAGGGGTGTGACACGTACGGTGTTCCGGGACGGTGAGCACACAAGTTTACCCAGGTTCGAATCCGCCGGCTTTGGACGGATCCTACTCCTGATAGCAATCCAGTAATACGACAGAGCCGGAGTATGGGTTACAAGGGTTCACCTATGCGAGTTGAGATTGTAGACTATTGAGGTGTTGCCTTAAAGGCTCTCCCTAGGACGGCTTATATAGATATCCGGCCTAGGGTTTACAGGAGAGATCTGTCCGGCTACGAATAAAAGTTAGTTATAGAGTACATCTTGAACTATAAGTAACACTATGGGCCTAAGTCGGTAAGTCTTCTGGGCCTTCCCGTAGCTGGAATGGACTCTGTATCTTCTCTCTGACTGGGCCGCCCGTGAAGCAAAACTCTAACCCGAAGTGGGCCACCCTGATCAGTGAGGAACTGTGAGGATACCCTCAAAGTATATCCCCAACAGCAGCCCCCAGAGGCTTCCAAGATCCAAAGTTGGATTCATCATCGTCTAGCTTGATCTTCGGCTTGTAGAATCTTGAAGGGTTCCTGAAACTTCACAACAAAAAATACGATCCGGGTCTTAAAAATAAGTCAGACCTATCAACATGTTACTCGGATTTTCCAGCTTGATTTTCAAACTAAGCTGGAACTTGGTCTCTGGCGTCACCTGACACCGGTCATGGTCAAGTCACGTCATCTGACAAACATCCTGTTAGCACGACCATTGGTGGGTCCGCTGTTCGCGGAACCGAGGCGCCATTTCAATGCGTACGCGAAGATCGAGGCGGTCGCGTGGGTCCTCCTAGTTCCTTCCATGGCGTGTTGCATTTTTACAGTGCGATTTGCACGAATCTTGGTGTAGGTAGGTGGATATAAGGTGTGAGGATTTTCTTCTCTCCACTTCACCTGTTCCCTTTGCCGTTCCTTCTCCTCCACATCTCCCTAGTGCACAGAGCTCTCCCTCCTCCTAGATTCCCAACGTCGCCCATCTAAGGTCACCGGCACGCCAGAGAAATGGCTACTTCCTGATCATCCGGCTTAGCAGCGGCAACAGCGAGGGTAGCGGCAAAGAAGGAGAGCAACTAGGGAGTCTGTATCCCGTGCCTCCTCGACAACGAGAAGCTCCAAGGTGTGGAGAATGAAGGTCTCCTCCACGTCGGCGACTGGTGGAGCGGTTTTGACAAAACCATCCCCCGTCTGCGTGCCGACGAGCGGGTCCACTTCGGCACCCACCTCGACAGAGGTTTGTCCTTCCCTCCCTTGGAATTCTTTTTCGAGGTGATCGATCACTACGGTGTACAGCTCCACCATTTTCCCCCGAACTCCATCTCAGAGATGAGTTCTTACGCAGCTCTGTGCGAGGGGTTTCTCGGCATTAGGCTGAGTCTTACTTTGTTCCGTTTCTACTTCCATGTTCGTAGAAACTCTATCACTGTCGGTAATCCCTACATTACCGGTACTATTAGCCTTTCTCTTAGAGGCGAGCGTAGCTATCCTCGCATTTCTGCCAGTGAGTCAGTCAAACAATGGCCGCACACTTTCTTCTACCATAAGGATATTCCTGCTCCTGGCAAAGCTACTGCTTTGCTAGTTTCATCAATGGAGCCGCCACGGCCCAACCGTCCTGGGACGAGGCTCCTCCGTTTCTCAGTGACGATCTGATCCTTGCTAAGAGGCAGATCAAATATCTGATAAAACACAAAGGCTTGAAAGGATCCGACCTAGTCCAATGTTGGGTCGCACGCCGGATCCAGCCTCTCCAATACCACGGCGACCGTCTGATGCACTCTGTCACGGTGTCGAAGAACGATTCCCTCTGCATCAGTCCTAAGGCTTTGAAGCCACAGGAGTAAATAAGCCAGATTAAATGGCTGATCAAGGAGCGGATTGAACGGAAGATTCCGGACTTGTCTCTGGATATGCATACATCGGAAGACCCTGTGGTTCCGGTAAGCTTCGATAATAAATCCTTGTATGTGTTTTACCTTTTATTTTACAACACTGAGATATTTTCTTCTGTTCAGCTTGATGACCTCCCCGAGTCGGAGTTAGCTCCTATCGAGGGATATCCTCCAGAATTTTCTCAAGAGGTGGAACTGGTCCCTCTGCCAGATATTGTGCTTAAGACGCGCAAGGCTCCGACAGTGGCCGTCGGCACAAAAGAGGTGCCAGTCGTGAAGTGGTAACTTTCAACACAACTTCTAACTTTGTTCTTTATTCGAATTTTGTTTCCAAGATGTAATGATTTTCCATTCTTATTACATTCTCAGAGCTAAGCAGCTCATCAAGGGTAAGGGGAAGGGAACTTCTTCGAAGCCCTTGCGGCAGACAAAGCTGAATATAACTTCTCCTGCCATGGCTCCTCCGACTCCAGCTCCTCAACCCTCTGCAACGCCGGTGATCACACCAATGCCGGTTGTCACAGAAGATCCGGCTCCTTCAACGGGGCCAGTGATCCTTGAATCGCAGACTGACGCCACCATGGGTGGCTCAGGTTTAGATAAGGGTGAACCCTTTTCGGGTAATGATCCCTCGGTAGAGACTTTTGTTGAAAACCTCCTGAACAATCCGGGACTTGCCAAATTTGGCTTGTCTCGGAAATCTGTAGAAGAAATCCAGCTTCTGGCCCGGCAATGCCTGGAGAAGACAAATCTCTCTACCGAAGAAGAAGCACAAGAGGCGGAAGATATCAAGTATTCCGACCTTCTTGAACAAGTTCGCCTTCGCGACGAGGGACTTAGAGCTGGTGTACTTCCACCACCTCTGGTTATTCCACTCACCCTCGCCGAGAAGGTTACCACCGAGGTGAACATGTGTTTGAGCAAGCTCACACATGAACATCATGTAAGTCGGAATTCCAAATCACGATTTCCTTTATTGTATTTCATACCATATCCTCTAGCCCCCAAGCATGAAGTAGGATATACAATCCGGGTTTATGCTTCTTTAGGATGCCAAAGAATGAACTAGTGTAGCCCCCAAGGCTCGTGCTGATATTAGTAACAATATTAGCCCGAGTCTTCAGTAGACTTCTGACTCTGGGTATTCTGACTTACAGAAAGTTAATTCATATAACCAGGACTTGTTGAAGAACATCTGCAACAAGTGGAGAGAGATCAAAGCTCTCCGACTTGAAAATATTGAACTTAAAGTCTCCAAGGATGAGGCCAAATGTAAGTTTTCCGCGACTCAAACCTTGTCTTTTGTGTTTTTATAGTCGAATATTTTGCCGTTGAACTGTTGTTCTTTTTTGACTTACAACACTGGTAAAACAGTCCTGCGCTATGATTGAAGAGGCCGAAAACCTCAAAACCTTGGTGGTGGAGAACAAAGAACTTCGCCAAGAGCTGGATAAGCTCAAGGCGGATCATGAGAAGAGCATCACTCAAGTTCTCGAATCCTCCTCCATGGCTACTGAGGAGCGTGATCGTAAGATTGCAGCTCAGGATCAAATAATCTCGGATCTCAACAATGAGCTTTGCAAAGAGAAGGACCTTTCTGAGGCGCTCTGGGATGAACTCCGGAGTCTTCGAGAAGAGAAGACCAAAGTTGACGATGTCATCTTCGGTAAGTTTCCATCTTTCTGACTTGCTTTTATTCTTCAACTTTTTCGATGTCGGTTTTTTCTTAACTGTTTTGTGTTATATACGTAGGTCCTCTGAACTTGACGAACTCCTCCTCTGCCGAACCCCGCACCCACCGGCTTACCCAAGTCGGTGATTTGCTCCATGACTTCCGCCAATCCATCGAGAACATTGGAGAAGCTCTCAAGGTTCCGGACATGCATAGCATGTCTGACTTTCAGGTGCGGGACAAGGCCAAGGAGATGCCGCAGCTTGTCCAGGACTGGAACATGTCCTATGTGTGATGCGCTGCGCAAAACGCTCTCACCATGGTCATGAGCCACCATGGAAACATGGAGATATGGCAAGTGACCAGAGGGTACTGCGAGGTGGATGAAGATGGCCAGGAGTAGGATATCAAGGCCATCATGGACTCCTGCGCCGGATATGGGTGCCACGTAACTGACTTAACCAGCTACGATACTCCCTTCTTCACCCGCGTGGACACCCCGCCTCCGCCTCCGGAAGAAGAAGCTGAAGTTTCCAACAATGAACAGACCACATCGGGTCTGAACGTCTCGGATCATTATCAAACCGAGGCCGATGCATCCAGCGAGCCGGCAACGCCTACCCCTTCTCCTGCACCATAGATTACCCAAAACAAATGTATTATTCTTATAAACATTATGGGTCTGTAAATATGCAGTACTATAATTTTGCTAGTGCTAAGCTTTTGATCTATTCAACACTTTTGGCTTAAAATTTTTGTGTGCCTGAAATGTTTACAGAAGCACTTATAATTTTTCGTCTATACTTATCATTTATCTGGCTTTCCACCTCGTCCCTTTCGTGAGCTGGCTAAACCTTCTGCACAGAAACTTTGCCGAGCAACGGAGCTCAATTGCTAAACCAGTTTAAACTCGGAAACAAAGCCGGCTTTCAGTATCAACAATTCACTACACGGAAAATACCCGCATCCAGCAATCAGACAAATAACCAAAGTGTAGACTAGAAACTTTAGAGTTATACTCAAAGGTAGTATTTTTAGAATCGGAAATCTAAACTAGAACAAACATGAGCATAAAGTACTTTCAAGTATTCTGGAATTTTCGACTAAGACATGATCATTCGGAAATAAGATGGTAGAAACTTCTCAAAAAAAAACTTGAGGCAACCAAGACTTTTATTTCTCCTAGAACATGTACATATGTATGATTACAAAGAAGAATAAACTAAGAATAAAAGGGACATAGCTGAGCAATATTCCATGGTCTGTCTAACTCATCCGGATTTGTATTGCCTCCAGCTCTCTTTCTCTTCTTAGTAGCAGGTCTTTCTTTGACTGGCCTATGTCAGTTAAGTAGTACGAACCATTGTGCAATACTCGACTAACCAAAAAGGGCCCTTCCCATACTGGGGAAAGTTTGTGCTTTCTTTGTTGCACAAGCCAGAGAACCAAATCGCCTTTATTGAAAGATCTGTTTCGGACTCTCTGGCTATGATACTTGCGTAACTTCTGCTGATAGGTTGTTGATCTCATTTCAGCAACGGCACGAACTTCTTCGACTAAGTCGAGATCATTTTGTCGAGAAATCTCGGCATCTTCTTCGATATACGCGGCCACTCTAGCAGAAGTGTGAATCAAATCACTAGGAAGAACTGCTTTTGCACCATAGACCAAGAAGAAAGGTGTGTGTCCGATTGACCTGTTTGGAGTTGTTCGTAAACTCCATATTACAGAGGGTAATTCCTCTGGCCAAGCCCCCGCAGCACGTCATAATGGTGCTTCAAGTCTCGGTTTTAGGCCTTGTAAGATTAAACCATTTGCTCTTTCAACTTGTCCGTTAGCCTGTAGATCTGCGAATGATGCAATGTCAAGCCGGATATTTTGCTCGTTGCAGAATTCAGCTAATTCTCCCATAGAAAAATTACTCCCGTTGTCCGTGATAATGCTATGTGGATAACTATACCAGATTATAACATCCTTGACAAATCTTTTGGCTGTTGCTCCATCACAACTAGTGACAGGTTTAGCCTCAATCCATTTTGTGAATTTATCCACCATCACTAAGAGGTGAGTAAATCCACTTGGAGCCCGTTTAAATGGCCCTACCATATCAAGCCCCCAGACCGCAAAAGGCCATGTTATAGGTATTCTTCATAGCTGATCAGCCGGAACATGAGCTTGTTTGGCGTACTTTTGGCAGCCCTTGCACGTCTTGACCAGCCTTTCGGCATCTGCCTTGGCTGTAAGCCAGGAAAAACCGTGTCTGAAAGCTTTTGCCACTAAAGATTTGGCTGCAGCGTGGTGACCACACTCGCCTTCGTGGATTTCTCTTAAGATTTCGACTCCTTCTTCCGGAGGTACACATCACTGAAAGACCCTAGAAACACTCCGTTTATAGAGCTCACCTTTAACTATAGTATAGGCTTTCGCTCGTCGGACGATCTGCCGGCTCAGGAACTCGTCTTCAGGTAATTTGCCATCTACCAGATAATCAATGTAGGGTTGAGTCCAGCTAGGAATTATAGCCAGAACTGCTATTAGAGGTGAATCGGATTTAGTCAGATATTCCTCATCCGCTCCCTTTATAGAGGGAACTTTGAGGTGCTCTAAAAAAGCGCCATCCCGGACTTCTTTCCGTGCAGAGCCTATCCGAGATAAGGCATCTGCTTCCTTATTTTCTGCTCGAGGGATGTGCTGAACCTCAAACCCTTCGAACGATTTAGATAAATCATCCACGACAGCTTTATATGCTGCCATGTGTTTATTTGCATTACAAATATCCGAAACTTGCTGAGCAACAAGATCCGAATCTCCGTAACACATCAAACGTCGGATGCCAATATCTTTAGCAATCTGGATTCCATGTAGCAGTGCTTCATAATCGGCAATATTATTTGTCGATGTGAAGTGAATCTATAGCACATATAGAAGTTTATCACCTTGGGGTGATTTGAGCACCACGCCAGCCCCTGATCCCCCACGAGCCTTAGACCCATCAAAATACAGGGTCCAATATTCTGACTCAAGGAGGGTCATATTCTCCTTTGTCTCTGTCCAATCAGCGACAAAGTCGGCAAGGATTTGGGATTTGATTGCTGTCCGAGGTTTGTACTCAATATCGAAAGTTGAAAGCTCTATGCCCCATTTGGCAACGCGCCCTATTGCGTCACTTTGTTGATTATTTCTCTCATGGGAGCTATGATCACCACGGTAATTGGGTGCTCCTAGAAATAGTGTTGTAGCTTACGAGATGCTAGAAAAACACCGTAAGCCAGCTTCTGATAGTGCGGGTACCGCTGTTTTGATTCTGTCAGGACCTCGCGGACAAAGTAAGTCGGACGCTGCACCAAGTGTTCCTGATTTTCCTCCGGTCTCTCCACCACCATGACGATACTAACGACTTTGTTTGTCGCAGCAAGATAAAGCAACATCGGTTCCTGTGGTTCCGGTGCAGCAAGGATAGGAGCAGATGAGAGTACTTTCTTTAGGTCATGTAACGCAGCTTCAGCTTCGTCGGTCCATACAAAATCCTTAGTCTTTTTTAGGAGTTTGTATAATGGTGCGGCTCTTTCACCAAGCCGGCTTACAAACCAACCGACTGCAGCAATGCAACCAGTTAGTCTTTGTACATCCTTCAGGCGAGTTGGCCTGGAAATATTGAGTATAGCCTTGATTTTGTCTCGGTTCACCTCTATGCCTCTTTGAGACACGATGAAACCTAACAATTTTCCGGCTGGGATTCCAAAGACGCATTTCTTCGGGTTAAGCATTATGTTGTATTTTCGTAGATTGGCGAATGCTTCCTCCAAGTCAGAAATCAGTGTTTCCTTCTTTTTGGACATCACCGCAATATCATTCACATATGCATGTACATTGCGTCTGAGTTGGTCGTGGAGGCAACGCTGCATCGTGCGCTGGTACGTAGCTCTTGCGTTCTTCAGCCCAAAGGGCATCGTAACAAAATAGAAGGTTCCGAAGGGGGTTATGAATGAAGTTTTGACTTTGTCAGAATCTTTCATCCGAATTTGGTGATAACCGGAATATGTGTCGAGAAAATAGAGGAGTTTCGAGCCTGCCGTAGAATCGATAACTTGATCAATCCTAGGGCGAGAAACGGATCTTTTGGACAAGCCTTATTCAAGGCAGTATAATCAACACACATCCTTAAATCAGTGGTTCCTTTTTAGGGATTGATGGCTCAATGCACGGCGCCCAGAAAATTGCTTGACGGCGGTGTTGATGTAGAGCTCGTTGGGAACCCCAAGAGGAAGGTATGATGAGCACAACAGCAAGTTTCCCTCAGTTATGAAAGCAAGGTTTAATCGAACCAGTAGGATCAAGGAAACACCTCAAAGGTGTTACTAGCTGAGCTTTGGCAGGGCGCACTACCGGTGCTAGTAGCAACGTGGAGACCTGCACAACACAACCACAGAACTTTGTCCCCAACTTGCGATGAGGTTGTCAATCTCACCGTGTTTTGCGGAAAACAAAGGATTAAATGTATCGAATGGAAAGAAGTGAAAGTTTGTAGAAAGTAAACACAAAGCAGTAAAAGATTGTAGATTGTATGTAAAAACAAGGACCGGGATCCATAGTTCACTAGAGGTGGCTCTCTTTAGATAGATAACATGCTGGGTGAACAAATTACAGCGGGGCAATTGACAAACACCGAGAAAGCAATACATGCATATAATAATCATCTTGACTCCTTTGAGACTTGATTGGGCATTACAACATAATACATAGACCGCCATCCAACTGCATCTATGACTAATAATCCACCTTCAGGTTATCATCCGAACCCCCTCCAGTATGAAGTTGCAAGCAACAGATTATTGCTTTACGAACTGCATGCAAAGTAAACAATACGATTGTTCTATGAACAAGAATCGTTGTTTTCTCCCTAGTAGGAACAACACATCTAGTACCTTAGAGATTTCTGTCACTTCCTTAGATTACCAGAGGCATGAACCCACTATCGAGCATAAATACTAACTCTTGGAGTTGCTAACATCTACTTGGCCAAGATAGCTACTAACAACGGAAAGCATGCAAGATCTCAAATAACAAAGACATGATAGAATCAATAATCAATCTGAAATAGCATCTCAATATCCATCGGATCCCCGCAAACACAACATGTATGGATTACAAATAGATGATCTTGATCATGAACGGAGCTCACAAGATCTAAACATGAAAGCACAAAGGAGGAGAAACCAGCCATCTAGCTACTACATGGATCCGTAGTCCAAGGATGAACTACTCACGCATCACACTGGAGGCTTGCATGGTGATGAAGAAGGCCTCCGGGATGAATTCCCCTCTCCGGGAGGGTGCCGGGAAGAGCTTCAGATCCCCCCGATCTAGGGGCAGAGACGACGGCGGCTATAGACTCTTTCGTGGATTTTTGATCGGGTACCTAGGGTTTACATCCCGAGGGCAACTTATAGGCGGAAGGAGAGGCCGAAGGGGTGCTGGGCTCGGCCAGACCACCCCCTGGCACGGGCCAAGCCTGGTCGCGTGGCCAAGTGGTGTGGCTGGCGCCTGGCCCCTCTCCATCTCGTATTTTGGCACTTGATCCCTTTCGGAAAAGTAGGCACTTTGGCTTTTGTCCCGTCCAATTCCGAGAATATTCATTTTCTGACTTTCCTGGAACCAAAAACAGCAGAAAACAGGCAGCTGGCACTGTGGCTCTTGTTAATAGGTTAGTCCAAGAAATCATAATAAAAGTACTCCAAAGTTGGAACAAAACACAAGAAAGTGGATAAAACCAAGCATGGAACATCAAAAATTATAGATATATTTGCAATGTATCAACATCCCCAAGCTTAACTTCTGCTCGTCCTCGAGTAGGTAAGTGATAAAAAGAAATAATTTTTGAGGTGACATGCACCATCAAAGACTTGATCAAAGTGTTTGCAAAGCATTCAAAGCTGGTATCATAGTACTTCAATCATAACATGAAAGACAAAGTTCTAGCAATAAGCAAAGAAACTATGATGCAACATGAAAAGGCACAAACAAAAGATTCATGAACAACAATGCTTTGCAAGACGTTTGTTTGTTTCACATATAGAAAACATAGAATCGAAGTATTCAGCTTGTCCCTCAATAGAGTAGCAAATATAAATGCATAGGACACCTTCAAAGTTCATAAGAGTGACTAGATACAATAGTTTCAAACAAGCAATAACAAGTTATGCATCAATCAACTAGTCTTGGGACAATGCACATAGAACTAAGAATGGCCACTATGCTCTCAAAGTAGGTGCATAAAGATAGAAGGTGGAGACTCAATATAATGGTGGAAGAAAGGCCTTTTGTAAAAAGGAAGTAGGGATTCAAGTCTCATAAAGAGCTTCCAAAAATTATGGTACTTATAGCTTTCAGCTCTCATTGCCCCTATCATAAGCATCTTGAAGGTGATTAAGTTTAAAGTGACACAACTAAGAGGATATGCTTGACAAGTTATAAACCGAAATCTCATGCCCCTTACTTACGGAGACCGATCCTCATGCTACTCAACTTCAGTCACGAGTAAGCTCTTATCATTGTAAGTATATGTGTATCATTAAGAACTGCCAACGGGGTACCCCTTGCACATGATATGGGAGCTTTCCCATAATCAAAATGACAAGGCAAGCAGACAATGAGCAGCTCAGCGATCTTTTTATTTGCTATTTGCATAGGTTTTTATTGAGGATGCTTCATAGAGTGCTCATTATGGTGATGCTGCAAGTTTCCACCATGATTAGGCATGGCTTAGGCTAGAGGCCCAGGCGTTTCTCTAACACACATACAAACTCCATGATCTTACAAGTTCCACTTTTATTTCACACCGCCGGGATCCGTAAGCAAAAGAACATACTATCAACGGGGTACAAAGTACAAGTGCAATGTTGAAAGCGTTCCCCATGAAACATGGTTCTGCTAATTTCAACTTATAAAGCACAAGCATATACGCAACAAAGAAGGACCCAATGGTTCAAGTTTATTAGAGGCAATAAAGTAAAGTGTGTCATCAAGTTCGTGAGAGCTTTAATCACTAGTTTTCTCATAACAAGTGGAAGGAAAACAAAAGAATGAATATACTTGGAATAGAATAAGCTAGTAGGTAGGTATGGTGGAGTCTTTGGAATAACTTGGTTTAGGGAGTTGGATGCATGAGTGGAACTCATACTTGGTTGTGGAGGCTAGCAAAAGACTGGGAGCGACAAACTAAGAGAGCAATAATGGCCATAATCATGCAGAGCGACAAAACATCATTGATCAAAGCATAAAGTGATACTACAAGTTGAAAACTAAAGGATCATAAAGGCTATGGTGACTTGAGATAGTCATACATGGTGTGAGCATGTGCCAAGTCAACCCAAATAAAGCATCAAAGGAGAATACCACTATACTATGCTTTAATATGCTAAAACAACGCATGATTCATCCAAGGCACATTAAGCAATCTAAATTGTTTATAACAATTCATGCTAAAGCAAAGAATACTAAGCATAGAGCCAAAACAATATCAAGCATGGCATGACAAAGCATGGCCACAGTAAAAAACGAGCTCTTTTTACCACAAAAGCATGAACTTTCCTACTCTTTTCAAAACCAAACCAAACTATTTGCAAACCAAAGTGTGAAAGAGGGGGTCCAACCAATTTATTCAGAAAAATAAGAAAACCAAGCAAACTAAAAACCAAAACAAAAACGAAAAACAAGACGCTCCAAGAAAAACACAAATGTGCATGAAACAATAAAAATGAAGCGTTTGGAAGAAACCTGGAATTTTTATTGATGAAGAAGGGGAATGCCTTGGGCATCCCCAAGCTTTGAAGCTTATACTTCTTGGATATTTCTTGGGGTGACACGCGTGGCATCACCAAGCTTGAGCTTTAGGCCATCCTTCATTTCATTACTCATTCCTTCCATACACCTGAAATTTTTCCTTCATACAAAACTTCACACAATCTCATTAGCAACATTAGTGCACTTAAGATAAATAAGTCTTAAGGTTCAGTTCTAATACCAAATAAACTTCCATTAGAACACTAGATACTGTAGCACTTCCCTCAAAAATCTCAATTCCCCAAAGGAACTCAAGAAGGAACTAACAAGAAGCAAATGCAGAAAATGGCAGAAACCTGTCAAAACAGACCAGCAGGTAAAGACGAATTTTTTAGAAGACCTTCTATTGCTCAAATCAAAAAGTGTTGAACTAACTAAAGTTAGATAACAACCTGGGGCAGAAGCACAAACAAGTACAGCTCAATCTGACGTACAGAGCTCTCTCAGGAATTTTTACGGTGAAGCACAGAAATCTGTTTCGGGACAGCAACTTTCCCAATCATTACTTCACTCTCATTAGAGGTTACTCTTGGCACAAAAAGCAAATAAAAAGGATAAGGAGAGGTTATTAAAGAGGTAATAACTTCCAAGACTCATCTAAAATTCTTGGGTTATCTCCCAACAAGTACTTTTCTTTAACGCCTTTAAGTTAGGCATGAAAATTTGAGAAGATGCTCTCATAGGAAATATGAATTGAAGTAAAAGAGAGCATCAAGAAGCAAATTTAAAACACATTTAGGTATAACCAACTTCCTATGCATAGGAATCTTGTATGCAAATAAATGCACAAAGAACAAAGTGACAGGCATAGGAAGATAAAACAAAAGTAACTTCAAAACTTTCAGCACATAGAGAGGTGTTTCATTACCATAAAAACTTCTACAACCATATTTTCCTCTCTCATAATAATTTTCAGTAGCCTCATGAATAAACTCAATAATATAACTATCACATAAGGCATGCTTTTCATGATCTACAAGCACTAGAGCTTTATTATAAGCATTTTCAAAAGAATCCTTGGGAACATAACATTCACCCTCCTTTGTTAAGCATGGGGGACAATCAAATAATGTAAGGGATAGAGAGTTACTCTCATTAGAAGGTAGGCATGGGTAGATCCATTCTTCCTCCTTTTGTCCATCACTCTCCTCCTCTTTTTCATCTAATGAGCTTTCAGGTTCAGCAATTTCTTCTTCCATGGAGGTTCTAGCAGACAGTGGTTCATCTATTACCTTAGCAGTCATAATATTGTTCCTAAATAGGAAACTGAGTGAGCTATCCATAATGAAATAGTGATTGGAGCAGAGCTAGTCATAAAGGCAACTTAAGAAAGGAACTATTTTTTTTTGTTTTTCCAATAGGAAAGCAAACTAGTAAACCTAATTTTTTTTGTGTTTTTGAAGAACAAAACAAGCAAACAAAGCAAAACAAAAACAACAAAGTAAAGAGATTGGTTATGAGGGACTCCCCTTGTAAAGATGTCCTTGACTCCCCGGCAGCGGCGCTAGAAAAATGCTTGATGGCTCAATGCATGGCGCCCAGAAAATTGCTTGATGGTGGTGTTGATGTAGAGCTTGTTGGGAACCCCAAGAGGAAGATATGATGAGCACAGCAGCAAGTTTCCCTCAGTTATGAAACCAAGGTTTAATCGAACCAGTAGGAGCAAGGAAACACCTCAAAGGTGTTACTAGCTGAGCTTTGGCAGGGCGCACTACCGGTGCTAGTAGCAACGTGGAGACCTGCACAACACAACCACAGAACTTTGTCCCCAAGTTGCGATGAGGTTGTCAATCTCACCGTGTTTTGTGGAAAACAAAGGATTAACGTATCGAATGGAAAGAAGTGAAAGTTTGCAGAAAGTAAACACAAAGCAGTAAAAGATTGTAGATTGTATGTAAAAACAAGGACCGGGATCCATAGTTCACTAGAGGTGGCTCTCCTTAGATAGATAACATGCTGGGTGAACAAATTACAGCGGGGCAATTGACAAACACCGAGAAAGCAATGCATGCATATACTAATCATCTTGACTCCTTTGAGACTTGATTGGGCATTACAACATAATACATAGACCGCCATCCAACTGCATCTATGACTAATAATCCACCTTCAGGTTATCATCCGAACCCCCTCCAGTATTAACTTGCAAGCAACAGATTATTGCTTTACGAACTGCGTGTAAAGTAAACAATACGATTATTCTATGACAAAAGATCGTTGTTTCTCCCTAGTAGGAATAGCACATCTAGTACCTTAGAGATTTCTGTCACTTCCCTAGATTACCAGAGGCATGAACCCACTATCGAGCATAAATACTAACTCTTGGAGTTGCTAGCATCTACTTGGCCAAGATAGGTACTAACAACGGAAAGCATGCAAGATCTCAAATAGCAAAGACATGATAGAATCAATAATCAATCTGAAATAGCATCTCAATATCCATTGGATCCCCGCAAACACAACATGTATGGATTACAAATAGATGATCTTGATCATGAACGGAGATCACAAGATCTAAACATGAAAGCACAAAGGAGGAGAAACCAGCCATCTAGCTACTACATGGATCCGTAGTCCAAGGATGAAGTACTCACGCATCACACCGGAGGCTTGCATGGTGATGAAGAAGGCCTCCAGGGTGAATTCCCCTCTCCGGCAGGGTGCCGGGAAGAGCTTCAGATCCCCCCGATCTATGGACAGAGACGACGGCGGCTACAAACTCTTTCGTGGATTTTTGATCGGGGACCTAGGGTTTACGTCCCGAGGGTAACTTATAGGCGGAAGGAGAGGCCGAGGGGGTGTTGGGGTCGGCCAGACCACCCCCTGGCGTGGGCCAAGCCTGGCCGCGCGGCCAGGTGGTGTGGCCGGCCCCTGGCCCCTCTCCGTCTCTTATTCTGGCACTTGATCCCTTCCGGAAAAATAGGCACTTTGGCTTTTGTCCCGTCCAATTCCTAGAATATTCATTTTCTGACTTTCCTGGAACCAAAAATAGCAGAAAACAGGCAGCTGGCACTGTGGCTCTTGTTAATAGGTTAGTCCAAGAAATCATAATAAAAGTACTCCAAAGTTGGAACAAAACACAAGAAAGTGGATAAAACCAAGAATGGAACATCAAAAATTATAGATACATTTGCAATGTATCAGGGACTATTACAGGATTGGCCGACCACTCAGTGCGGATGACCTCTTCTATGAATCTGACTAACTCGAGCCGTGCTAGTTCCTTAGCTATTGGCTTAAGCTTTTCATTGCCGAAACATTGTAAGGACTGTTTGACGGGTTTAGCGTTCGGGTTTACATTTAAATAGTGCTCGGCAAGTTCCCTAGGTACTCCGATCATGTCAGATGGTTGCCATGCGAAGATATCTTTATTTGCTTTGAGGAACTTGACGAGCGCGCTTTCCTATGCGCTATCTAAGCCTATGCCTATCTGGGTCACCTTGGAGGGGTCATCATCCTTCAACGGCGTCTTCTTTGTCTCTTCTGATGCCTTGAACTTCGGATTCGGCTTTGTCACCTCCTTCTTCGTTGCAGGCATCTCGGACGGATCTATGCTCTTCTTGATCTCCTAGTACTCTTGGGCGTGTAGCACGACTTCAGCAAAGGCGACATTCCATCCTCGCACTCTCACGCTTTCTTTGGGTCTCCCCTGATGGTGATTACGCCGTTGGGACCTGGAATTTTCATCATATTGTAAATGTAACACGGACGAGCCATAAAATCCCAATAAGCCGGACGTCCGAATATAGCGTGGTACGCACTCTTGAACGGGACCACTTCGAAAGAAAGTGCTTCCGTCTGATAGTTCTTTGGAGTTCCAAAGGTAACGTCCAAAGTGATTTATCCCAGGGAATTAGCTTGTCTTCCTAGGACAACTCTGTGAAAAATCACAGAGCTGTGGTTCAGCTGAGTCTCCGAGATCTTCATCCGGCGTAGCGTTTCGACATACAGAATATTGATACTGCTGCCACCGTCCATGAGGGTCTTGGAGAAACCATAACCGTCAATAAGTGGATTGACGATTAAGGCATATTTTCCTCGCCTATGTAGCTTAGGCAGATGATTAGCACGGTCAAACGTGATTGCCACTTCCGACCAATCCAAAAATTGGGGGACAGTCGGAACTGTTGCATTGAGCTCATGTAGAACTGCTTTCTTGACCTTTGCTGGTTGAGATCCGAGGAAGGTGACATAAGTGTCTTTCTTGGTCGGAAATTTTTTCTTCCCTTCCGGCTTGGGGTTTGAAGCATCAGCTTCCTCCATGTCAGAATCTTCCTTGGTCTCTTTATCTTTTTCGGGATTCTTCTTTCCCTTCTTCCGCTTAGCTTTGTAGCCAGCAGTGTCATCTCTCTTGATTTCGTCATTGAAACGACACTCGGCGTTTGTGTGGGACGATCCCCCATTGGCGTCTAAGTGATGCACACATGGGTTGGCAATGTCGGCCCAAGTGTAGGTTTTGCCTGGTTGCTGGTCTCCTCTACCTTGAACTCTCAAAGTCCCACGACCATGCCCGCGTCCTCCTCGTCCTCCAGACCCGAAAGTAGGAGTGACCACTGCCGTTTCCGCATTGGGTTTCTCTTCCGGGGTGTTCTTGTGCTTCTGAGCTTGTTGCTTTGGTTGTTTTGCTGACTGTGGCACAACTAGGGCGTTGAGTAACCCCTCTGCGTCGTCGTCAGCATCTGCATACTTGCTCGTTATTTCTATCATTTCTTCTAAATCAGTGACTTTGTCACACTTCAAGCGATGACGTAGTAAACCAATTGGGAGACCTGCAATGAAAGCTTCAATCGCAGTTTGATCATTTACTCCCTCACATGAGTTATTGGTGTTGATCCATCGTCAGAGGTAATCCCGGCAAGTTTCTCTGGCCTTCTAGGTGCAACGCTTTAGGTCTCCGACCGTACAGGGCCTCCGGTATGTGCCTTAGAAATTCCGAAAGAACGCACTTTGAATGTCATACCAGTTGTGGATGGTGCTCTCCGAAAGTTCATTGAGCCATGATCGTGCCATCTTCCACAACATGAGTGGGATATATCAGGTTGCGACCAGGCTATTTTCGCCTTTGGCGATGCAGCAAGCTTGGAAGAATTCCTATAGCCAGGTATCTGGCCGAGTGATGCCATCGTAGGCTTGGATATGTCTCGACATAGAAAATCCTTCTGGGAATCTTGTGGCTCTTATGCGTGGTCCAAAGCACTTTGGGCCCACGTAGATATCATCATTTTCATAGCGTCGCGCCTCTATGTTGGAGTTGATCATGTGCCTTGCGTCGTTCGGGGAGAGGGATCGTCCCGAATGTCGGCTATGGCTGTGGTGCCTGAGAGCCGGACTTCAGCTTCTGCCACCACCTCCTCCACCTCAACGCCCTCCCTGGCCTCCTTGAGAGCCGCTGTGATGGCTACTTGGTGGAGATGGTGGAGCAGCTGGGTTATTTCCAGCCGATCGCATCATTATTCTGGTTCCGAGGAGGGTCTTCATTGTGACGAGCCCCGTGTCGGCTTGTCTCGGCACGGTGTCCGTCATTCCTTCGACCGTCGTCCGGATGGCTGGCATGTCTAGGGGGTGGCATTCTCTGTCGGTCCTCCTCCGGACGTTCTTCTTTATCGTCGTCCCTACGGTCTTTCGACTCTCGCCGGGGCGGATTCCTCGGTTTCAGTGCAGCCATTGCCTCTTGCTCCGCAACTGGGTTAACATTACGCTAGTCACGGGAAGCTTTGTGGTGCTATCCTGAAGATCCGGTTCTTGAGTAATTGTCTTCCTGGCGATCGGGGCGGTGGTGCTGCTCCGGAACGCGCTGGGGTCTTACGTCAGCCCATGCCGGGTCTGTGCAACATTGGTCGGAATCAGAGACCAGTTTTTGACTCCCCGACATGACAACCTTTTGCTACTCCAGTCCCTTGTTGAGTAATTTGATTCCCAACCAGATCTCCTCCGGGCCTGGATTAGCCAATAAAATTTCTCGGGCCGCCACGGTGTTTTGTACTCAGGTTGGATACACCCAATCCCCTTTGCTGTCTTTCTGAGGCTTCCCCATTTCTTCTCCGAAAAGGACGGTGTGAATCTGCGGGAACTGATTGTCATTAGTATGACGCTTCCTGGTCTTCTGGTATTGCTTGGAGTTGTATTTCCCCACAGATGCTATGCGTTTCTTTTCCTCCTCAATGTTTTTGGCTTCATCAAGGAGTACTTGACGACGCGCTTCTAGGGCATGTGCCCTCTCGTCCAGTTCTTCAGCAGTAAGTTCTAGAGCTGTAGGAATAGGTGTGGTTAATGCAGCATCGATGAGTTTACGCGCACCTTCAGTGATCACGTGTCCATCCACCGACTCTTCTTTTTTGGGTTCGTCTAGGATAAGTGCTCCATCCGAGTCTTCTTCGTATTCCTCGACAATTACTTCCTCTATTAGAGGGTCTTTTACCGGGGTCTTATTCTTCTTGTTCTTCTTCTTTGCCTTCTTGGCAGCACCGGTAGCCAAGACGGCTTTGGGTCCGTTTCCTGGAGTCAAGCTCTGATCGGTACTTTCGGACATCTGGACTTCGGGATTATCTCCGACTTCCATATCATCCTGCGCTTTGGGAGAGTGTTCCACGGATCCTTCATCCATGGCTTCTCCTTCTTCTGCAGCCTTGGAGTTATACTCCTCTTCATATTCCACGGAGAACTTTCGGAAATCTGCTGACGTCATCGACTCATCCGAGGATGCGGGTATGTCGGTGTTTGTTCCAATTGCCTCCAGCACAGAGTCGGTGTCATCTACAGCATCGGTAGAGCCGGATCCGGATCCAACATATCCGACGAAGTGCGACCCGTGCTTCCTGAGGTACCTGCGGCTCTCGAGATCAGCTTCGTCGAAACTCCTGATGGCCTTGAGAATTGCATCTGCGCTTGAGTCTTGTATTATCATACGTTGCAGTGTGTACCTTAGGAAAGGCATGTCTGTCCCAGCGTCATCAGAGCCGGAATCAGTTCCGTTGCTATGTTCCTCCTGGATTTCGACTTTGGCGGGTGGGTCGATCTGGGATTTGATCTCTCCTGGGAGATCCACTCCAGAACCGACCTGGACCGCTAGGTCTGCTTCAGGCTCGGATTTATCCACTATCTCCGCAACTGGTGCGGGCTAGGTGGGATTAGGGTTTTCTAAGATCCGGAACTCTGCCGCCTCCGCGGACAAAGGGGACCCAGAATATTCTTCTGCATCTACCATCACCGCTGGGGTGGGTGGGACAGGTTCAGCAAAGGCGATGTAAACATCGATCTCGCCAAAAGACATGATGGTGTAGGTAGTCACAGCCTCCCTAGCTGGAATCTAGGTCTCGTCAAGAACGATGAGAGGGACATCGCTGGCGTAGAGGATGCGACCGACGGTGATAGTTTTGCCGATTCCGATTCTTGCAGATCCCGCTCGGAACGTAGATCTGAAGCTCACTTACCCCACGGTGGGCGCCAACTGTCGTCGGATTGATGACAAGTACGCCATGAGGGGGTCCTCGAGGCGTGTGGAAGAGAGGGTTGTGAGACGTACGGTGTTCCGGGATGGTGAGCACACAAGTTTACCCAGGTTCGAATCCGCTGGCTTTGGATGGATCCTACTCCTACTAGCAATCCAGTAATACGGCATAGCCGGAGTATGGGTTACAAGGGTTTGCCTGTGCGTGTTGAGATTGTAGACTATTGAGGTGTTTCCCTAAAGGCTCTCCCTAGGACGGCTTATATAGATATCCGGCCTAGGGTTTACAGGAGAGATCTGTCCGGCTACGACTAAGAGTCAGTTACAGAGTACATCTTGAACTACAAGTAACACTATGGGCCTAAGTCGGTAAGTCTTCTGGGCCTTCCCATAGCCGGAGTAGACTCCGTCTCTTCTCTCTGACTGGGCCACCCGTGAAGCAAAGTTCTAACCCGAAGTGGGCCACCCTGGTCAGTGAGGAACTATGAGGATACCCGAAAAGTATATCCCCAACAAGCAGTAGTTGCGGAAGTAGAGCTCCTGGATCTGAATCCTGCAACGCGACGGCGCTCCGCGGTGAAGATGTCTCTCGTTCGCGTAGTCAGAACTTGGGACCACGGTCACGAGAGAGAGAGAGAGAGAGAGAGAGAGAGAGAGAGAGAGAGAGAGAGAGAGAGATTGGAGGTCTTCCCAAAAGTGAGAAGACCTTTATTAAATATTGTGTGTATTTATCTGGCCAAATACCCCCACTATATATAGGGGAGGGGAGGTACTACCTCCCTCAAAGTCCCGGGGTGGGACTAAAGGAGAGGAGGCGGAGGGGCAGCAGCCGGCCGGCCCTAGTGGGCCCCGCGCGGGGGAGGAGGGGGGGCTTGGCCTAGCCGGCCACCCCCCTTGCCCCTTCTCCCTCTCTCCTTTCCCTAATGGGCCCTCTACCCTCCGAGAATTAGCCCATTAAGCCCTTTGACCTTTTAATTGATTTTATCTTTTATTAAATAATTATGAATAAATAATTACATCAATATTTAACATTCATTCACATATTATTCAATCTCCGTGGCTATGGAACACCTTCCACCTCCACTCTGGACATCCTCCGGACTTATCGAAACCCTTCCGGTTTTCTCTCTTTTATTCTTCGGTGACTCTACCGATCCTATAAACACTCTCTAAGCATCATCAAACCCTGAAGCGTGATACCCTATGGTTCAGGAATACTCCAGACATGGTCGGGACACTCTCGGACCAATGATCAACAGAGGGGCATGGATGGCCATGTGACCCCTGTGCATTCCACGAAGATCTTTCGTCGTTTGAACCGGGACAGTCGTGTCTTATTCCCTTTGTCTATCGATACTTGCATTTCCCGAGATCTGATCAATGGCATCACCATGTCGTGTTCAATATCGGTACCGGACAATGCTACTTGACTCGTTCTGACAAGTGATATCCATGTGA
Organism: Avena sativa; assembly: GCA_916181665.1. Taxonomy (NCBI): domain Eukaryota; kingdom Viridiplantae; phylum Streptophyta; class Magnoliopsida; order Poales; family Poaceae; genus Avena; species Avena sativa. Next base: position 469,612,954 of record OV702295.1, read on the forward strand.
TCAAATCACACGCTGCGCACCTATTGGATATAACTTCTTCGAGTGGGCCCTTGAGTATCTTTCTATCACATGGACGGACAAATCCTGCTCTTGACATATATTGCCTCTACGGTTTCCTCTGAGTACCTGAACACACCTTTATAACCAGTGTATTACCAAGTGGCGCTTGATGCTATCAAAGCACTCTCGGGAGATAGTGATTGATATAGCCTCATGGTCTAAGGAATAGTCTACGAGGATCTATTTCTAATCATCGTAACTTGAACAATGTGACATGATCAGGTCACGATGTTTAGGTTGGGTATTGGTTCATCATCTCATTCTCAGAATGAGTTGACTCCATTTCCAACTGACATACATGCCACATGATCAGGAAACATGATCATCTATTGACTAATGAACCAGTGACTAGAGTTTCACTGGGAACCCCTGGTTGTTTATATATCACACGTGTATTGATGTTTCCACTCAATACAGTTATAACATGATATAAAACTTAATCATAAACTATATGAAATATGGTAATAGTCCTTATTACTATTTGTCTCTAGGGCATATTTCCAACATGAGGCACAGGAGGTTGCCATTGATTTGGGAACTGCCCTTGGAAGCCCATGTGGGAATTGTTGCCACGGAGCAAAACCAAAAGGAGGAAATTCGGGGAAAGGACCTTTGCATCTGTGGCTGCAAACCCATCGACTACTGAGGGAAGACGAACGGAGGCTGATGCTGCCAATTGTTCCTCCCTCCAGCACCCCTCCCCCTAGGCTTGCTCATCTTCCACTCCGCCTCGACACGGTGCTGAAAGATCTGCTGGATTGTGGGTTTGGGGGAGGAGCTCCACTATAGATCTTGGAGGCAGAGGTGGCAGATAGGGACAAGCAGGTTGTCTCGAGGGGAAGTAGGGATACAGTACTGAATCGAGAACCCTCTCAACGCTACCGGATCCGCCCTTATCCAGACCGTGACCGAGGCAGGTGTAGGTGGCATGGGAATCGGAACCCTAGGTGGGGGGCAGCATTCTCTTCCCACATGTGCCCAAAAAAATCCCCCCACCCATCTTCTTCTCCCTCCTCCGTACCATCACAACACATGTTGGGCACCTTTTCCCCCTTCCCGCCATTGACTTGGTCCACAAACCTCAGAGACCTGTCTCTAGCCAGAGGGGCTTGATGCGCGGTTTCTTCTGATGAAGTGGCAGAGGAGCCAAAATTGGTGCCTCCATTACCTTGGGGAGCTCCACCAGGACTTTCTTCATCCTGAGCAGAGCAGTCGCGGCCTGTCTCTCCCGATAGTCGAATAGCGGACACGGAATCTTAGCATGTTTCCCTGCGTCTCTGAACCTCTTCCCAGCCAAAACAGTTGGTTCCGATGCAGAGGATTGCCGCCCGCGACGAGGGATTCTCTGAGACGAAGGTTGCTTCTTGGGAACTGGAGCATATAGGGAGCAGATTCCTCTGCTGCGTCTTCGTCTCCCCCGCACCTTCCCAGCCTTCCCCTCCGAAACCACGGTCGACGCTGGCCTCATCGAATAAGGAGTCGACGAAGCCCAGGGCTCCAGAGAGATGTGACCCCTTCCTCTTCCTTGTCGGGCGCGCCCTCGCTGGACGACACATCTCCAAATCAACGTATCTTTGCTGCCTCCAGAGGCCATCAGAATCTCTGCGAAGTTGGAGCCCCAGGCCTTGCTTCCTTTCTCCAGATCCAGATCTATTACGCACTCTTGCTGCAGCCTTCGGGCCTTCACCCTCTCCATTCTCTCTTTCATTCGGTCTGAACGCCAGGGTTAATCTCCGCGCCGCCAGTGATTGGATCGGGAACTTAACCAAGGCGGAGCGGAGACGAGAAGGAACTGGGGATGCGGTGGGGGTGTGGAGAAGGAGAGAAAGCTGTTGGGGGTAGGTGGGGCCGAAGCGCCATGGACGGAAACCGAGGTGGTTCCGCCATGAGCAGTGCTCCGAGCCGCTAAAGGAGGATGACGAGTCACCATCAGTTACAGTTAAGATCTTCGACAGATGCTGCGGGATACGTGCATTGATGGAGAACTAACCTGAATATGCTTGATGGACTGCTTCTCTAAATCGACCTTTTTTTTTCTAGCGCAGGCGGGTTTTAGCATGTCTGTTGGAGAAGCTCTAACGCGCTATGTTTAGCTTGTACTCCATACGGTACTCACTCTGATCCAAATTAATTGACATTACTAGATACACCAAAATCTAGATAAACCTGAGTCTTTTAGTTTGTATCGGAGGAAGAGTAGAATCATATATTACGTGTATTCAAGATAGTTTTCCACCGGAAACGCATGAGGCTGAGCGAGAAAACTCCCAAAGCTTTCGACGTTCGCCACTGCCCCGGCAGTTGCGAACGAAAAGAATTTGCTATCTGGCAAACTCTAAAACATTAAAAAAAACTGATGAAAAACAATCAGAATTGTCTTAAAATATCTTTTTAAATCTGAAATTGAATTATTGAAAACATTCAGGACACGAGTACTATGCCATTTTACCTTGCTCACAATTCACGAAGTCAAAAATCCTTCAATAGTTCCATTGACCATAAAATCGAAAATTATACCTGCACCCTTTGTATCTGCAGGTTTTTTCACTTCTTATCTATCTCTACCACAAATTCGTCTTCTTAAGGGTGACTTTTTTTTGAATGGTAATACGTGTTTTATTTATATATTAGAAAGATCATAGTACAAGCCACGTAAACACCGATTTGACAAAACTGAAAAGACAGCAAGCTTTTACGCAAAGGACCATTAGCCAAGAAAAAAAATTATCTAGACTTAAGAAACCTTGACGTCAACACCTGTCACCTACAGCTAGCACCACGGTAGCAGCCACCAAAGGAAATTCCCCTTCATAACGGTGACTCTGTGAGCACTCTTGTACTTTTAGGAATTGTCTTTGATGGATCATGAGAAATCCATAGCCGCCGACCGTGAGAATCGAAACTGGGTCTAGGGGAGGACAGGTGGCGGAGGAATTGCGAAACCGAGGATGGGAGCCGCTGCTTGCGAGGCCTAACTAAAGACCATGGCGAATGCGAAGGGGCACGCCAAGTCGCCAACGCACGGGTCGGGAGGCCTCGGAGACTAGGGACTGTTCGGGGATGTGGCCCAGGATAGCCCGTACCCCTCCATCGCGGCCTAATTTTTCACTTCCGTTTGGTTTTTCTTCAAAACAGGATAGTACTGTACATAATTTGCTGAAAACTGTATGTATATCGAAAAGACGCATATGTGATTTCTTGCAAGAAACAAAATAGGACAGCTGCCATACTTTGCCCAAAGTGAGCTTCGCCCCTGTGCCCCGGGCGCAGGCAAGCCGCATCCATCCAAGCAGGGCCTCTGGGTAGTTTTGCATGTATTCGTGTAGCTGAATTATCACACTACCAGCAAGGATGGATACCAAGTGTGTGGAGAAGGTGACGAGCAAAGACAAATCAAGAGATTGGAGAAACACCGAGCCAACAGCAAAAGGACAGTGGGGCCCATGAAGGACGAACTAGGACTTGTAATGCAAGATGAGAACATGTGAAAAGAGAGGAAGAGAGCGCGTCAAAAAAGTACTAGGGCATGTGCTGCAAGCTTGGAAGAGATATACGGAGATAGCGAGAACATGTGAAAGGAGAGAGAGAGAGATCACGTGAAGAAAGTAGTGGGGCATGTGCTGCAAGCTTAGAGGAGAGGTAGGGAGCGCACTTGAAAATTGCGTTTTTAATGAGTTTGAAAAATGTGTTTACTCAGGGCGTCTTGAGAATTTGGGGGCCCGATTACAGAACAATAAGTTTGGAAAAAAATATTCCCTCCGTCTACAAATAACTAACTTGTATTTTTCTACACACTGGAACATGTTTTAGATACATATGAATCTAAATAAATCCAAGCCACTTATTTCTAGATGGAGGGAGTATATATACTTTCTCCATCCTAAAAAAGATGACATAAATTTATTTACACTAAAACGTGTCTAGATATTGTGCTTTGAACGAACTGGTCCATGTGGAGAAAGAGAGTCGAACTCACAACCTATATAGGATTCCGTCCCCCTTGTCGGTGACACCGTCGGTCTACTCCACCTCCAACGGTCTACTCCACCTCCAACGGCCTTACGCCTTGGAGGCGTGGCAAACCATGGCCCCTCGCCGGCGGGAGGGTTTTCGTACTTTCTGTAGCCAGTTTTCAATGTCTTCTTTGTAATTGTGAGGCAACGGCTATCTCCCAAAGTTAGAATAAGTTCCTCCCCAACCTATCGTCGCACTGGTGGTGTGTTTAGTTCCAGCTGAGGGCGCATGGAGTCATATGGTCAGCGGATCATCGGGGACCCACTCTGTTTTTGTGTAAGTTGGTGTTGCTCTAGGTCAGTCACTTTCAATCTACGATTGCCTTCATTGGCAATGGTTGCTGCTCCTGTGCGCTGGTCCTTTGGGGCCTTAGCACAATGTCTTCTATTATGTATACTACAACAAGCTCTAGTAAGACACGCTTTTTGCCATCTCCGTTGATGGAAGGGCGAGGACGGTGGAACACCTTCGTCTCGCATTGGTGGTCCAAGAGCTTATTTATATATTTTTTATTATTTTTAGATCTCCATGTACTGTTGTTCATGATTATCCATAGATTGATTAAATTTTCGAAAAAAAAGTCTAAATGCATACAAATCCACGACATCTTTTTGGTACAGAGGGAGTAACTTAGATGGAGTACTTGTTATTTCTTATAATATTTTTTCAGGACATATCATAGAGAACACAACTACAAATAGACCAAATTAAAAATTTGGTTTATGAAAACAAAACTATATGCCTGTGAAATAGACCATCACATGTAAACATTCTTGATTAGTTGAATGAAACTCAAATAACTACTGGACATAGATGAACTTGTCGTTCTTGTCCTTGAGCATCCAAGCATCCACTACCTCTGTTCCTAAATATAAAATATTTCAGTAGGCCAAACTAGGCTACCAAAACATCAAATATTTAGTAAAATTGTTAATATACAAGCAATGTGTTACATTCTGATACAAATTCAGTAAGACGGCTAATGGCAGGAACAAATAGAGGCCTATCGCATGAGGCTTGGATAACGTGCACAATAGGGATGCCTGGCTGTGCCCCCGGCGATATGGATCATTAATGACCTAGGTTTCCACCATCATGTACCTCTTGTTAGCCGCCAATTGGGATAAGTTGCATATGATAAAAACCTAAGTGTCATGTAAGCACTCCACATGTAGTGAAATTTGATTTGTCGTCGTTCCGTAGTTTTTTCCTCTCTTTATTGGAGAGGTTTTTTCACGTTAAAATGTTTTGTGCCTCTGCGTATGTTTCGTTTTTGTTCTTCAGTTTGCTTGCCATGTTTATAATAAATACTATTAGAGCTCAAGTTTTGAATTTCGGGTTTTGACATGTCATCATTGAAGTTTGATCTACAACCAGTTGTACATCACCACAAGATTCTCACTATGGCATGTAAAGATGTGGGCGATCCTTGCCAAATCTTCTGCTCTAGATGAAGCGATGGATGGATTGCGCAAGAAAGATGGAAAGGAGTGGTCCGGCGATGAAAAGTGGAAGGACCGTCAGGTTTTTCTTTGATTAAAATTCATATATTCAATAATGTTTTGCAGGAAATGTTGGTAGATAAATCTACAGTAGTCATGTGATTAAAACTCGATCTGCATGTCTAAGTATTTAGCTAGCAAGATGAACATGAAGATAAAGCTGTTCTCACACAGCCTTTTTTTTAGAGCTACCACATATTTCATTAATAGAAAATCAATTTACATGAGTAAACAAATGTGAAAACTAACAAGCAGGTCAAAAGAAAATAGATATCCTTAAAACATTACAGAGATCTATCCCTAGGGTTTTCTTCACTTGCCGAAGCCAGCGGCCGCCGCCAAACACCAATACCGCCTAGACGTGCGTTGGAATAGACGCCGGACCTCCACCATTGCCGGATCCTATGGAGGACCATTGCTAACGAGGCTTTCTGAGTCGATGAACAGGCCAGCTACAAGCAGTAAATCACATGTCGCTGTGGTACGTTGACCGAGGGACGTCCTCGTGCTACCTTGAACCAAGTTTCAACGCATCCCATCGATGAAGTCGAGGAACAATGAAAAAGATCCACCACCTCCGGACCAGCATCCTCGCTCCAGAGAATCCACCTCTCCCCGGCCCCTAGTGCCTCCGTGGATAACTATGAACTCCAGGGGCACGTCAAGATACAGATCTCGCTAGATCTGAAGATCCACGGAAAGACCAAGCCACCGATCTAAACGATCAACAAGCACACGTTGCCATAAACTCTGAGACGTAACCGTCAAGGTCGCTGCCGGTGTGGGAGATGAGTTGAGGCAGATTTATTCGCCAATGCGTCGCTCTCACCACCCCAACAATACAACACAGCAAAAAGACCCTAACCCTAACTATAGAACGCAGGAACAAGGTCCCCATCTCTCCTTCCGCCAGAGCGGCATGGAGGGAGAGGGGACCCACGCTATGGCCGGTGTAGATTGGGGGTTTGGTTGCCGCCGCCTCCTGTGTTGTGCAGGAGGAGAGGACAAAGTTCATTCTCGTACAAGCTGGAAGAAGGTGGATTGGTAATGAATCATATATCCATTTTTAGAGATACTGTTTCTCACTTAGAGTCTATGGAGATAAAATCTGATGATGATTTAGCTCTTTAACTTTTATACTCGCTTGCCTAGCTTCTATGCAAATTCCTGAGATACTATTTTATTGAGCCATGATGATGTAAGCCTTTCCGTAGTACAAGAGGTCCTCAAACAAAGGTAAGAGATGAAAACTATGGTACATGCTAAGGGGTCGTCATCCAAGACAGAACCTCTGCTTGTTCCAGCCAGGACCGAGCAGAGGAATAACAACTATTGCAATAGAGATAAGAGTAAGGACGGTAAAAGGTCATTCAAAGTCGAAGGAAAACAATAAGTTCTATAGTAGGTACTATAAAAAGAATAGTCAAGTGATTGAGGATTATTGAAAGGTTGTTATACCGTGATCCAAATTTAATAAGAAGGCTAACGACGAAGCGAATCAAGGCACATTGTTGGGAGGCTTGGGCCGATAACGCGTCCAACATGGATGCTTGGGGTACGGATATGGATGTTCATGAGTAGCTTTTTAATGTTATATATATCACACATAAGCTACAGTTCAGAAAATTCTCGGCATTGTGTAAACACTTTTCGTATAGTATAGTTTCGTTGGTTGGCATCTATGGTTGCTTTCTTGTTTTAAAAGTTTTCCACATTAAAATCTTGTATCTCCTGTCGCGTGTTTCGTTTTCATCCGTTGTTTTGCTTGTGATCGAGATTGGAATTCAGAGTCGTGTGTTTCGTTTTCATTCGTCGTTTTGCTTGGGATCGAGATTGGAACTTAGAGTAAAAGACAAGAATTCCACAAATCTGAACCGTGACGAGAAGATAAAGGAGTCGGCGAGACGCCAACACTGCCGTGCGTGAGTGCGGTCTTCAGCTAGCCTTGAGAGAAAAACAGACCTAGCACGGAGCAATACGGTAACGGGAAGATGAGATCGCACATTTCCTGAGTTGAGCTCTTTCTTTTCAACGAAACGGGAAGGCTTGTCTCTTTCTCACACGTCCTCTAATTAAACATGCATGTCATTATACTAATCAAGATTTGGGGGCCCTAGATATTTGGGGGCCTGCTCATCTACGGGCATGGATGTACTCTAAGCGAAGAAAGATAGAGAGCACGGGAAGCACGTACAAGCCCTGATGAGAGCATCACACTAACAGACACCATAAAATGATCAAACCCGCAAATTAACTGCTAGTTTACAGTTTCGGACGGAAAAATGACGCCGATCAGACATCGTAAAAGAGGTGAACCCAATCGTGGTCCCCGTCCTGGCGCCAAAGCCGAAGGCGCCCTGCGAGAAGTTGCAGTCAACGGAGCTAAAGGGGGCCAAGACGAAGAAGCTGGTCCACCAATTCATCCAGTAAGGAATATACCAACTTAATTACCTTGTAATCAATTCAATTAACTTCTAGTAGTAACATTTCTAAATGGTTCATGTTCCTTCTTGCGGCTGCTGAACAAAGCTCCTCACCCCAGGCGTCGACAAAGAAGGCCCCGTGGAACAACCCTTTAACCAGGGCGATGAACAAGGTGTTGAAAAAGCCGATTCAGAAGAAGCCTCATCGCGGTCATGTGGTCGGCGCCGGAGTCGGTCGCAAGTGGGCTCATCGTGATCACTATCCCGAGGACAAGGAGACGCGGAAGGAGAGGAAGAGGCTCGAAAAGATAGATGTCAGGGAGGAATTGGCGAACGTGAAAGTGAACATTCCTCGGATGATTCATGGCAGAGGGGCAAAGGAACTCAACGCATTGACTCCTTCCATTTCGCAGTCCATCACGCATTGGCTCGATGGAGGAAGACAATGGTCGTTTCCCATGTTCATCTTTCATGGCAGTAACTCAAACAACGTGGCGCCGATTGTTAATCCGGCCGCCAACAATGCACCTGGTAGGGCGATGGATTCGTACGCTGTCAATGTGCCTCGTAGCAGCCCCTCCATCTCTCGCATGCCTCACGTCCGCAGTTCGTTGCCATTAGCAGAGCTCGACGCCCTAACGGTAATTTATTATTGTGGCAAGCCTAGACATATTACTTCATCCTTGCACTCTCTGATGCCCTACATGTGTTTTCATAGCTAACGAGGTGGCATGCACCTTCCTTATGGTCGTTAATGATGAGCTGAAGGATGTTGCAAGGGCAACTATCATTCAACCACTCGACCGCATGTTACACTACCGGCCTATGTCGGATAACATGTTTACCGCGTTACGAAGAATTATATCCTCCGCATCACCCCTCGGTACCGAGAGCAAGCTTAAACTCAGAGAATGATTATATTGGCCCTTGGACTGGTCGAAAGACCTGATTCGTCTGGACCATGATATCACCACCCCAAAGCCAACACCACCGGTCGGGTCGGTGCTAAACCAAGCCAATGCCACTCCAACAGTACCACCATCATCAACCACAGCTAATCCTACGGAGCTCGCAAGACTGCATGACAAGGGTATTGCTATCGTTGACTTCATCGCTAGATTCAATGATAGAGGACACAATGACGACGAAGGATACCTGGTTCCTGATCATGATAGTCCGGTGCCTGATCTCCTAGAGGAAGCTCCATGCTCTAAGCGTTGGAAGCTCCCTCCTTGTTCACCGAGGATCAAGCAGTCAAGCCAGATATTCTGAGCCCAAACACACTCCATAGTGTGGCCACTGAGGCATTTAAAGGAGAAGTTGTTCATCCAAAGAAGCACCGGAAAATTAAAAGTAAGAATTATGCCCCTTCATCGAGAAGCCAGCCTATCTGGATTCAAGAAAACATACCCATTAAGTGGCAGATGTTTCATTTGGAGGGTGAAGGGATCATGCCGCAGAAGTTGCACGCAACCCTAACTAGGGATATGAGGAGCCTACATGACAGTGTTCATACATGGGAGATGCATCTTCTTGGTTTGACATGTCCATCATACCCGCTTTCCGTGGCCAAGGTCCGAAAGGGTTGGTGATTTACCAATACATCCACCGGAGATTTCTTATTCCTAAGATGTGATGACATCTTCAATATGTTTTACCTAAAACGGATCCAACCATCATTGGTCTGCCTAGTTACACTAAGTACGACATACAAATATCTCTAAATAGCGGATGTCGGTAGTGGCGATAATGGTCCCACACTACATGACTGAGAGCATCTTGTGCAGCTCCGAGGACTGGCTAATGGTGACACATTTCATTTAGAACTTCTTGGTGGCGAATAAGGAGAAGACAATCATCTTGATTACTTACTTTCCTGAGTTAGTCATTCGCTAGCCTACATAACATGCTTTCGTAGATTTCAGCATTCTTTTGCATGTACCAAAGTTAATTTGAGGATGATGGTCTATATGAATTCTTTTGGCGCAGAGAAAAATATTGCACCCTCATCGTCTTGTACCTACAAAAATCGCATGCCGTGTAATTTGACTCGGGAAGTGAGACGTCGAAATACTACACCATCATTAACGGTGTTCTGGATGATGCTATCACCGGCTTCGCCTTGAAGGAAGGCCTCCTAAAGAATAAAAAGGGGTGGCAAGCTGATACTAACCCACTAGATAGAGTTCCCCTGCGTCAAGTAGCAGGAAAATAGTCCGAGGGAAGCCTACTACACCATCCATCATATGCAGGAGTTCGTAAGAGATCAGTAGGACCTTCTGTTGCCGGCTAGTCTCCAGAAATGGGGGAAAGACTTGGCGAACGTCTCTGATGCAGATCTCAGGCAAGAGACCAGTCGCATCCAGCAGAAGATTGCGCAGCTGCTCCACAAGGATGTCTGCACTAAGGAGGGGACGTTCAATTAGGGCTCTACTACACCATCAAATAGGGATGTACAAGCCTGCTTCGATATGTTGCATGACAATATGCCATTCATGACGAGAGAGGGCGTTCGACAATATGCTTAGATATGTTGCATGACAATATGCCATTAATAAGTTTTGGTAGACGATGAACTTGTTGTTTTTAGTTTCGATGAACATGTGCACTCTTTGCTTCTCGCAGCTTTTAGTTTCAGAAGATCAACTTGTCATGAATGCTTGTAATAATTACGGTCATGAAACTTAATTTTGTTGTGTTGCATATTAATTATCTATGAATTTGCTTATGACAATCTGTCTTTGGTCTAGAGATGAATAAATGATATGTGGTGTACATAGGTAAGATTCCAGGAGTCTCCGACGAGTGCGAAAACAGTGTGAAGCAAGTGGACAATTTCTCGGACAACATCTATAAAGGGTACTAGGTACATGAACCACCTGGTAGACAAAGGAGGAGGAAGACCTTTATGGAGATCTCCATCTTGCTCATTCTTGCGTTCCTATTGTATGACTAGTTACTTCTTCCTTCCTCAACGTAGTGAGCAATAACACTTTAGCTAGAGACCTTCTTCCTGTAATAATTTGAATAACCGCTTGTCTACTTCAGTTCTAATTAATGTACGAACTTGATGAACCAATTTGGTCACATGTATATTTGTACTGCTTCCAAACTGTGTCAAATACTTTATTTATACTGTTTTGTGAAACCTATACAAATACGCTGACACATCAGCTCAAATACGATGATGCAGAAAAAAGTAATTCCTCAAAATACACTGGTGGCACACCTAACATGATAACAGTGCCGCACCAAGAGAAGCCCCACTAGTAGAAAAACCTAGCGGCGGCACACATGTTGGGACTGGTGGAGCACAAGGATGTACACCGCCACTATCTGGATGTACTGGTGGCATACCATGTCGTGCGCAACCATAGGCACTTACCGCTAGCGCAAGCATTGTCGAGCAACGCTCGTGCGCCACCAATCTCCAAAAGTGGTACGACATCGACAGGCTTTTCCCTAATAGTAAATACATATAAAAATTTCAAATATGATCTGGCCAAAATAGCTATCAGAGTGGCGAAGGACGAGGTTTCTCACCTGTGGGGAGGATCTGACGACGACGCGGGAGCTACGGACGAGATCGGGTGGCGGAGGAGGACATAGGGGTGCGGCAGAGGAGGTCAAAGGGGCGGTTTTGTGTGGTGGTGGACAGCCGAGCGAGTCTGACCAGGACAGGGGCTGCTCCGATGAGCGGCGAACCGGCTGGGCAAGGCCTCCGCCGTCGAGAAGCTAGGCGGTCCGGCGACGGTGAACTGGCAGGCTGTCTGACGATGGCGAACTGGCGGGGCAGAGCGGCGAGCACCTTTTCAAATGTGGAGCGGGGATGGAGCAAAGCGAACCGCCTAGGGTGGGGTTAAGTGAAAATGTAGTGGTGACATGCTAATTTGTCCAAACGCCACCATAGCCGGGTTAGTGGTGGCATCTAACATTTTAGGGACGCCACGACTACGATTATTTATTTATTAAAAATAAAAAATAGTTTTTTTTACTTCAACCTTGCAAAGAACTAAGTTTGTTTACAAACATATTTTTGTTCATAAAAAATAGGGGTTGGATGGATTCCGACACTCCAAATCGTCCTTGATCTCTCGCAAAACGCTAACCCTCAGACTTCAGATTGTCAACCCCCTCAAATCAGTTTAAACGGGGGTTCACCAATGTATTTTTCTATTATTTTGTGTTTTGCGGTGACCCAACATACCACTACATGTTGTAGTACGCAAGTCGTTGATATAGCAGTCATGGAACACCGTTTCGCATATATCATGTCCCTCGGAGTGGTACAACAGAAACATTACTGGTCCATATTACATACACACATATTATTACATTACCAAAAGAACGGATGTCATCAGTACCTCAAATATACAACCAACGAACAACTTACTTAAGTTGTTCCAAAAGAAGTACAAAAAGATCCACACTAATTAACATAACGTGAGCTCGATAACTTAATATATAAAGTTTTATTGTGCTCGGCCCAACTCAAGTACTAAGTACTATTATAGCACCTACTCTGAATCGTTGCCTTAAGCTCCATAAAGGATCTCGTAATCCACTCCTTCAAATCCTCCTAACAGGTCTGGCTCCTCCTCGTAGAAGATGTCATCTTGACTCTCTATAGCATACATCGGAGTATTTTCTGGTTCTTCAGAGTCTAAGAAAGAGATTAAAGGAAATAGTGAGTAACATCGTTACCCAACAAGAGCGAGTATTCTCTGATGCAAGGTAGGAAGTTTGATGCACTAGCTACCATCACATACTATAAGTTTTCGATACTATGCATTTTTCGTAAACATTTCTTTAAAGAATGATTTTATTATGAAAACTATGCCCATCAGTCTTCAAAGGTTGACTAGAACTTCATGAAGTTTCTTTTCTGCCGCATTCGTAGCTCCTTCATGGAATAGGGAGTAACGTGTGACAATTCTTGCACTCTGCAAAGGTGCGTTGCTTTACCCATAAGAGATGAAATGCTTGTTGCACAATCGGGCATACTTTTCCGTCCATAATTCCCCTATGTGGGACCCACTAATTGATCCAAGCTGATAATTGTTCTCCTCCGTGGCCCCACATGTCAACATGACTCCCCAAGCAGAAATACCTCTGTTAACCCCCATATATATAGGCATATATAACTCTGGTAGACCCCTTGGAGACTCTAGTGAGCAGATCATGTCCCTGGTATCCCCCACTAAAGTGGTAGGCCTACCTCCGACATCCCCTCACAGATAATCTAGATACCAAGATCGCGGGGTATTGAGGGGTCTCACCCATGTACTGAGTCCTAGAAAGGAATCCCAGTGTCCCGATATAGTCATCTCTGGACATACGAAAGGAAGAAGATCCAGCTGACTTCTCCATCTCATTTCATATCTCATGGTTAACATGTATTATATGGTGCTAGAATCACTAATGTCATGGGTTATTAATCCCTATCTGGTAAACTTCACTGCACATGGAATCCTAGATTCCACTGCTAGATATTATCTATTACCACTATTTAGGTGATAACCAACATTTTATATTGTTGTGAAAATATTCATTTCGGACTTCTCTTTGAACACAAGTGATAACACAACAATTTCCAAATATTTTGGAAAATACATCAAGGGACACGAGAAGGTGCTGAACTTGCCTTGTGACTGCAAGGTAGTGATGTCTGATGCTTCCACTTGACCTTGAGTCATGTTTCTACAAAACACCATTATTGCCCGGTAAAAAAAATATTTGTAGAAGAAATAATGAATTATGCATAATAATGTCATACAATACTTTATTTAATTTCAAACCCTATTAAATGTCTTATTCATATAATTAAACTTAAAATATCATTTTGACTGATTAATATATGATAACAAGTATTTTATTTTCAATAAATAGATAAAATATTATTTATTATTTTAGAAATCCTAAAACCTTTTGAAAATAAATAGATAGTATTTTCTAGTAAAATATATTTACTTAAGATCTTAAAAATGATATATATGTGTATATTTAGGTATTATGCTTATTTTTAAATAAATCCATAAAGGAATTATTGCCTTTAAATATTCAATTTAAGTTTTATCATTTCAAAATTCAAGTTAGTATTTTTCTTAGATAGTTTATATTTTTTTGAAAAATTAGTGGTATCGTACATATTTTTAGGATTTTTTCTTTATTTTTTAGAGCCTAAATACTCTCTGAGTTATTTTTTGAATTTGTATTTTTTATGAATTTAAACACACTAATTATTTTAATCTGACCTGGCCCATGGGCCGCCCAGCCCAATGGTTCAGGGTAAACCCCCCACTTGCGGCCAACTGAGTCGGTCAAACCGACCCAATCCTCTCTCGCTCATCCCTCTCGTGTGTCTTTCCTCTCTTTAGGGACCCACGACGCCTCGGCCACTGTCGTCGCCCTTCATTCTCGGCCGGCTCCGGCCACCTCAACTACAGCCACAGTTACCAACCTAGTGCTCGATGTCGTGTTGACTGTTCCAAGTCAATTTGTCGTGCGACCCATCGCCTAGCCACGCGAAACCCCTACTGGACCATAGGGTTCCAGGGACCCTGGCTTCACCCGACTGCTCTGGCATGGTGGCGTTCTGGTGGTGGCTTGGAATTCTCTAGATGGTGTGGTGGTTATCCTCTTCTACCCCCATCTTCGATGGTTGCTGCGGGTACGACACGGTGCGGGTTACAGCATCGCCGTGCCCATGTCTCCGCCAACACTACTTCCAATTATTTCTGAGCAAGGCTCTCGGGTAAGTCCTACTCCTCCCTCCATCTCTTTCCCTCTCCCTGAATTCCTCTCTATTTTTCTGTATGTAACCCCAATTAGGGTTTGGTCTTGTTGTAGGGTTCCTTCCTACTTCTTCTGTTAATCTAGATTTTAGTATTACTTGCCTAGCATATTTCTACTCTCAGGATACTTTTGATGAATTTAACTCTATGGAGTTCTTATTACTGATGGTCGTATTTTCCTATTAATTGGCTTATTCTTATCCTCAGTTATACTAATGCCATGGTTGCAATCCTATATTTCTGCTATTTACACTCCACTTGATGCTTGTATGTGGCTGGTAACATCCAGACTTGAGGAAATTGTACTAGATGTTGGTACCATGCATTATTGATGATAATAAATATGTGATGAATTCTTTGTGGATTACTTAGGAGAATGTCTCTATGATGTATAGAGACATCCACTAGTTGCCATTGAATTCCAAATCTTTGGAATTCAAACATATGGTTTGTTTTGAAATTGAAAAGGCTCAGTAGGATTCTTATTTAATATGAGGATTATTTAGGATGGTCCCATAAATGTTTTGGTTATTAGCAAATTAGTTTTCTATTGCTATCATGTGACTGAATCTTAGTTATAAATGATTCCTAATATTCTAGGAAAATGATTGCTTAAGTTGACTGAGTATAAGCATGGTTCTAGTTGGATGGATGCCACTGGGAAGCCTCCTAGTGGATGGTACAGAGTGGTAACCTCCAACATACTTGTTGTCGCCTTGTGAACACTAAGTTAATTCGAGGATGTAGAGACTAAGGCATGATTTAGTGAACAGATGAAGCTTGTGGTTACTAATCATCCAATGATGAGTTTACACCCCATTTGGGTGTAAATATGAGGATATCATCAAATCCATAGATCATGTCTTGGTAAATAACAAGAACATATACTAGACATACTCTTGAAGCTATTCTGATACTGATGTTAATATTGTGCTTACTTGGGTTGATGCACTACTCTAGTTGTTGCCTGGGTCTGCTCCTCCTAACAGTGAATCCTGGCTTGGACTTTCTTAGTTGCTTCCTATGAGTGGATTCACTAGTGGAGAACATGCCATTAGTCCCGTCCCAGCTGCTTCCTACGAGTGGATATACTAGTGGAGAACGGGCCTTTAGTCCCGTCCCGTAAGGGGCTTTAGTCCCGGTTCTGGAACCGAGACTGGAGAGGCGGGACTAAAGGCCCACCCACTAGTCCCGACCCGGTTACCAGCCGGGACCAATGGACGTCCACATGGCCTCCCCTGCGCGCGTTAGGTGCCCCCCATTAGTCCCGGTTCCTCTTACGAACCGGGACTAATGGTTCTTTGCCGCGGCATCATTTTAGGCAGTTTCTCTATCGCGACAGAGAATTTATTTTGTATCAATTTTATTTATTTATTTTTCATTTCAAAATAGTTTTCCACGCTACCACATACCATACACGTTCGTGTATATATATAAGATAACTTGTCTTAGGATCGAGCATACAAATATATACATGAAGGGTTTTCGCAGCATAGTAAATCAAAATTTTCTACGGAAGCGAACAGAGGGAAAGCCAAGATCTAATCTAGGAGATGCAAACAACGAGAGAGATTGGATTAGATCTTAATACCCTTGAAGATTCGCACAGCGGAACGTTCGTCGGAACGTGGGTGATGTAGTCGTACTCGCTTATCCTCCTCGCGATCCGATCCGATCTAGCACCACAAGTGGCGGTGCCTCCGTGAGATGCACACGTGCAGCACCTCGACGTCTCCTACTTCCTCGGACCAGCGAGTATGGTGGAGAGATATATTGGATCTACAACACGACGGCGTGGTGTATATGGTGGAGAATTTCTGCTGCAGGGCTTCGCCTACAAACAGTCGGGAGGGAGAGAGGAAGGCAGCAGGGCTACTAGGGTTTGGAGGAAGGTGTGTGGGAGGGGGGGCGCACCATCCCTCTATATATAGAGGGGGAGGGGGCGGCCAGCCCTAGCCCCTCCTCCAAGCCTATCTCTAGTTTAAACGATTTAAACTCTCCCTTATCTAGAAATTCTATCCCGAGATTTAAACGAGTCAAATCTCTCTAGAATCGGCTGGGCCCTATGGGGCCTTGTTCCCCTGGCTCAATGCGGCCAGGACAATACCGATTAACCCGGAACAATTCCGAACTCCAAAAACTGCACTGCCTTATATGAATCTTATTCTCCGGACCATTCCGGAACCTCTCGTGATATCCCGGATCCCATCCGAGACTCCGAACAAAAATTCATAAACCAATTATCCAATCTATCCTAGCGTCGAGACACGTTAAGTGTGTGACCCTGCGGGTTCGAGAATATGCAGACATGATCTTCTATCAATAATCAACAGCGGGGTCTGGGCACCCATATTGACTCCCACACATTCATCGATGATCATATCGGATGAACCACGATGCCAGGATTCAATCAATCCCATATATATATTCCCTTCGTCTCGCGATATTTTACTTGCCCGAGATTCGATCGTCGGTACCGTCATACCTAGTTCAATCTTGTTCACAGCAAGTACTTTACTCGTTCCGCAATCCGATATCACTTTGTGATTAACTCCTTAACCACATGCTTGCAAGCGGTGTTGATATCGATTACCGAGTGAGCCCGAAGTATATCTCTCCGACTTGGGAGGGACAAATCCCATCTCGATACATACAACCCAACAGATACTTTCCGATCACCTGAGAGACACCTTTATGATCACCCTCTCATAGGATGACGTTTGATGACCTCAAAGCTTTCTTCCGATACCAGGGAGTTGTATTATCTCATGGTCTAAGGAATACAATATTTGACATAAGAAAAGCTTCGCAAAGATGAACACGATGATACGATCTAATTGCTTCGCTTAGTTTGGGTCTGTCCACCACATCATTCTCCCAATGATATGATCTCATTATCAATTGACAACTCATGTCTATGGTTAGGAAACCTTAACCATCATTGATCAATGAGCTAGTCCATAGAGGCGTACTAGGGACACGGTGTTGTTCACAAACCACACAAGTATTAATGTTTCCGCTTAATACAATTCTAGCATGGAATATAAACATTATCATGAACAAGAATTATAATAATAACATCTTTATTATTGCCTCTAGGGCATAATTCCAATAGTCTCCCACTTGCACTAGAGTCAATAATCTAGTTTACATTTGGCAACAATCTCACACCCATGGCACTGAGGTGCTGATCATGTTTTACACGTGGAAGAGGTTTAGTCAATGGATCTGCGACATTCAGATTTGTATGTACTTTGCTGATCTTCAGATCTCCATCTGCTATATAATCTCGGATTATATGAAACTTGCGGTTGATATGCTTGGTCTTTGGATGATATCTTGGTTCCTTAGCGAGTGCTATGGCGCCAGTGTTGTCACACAATATCTCCAGTGGGTCCAATGCACTTGGAACCACGCCAAGCTCAGTGATGAAGTTTCTGATCCAAACTCCTTCACTTGACGCTTCTGCAGCAGCCATGTATTCCGCTTCTACTGTAGATCCCGCGACCACGCTTTGCTTGCAGCTTCTCCAGCTCATTGCTCCTCCATTCAAAATATACACGTATCCTGTCTGAGATTTAGAATCATCCTTGTCGGTGTCGAAACTAGCATCGATGTAACCTTTTACGACGAGCTGTTCATCACCCCCATAGACTAAGAACATTTCTTTAGTCCTATTCAGGTACCTTAGGATGTTCTTCACGGCTGTCCAGTGTTCCACTCCTGGATCACTTTGATATCTGCTCGTCAAACTAAGAGCATTGGACACATCCGGTCTAGTACATAGCATGGCATACATGATGGAACCTATGGCCGAGGCATAAGGCACTTTGCTCATAGCTTCCCTATCATTTACCGTAGCTGGACACTGAGCCTTGCTCAATATCTTACCTGACAACATAGGCACTGAACCTTTCAATGCCTTATCCATTCTGAACCTTTTCAGAACTTTGTCTAGGTATGTACTCTGGCTTAAAGCTATCAGGCGTCTTTGTCTATCTCTATAGATTTTGATGCCCAATATATAAGCAGCTTCACCTAGGTCTTTCATTGAAAAACACTTGTTCAAATAACTCTTCACATCGTTAAGCATGTTGATGTCATTTCCAATAATCAATATGTCATCCACATATAGTACCAGAAACGTCACCGAGCTCCCATTCACTTTCTTGTAGATGCAAGCTTCGTAGCAGTTTGGAACAAATCCAAAGCTCTTGATCACTTGATCAAAACGAAGGTTCCAACTCCGAGATGCTTGCTTCAGTCCATAAATGGAACGCTGAAGTTTGCATACTTTATCAGCATCCTTAGGATCGACAAAACCTTCGGGTTGCATCATATACAACTCTTCATCAATGTTGCCATTGAGGAACGCAGTCTTGACATCCATCTGTCATATTTCATAATCATGAAACGCAGCAATTGCTAATAAAATCCGAATGGACTTAAACATCGCTACGGGAGAGAAAGTCTCATCGTAGTCAACACCTTGAACTTGTCGAAAACCTTTCGCGACAAGCCGTGCTTTATAGACGGTAACATTACCATCCGCGTCCGTTTTCTTCTTGAAGATCCATTTGCATTTAACGGCCTTTCGGTCGCTAGGAGGGTCCACCAAAGTCCATACTTGGTTTTCGCTCATGGATCCCAATTCGGATTTCATGGCTTCTAGCCATTTCTCAGAGTCTGGGCTCATCATCGCTTCCTCATAGTTCGTAGGTTCACTGTCTTCTACTAACAAGACAGTCAAGACAGGGTTGCCATACCACTCAGGAGGGGCACGCGACCTTGTCGACCTGCGACGTTCAGCAGCAGCATCGTCCAAAGCTTCATGATCCTTATCATTAGCTTCCTCTATTGTTGGTGCAGGCGGCACTGGAACAATTTCAGGTGCTGTGCTACTCTCCAATTCAAGAGAAGGTTCAATAACCTCGTCTAGCTCTACTTTCCTCCCACTCACTTCTTTCAAGAGAAACTCCTTCTCAAGAAAGGAACCGTTCTTTGCGACAAACACTTTGCCTTCGGTTCTGTGATAGAAGGTATACCCAATAGTTTCCTTAGGGTATCCTATGAAGACGCATTTCTCCGCTTTGGGTTCGAGCTTGTCCGGCATCAACTTCTTGACGTAAGCTTCACATCCCCAAACTTTAAGAAACGACAACTTAGGTTTAGCACCAAACCACAGTTCATACGGTGTCGTCTGAACGGATTTAGATGGAGCCCTATTTAAAGTGAATGCAGCGGTTTCTAATGCATAACCCCAAAATGATAACGGCAAATCAGTAAGAGACATCATCGATCGGACCATATCTAATAGGGTTCGATTCCGGCGTTCAGACACACCATTGCGCTGTGGTGTTCCGGGTGGCGTGAGTTGTGAAACGATTCCACTTGCTTTGAGATGCGTGAGAAAATCATAACTCAAATATTCGCCCCCACGATCGGATCGTAGAAACTTAATCTTTCTGTTACGATGGTTCTCTACTTCATTCTGAAATTCCTTGAAATTTTCAAATGTTTCAGATTTATGTTTCATTAAATAGATATACCCATATCTACTTAAGTCATCGGTAAAAGTGAGAAAATAGCGATATCCACCGCGCGTCGAAACACTCATCGGTCCGCATACATCGGTATGTATGATTTCCAATAAGTTCGTTGCTCGCTCCATCATACCGGAGAACGGGGTTTTGATCATCTTGCCCATGAGGCATGGTTCGCATGTGTCAAATGATTCAAAATCAAGAGACTCCAAAAGTCCATCAGAATGGAGTTTCTTCATGCGCTTTACACCAATATGACCTAGACGACAGTGCCACAAATAAGTAGTATTATCACTATCTACTTTGCATCTCTTAGCCTCAATGTTATGGATGTGTGTTTCATCCCTTTCGAGATTTAGAAGAAATAAACCATTCACAATAGGTGCATGACCATAAAAGATGTTACTCATATAAATAGAGCAACCATTATTCTCCGATTTAAATGAATAACCGTCTTGCAATAAACACGATCCAGAAATAATGTTCATGCTCAACGCAGGCACATAATAACATTTATTAAGGTTTAAAACTAATCCCGAAGGTAAAACTAAGGAGAGCGTGCCGACGGCCATCACATCAACTCTTGATCCGTTGCCAACGCGCATCGTCACCTCATCCCTCGCAAGCCGCCGTTTATTCCGTAGCTCCTGTTTCGAGTTACAAATATTAGCAACTGAACCGGTATCAAATACCCAGGCACTACAACGAGGGCTAGTAAGGAAAACATCAATAACATGTATATCAAATATACCTTTGACGGTGCCAGCCTTCTTGTCCGCTAAGTACTTCGGACAGTTGCGCTTCCAGTGACCCTTGTCCTTGCAATAGAAGCACTCAGTGTCCGGCTTGGGACCAGACCTGAGCTTCTTCTCAGCAGGGGCATTGCGCTTGCCGCCGCCCTTCTTGAAGGGCTTCTTTGCACCCTTACCTTTCTTAAAGGAGGGCTTGTTGACCATCAACACATGATTATCCTTCTTGATGTCCACCTCCGCAGCCTTCAGCTTTGCGAAGAGCTCGATGATCGTATCAGTGGAACCAGTCTGATTATGAGTCACTACAAAACTTTTGTAGCTGGGAGGGAGTGATTGCAGAACCCTGTCAATCTTGAGCTCCTCTGGAATCTTGCAGTCCAGTTGCTCAAGGCGTTGAGTGTAGCCCGACATCTTAATGGCGTGCTCACTAATGGAACTCCCTTCCTCCATCTTGCAGTTAAAGAACTTCTCAGAGATCTCATATCTCTCAGAACGGGCCTGAGTCTGAAACATGGTTTTCAGCTCCTCGAGAATCTCAAAGGGCCCAGGATAGTTTTCAAAACGATTTTGAAGTTCCGGTTCCATAGCAAACAACATGGTGCTCTTAATCACACCATAATCATCTTTGCGCGACTGATAGATAGCTTTCTCATCAGCCGGCGCAGTTGCAGCAGGGGGGTTACCTAACGCTTTCTCAAGGACATAGTCCTTTTGTCCGCCAGACAGAATGATTCTTAGATTGCGGAACCAGTTGGTGAAGTTAGACCCATTGTTTCTAAGCTTTTCTTTCTCAGCAAAAACGTTGAAGTTGAAGTTGGACTTGGCCATGTGATCTACAGTATTTGCAAGTACAATTTAGACTATGTTCATGATAAATAGTTCAACTTAATCAAATTACTAGACGAACTCCCACTAAATTCAACATCCCTCAAGTTGTTTAGTGAACACGATCCAAATTCACCACACCTAATACGATCATCACGAGAAGGGATGTGGTTTCAATGGTGGACAACGAAGTGTCGATCATATCATTCATATGACTCATGCTTAACCTTTCGGTTCTTGTGTTCCGAGGCCATGTCTGTACATGCTAGGCTCGTCAAGTTAGACCCAAGTATTTCCGCGTGTGCAAAACTGGCTTGCACCCGTTGTATGTGAGCGTAGAGTCTATAGCACCCGATCAGCACGTGATGCTTGGACACGACGAACTTTCGCAACGGTGCATACTTGGGGAGAACACAGTTTTTATCTTGATCGTTAAGTGAGGAATCATCTTATAATGCTACCGTCGCGATCTAAGCATAATAAGATACATAAAAGGATAAACATCACATGCATATAACTTTATGTGACATGGTATAGCCAATCTTCGCGCAATGATCTCCATCTTGTGCGTTCCGGCATGATCTCCATCACTCCACCATGATTGCCTCCACCACGAATAGCAACTACAACTATTGCTAACTACTTAGCGATAAAGTAAAGCTATTACATGGCGTATAAGAAGTTGACTCGCAGGTCATACACAATTATAAAGACAACCATATGGCTCCTGCCGGTTGTGTACTCAACGGCATGCAAGTCGTGAAACATTACAAAACATGATCATCGCATACATTATACACATCACATCTTGGGCCATACCATATCACAGAAAACACTCCCTGCAAAAACAAGTTAGACGCCTCTACTTTGTTGTTGCATGTTTTACGTGGCTTATGGGAGTAGATGCTAAGAACGATTCTTACCTACGGAAAGCCACAACGGTGATATTATGGTTGCCAAACTCCGGTGTTAATCCCATGACAACTATAGTGAGAGAAACTGACATCCACCAGCCGCATGTGTGGAACAAGCCACACGTCAAGTGCGGAGCCGGTCTCGCGAACGACGTCGCGTAAGGTTGGCCTGGACTGCTTCAATCTCACTATCCCGCGTCATAAGAAGAACACAAACAATAGGCTCGCAACAGAAAACATCAACGCCCGCAACAACCATGTTGCGTTCTACTCGTGAATCACATCTACGCATAGATCTAGCTCTGATACCACTGAAAGGTTTTCGCAGCATAGTAAATCAAAATTTTCTACGGAAGCGAACAGAGGGAAAGCCAAGATCTAATCTAGGAGATGCAAACAACGAGAGAGATTGGATTAGATCTTCATACCCTTGAAGATTCGCACAGCGGAACGTTCGTCGGAACGTGGGTGATGTAGTCGTACTCGCTTCTCCTCCTCGCGATCCGATCCGATCTAGCACCACAAGTGGCGGTGCCTCCGTGAGATGCACACGTGCAGCACCTCGACGTCTCCTCCTTCCTCGGACCAGCGAGTATGGTGGAGAGATAAATTGGATCTACAACACGACGGCGTGGTGTATATGGTGGAGAATTTCTGCTGCAGGGCTTCGCCTACAAACAGTCGGGAGGGAGAGAGGAAGGCAGCAGGGCTACTAGGGTTTGGAGGAAGGTGTGTGGGAGGGGGGTGCACCAGCCCTCTATATATAGAGGGGGAGGGGGCGGCCAGCCCTAGCCCCTCCTCCAAGCCTATCTCTAGTTTAAACGATTTAAACTCTCCCTTATCTAGAAATTCTATCCCGAGATTTAAACGAGTCAAATCTCTCTAGAATCGGCTGGGCCCTATGGGGCCTTGTTCCCCTGGCTCAATGCGGCCAGGACAATACCGATTAACCCGGAACAATTCCGAACTCCAAAAACTGCACTGCCTTATATGAATCTTATTCTCCGGACCATTCCGGAACCTCTCGTGATATCCCGGATCCCATCCGAGACTCCGAACAAAAATTCATAAACCAATTATCCAGTGTATCCTAGCGTCGAGACACGTTAAGTGTGTGACCCTGCGGGTTCGAGAATATGCAGACATGATCTTCTATCAATAATCAACAGCGGGGTCTGGGCACCCATATTGACTCCCACACATTCATCGATGATCATATCGGATGAAGCACGATGCCAGGATTCAATCAATCCCATATATATATTCCCTTCGTCTCGCGATATTTTACTTGCCCGAGATTCGATCGTCGGTACCGTCATACCTAGTTCAATCTCGTTCCCAGCAAGTACTTTACTCGTTCCGCAATCCGATATCACTTTGTGATTAACTCCTTAACCACATGCTTGCAAGCGGTGTTGATATCGTTTACCGAGTGAGCCCGAAGTATATCTCTCCGACTTGGGAGGGACAAATCCCATCTCGATACATACAACCCAACAGATACTTTCCGATCACCTGAGAGACACCTTTATGATCACCCTCTCATAGGATGACGTTTGATGACCTCAAAGCTTTCTTCCGATACCAGGGAGTTGTATTATCTCATGGTCTAAGGAATACAATATTTGACATAAGAAAAGCTTCGCAAAGATGAACACAATGATACGATCTAATTGCTTCGCTTAGTTTGGGTCTGTCCACCACATCATTCTCCCAATGATATGATCTCATTATCAATTGACAACTCATGTCTATGGTTAGGAAACCTTAACCATCATTGATCAATGAGCTAGTCCATAGAGGCGTACTAGGGACACGGTGCTGTTCACAAACCACACAAGTATTAATGTTTCCGCTTAATACAATTCTAGCATGGAATGTAAACATTATCATGAACAAGAATTATAATAATAACATCTTTATTATTGCCTCTAGGGCATAATTCCAACAATACATGATAGTTACATGGACATCACAATAACCGGAACTAGAGCCCGTCTATTCAATTACACGTTCGGGGATCATCGTTAGCGCCTATTCACACTAAATTCTTCGGCGTCATCTATCATCTCGTTCATCAAGAATCCTGCCAGTTCTTCAGCAATCCCTAGTACGCGTTGATCTGGTAGGAGCTGATCCCGCATTCTCTTGAACTATATAAGAAAAGGAGATCAATATGAATATCAATCATGATAACAAAAAGTGAAGGTAATGAAATAATGTTGTGAATGTATTGCTTACATTGACTCTATAATCTTTGTGCTTAGTGGTAAACGTGCGAATGAACTCACAAATGTATAATCCACATATATGCGTCCTGGGTGGCTGCCTCGCACACTTTATGACAATAGAATCCAATTAGAATAATAATTTAGCATCATAGTTGTATTGAAACTAGAAGGAAATAGATGCGCGGACTACTTACCGATACCGGCTTAAACGTCAGCTTCTTACTAAAGTCATCCATAACCGCACTCTTGAATCGGTTCCAAACCCTGCCCGATAAAGAAAATGAGTGAGTTATTTATTACACGATATCTCAGGAAATCAATGAAAGAGACCGATGTAGTGCAAAAATTACCTCTGGAGCATGTCCTGCATGTCCCTAAACTGTTCCAAGGGTCTCTTTAATGGGTCCATGACTTCAACTCTTCCCTTATCAAGTTAATTTTTTAGCAGGATCCAGTGGTAACTGCAGACGTTTATATATACATCAGTAACTCATCAATTACACTTAAGATCGAGTAAGCAAAGGTGAATGTCTACAACAGAGAGTAAGACCCTCACTTGACATTGTAAGGGAACAATATGTGGTCACAGAAATTTTGGAAGCTTATGTGGTCACAGAGAGATAAAAAAAAGCACCATATTCCTATGGTAAATAAGAAGATTGCTGAGATGCTCGTTGTCTGCTTGCCTTGTCATTTTGATATGGGGATTCTTCCGTATCATCGGGCAAGGGGTACCCCGTTGACGGTTCTCTATGATACACATGTACATACAATGACAAGAATTTACCGGTGACTAAACTTGAGTAGCATGAGGAGCGACCCTCGTATTCAAGGGACATGAGATTTTTAACTTATACTTCGTCAAGCATGTACACCATAGTTTGTTCACTTTAACCTTAATCACCTTCAAGATGCTTATGATAGGAGCAATAGGAGCTGAAAGCTATTAAGTACCATAATTTTTGGAAGCTCTTTATGAGACTTGAATCCCTACTTCCTTCTATGAAGGCTTATCTTCCACTTATATATTGAGTCTTCACCTTCTATCTTTATGCACTTACTTTGAGAGCATAGTGGCTATTCTTAGTTCTTTGTGCATTGTCCCAAGACTTGTTGATTGATGCATACCTTGATATTGCTTACTTTAAACTATGTGTATCTAGTCACTCTTATAAACTTTGAAGGTGTCTATGCTATGTTTTCTTTATGTGAAACAAACAAACGTCTTGCAACACATTGTTATTCATGAATCTTTTATTTGTGCCTTTTCATGTTGCAACATAGTTTCTTTGTCTTATTGCTAGAACTTTGTCTTTCATGTTATAATTGAAGTACTATGATCCTAGCTTTGAATGTTTTACAAATACTTTGGTCAAGTTTATGATGGTGCATGTCACCTCAAAAATTATTCTTTCTTTTTATCACTTACCTACTCGAGGACGAGCAGGAGTTAAGCTTGGGGATGTTGATACATTGCAAATGTATCTGTTATTTTTCATGTTCCATGCTTGGTTTTATCTACTTTCTTGTGTTTTGTCCACACTTTGGAGTACTTTTCATATGATATCTTGGACTAACCTATTAACAAGAGCCACAGTGCCAGCTGCCTGTTTTCTGCTGTTTTTGGTTCTAGGAAGTCAGAAAATGAATATTCTCGGAATTGGACGGGACAAAAGCCAAAGTTATTATTTTACCGGGGGACACTTGGAGCCAGAATACGAGACGGAGAAGGGCCAAAGGGCGGCCACACCACCTGGTCGTGCAGCCAGGCTTGGCCCACGCCAGGGCGTGGTGTGGCCAGCCCAGGCAACCCCTCGACCTCTCCTTCCGCCTATATATTGCCTCTGATACGGAAACCCTAAGTACCCGATCAAAAATCCACGAAAGAGTCTGTAGCCGCCGTCGTCTCCATCCCTAGATCAGGAGGGATCTGAAGCTCTTCCTGGCACCCTGCCGGAGAGGGGAATTCACCCTGAAGGCCTTCTTCATCATCATGCAAGCCTCTGGTGTGATGCGTGAGTAGTTCATCTCTGGACTACGAGTCCATGTAGTAGCTAGATGGCTGGTTCTCGTCCTTTGTGCTTTCATGTCTAGATCTTGTGAGCTCCGTTCATGATCAAGATCATCTATTTGTAATTCTGCATGTTGTGTTTGCGGAGATCCGATGGATATTGAGATGCTATTTCAGATTGATTATTGATTCTATCATGTCTTTGTTATTTGTGATCTTGCATGCTTTCCGTTGTTAGTAGCTATCTTAGCCAAGTTGATGCTAGCAACTCCAAGAGTTAGTATTTATGCTCGACAGTGGGTTCATGCCTCTGGTAATCTGGGGAAGTGACAGAAATATCTAAGATACTAGATGTGCTATTGCTACTAGGGAAGAAACAACAATCCTTTATTCATAGAACAATCGTATTGTTTACTTTACACGCAATTCATAATGCAATAATCTGTTGCTTGCAACTTAATACTGGAGGGGGTTCGGATGATAACCTGAAGGTGGATTATTAGTCATAGATGCAGTTGGATGGCGGTCTATGTATAATGTTGTAATGCCCAATCGAATCTCAAAGGAGTCAAGATGAGTAGTATATGCTTGTATGCTTTCTCGATGTTTGTCAATTGCCTCGCTCTAATTTGTTCACCCAGCATGTTATCTATCTTAAGAAGAGCCACCTCTAGTGAACTACGGACCCCGGTCCTTTCTTTTACATTCAATCTACAATCAAACTGTTTACTGCTTTGTGTTTACTTTCTGCAAACTATTACTTTCTTCCATTCGATACGTTTAATCCTTTGTGTTCAGCAAAACCGGTGAGATTGACAACCTCATCGGAAGTTGGGGCAAAGTTCTGTGGTTGTGTTGTGTAGGTCTCCGTGTTGCTACTGGCACCGGTAGTGCGCCCTGCCAACGTTCAGCTAGCTACACCTTTGGGGTGTTTCCTTGCTCCTACTGGATTGATAACCTTGGTTTCGTACTGAGGGAAAACTTGCTGATGTGCTCATCATACCTTCCTCTTGGGGTTCCCCAACGAGCTCGATATATTTTAGGCCATCAACCCATAACGTTTATAAGTCCGGGGGCCCGCGAGCACTACCACCCTAAACCTAAGACTGGGGGCCCGCGAGCAGTACCACCCTAACCCTAAGCCCGGGGCCCGCGAGCACCACCACCCTAACCCTAAGTCCGGGGGCCCGCGAGCACCACCACCATAACCCTAACACCGATCGCCCGCGAGCAGTACCACCCTAACCCTAAGTTTGGGGGTCCGTGAGCACTACCACCCTAAACCTAAGTCCGACGGCCCGTGAGCAGTACCACCCTAACCATAAGTCCGGGGGCCCACGAGCACCACCACCCTAACCCTAAGTCATGGGTCCCGCGAGCACCACCACCCTAACCCTAACACCGATCGCCCGCGAGCGGTACCACCCTAACCCTAAATCCGGGGGACCGCGAGCACCACCACCATAACCCTAAGTCCGAGGCCCACGAGCACCAACACCCTAACCCTAACACCGGTCGCCCTCGAGCAGTACCACCCTAACCCTAAGTCCGGGGGCCCGCGAGCACCACCACCCTAACCCTAAGTCCTGGGGCCCGCGAGCACCATCACCCTAACCCTAATTATATACACATATATATATACATACTATATACACATATTAATAATAGTATATACTATACTACATATATACTATATACACATATTAATAACATATATACTATACTCCATATATACTATACATATCTATATACACATAAATAATAGTATATACCATATACTCCATACATACTATACACATATATATACACATAGATTATAGTACATATGGTGAAATCAAACAGTGATTTTCACACTTAAGCCTTAGAGCAAAACCGCTAACACTTACCGTTTCTTTTATTTTTGATTTCTTTGTTTGCTTGCAGATACAAAATAGCACAAGAAGGCTAAGATGATTCAAGACTTAGTTTAGGAAAATAGTTTAGGACTATATTTTTATTCTTTTGCAATTTTCTCTTATTCATGTGTAAAACATTGTAATATATATGTATTCAATAAAGCATTTCTTGTTTTGTTTGTAATTATTGTTTCTTTGTGTAATAAATTTTTATTTACTTGTGTTCTTGTACAACATTGTAATGTTGGATAATAAAGAAACAAAGATTTCCATTCTCTTATTTTTACTTGAATTACTTTAATTACTTTTATTCCCTAATTAATTGTATACTTATTATATAATGTAATTAAATCACTCAAATGTTCCTTAAATAAAATAAACTCCAATTTTGTAGATGAATGCATGCACATGCACATATTCCTATTTCTATCCTTCGTTGGTTCCTAAACCCTGGGATATTACAGTCTTCCCCCTTTCAAGAAAACTTCATACCGAAGTTGTATTGGTGTGTACCTGAATAGCTCTGAATAGGCTTCTCGCAATTCCTCCTCTTTCTCCCAGGTTGCTTCTCGTTCCGGATGATGCTTCCATTGCACTTTGCAATACTTAATAGCTCGATTTCTCAACCTCTTCCAGTTCTCCTACAGACTCTCTGATGGATTCTCAACATATGTCAAGTCTGCTTGCAGTTCCAACCTCTTCCAGCTCTACTTCCACCACGGGATAGGCTAGGTCGTGGCGAGGTGGCCCACTAACTGTGGGAAAATGGCTCTCATATCCTACCACCATACGCTATCATTGTGGAAGGGCCCACTCCCCACACGGCTTTGTACCATGATACTCTTCCCCGCGTCATCGCTTCAACACACACCTCACGCCATCGCAAACACTCACTCTCCTCTATCGATCATCTCTTCTTCCTCCATCCTCCCTATAAGTATCTAGCTTCCCTCCATCTCGTCAACAACGCCTCTCTGTTTTGATGATCAGCGTTGTATAATCATCGTTCTCATGTGCAATGATGGTTGGCAGAGTTCAAAAAACCGGATTGGTAATCGAACTGGTGAGGCTATCGGTTCAGGTTTTTACTGGTCGGACTTATCCGCTGTCTGATTTTTAAGCTACAAAATCATATATATTTATTGATAATTTATTGATAAATAATGTAGTAGATAGATAAATATACTTGGGAAAATATGGTAGCGTGTCTAGACTTTTAGAACCTGCAAGAATAATAGTTCACATAACAAGTGTCCCGGTGGGGGAGGGAGGTGGTGGTGTTCACTGTTTGGTCTGTTTGGTCCAGGTGGGGGAGGGAGGTGGTGCTACAGACAGTTCCCTATGCAGGACCCGCCTCTGGCTCTCGCCATGTGGAGTTGGTCGAGCACCATCGTCCTTGTAGACATGACGTGGCTCGCAGGGGGTGAAGGTGGTTGAGACATGTCCTCTCTTGCTTGCATCGCGGGGTACCTTTCGGCACCCACCTCCTCCACCATGCATCGTGTTGGTAGCGGGGGAAGACGGTGCATGTGCTACTGCCTGACGCCCAACAGAAACACCGACGAACGAGAGGAAAGCGAGCAAGCCAAGTCCTCTCTGTTGTCCCTACTTCTGGCGGTTGGCTCTTTCCTATCATGCGCCGTACGTGATTGAAACGTCATCATCTTCCAGGTACCTGAATGTGTGTCTACAAACACAAAGGTGACTACCTTTCAGTCATGTCAAAGAGAAGTCTGCAGGGACCGTGCAGCTTCGGCCTGCGTGATGGAAAACATGCAGGCTTTCGGCGGTAGAAGACGACAACTTTGGAAGGAATCATGAGAAAAACAGTACTCAGTCCATCGCAAAATAAGTGAGTCTGAGTTTGTCTAAATTCTCATGCATCTAGACATATTTTAATATATATATAGATACATACAAATCTACACAAACTCAAGTCACTTATTATGGAACGGAGAGAGTAGTACGTGATCCGTATAGAACAAAACATGACCGTCCCACGCCAAATAGAGCTACAAAACGGGTGTCGTCGTGCAATTGGCTCTCTATAAATGATATAGAGCCGTCTTGGTCTAGCAATGCATTGTGTAGTCAATGTAAGTTTCTAGCTAGCTACAACCTTCTGAATAATATTATCTAGCTATGGAGGCAACGAGCGGCGTTCGCATGGTTACCGGTAACGGAGAGAATAGCTACGCTGCCAACTCCAGGCTCCAAGCAAGTATCCAACACCCCTGGCTACCTCAAAGCTATGAATTTACTGTTTTTTCATAAATGTATATATGTCCAGGAGAAGGCCATTTTGGAGACAAGAACGCTGCTTCATAAGGCCATAGAGGAGATCTACCGGTCTTTCTCCCCCCAACCAAGCACGGTTGTCGTTGTCGACCTCGGCTGCTCCTCTGGTCCAAACACTCTAGGCTTCGTCTCGGAGGTGCTCAGGGCGATCCGCACCTATAGCCAGAATTCCGGAGATGTTGCTGCCACCGAGGTGCAGTTCTTCCTGAATGACCTGCCCGGGAACGACTTCAATCTCCTATTCCGGTCACTTGAGAAGAACTACGATAATCTCGGCAGTGGGATGGAAATACCGTCTTACTATGTCGCGGGGCTGCCGAGATCATACTATAGGAACCTTTTCCCTAGAGGCAGCGTCCATCTCTTCCACTCCTCATACTCCCTCCATTGGCGCTCTAAGGTACGCATGCATGCACATACCTGAAAAAAATTTATTCTGCCACTTCCGTAGAAATTACTCATTTTTTGTTCCCAACGATTAAAGGAGCAGCAAAAACAAACATATATACACATAAGATTACAACAAAACAAAAAAAATACCAAAACAAACTAGAATGCTAGTCTAGATTGTTATGCACCGAGAGAATCTGAAAACTTGAAGAAAAAATTCAGCATACAATACGGGCTTTCAAGCTGCTAACTAAGAATTTGGGAAACCAAAAAAAGTAGATAGGCAGGAAGTTGGAGATGAATAGGAGTCAAAGTTTTCTTTACCGAGTTGTTGTTTTTCCCCAAGGTAGGAAGTTCGATATCTTGCTACCGTGGTTACCGAGAAATCCTGGATGCCATAAAAAGTTTAAACCCAAATTTGAAATATAAATTTATAATTTAAAGTACGATTTTGAAAATGTTCCGATTTTGTAGAAGTTCGAATTCAGAAAACATCCAAATTTTGAAAAATGTTAGAATTTGGAAGAACAGAAACAAAAACCAGTCAAAACAGAACCAAACCAGGAATACTGCATAAAGATGTGTCTAAAAAAACGTTGCTGTCACGCTAACGGGATATGACCCAAGTAGGGATGTAAATGGCACTTAAATGGCATCCGCGAGTCCCGTTTATTTAAAATCTTAGTTCTTTGTTTTAGAAAAGACAAACTTTATTGAACTAGAGTACTAATAAACGGGATTAAATGGTGTGCCACTTACATCCCTAGACCCAAGTCACCTCCACGCATGATGGACACAATCCATTCCGCAATGAGCGGGATACAGGAATTGTCAACACTTTGGAAGGCAGCATAGAGCCGGAAGGCCATGGGTGGGCCACAGATGCATAGTCAATTGTTTTACTTTTGCAAAGCACCAGCTCCGGCCACCGTCCAATTCGGACCCAAGGGATTTCTACCAGCGCGCTGGCCTTTCGAGGCAACGTGATAAGTACTCTGTCTACAGTTAGAGTTTCAATTAGTTTTTGGTCCGGGTAGTTATCATACTTCCTCCGTCTGAAAATAAGTGACTTAGAATCTAGACTAATAGAAGTCAATAATTTCTGGAGGGGGATAGTATCATTTTAGGACTCGCCAACTCAAGAGGGAACATTTTCGATATTGGATTGAATCAAAGATTTGTACAGTTCATATTTTAGGTGGTAGGTACATCCGTATATCAATCCTCGAATCTAAAAATTGCCTTTTGCAGACATGAAAATACAACTCAATGATCAAACCTATTCACCAAACCATCTATCTATCTATTATATACTAAAAGCAATATACGAGTTTTTAAAGAGGCACCACATTAATCCATACCATCTGAAATATTTTTAAAGATAAGATTTAAAATTAGTGGTTAGGATTAACAAAACCTGAATGTATGTACTCTCACGTTCAATATACCAAATAGATTAGTATAATACTACATTTTGTTGGTGTCCCTATTGAAACTTGGGCTCCCGTATGTAATACCCATCAATTATGTTAAACCGGATATGTCCATACTTTCTTTTGAAACCTGGAAGCCAGTCGAGTTTATTCAGAAATAAATCGCACACGAGCTAGCTGTATCCATAAAAACACATCTTTTTTGTTGTCATATTTCACTTTATAAAACTTTTCTGCCAAACACGTGTCAATGAAAATAAAAGAACAGACCAGCTAGCTAATCGAGCCTGTTTTCATAAGAAAACTTACAATAGTTTTGTTTTCATATTTTACTATTCTAGTCATCTTTACACTCTGAGTATTGGGCATGATTATGCGGCACCGTCTGGTTAATTGAAATTTTGTGGCAGATTTGTTATGATTTTGGTTGTGTTTGACAGCAAAGTTTTGTAGATTCGTAAACGTCTTCCTCACAACCAGCCCCAATATCATAACAAACAAGCTAGCTGAATGAATAAGATTTGTTATGATTTTGGTTGTGTTTGAGAACAAAGTTTTGTCTAGTATTCTAAATATATTTTGGTTTCTGAATATTAAATGCTTTGAGGTTTAGTGTTTTATTTGCGACACTGCATGGATTTTAAATTATAGAAAATAGTGGTCCGGTCTTCTTTTTTTCTTAAAACATTTGTAGTATTTGTTGGCTAGGCATGAAAATATGACGGTTTTTTAGAATATTTTGGTTTTGGAAACACTCCGGTCCCAATTAGGAACATTAACCTGGTAATAACATAAATTATAAATGATATATATGTAGTTGAGTGTGCAGATCTATACATGCACAAAGAGATGCAAAACACATCTACTTTTTTAATGCGAGTAGAAACCATAAAAACGGATACATATATTCTGAAATTGACTCAAAACTCAAACGTTAACTGTAAGGCTGCAATATCAAACACTTTGAACATTAATAGAGAAACTACAACATCTAATTAACTATTTTGTAGTTTAATTATATGGTTTATACGCTAAGATTTCATCATTTATTATTTAAATTTTTAAATATTACAACATCAATGTATGTACCGTAGAAATTATCGACTTGATCTATTATACATTACTATTAGCATAAGAATGGAAACAAGAGATACAAGAAAGTTCATGGAAACACCTTTCATCTTAATTAATATATATATCTAAGTATCCATTAATATATATCTAAGCATCTTAGATATATATTAGATATATCCATTTTTTTCTACCTCCTTCTTCCACATTATTAGCAGCCCACCACTCCTGTCATTATCAAAAACGACCTCTTTAAATTTCATCCGTAATCTCCTTCTTAAACACTCAGCTGGCCATCTGTCCAAATGAGTTTCACAAAGGAAGATTACATCAGGGCATCTACGACTAAACACATCAAGTAGTGCCCTGATCGCCGCAGCCTTTTTGAGGCCACGACAAAATTGGTGATACTAAAAAATGGATGTGCGCAAAATTGGTGCAGAGGGTGGGTAACCCCCTTTACAAGAAAGGCTTGAAACTGAAAAGTGACTATTTAGTAAACTCTTTTACAAAAGATATGCTAAATTTTACATACATAGAGAAAAATTATACACCAACATTACCAACAGGATAAGACGATATATCTTCACTACTTAATGTCTTGTGAGGTGAATTAATTTATATAATTAATGTCTGGTATCCACATCACAAATTGAGACAATAATTATTTATTTAGAAATTATTCATGTGAATATTATTTGGTTTATATGATTATACGTCCTTAAATTACTTTCCTTGTATTTTCTATGATTTATTGAAGTTAAAATAAGAGCATTGATCATTAAATGACACAATAAAATTGAACACATATTAAGAGGCTAGAACTATGTTATCAAAGATGTGTATTCATGTTACATGAAACAACAAACAAAAGCCGAGCATGTATAAACCATGAATTGCATACCGACATAACATGCAAATATAACCACACATAGATACAAAATACTATATCAAAATAGATGAGCTTATGAAAAAATTCTCATACTTATCTCACTTTAAATAGCGATGTTTAAACTTAGAATTGATCCAATCATTGTTTTTACTTATACAAATCTAATTTCCTATTTATCTTTTTATAGGATCATAATCTTAATATTCAAAATAATGTAAAAGTTTGGCCATTGAACTTTGTTAATCTCTGTAAGGTTTTTTCTTTGTTTGGCCATTTAGGTTTAGTTAAATCAAAGTATTCTAGAACCATGTTATTTCAATGTCTAAACAAGACACTAAAAGTTTTGTAGAACCACAGTTTTTGAAGAAAGAGGTCGGGACCACTTTCTTTAATAAAGTTAAAAAACAGTTTTTGCAAAACCATGGTATTATAGTGTAGCCAAACACCTCAAATTGTTTAAAACTGAACATTTTGTGTTAACCATGGTATTTGAAGATACTTTGAAAATACTTTCCATTCAAACGGAGCCTTCACTGAAACTACATATGTAGTCGTGTGGAAGAAACACATACCAGGATAACAACTCTAACCGTTTAATTGGCTGAGCTATTAAATATGATGAATTATTTTTGTTTAAGTTCATCAAGAAAATTTATCAATGTTAATTAAGCTCTCATACTGATATGACATCACACATAGTTTTACTATTGAGCTAATATTACATACGAAAAACACACATTTATGTTTTGAAAGATGGAGCAACAATTTTTAGCTGAAAAAATCGAAGTTGGTTAAAACTACCACTCTCATATGTCATACTCTATTAATAATACTGTTTTTGTATTCTTAGATCCATATATTATTTTTATCGTGAAATATTAAATCTATGAGATAATACATATACTTTTCACACGCTTTCTACCCATTAAATATGGTGCCCTTGCATTTGTGAATAATGACTTTAGCCATGAAACAGTACAACTATAATTTAATATGTAAAGGGCATTTATACCATGATAGGTCATTTTATATACTAGTGTCTCATTTATGATAATTACGTATCTAGGTCCCCGAGGAGATCTCAAGTTACACTCATCTAAATGAAGGAAACATCTACATTGGAAAGAATACACCAACTATTGTGGTTAAGTTGTTCCAAGAACAATTCAACCATGATTTTGAGTTGTTCCTTACATTACGTTATAGAGAGCTTGTACGTGGAGGCCGAATGGTATTAACATTTCTTGGCCGAAAGAGTGAAGAGATGTTGATGCATGGGGAAGTTGGCACAGCTTATGAATTGGTTGCCAAATCTCTCCGATCTCTTGTACAAAAGGTACACGCATGTTACAAAAATATTTTTTCCAGTAAATAAAAATTTTCCATTGCTTTGAAATGATTTATTTACAATGAATTTCAATGGTAAAAAAGGAAGAGAGATTCCTCAAAAAGACTAATTATCATTTGTTACATCATACCTGAAGTATTATTACGGTGTGTGGAATATAGGGTCGTGTGGTGAAGGAGAAGTTGGACTCATTTAATGTTCCCTACTATGTACCATCGGTGAAAGAGGTGAAGGCATTGATCAACAAGAATAGTCTCTATGATATTGAGCACATTGGACTCTTTGAATCAAACTGGGATCCTCAAGATGACTCTGAAAGTGATACGGTACTCAACTCTGCCAAAAGTGGGGCAAATGTCGCCAAGTGCATCAGGGCAGTGTTGTAGCCCCTCATCGTAGACCACTTCGGCAAAGAAATTGTTGAGGAGCTATTCATTGTGTATGCCTGGAATGTTGCGAAGCATCTAGAGAAAGCCAAGGCCAAGTATCCCATTATCATTCTTTCCTTAAAGAAGCCCATGAATTGAATCTTCCACATATATAGTTCAATTTTTCTTGTGCTATATATGTTTTGTATTAATAGTGGGATGCCTAAAGTTCTTAGATATCTTTTTTGTGCTATATATGCTAAGTATTAATAATCGTACATTTGTGTTAATAATCCTCTAAGGACCTTTATAGATAGTGGTTAGGTACAATTGAGCATGCTTTATTGAGCATGCCATTGCATTGAAGCTTTATAAATTGTCGTGCTTTGGTAGACAATGTACGCCTAAATAATCGTACATTTTTGTTAATAATTCTCAAAGGACCTTTATAGATACTGGTTAGGTACAATTGAGCATTCTTTATTGAGCATGGCATTGCATTGGACCTTTATAAATTATCGTGCTTTGGTAGACACTGAGCATGCCTAGGTTCATACTCATCGTCGTGTTAATAATCGTACATTGTCTACCAAAGAACGACGATGAGTACTAATTAGGTACAATGCAATGGCATGCTCAATAACTTTACTAGTGAAATCACTAGATAATTATGGAAGGTAAAATTTCAAACAAGATAATAAGTGAGAGTCGTATACTATATATTCTTGGATGGGAACAGTTGATACAAAGAATATTCTGTGTCCGCTCTTCATCCAGCCCCGACTGCTACTATGTCCGAGAATGGCGGCATGCAAGGTGAAAGACCGGGATTTGGCTTAGATGGGGTTGTGAAAAGACGATTTAAAAACTATTACAGAATTAGAAAGGATGCTGAATTAACCTAATATTTATTTTCAAGCACACAACCTAAATAAGATAGACTCAACTATGTGTACCAAACACAACTAGCGCCAATCAAGATATATATATATATATATATATATATATATATATATATATATATATAGAAACCCTATTCAACACCCAGGGTGCAGAATCGTTATTTTGCACCCCACATATTTTTATGTTCTCACATATAAAAATTTATGTTTTGTATACTAATAATTATGTTCATGTTAATCAGAAACGTAAAAAAATCGACATAAAAATATGATTTATGAGTCATTATAGTGTAAAAAACATAGAAAATACGTATTTTATGTTGTATTTTTATACAGCATGTAAACGAAAAAAAATTCGACATGTCTAAAGTTTCTTATATTCTTCTCGACTTCTGAGATAAGAGAAAATTTACGTGACGTAAAAATAATATATGGTTTGGAAGATAAAAGGTGGGTGTAGAATAGTTATTCTACACCCTATATATATACATATATATATATTCGAGGAATCGAACGAAACAATCCCCCGGTTCGATCGCTCGCAAGTCCCGCACAACATGTGGTGGGCCCCTTGCACCTCGTCTCTTTCCTTCTAATCCACTCCAAACGAGAAAGATATATGGCATCTAGACGCGGCGGAGCTCGCGCCACGGGTCCTTTGCCCTCCAACCACCACCGGCCCTCTGCCTGCCCACCGCCGCTGCCCCTCTACCCGCCCGCCGTTGTTGTCCCTCTTCCCGCCCACCGTAGTCGGCCCTCTCTGTTCGTCGCCGACCCTCATCTTATGTCTCTCATATACCATGCCCCATCTTTTCTGTAGCTCTCCGGCGGTGTTGTGTAGACATGGCCTGTGCCGCTTTAGAGGGAGGAGCTGTTGTGAAGCCAAGGCGGCTTCATGTCAAGAAACACCAAGACAATTCCTCATCACCACAAAGCTTCGAACCACCATTGCTAGTCGTCAGATCTCGGTTTTCATGACCTTCTCCGCCAGCACCATTGAACGAGAACATGCCCCATTATATTAACAGCCAGTAGAGCTTCAAAGTGCTCCCTCTAAAACCAACCAGTCAGAGTAAAACACAGGTCCGCATTATCGAATCTCCCAATCTAGCAATCTCTAAGCATGAGTCGCCCAATGGAGGTTGCCGATGGAGCCTTCCAGAACACATGATTGCAACCGGATCGATAAAGACATGCATCCGTCCAGTCCTCATCTCGGCAGCTGGAGGAACCCTAGGACCTCCACCTTATTCTAGGTCTCGTACATGACTAGATTGTAGGCCGACACCACCATGGTGCCCAGCAGCCGGCATCGTAGGCAAGACCGTGCCAACCTACCACTGATGTCGAGGATCTAGACAAGAACATGCCAGAAGACCGAGCGGGAACGGAGCACCCGATGCAGCAGCAGGGGTGCCTCCACCGCGGGGATACAGCATCACACCTGAGAGGAAAGAGAGACACGTCGTTCGCCGGGACCCTGCAGCACCTCGCCCCTGAGATTTCACCGAGAACCATGACACCGCCTATAGCATAGATGGCGGCCTCCGCACATGGAGAAAGCCCCTGCCAGCGGCGTCTTTGTGTGGTTTCGCCCTGCAGGTCCTCTAGTGGGTGCTGGTACAGAGGGGCAGAGGAGGGAGGAGCTTGAGGGCGGGCAGCGGATATCACCCCCCGTGTCACCTGTCTAGGCGGTGCGGGGGTTAGGGTTGGGATGGATTTTTTAAATTGGGGTAGAATTTAACTTCCCGACGTCTGCACTAACTAGGGATGCACACAACCATTAAACATGAGTACAAAGATTTTGAATCTTGGTTAATTACCAAGCCTGGTCCTCAAGGATAGATTGCGTGAGTACCAGGATAGCCTGGTCCTGAAGTATAAATAGGAACATAACTTCGCCTCCATGAGGATTTGAACCCAGGTGTTGGGTTTGTACATACACTCCCCCCAACCAGGTGGACTATGCTCTCACTTACCCCGGTACGCTTAGGGGAGGAAGAGGTATACCGAAAGCCCATCAAGAAGGAAGGCAAGAGCCACATGTGTCACTGCATCATTGTTGAGATGACAATGATTTCTCTCAACCCCAAAAAACCACACCCATGTGCACTCCGTATCGCTCCACCAAAGCTTGCCACCCATCAGCACAAACCACCATAGTCTTGCAATCACCACCACCATCTCATCGTGTCCTAGCGTTGCGAGACCGGTAAAACCGAGAAGCCAAAACTCCTGTGGAAGGGTCACCCATATAGTGGTACACAGGAGGGCTCTGCCTCCACCGTCAGAAGGAGGTAGCCGACTGGATGCAGCAAGAGGAAAAGCTAGGCCCTTATAGACCCAGCTGAGCCCGAGAGGAACCGTGAAGTCCCGCTACCGCATGGTAGCTAGGGCATCACTAACAACCCATCCTAGCAGCAGACTCTACTCCTTGTCCTCCGGAGGATACACCACTGTGCTAGTTGCGGCGCGCCCACACCCAGCTGGCCCCTAGGTTGGTAGAACCATCGACCTCACTCTGGTAATTAATAACTCATTTACTCATTTTCTTTGCCGGTCAGGATTTGGAAACGGTTCATTAAGGTCGTTATTGGTGAATGGAAATAGGTGATGCAATTTCGAGATCTCAATGTAAGTAGAACTATAGAGGTTCGTGCATCTCTTTGATTCTTGTTTCAATATCATTAACATGCTTGATTATTATTTTGATTGAACTTTATTCTCGTAAAGTGTTTGAGGTAGGAAGACGAGAATAATTTATGTGGATACTACGTTTGCGAGTACGTTCGCCAGATGACCTCTGAGTAGGGCAGAATTTCACAACAACTTGTAGTACGATATACAATATTCACAATCTTATTTTATTACCATAAATTGTGTTGAGTTTTATTCATATATATTGATCCCCTTCTTTAAATTAGATAGAATGGATACGGGACGATCTCCTATCAAAGGACCGCGTATGAGCAATTCAAGAGGAATTGGCGGTATTCTTAGTTAAGGACATCATAGATTCAACCGAAGAATACCATCGGGAATTTATATTTAAACAATAGGGATCGTAAGAGAAAACAATGGTGTATTGATTTTGCAACCGAGACTAAATTAAAGCCAGTTATGAACCGGGACGGAAGCCTTTTTTTACTTGTGTGCACAAGTGCTGGTGAAAACAATGGTGTATTGATTTTGCAATTGCACGGTCTTATATATGGCAGACACAAATTAGTCCGTGAAGTTTTGATTACTTGAAATTTTCTGAAGTAATATATTTACTTTATCCAATGAATCCTTTTGTCCAACCAAGCATAAGCACACACCATGTTTCTCCTAATCATAATACTGACACATAGTTTTTTGATCACCTTGGTCCATGCTTAGCTCTATTATGGTGATCAAAAGGCACACGTACTCTTTGGCGGACTTGACGGACGAAAGTGATACCTGATGTCTACCAAGCCCATTCACATAGCATGCATACATAAGATCCTTCACCAATATAATCGCAGAGAAATAAAAGGCAAATGATGCTATATATGCCACATTGCTAAGCTGCTTCTTAGTGAATCATAGCTATATGTTGATGCATTCACTTATATACATGAGAGCAACCCGATTTCATTGATAAAATGGGCAGGTAGAGCTGAATTTAATAGACTTGTTTCCAAAATTTTAATAAAGGATAAGGGACAGCTACCATCTATGTCAATGTATCTTATATCCTCCACTGGATGAATTGAATGTTGTCTGTTGATAATCGTTATACAAAAGATGCTTTATGAACCGCTTGGAACATCGATTTCTATTAGATTCTTTCAAGTTACAATTTTATTACTGCTTTGAGTGAAATTATAACAGAAGCCATTGGCATGTAGGTTGTCATATGGCTTGAGTGAATAGTATTGACATAACAAGTTCTCCTATTTTATCTTTTATTTTGAGGAAAAGGTCTCTAAACTTAGTCATGCTGCTATGTTAATAAATTCACAAACATTTCAAGCTGTTAGTATCTTCATACATTGGCAAGATAGTGGTTTCGAATTTGCAACAGCAAAGGTGTTACATGGTGAATTCAACGATTTTTAAGTGTGATATGGCTCAATTAGTATAATATGTTCGGATTCAGTTTACAAATTAAGTGCTACTCGGCACCGAAGCAGATATGATACATATATGATAATAACACGATCCGTGAAAGCTACTTTAAGGCGTTGTTTTCTACTATGATACTCTTTGTAATGTTAGATGTTGTTCCGGCGGTGCTCTCGTCCACATATAGGTTTTTGGAAAAGTTTGGCACTTTTCTCTACATTTCTTATTTCTAAGACAATTAATTAGTACGGTCATAATTTCTAGCATCAATTTAATAAAGTTATGGTCTGCGGGCATCTGATTAGAGCAAGTACAATAAGGTCTAGTTAGCTAACTATAGAAAATTAAATAATATATCTTTGCTTAGTAGGTCGAGAGAGAAGAGGTGAAAGAAGATGTGTTGATTGTCATGCAAAATTCAGCTCTAGCACATGCTCCTAGGCCATCTGTGTGAGTGCGAGGTGGGCCATGAATTAATAAAATAGTATATTTCTAAATCTTACTATTGTACATATTAGCTATTAGGTTGTCTATAGATGACATGGCGACAACTTATAGCTGGCTATTGACTCTTTTATTGTTCTTGCTCTTAAATGTACAAATTGGAAGGTCTGTCCTTCCTCACGAAAAAAATTCCTATATCATTTTAATGAAGAATGAAGTATTATGTTTTGTATTGTATTCTTCAAGATGATGCATATGGTCTGGGGGTATATGCAAGAAATAATTGCGAGGCGGCTCCTCTGGCGTACATCAAAATGAGCCTATCGTGAATCAAAAACTAGGACCAAAATAGTAGTTGAAAGAAGCACTAAACCAAGCGTTTCTAGATCCTCAACCTCAACTTAGGTGGACGTGCTTGGGTTTAAGTCCAGATAACAATCGACTAAAAGTCCTCACAAGGAGCGATGTCGGATGATCGAGCGCCTATGAGAGCTGCATGATGATGGCATTATTACTAAGCACCTATGCATCACAATATCCGCTTTGCCGTCGTGATGAAACAATTACATTGCCTTCCGGAGCTTCTTTTTATGAAAAGCTGGTTAAAAACACTCGATCTTTGTATCAAAATGATGCACACAGGGTTTTATCAAATTATTCAATAAAGCTTGACAAAATGAATGCCGTGGAAACAATCCAAAGCCAACTTCCTAGTAACCAGGGTCGCTAAACTTGAAGCATGGTGACTGGGTGACTTGATCGTGGCCATATTGCTTGACCTCATACCTACACACAACATCCAAAATAGAGGCCTCACGAAGCCTCCCAACGGCGATCCGGGATCACAACCTATCTTGGGGATCCTAAGCATGCACCACATGTGCACACTGTGGAAGTTGCCACCACTGGCTTCCGCAAACCCATATTTAGGAGGGATCCATGCATTGGCCTTGCTAGTCCTACTGTCAATGCCGCCACAATGCCAGACAACGTCAACACCCTAAGTACATACATCACACACATGCGGTCGCCACCGAGACCCGTTGGCACTGTACCGCTGAGTCTCGCCAACCAACACAACTTGCAGTCTTCAGTACATCCGTCGTCCTTACCACGTAACGGACCAGACATGGCTAAGCGTAGAACTGGATGGTCAGTAATGACCTGACATCTCCACCAA
This sequence comes from Avena sativa, assembly GCA_916181665.1. Classification (NCBI taxonomy): domain Eukaryota; kingdom Viridiplantae; phylum Streptophyta; class Magnoliopsida; order Poales; family Poaceae; genus Avena; species Avena sativa. The sequence continues at coordinate 469,656,336 of OV702295.1, forward strand.
AGACTCTGTGGAAGACAAAGCCACTCCACCATGGCCTCCAAGTATGATTCAGGACATGTGACGATTTTCCAATAAGGCGTGGTGGTTATGACAGGAAATGGTTGTCCCGGCACTACTAGGAAAACAGCTATAGGTAATCCATATAGCCATGACGCACATGGTAGGTGGTGCCCCACGGGTAAATAGCCGTGGCGCACCTGCCAGCAATGCCCCACGGGTATGCCACTTAGCCGTGGTGCATGTGCTCCCTGGTGCGCCACGGCTAAGTATGAGCCATGCATGCAGGGGTTGCCCACAGTTAACCGTGGGGCACCACATAGCAGTGCGCCATGGGTACCACAAAGTTTCAACTCCACCCCCTTGGATCGTCTTTTTTGTCTTGCAAAAAATAAAATAAAATGTCAACTCCACCCCCATCACCTTTTTAGTCTTACAAAAAATAAAAGAAAATGATAAACACTTCGAAAAATAAAATCCTTTCATATATAGGTAGGTTATGTGATGTAGTTTGTAGGAAAATAAACAAACATGAATTTCGACCTTTTTTGCAAAAAAAGGTCATGGCACGGTAAAACGGCCATAACTTTTGCATACGACGTCGGAAAAATCTATAATATATCAAAACGACGAGCATGAAATTGGCTATCCACTCGCAATCGTCGGAGACCGTTTACCGATTTTTTAGATTCTTAAAATTCCAAAAGGAAAAAAAATATGGTAAAAAGAAGATTTTTTCTGCAAAAAAAAAGGAGGCCACTTAGCCGTGGCGCACCTCATAGTAGTGCGCCACGGGTAAGTGAGGGCGGGATTTAAAATTTGAATCTAACCCCGTCATGTACCCATCTTCCCATTTCCCTTCCCTCCCAATTCTCCTCCACCTTCCCCCTCCCATTCCCCTCCTTCTCCTCTTCTCTCCTCCTCCTCCTCTCTTTCTTCTCCCGTCTCCTCCTCCTTTTCCTTCTCTCCTCTCCTCCATTGTCCTTCTACTTTTCCATCTCTCCTTGTTCTGACCTCCGACCTCCTCCTCCACCTCCGACGAGGCGACGACGGCAACCCTTCCGACGAGGCGATGACGACAACCATTCCGACGAGGCAACCTCCCCGACAAGACCGACGCGACACGAGAGGCGACCTCTCCGACGAGACCACGACAACTGCGGTGACGACAATCGCTCCGACTAAAACAATGACGACTAAAACGACGGCGGCGGCGAGATCCAAATCTCTGACTTTTTTATGAAATTTGAAATTCGTACATGTGCGCCACGGCTAATTTTTATTACCCTCCATCGTGGCGCACATGGGGCGCGTGGCGGCAAATGCAGGTGACATCGCGTCCTTTGGTTTCTTGCCACCACGTAACCAAAACCAAAGGACACGGTGACATTTTAACAATGGTTCAACAACGGTAATGGAAGGTGGTGTGCTGTCCACAAGCTTGGCCTAAGTGAGCTGCTCTATGGCAAAATCCCAATTCAAAGAGTTCAAATGATACTTTAACGGTGGAAGTTTAGGACAACCAAGTGCTAATTACGATGATTGTGGTTCTCTGCTAATATTAGCTCATGTCAGGCAATGCATATTCTAGTCAAATTCATACTTATAGTACGTAGAGAGTGGGATGAACTTATAACTGTTGATATTTTTACAAAAAAAAATTGATTAGGTGGGAGCCATGAAAAAATCACCGGCTATGAAAAATACATGTACGATATAAGTAAAAATTTAGAATCGAAAAAAGTAAATTCAAACAATTATTTTGCTTAAAAATGAAAAGGATAAGGATAGGAAGATTTACAAGCATGTGTTTTATTAGCATGAGAGTTGTATTATTTTTAGGATGTCGATCTTAATGATTGACATCGATTTAATCAATTAATTTGGAACATATGGAGTACCTAATATCGTCTAAGTCAAATTCAAGAAACTATGGATTTGGTCCTGCATTGTATTCGTCAACTTCATGCATACTAATGTAAGCGTGGGACAGCTAAAATTAAACCCACCACTTTTGGGACGCGGCTCCTCTGACGTGCCTTTGGGTAAACCAGATGGTACCAGATAGCGGCAAAACCAGTTTGGCATGAATCAAAATTAAACTAGGACGACAGATAAAAAAATTGTGTGTGTCCTGCGCCACAGCTTAGGTAGACGAGTTTGGGTTCAAGTTCGGCGAAGCTGGTAGCTGTCGGATGAGCGTTCCAACAGCTGCATGACGGTATTTTTAGTGAAGACCGGTTCAGCGACAGAATGGAGGCTAGGTGCGCGGTGATGGAGCAATGAAGGACACCTTTATGCTTCGTTTTGATGAGCACTCTGATGACGTCTGACTACAAATCAATGTCTCCCAACCATATCAGTTACAGTTAGTGTCCTAGACATCCTCCATTCATTGAGCTCAACTACTCTGTCAGCTAATTCAACCTAGCAAGGAGGGGCAAAAAAATTGACATCTTGCACACTTTCGGTGCTTTTGCGAATGATCTACGAAAACTGAAACCATAAAGATAAAGCTCAACTACTTTGTATGCAAGTTGCTAACTGAAAATGGGATATGACAAACTCTCCTTAAACGAAAATATATTGTCTCCCAAGCGTCATCCCGGGTCATCCCGGGTTATCTGGAAACCTATAGACTCGCATTTCTGGGATGGCCTCATGGCAACGAAGAAGCATTTCATCCGCTCTGGGCCATTTTCAATTAAGTATGGATCTTGGATTCGTTTCTTGGAATATAAGAGGCTAGGGAATCTGAACTTTGGAAAAAAATATATAGCACTATACAATATTGATCATCATTTGGACCAAGACTTGCTTCTTGGAATGACTTGTTTTTTCTCTTGGCAATTGTCAAACTAGTTGTCTTCCATGTGACATACTAGTTGATAATAATAGGAAAATCTGAAGGATGAAGATACCTTTATAAAACAAAATATTTGCATGGTATCTTTGTCGGGGTTATCCTAACTAAATATAATCTTATTAAGTGCAATTGGCAAGGAGATAAAAATGTGTCAAATGTCATCAGATGAGACAATCAAACAATTATTTTTCCAATGCCAATTTACTCGTTCTATATGGTCAGTCACCCAAATAGATTCAGGTATGTATCCTCCATATACTGGTGCCAAATTTTTTTCATGGCGCAGGAGGGGCTCAGCGGGGCCCTGGCAGGGTCCTTCATTGGTTAGGATGGGGACCCCGCGACAAAGGTGGGGCTAGCGGCAGAAGATCTTGGGTTGGCCAAGGAGGGTTCGACTATGACCGTCAGGTCTGGGAGGGACTTGGCTGTTGTTGGCCATTCTACGACGGGAAATGGCTTGTTGGACACCGCGTGTGTGGTGCAAGATGACGAGCCATCCGCATGGGACGTGACGAGGACGGTTTCACCTTTCTTCCTGGCGTCCAAAGGTGCGTCGGTGGTTACTCAACCTCTGGTGGAAACACCTACACGATGGAGTGTCTGCCATGTGATGGATGCCGATTATTCTCAAACAAAAAAATGTGATGGATGCCGATTATTCTCAAACAAAAAAATGTGATGGATGCCGATTATTCTCAAACAAAAAAATGTGATGGATGCCGATGGAGCATCTGCTACGGATGAGGATTCTTTGGTCAAAGTGATGCGGCGTAGGGTGGAAAAGAATCTTGACAAGCATGGTATAAAAAGTTCTTCCAAATCCTTTATTTCCTTTTCTAACCCAGTTATTAACACAAAGTTAGCCAATGTTGGTGTTAACTTGATTAGTTCTGCAAAGGAAGTTTTATTTTATACCACTACCTTGAGACATAGGTAGTACGTCCATTTAACGGTTAATCATAAAGTCTTTTGTAAATTTTTCACATTAGATGGTCAAATCCTCTCACTTAGTTGGTGAAATTTCAAATGTTGACTTTGATGAAACCAAACTCAGTTCAATTTATGAACTTAGAGCATATGGTCATAAATTGAAGAGTCAACAAGAGACCGAGTGTATCCAAATCCACTATAGGTTCTCAATGAATGGAATGTTTGTGAATAGAAGTGGTGTTCATTACTTGGCCAGACAAATTTTCTTTTTTCGATCGTGTGATAGATTATAAGTTGGATTTATAGGTATTTATGAAACAGGTAGACATGATTTGTCGCAATCTTTACTTAACCGCCTATCCACAGTAGGTTTTACCTAGATGTCGCTTCCGCCTCGTGGAAGATCGGGTGGAATCCTACTTGGCGTTAGGACAAAGACCATGGATGTATTAGCTAATTCGGTTGGAGATTTTCACATTAAACTCCATATCTGTAGCAAAGCTGATAATTTTACGTGGTCTCTTGTCGTCGTTCATGGTGCTTCTAAGGAAGTTTATAAGGATGACATTGTACGTGAATTGGTTAATATGGAAAAAGAACATCCATATCCTATTCTTAAAGGCAAAGATTATAACTTGCTACGATTTCCTCACGAGAAAAGTCGGGGATGTTCCGATGAACATTAGTCTTTCTTATTCAATGTTTTCATTGATAATCTAGACTTAAGAAAGGTTTGTGTGTCGGGAAGACAGTTTACTCGGGCTAATAGTCTTGACAGCAAACATACTAAAAACTCGCCATAGTGCTTATTGATACCAATTGGGAAGAAAATTTCCCTATGGTATCTGGTTGCGTCCCAAAACGTATATAATCTCAAGAGTTAGTCGAGACATTAAAGTTGCACACAATCGAAATAAAAAAAAAGAGAGAAAAGTAAAGCTCTGCAACTAATCAATGATTGGAAACAACATGAAAAAACCAACACCATTTGCAAAACCCAGACTACAAAAGAACTTATACAACCTCAACGCTTCTTAGAAGAGAATTGAGCACAAGTGCCATCGCCGAAATGTCTAACCATGGTGTCTGATCACGGTTTTCATCCCTAAAGAAAATCAGAGCTCTCCAGTCAATGCCTTCGCCACAGGATCAACTAGAAAACATTCATTGCTAGGTAAAACTAATGGATGTCATATTTAGGTTTTTCACCTTGAAACTCGAGATACGGTAGTTGAAAATGCATGAAGTTTCCATGTGGATGTCTCCCTCTTTCTAAGGACATTTCTTTAGTTAGCCCATCATTAGGTTCACAATTTCCACGTTTAGGTTTTTGATGTGTACAATGACACACAAACTAAATTGTTCTTTCACTACTAGATGTTAAGCATGGTCAGTCACCCCATACAATTCCACACATCCGCATGCACTTGGTACTATCAAACTCAATAACATCCATCGATATCTTCTAGTTTTGTCAGCACAATCATCTTCATATTCACAACCTCTCCCAGCACGATGATAATCGCCGCGGTCATGCTAGTTTCAAAATGACCCATCGTGCCGACAAAATTCAGTCTTCATCACAACACACCCAAAGCCACACCAACATACTCAAAACTTGCCATGGATGTGGTTCACATGACACACATGTCCTGACAGCTGACAAACAAGTGCTCCTGGTGCATGCCTAGGCTTGCTGCCAGCGTAGAGGGAGTGTGATCCACAACACAGGTGGCTGGCCTAACGGCGTCCATCGGGGGCATCACCTTGATTTCCTGGGAAATTATGGTGATTTTGCTATGAAGCAACTACAACCCGGTTTGTTCCGACAAATAGTTGTCCCAATGTCCCCTAGTCCTATTTATCAGTAGTATCCTAGCAAATGTTTGATTAGCATTCGTGTAAATTGAAAAATCCTTTTACCATGAAAAAAACCCTACGCGCAGTTACACAGAACCTCCTCCTCCTAAAAAAAAAATCTAGCCGCCGCCTCCTCCGCTTCCGCTCACGCGGGCGGGAGGGCGTGGGGACCCAGGACCTACGCTCGACGTTTCAACAAGGTCCCTAATGTTAGCGTCTTTGTGGTGTCGTGGTGGCGCATCTCAGATGGCGGTGGATGCGCTACATCGAATAATGGTACCCCGGCTTCAACCCCATCCTGGCGACGTTTACGGTGTCGAGAAGCTCATAGGATTGTGTCTTCGCCGGACGTGTGCTCCAGCTTTGTGTCGTGGTGATCTCGTCGCCGATCTGGTCATGGCGGCCTTGTAGTGCGGTGGTGCGGACAACTGCTGGTTTGTGGTGGATGATGGTGGATCCGGCCGCTTGATAGGCGGGGTGGCGTTGGTCCCGGATCCGGCGTTGAAGATGCTCGGAGGGCTCCTCCGATCGATGTTGCATAGCAGCAGGCTAGATCCAGTCTTACGGGGCTGGTGCTTACTGCGGCTCATTGATGCCTTATGGCTAGGGGTTTCTTCAGTGCCAAAATCTGGACCGATTGCTGGTGATCTACTTCTTCTTCGTCGACGGCGAAGGATTTGGGTCCTTAGTAGTTGCGACGAGGACGGTTTGCAGCTGTTCAACCGTTTGTTTTCTCCTTGCTTTCTGTTACTTGTATGCGTTTCATCTTTGTATAGTTACAGTTATAAATACAAGTAATGTATGCCTACGGCGTACATATTAAAAAAAAATCCTTCTACCAGCCCAACCTCTGTCTGAAAAATATTTGTTGAGAATTGATAAATGATACAAGTTACTGACATTGGCGGCATATCTAGCTATTTATCTAGAGCCACTCAGCCAGTCACGTTCATTGGTGTAAGATCACAGATTTACAGTCAAGTTGCATGTCTACCACCTCTGTGTTATGTGGCCCCGCATTATCTATCACGTGAACATAAAGGGCGGATGGCCAAAAGATTGTGTGTCCAAATACTCAAAGACCAGATGCTGCTCGAATATGCATTTCTCTCACAACGTATTCTCTCACATGGCTCCAATTGCCTATTTATCCCATCTGTAATATGGCTTTCTCTCGTGATGTATTCCCTCCTCACATTTATTTCTCTCACCAAAAATATAATACTGAGGCTGCAACCCTCTCGAAATAGGTTATCATCCCACTATATTAATATAGCAACCACAAGATACAACTACGAGACCACTGCTAGGGCAAACACAGCACAAGCAAGGCCAAAACATAACAAAAAGAGAAAAAATGCCGACATCAGAAAATCGACAAATACGAGGATGACCCGCTACCTCTGCACCCTCCGACAACTTCCCACCACAATCCTAGCACTACGAATTGCCGCATACCTAACAGCACCTCCAAAAAGGAAAATAACAACAACGACATTGTTGTCCGGACTGGTCCTAGGGTTTCCCCTGGTACGCTTCAAGGAGTGGGAAAGAGGTTCACCCGACGCCCTTCAGGAAGGAAGGGTGACACTCTAAAGCGTAACCACGGTGCCAAAAAGACAAGGATTTGTCCCGACAGCCAAAAAACTATATCCCGGACAATCCGTAGCGCTCCACCAACATACGCCACCATAGTCTTCTAGTCACCATTGTCGTCTCACCGTGGAAAACGTTGCGAGGCCGCAGACTCGAGACGAAACAGCCGTAGACATGGACTGGTAGTGTCATAACCACGTGGGAGGGAACAACCTGACGCTGCTCAAAAGACTGTGTGTCCAATTACTCGAAGACCATGCGCTGATCGAACATACGACTCTCGTAAAATGTCTCGTAACATGTCCAATTGCCTGTCTACCACCTCTGTAATATGGTTTTCTCTCGTAATGTATTCTCTCCTCACATGCATTTCTCTCACCAAAAATATAGTACTGAAGCTGCAGACCTTACTGTAAGGATGTGGACATTTCGTGCGTATTATACATTGGCGTGCTAGGAGAACGCCAGGTTATGGGAGAAAGCCATATTACGAAGCATATGAGTTGCTCACAATGGAGAATCTTTGGGTCCTCCAACTGTCGCAGCCAAAAAAAATTCAGCTTGTCACATTTTTTTTCCCATTTTCAACATTGTCCCCAAAAAAAATCACTGCAACCCAATAATGCATCATCGAAAATTCTCGCAGCCTTCAAATATGCCAACACGACTCACTCCCATAAACTGAGTAATGTTGAGTCAAAGGGTTTAGCTCTATAGTGATAAAAAATCTAGGGGTTAGCCTCGACATCAGGCCTGTGATATTTTTGTCGTCCGCGCGTGGTCTCGATATCGAGCTCCAATACAGAGGTTCAATACCTCAAGCATCCAGACAACTGACAGGGAGTGTGATCCACAACACAGGCAGCTGGCATAACGGTGTCCATCAGGAGCATCACCTTGATTTCCTGGAAAATTATGGTGATTTTCGTATGAAGCAACTGCAAGCCTTCTTGTTCGGAGAAATAGTTGTCCCAATGTCCCCTAGTCCTATTTATCACTAGTATCCTAGCACAAGTTGGATTCGCATTCGTGTAAATTAACGAATCCTTCTACCAGCCCAACCTATGTAAGGGCCAAAGGTAAGACAAATCTGTACACAGTTATCTTGTAGAATTCACAGCTTTGCAATACTAGAAAATATCTGAAAAATATTTGTTGAGAATTGATAAAGGATACAAGTTACTTACATTGGCGGCACATCTAGCTATTTATCTATAGCCAGTAACGTTCATTGTTGTAAGATTACAGTTAAGTTGCCTGTCTACCACCTTTGTGTTATGTGGCCTCGCATTATCTATCAAGTGGACATAAAAGACGGATGGTCAAAAGATTGCTTGTCCAAATACTCAAAGTGGAGTGCTTCAGTGCGCACCGTCATTTATGAGGAAGTCCGAACTGCTAGGGGCATTTTAGTCCGGTGCGGTTTGTTGGCTTCGTATTTTTTTGTCCTAGGCAGAACCCATATCCAAGTCCAGTATAGTCTCGTATCTGTATATAAGGACTGACGACGCCATACGACACGGCCCCACGTGGGGTCCACCTAGACCTAATCACCGCGATTAGCTTCCACGTCCATGAATGCACCATTGTTCGGCGTAATTGAAGCTTTCTCTTCTCTACCGCCTGGTAAAACTCGGTCGCTCGTACCCGCGGATCTGCTTCCCATCGGCGCCGCCGATCTACCCCGTGTCCGCCGCCGCAGATCCTCGCGTTCGCCGCCGCAGATCCTCGAAGGTAGAAGGCGCGGCAGCGGCTCGGCGTCTTCGTCACTAGTTTTTCTAATCCAAATCGTCGGCTTTATCTTCCGATCTTGTAAGTCCCCATGATCATGCTTTGTCTCTAGCAATTGTTAGATACACATAGCATTGGTGATTCTAACAATGTGGCGCAATCAATGATAGAGGAGATGGAGGACTCTAGATCTAGTATGAAAGATGATCAAATTGGACATGTCGGTGATGATTCCATATCCGCCAATACGCATCCCGGAGACGGCTGGAGCGAAGATGAGTTTGATGTGAGGACACATTAGCTTCTTCTTTGATATTTGTTAAATTAAATAATATATGATATCTCATGGCTTGATTTATTTAGATTGTCTATGCCGACGATTTCCACAATGGCCTTAACAATCATGAAGAAACATACATGTTTGATAATACTGAGGTATGTGTAGTGGTATACAATTTTATATGTCATGCACCGTATGATACAATTGTATACTAAATATTGCTAAATTGTTCAGGTAACAAATGACTCTAGTATGGAGTATGACTATTTGGGTGAATAGACTTGGAGATGGGTAATTATGATGATTGTGAAGATGCACCAAATTTTGATATCTTCGTTGACACGGAGGAGGTATTATTTATAGGCTGTTTTTAAGCAATCAACGAACCGACATGCATACTAATATAGTTCTAATGGCTAGGTTTTGAATTTGTAGCAGGCACCATGTAATCAGACTGAGAGTTCAAATAAATGTAGCAATAACACTGGGTATCCTGATGATAAGAGAGAACTATACTGCAAGATAATAGAAATGACATTTCATAGTAAAGCAGCAGATATGCCAAAGATCATGGGTTCGGCATTAGGAAGCACCAAGTGAGGCGGTTTGATGATGGACTTGTTCGTCTAAGGAGCTTTGTGTGTTGCAAGCAAGGGAAACGTGACAAGAAGTTACTGACAATGGAAGGCTGCAAATATAGGCTCAGAGGTCAGTCTAGGTGCAACTGTAAGACACGTATGATGCTAAAGTTTGATGGAAAAACTGGTCTTTGGATCGTTCAGAGTTTTGATGACACTCACAATCATGTGTTAGCGAGACCGGATGAAGTCCCTTTTCTTTGGTCTCATAGGAAGATCAACGACTCCCAAAGAGCTGAGATATTATCGTAGTGTGACATGGGGGTTAGGAAGCATATCATCATGCGATCACTGGTGGTTCATTTGCCGGTGTGGGATTTACAAGTAAGGATTTGTACAACATGTGCTCAAGGGAGAAGAGGAAGCTGCTTTATAAAGGTGATGCTAACACAACCTTGGGCATCATGGCGGAGAGAAAAAAGAGGGACCCTGAATTTTTTTATGATTACACGCTACATGAAGGCCGTCTGTAGCACTTGTTCTGGTGCGATTCTCAATCACGTCGGGACTACCAGGACTACGGCGACGTCGTTGTGTTTGACAGCACATACAAGATGAATAAGTATAGAATGCCATTTGTTTCCTTTGTCGGCTTGAACAATCACCGTAAAACAACGGTATTTGGATGTGCCATCCTATCAAACGAGACCGAAGAAACATATGCCTGGCTGCTCTGGACTTTCTTGAAAGCAATATACCAGCAGAAGCCAAAGGCAGTAATCACGGATGTAGATGCCGCGATGATCTCCGCTGTGGATGAAGTACTTACTGGTGTATACCATCGTATTTGCAGCTTTCACGTTGAAAAAAATATGGAGATGCACCTACCTAACAAGTCATTGGACGAGTTTAGGACTCTTCTATATTACACCACGTCGGAGCAAGTATTCGAGCAGCGATGGCACGCTTTTGTTAGGAAGTGGACATCACCCAAAACTACAATTTGGCTTAAGAGAATGTACACGAAGAAGAGATTATGGGCCGCCGCGTATCTTTCAGAAGGGTTCTGGCTGGGTATGAAAAGCAACCAGAGGAGTGAAAGTTTAAACTCGTCTCTTCACCTCCACCTTGATGGGGAAATAAACTTGGTGGACATGGTTAGTCACTACGAGAATGCCATCGCACGTCTCCGTGAGAAGGAGGCCAAAGATGATTGCACGGCTTCACAGTCATTTCCGGTGCCAGTTACTGATTTCAAAGAACTAGAGGTAGCTGCTGCGACAGTCTTTACTCCAGCTGTGTTCTATATTTTGCAAGGTGACATTTCGAAGATTGGCGACATGCAGATTTTAGAAAGAAAGCTAGGATCTGACTCGTACACCTTTGTCGTCGCATGGAAAAATAATCTTGACAGCAAGTTTTACGTAGAATACACTCCCAACTCGTCAGAAATTATAAGGTGCAGCTGCCGAAGGATGATTTGCAAAGAGATCCCTTGCAAGCACATACTGCGTGTGCTCAATCACTTAAAATTAACTGCAATACCAGACTGATGTGCTCTGCGGCGTTTTACTAAAAATGCCAGGTTTGGGTTGCCTGCTAGACGCACGAGCGATATGTTTGGTCGCGGTTGGTCTGGGCCGGAGGAGCGGAAAAAATACAGCAGTATAAATGTGTTGGCCTCACAAGCTATGCATATTGCATGCAATGACACAGCGGAGTACGGTCTTCTGAAGAGTACCATCGATGAAATTATTTTTAGAAGACAAGGGTATGATAAATGCAGAGCATATGGTCCTCGCAGTTCTGTTAATGAAAATGCAGATGCAAGTCAAGCAAGCCAGTTTGATGTTGGTGATCCTAAAAAAGTGTCCACCAAGGGCGCGCCTAAGCAAAACAAGAAAGTTCCAGTTGAGAAACATTCTCCCATGACAAAAAACGGTCGACCGCTAGGATACAAAGAGCGGAAGAAGCGGGTGTGCATCGCTTGCCAACAGGAGGGACATAACAGGAAGAACCCAAAGTGCATATATCATCCCAAGTACGGTTTTGAAAATTAGCTTGATATATTTCCTACATTTTTATTAGACTTTATTATCTAATATTGTGTGGCATCTTGTGCAGGAATATCCTACAGCAGTAAGAGTAGTCATTTTTCAAGTATCATACATGGAAATTATTTTTTAGACAGTTCGTGTGAAAATATGTATTTCTGATGTACATTTATAGTCTGCTGATATTTGTTCGGCCAAATAGCTCCTATGTGACGTTTTTTCATGGAATTGGAAGGAGAGCGACGTCCTTGTAATTTCTCTCTGTTTTGTTTATCTCCTGATCATTGGTCGTTAGACAACACAATCAGTGTTTGAGTAAAAATCATGATATTTATTATCCTATAACCCACTGACATGGATGTTATGGTCTATGGATTTGGCTTGAATAAAATCAACTCGAAATATGGCAAATTATTATGAGATGCTCAGTTTTGCTTCTTCAGTTCGTTAGTGTTAAGAAAAACCCCACTGACAGTTTTGTTTTATGCTTTGTTTTGTTTCCAACCTTTTGATGCACGAGCTGTTATCACATTTTGAGCCTTTTATTTTATGCACTTGTGTACCCGTTTTGGTAGTATGCACAAGTGTGTTTTTGCACAAACTATAAACACATATATTAATAAAACATGATTAGCAACCATTACATAGTAGAAAAGCAAGTCCAACGGACACAACAGACACGACATGACACGACACGGACACAACACAGTCTTCTTCTTCCTCTGGCCCGGCCGCTCCCTGGCTCCTCCTTGGCCGCTCCTTACGCGTCATACCCCTCATCATCCTCCGCCATGATGTACGGGAGAAAGTGGGCCACGCTGTTGATGGAGAAGATGTCGTGGAAGTTGGTGAAGATATTGTACGTCGTAAACGCGATGAACTCGCATCCACGCCAGAACACTTGGCCGAGGAGGTGGTAGGCGTCATAGTGGTTGACAAAGGTGACGTAGAGGCCGATGCAGAAGTTGTTGTTGCCGTTGGCACCGTCGAAGTGTTACTCGATCTGGAACATGGGTGGAGTGCCGGGAGGGAGGTGGCGGTAGCCGGCAGCAAGGAAGAAGCGGGCCAGCTCCAGCGGTCCCCTCCACCTCGACATGGCCTAGATACGGAGGCGGTTCTCCACCACCCGGCCGTGCGGCCACTCTCTCTCCCGCACGGTGGCGGGGCGGCGGTACGTCAGACCGTTGAACTGCATCTTGGCGGGGGAGGGGGCAAGGGCGGCGAGCGCTTGCTTTGAGTGGTGGCGGTACGTGGCGGCTAGCGGTTGCCTGAGTGGTGGCGGGGCTCGGCGGCTAGCGGTTAGATGGATTGGTACGAGCGAGTGAGAGAGGGAGATGTCGAGGGGCAGATATATAGGCGCGTCGTGGTTACTTCGTTCTCCCCTCGTGTTTAAGGCGCACTGTTTCAAGGAGGCGCGGGCGCACGATATCAAGGAGGCGTGGGCGCACGGTATCGAGGAGCATTGACTCTTTTCTACGGGCGTGTGACCGAAAGTTGTGCCCTGTGTGAAATTGTTTGGCGCGTGACCGACCAAGCGACACGCCCATGTGAATTCACAGCGGAAAAAAGACGTGCAAGTAGCTACGCTACGAGGCTGCAGTGATGTGCACTAGACAGGCTATGATGTGATACGTCCAAAACGTATCTACTTTCCCGAACACTTTTGCTATTGTTTATTCTCTAAACTTGTGTGATTTGGATACAACTAACACGGACTGATGTTGTTTTCAGCAGAATTGCCTTGGTGTCTAGTTTCTGTGTAGAAAATCAACTATCAGGAAAAATCCCGGAAAATATGCCAAAAATCGTATTTCACCAGAAGACTCCCGGATCCAGAATACGAGACGAAGGAGGGTTGGGCCCAGGCCACACCACCTGGCCGCGCGGGCTAGCCCAGGCTGCGCTAGGGGTGGTCTGGCCGCCCCAGACACCCCCTCGGTCTCCCTCTTTGCCTATAAGAAGCCTTCTGACCTAAAAACTCTGGGGGGTTCGACGTTTTTCCAGAAGGAGTTCCGCTCTGCCGCCACCACCAGATTCCACGAAACAGCACCAGAGACTCCGTTCTGGCACCCTGCCGGGACGGGGAATTGGAGGAGATCATCGCCATCATCATCACCATCGCTTCTCCATCGACCATCCATGTTTCCCCCATCTATGAGTGAGTAATCCCCCGCTGTAGGCTATGGGGATGGTAGGGATTGGATGAGATCGTTCATGTAATGGCATCAGATTGTTAGGGCATGGTGCCAAGTATCTTCTATTAGTGCTTTATGACTTTGTTGCGACTTGTTTTGCTTAATGCTTGTCACTAGGGCCCGAGTGCCATGATTTCAGATCTGAACATGTTATTGATTCGTTATGGTAGTATTGTTTATGGTCTTACCTGCAAGTTCTATACACACGTTGTTGTCCGGAACCAATGGCCCCGAAGTGACAGAAATCGGGATAACCGGAGGGAATGTCTTTGATGTAAGGATCACATGTGTTCACAAAGTGCTAATGCTTTGCTCCGGTGCTCTATTAAAAGGAGCACCTTAATTGCCAGTAGTTCCCTTGTGGCCCCGCTGCAAACGGGCTGGTAGGACAAAAGATGTTGTGCAAGTTCTCATTGCGAGCACGTATGACTATATATGGAACACATGTCTAGGATTATCTAGTACTTGGATACTTTATCTTATTTATCTGCAATTGCCCTATGTTCTGATTGCTATGTGAATTGTCTTGTCCATGCAACGCCCGTCCATCCATCCCTATGCCTACCGCACTCGAATCCTACTGTTTACTGCTGTTGTCACTGCTGTCTTTACTTTACTACTACTGTTACTTTACTATTCCTACTACAAAACTGTTGCTACTGATAAACTGCTGTGAGCAAGATTGTTTCCAGGTGCAGCTGAATTGACAACTCAGTTTTTAAGGCTTATAAATATTCTTTGGCTCCCCTTGTGTCGAATCAATAAATTGGGTTTCACTTCCCTCGAAAATACTACAATACACCCCCTATACTTGTGGGTCATCAAGGATATTTTCTAGCACCGTTGCCGGGGAGCATTACTTTATTTATTAAGTTCACTTGGATTCTCTATTGTTCGCTGCCATCCATCCATCATGGGTAAGTCTCGTGATGGCAAGGTTCCTATTTTACCATCCACTACAAGAGAGGTATTGTTCTGAACACCTCTGTTGCTCTTGATTCACCATCTGTTATGAGTAAGCTCGTTACACCACCACACACACATGCTATGCATACTGCTACTACTACTAAATCTGAAACTTCTGATACATATGATGCTGCTTCTACTGTGCTTGATAAGAGTGGTTCATTAGGTCCTTTCCTAGATGCTACGATTGCTAGAACTATAGCTGGAAATACTGAAACTCCTAATGAAGACACTACTACACCTGTTAGTTCACCTGAGTCTAGTGAGAGTTATGATATTGAAGACGGTTATGTTGAGATGACTGATGAATTTATTAAAGAATGTAAAAACACCCATGATAGGAGCGCTGCTAAGAGTCTCCTTGAGAGGCGTACTATTAGACCCAAATTGTCTCCTATTGCTAAGTTTGTTGCTTCTCCCATAAACATTAAAGATAAAGATTATGATTTCTCTCTTGATCTATCTTACATAGCTATTGTTGAGAAAGAACCTTTTTGTGGGACTAAGAATGAAAGTGCGGTAGCACATATAAATGAGCTTTCTACCATGAGTGGCTTGTTTTCTGATGATATTAAGATGCTTACTTACTTTGTTGCTAAGATTTTCCCCTTTTCACTGAAAGGAGAAGCTAAAACTTGGTTTAGTAATTTACCTCCTGGATCTATTGATAGCCCTGATTGCTTGATTAGTACTTTCCTGCAGAAATATTTTCCTCCTAGTGCCAGACATGCTATTTTGCAGGAACTTTTTGATTTTAAACAGGGAGAAAAAGAGATATTGCCCGAATCTTGGGAAAGGTTTTGTGCTTCATGCACAGGCTGGAAGTCCGTTACCTAAGAATGAGCTTCTTGATATATTTTATAATGGACTAAACGAAGAATCTAGGATATACCTAGATAGTTGTGCTAATTGTGTTATCAGGAATAGGACTTCCAAGAAAGCTGAGGAATTAATGGCTAAAATAAGCAAGAACTATGAGGATTGGACTCCTCCTGAACCAGCTATACTTGAACCAACTATATCGGTACCTATTCCAACATCAAAGAAGAGGGGAGTTATTGAATTAAATGATGAAGTGATGAAGGAAGCTAAGAAATGTCTTAAGGAGAAGGGAATTAAAGCTGTAGATGTCAAGAATTTACCTCCTATAGAAGAATTATGTATGCCTATTCCCTACTCATCCACTATTGAGGTACACTCTCTCCAACACTTTGATGAAGGTGATATCCCTTACTCTAAACCTCCTGATCAATGCTTAGAAGAATTTGATATTTTTATTGTTAAACAAGATAATTTTAATAAAAGGGTGCAAAATCATCTAATGGAAAACTCTAGAGCTATTGTTGAGTTAAAAGATATTGTGGAAAGAACCTCCAATGATGTTAAAATGATTGTTAAACACTTTCAAATGGTTCAAACTCAAATAGATCAACTCATTAAAGTGCAAAAAGACTTGCTAGTTAACGCTGCTAAAGAAAAACATGCTTATGAAATTAGAACTAGAAGTGGTGCTGCTACCCAGGATCCTCTATATCCTGAGGGGCATCCCAAAAGAATTGAGCAGGATTCTCAACAAGCTGAAAATAGTGGCTCTACTAGTAAGAAAAGGAAAAAGAAACATAAAACTGTTGTAGAACCCTCTGAACCTGCTATAGATCCTAATAGTATATCTATCTCTGATGCTGAAATTGAAAGTGGTAATGAAGAAAATGAAGTTCCTAATGAAGAAAAAGTTGAAGAAGAACCTGAAAACCACACTAAGAATACTAAATACACCAAAGAGGACTTTATTGCTAAGAAACATGGTAGTGAAAGAGAACCTTGGGTCCAAAAACCTATGCCTTTCCCTGATAAGAAACACAAGTCAAAGGAAGATAAACACTATAATAAGTTTTGTGAGTGGATGAAGCCTTTATTCCTGCAAATTCCTTTGACTGATGCTATTAAATTGCCTCCTTACTCAAAGTATATGAAGGATATTGTCTCGAATAAAAGGAAGATCCCTAATGAAGAAATTTCTACTTTGCTTGATAATTATTCCTTTAATGGTAAGGTTCCAAAGAAACTTGGAGAATCTGGGATTCCAACTATCCCTTGCTCTATTAAGAATAGTTATGTTAGAACTGCTTTGTGTGATTTGGGAGATGGAGTTAGTGTTATGCCTTTCTCTCTCTATAAGAGGCTTCAACTAGAAAAATTAATACCAACTGATATATCTTTACAAATGCTGATAAATCTACCACTATTCCTGTTGGTATATGTGAGGATGTACCTGTTCAAGTGGCTCATAATTGCTTGATATTAACTGATTTTGTTGTGCTTGAAATGCCTGAAGATGATAATATGTCTATTATTCTTGGGAGACCTTTTCTTAATACTACAGGAGCTGTTATTAATTGTAATCAAGGAAAGGTGACCTTTAATGTTAATGACAAGCAACATACTGTCTATTTCCCCAAGAAGATTGAAAGGACTTATGGTTTGCATTCAATTGAACATGTTGAGGGCATTCAAGTTGGAGAAATATATTGTCCCATACCAAGAGAAAAATTTGAAACTATTATGATCGGGACCATTGCTATCAAAGTTGAGGTAACATAATCATTAGTGGAATACAAAGTTTTGTCTCATATGAAATTGTTTTGGTAACAAGACCTGATCAACCTTGTTAACAAAAGTATTTCATTGAACAAAACAATGTTTTCACCATGATTATCTCCGTTTACTTTTATTCTATCCATTTTAGTTTTTGCTTTCGTTTAGTTTTCTTTGTTGTTAGTTGCTTGCATGTTAGAGTGTCTTAGAACTTCTGTAGTTCTAACCTTGTTTTGTCATTGCATCATTTCCAGAAAATCTTTTTCTGTCAGAAAATCATTCATCTATACCTGAAAAATGCCCAAAAAAAGTATCTCGAAAAATTCCAGCAAATACATATTAAATTTTTACGTGAAAAAGGGGCAGATGAGTACCTGGAGTGACCCAGGGGGGGCCACCAGGCAGGCTCACCACCTGGTGGTGCGGCCTGCTGATGCGCTTGACTTTCGACGTAGTGCTCGTTGGGAACCCCAAGAGGAAGGTACGATGAATATAGCAGCAAGTTTTCTCTCAGTTATGAAACCAAGGTTTAATCGAATCAGTAGGAGCAAGGAAACACCCCAAAGGTGTTACTAGCTGAGCTTTGGCAGGGCGCAATACCGGTGCTAGTAGCAACGTGGAGACCTGCACAACACAACCACAGAACTTTGTCCTCAACTTGCGATGAGGTTGTCAATCTCACCGTGTTTTGCGGAAAACAAAGGATTAAACGTATCGAATGGAAAGAAGTAAAAGTTTGCAGAAAGTAAACACAAAGCAGTAAAAGATTGTAGATTGTATGTAAAGTAAAAGGACCGGGATCCATAGGTCACTAGAGGTGGCTCTCCTTAGATAGATAACATGCTGGGTGAACAAATTACAGCGGGGCAATTGACAAACACCGAGAAAGCAATACATGCATATACTAATCACCTTGACTCCTCTGAGACTTGATTGGGGATTACAACATAATACATAGACCGCCATCCAACTGCATCTATGACTAATAATCCACCTTCAGGTTATCATCCGAACCCCCTCCAGTATTAAGTTGCAAGCAACAGATTATTGCTTTATGAACTGCGTGTAAAGTAAACAATACGATTGTTCTATGAACAAAGGATTGTTGTTTTCTCCCTAGTAGCAACAGCACATCTAGTACCTTAGAGATTTCTGTCTATTCCCTAGATTACCAGAGGCATGAACCCACTATCGAGCATAAATACTAACCTTGGAGTTGCTAGCATCTACTTGGCCAAGATAGCTACTAACAATGGAAAGCATGCAAGATCTCAAATAACAAAGACATGATAGAATCAATAATCAATCTGAAATAGCATCTCAATATCCATCGGATCCCCGCAAACACAACATGTATGGATTACAAAAAGATGATCTTGATCATGAACGGAGCTCACAAGATCTAAACATGAAAGCACAAAGGAGGAGAAACCAGCCATCTAGCTACTACATGGATCCGTAGTCCAAGGATGAACTACTCACGCATCACACCGGAGGCTTGCATGGTGATGAAGAAGGCCTCTAGGGTGAATTCCCCTCTCCGGCAGGGTGCCGGGAAGAGCTTCAGATCCCTCCCGATCTAGGGATGGAGATGATGGCGGCTATAGACTCTTTCATGGATTTTTGATCAGGTACTTAGGGTTTTCGTCCTGAGGGCAATATATAGGCGGAAGGAGAGGCCGAGGGGGTGCCTGGGCTGGCCACACCACCCCCTGGCGTGGGCCAGGCCTGGCCGCGCGGCTAGGTGGTGTGGCCGCCCTCTGGCCCTTCTCTGTCTCGTATTCTGGCACTTGATCCCTTCCGGAAAAATAGGCACTTTGGCTTTTGTCCCGTCCAATTCCGAGAATATTCATTTTATGACTTTCCTGGAACCAAAAACAGCAGAAAACAGGCAGCTGGCACTGTGGCTCTTGTTAATAGGTTAGTCCAAGAAATCATATGAAAAGTACTCCAAAGTTAGAACAAAACATAAGAAAGTGGATAAAACCAAGCATGGAACATCAAAAAATATAGATACATTTGCAATGTATCAACATCCCCAAGCTTAACTCCTGCTCGTCCTCGAGTAGGTAAGTGATAAAAAGAAATAATTTTTGAGGTGACATGCACCATCAAAGACTTGATCAAAGTATTTGCAAAACATTCAAGGCTGGGATCATAGTACTTCAATCATAATATGAAAGACAAAGTTCTAGCAATAAGCAAAGAAACTATGATGCAACATGAAAAGGCACAAACAAAAGATTCATGAATAACAACGCTTTGCAAGAGGTTTGTTTGTTTCACATAAAGAAAACATAGCATAAAAGTATTCAGCTTGTCCCTCAATAGAGTAGCAAATATAAATGCATAGGACACCTTCAAAGTTCATAAGAGTGACTAGATACAATAGTTTCAAACAAGCAATAACAAGTTATGCATCAATCAACTAGTCTTGGGACAATGCACATAGAACTAAGAATGGCCATTATGCTCTGAAAGTAGGTGCATAAAGTTAGAAGGTGGAGACTCCATATAATGGTGGAAGAAAGGCCTTTTGTAAAAGGAAGTAGGGATTCAAGTCTCATAAAGAGCTTCCAAAAATTATGTTACTTAATAGCTTTCAGCTCTCATTGCCCCTATCATAAGCATCTTGAAGTGATTAAGATAAAGTGAACAAACTATGGTGTACGTGCTTGACGAAGTATAAGTCAGGAATCTCATGTCCCTTGTATACGAGGGCCGCTTCTCATGCTACTCAAGTTTAGTCACCGGTAAGTTCTTGTCATCGTAAGTACATGTGTATCATTGAGAACCGCCAACAGGGTACCCCTTGCCCGATGATACGGAAGAATGCCCATATCAAAATGACAAGGCAAGCAGACAACGAGCATCTCAGCATTATTCTTATTTACCATGGGAATATGGTGCTTTTTTCTCTCTTTCCTGTTTTCATAGTATCTCTTTTTTCTTTTCTTTTCTCTTTTTTTTCTCAATATAGGACTCTTTTTTTTATAAGAAGAATGCTTCATAGACAGCTCATTATGGTTACGCTGCAGGTTTCCACCATGTCAGCATGGATTAGACCAGCGGCCCAGGCGTTTCTCTAACACATATACATAACTCCATGGACTTACAAGCTCCCCTTTCATTTCACACCGACAACATCCATATACAAAAGAGCATGATATCAACTAGGTACAAGTACCAAGTGCAATGTTGAAAGCGTTCCCCATGAAAGCATGGTTCTGCTAATTCCCAACAAATAAGTGCAAGCATATACAACATAGAAGACACAATGGTTCAAGTTTATTAAAGGCAAGTAAAGTAAGGTGTGCCATCAAGTTCGTGAGATCTTTAATCACTAGTTTTATCATAACAAGAGGAAGGTAAACAAAAGCATGAATATACTTGGAATAGCATAAGCTAGTAGGTAGGTATAGTGGACTCTTTGGAATAACTTGGTTTAGGGAGTTGGATGCATGAGTGGAACTCATACTTGGTTGTGGAGGCTAGCAAAAGACTGGGAGCGACAAACTAAGAGAGCAATAATGGCCATAATCATGCAGAGCGACAAAACATCATTGATCAAAGCATAAAGTGATACTACAAGTTGAAAACTAAAGTATCATAAAGGCTATGGTGACTTGAGATAGTCATAACATGGTATGAGCATGTGCCAAGTCAACCCACATAAAGCATCAAAGGAGAATACCACTATACTATGCTTTAATATGCTAAAACAACGCATGATTCATCCAAGGCACA
The DNA here is from genome assembly GCA_916181665.1 of Avena sativa. NCBI lineage: Eukaryota > Viridiplantae > Streptophyta > Magnoliopsida > Poales > Poaceae > Avena > Avena sativa. Next base: position 469,677,731 of record OV702295.1, read on the forward strand.
TTAAGAAATCTCAATTGTTTATAACAAGTCATGCTACAGCAAATAATACTAAGCATAAAGCCAAAATAATATCAAGCATGGTATGACAAAGCATAGGCCACAGTCAAAAACGAGCTCTTTTTACCACATAAGTATGAACTTTCCTACTCTTTTCCAAACCAAACCAAATTATTCGCAAACCAAAGTGTGAAAGAGGGGGTCCAACCAAATTATTCAGAAAACTAAGCAAACCAAGCAAACTAAAAACCAAAACAAAAAGGAAAAAGAAGACGCTCCAAGAAAAACACAAATAAAAAAGGATAAGGTGAGGTTACTACAGAGGTAATAACTTCCAAGACTCATCTAAAACTCTTGGGTTATCTCCCAACAAGTACTTTTCTTTAACGCCTTTAAGTTAGGCATCAGAAGCAAAGAAAGAATCAAGTGTTCTCAAATGAAGAAGCATTAAGACCAAATTTTGTTTTCATAGGAGAAGCAAAAGAAATCTTTTCTCTCTTTTTAGGGAAGTGTTCTATACCTTTCTTGAGTGGGAGTTGATATTTAATGGTGCCTTCTTTCATATCAATGATGGCACCAACAGTTCTAAGAAAAGGTCTTCCCAAAGTAATAGGACAAGAAGCATTGTATTCAACATCCAAAACATAGAAATCAATGGGGACATAGGAATCGTTAACCATAATAAGAACATCATTAAGACTCCTCATGAGTTTCTTTTTAGCATTAGCATCAAGTGGGACATTCAAATAACAATCTTCAAGAGGAGGCAAATCAAGCATATCATAAATCCTTCTAGGCATAATAGAAACACTACTATCAAGATCACACAAAGATTTGAAATCAAAGTCATTCACTTTCATATTAATGATGGGTTCCCAATCATCTTCTTGTTTTATAGGAATAAAATCTTTATGTTTCATCTTTTCTTCCTTAATCTTTATGAGAGCATCGGTAATGTGTTTTGTAAAGGCCATATTCATAGCACTAGCATTAGGACTTTTAGCAAGATTTTGTAGGAACTTAATAACTTCAGAGATGTTGCAACCATCACGATCAAAATCAACTTTATCATCTAAAGTAGTAGAACTATTGCTAGCCTCAACACTAGTGGTGGTAATAGTAGAAATACTAATGTTTCTAGCAATTTCATCTTCTCTTTCCTACTTAGCATGTAATTCAGCTAATAGTCTAACATTTTCATCAATTCTTACTTGTATGGCATTAGTAGCTGCAAAGGGATTCTCATTAGTTTCAGGTTTAGCAACCATTTTATTCAAAGTAGATTGAGCTTCAGCCAAAGATGCTATATTTCTTTCAGCATTAGAGAGTTTTTCCTCAATAGTTTCATTGAAAGCAGTTTGTTTACTAATAAACTCTTTAAGCATAACTTCAAGTTCAGAGGGAGCACTCTTATTATTGTTGTAAGAATTTCCATAAGCATTACCATTGTTGGGAGGATAAGGCTTATAATTGTTGTTACCAAAATTGTTCCTATAAGCATTATTACCATAAGCATTGTTGCCAAAATTATTATTTCTTATGAAGTTCACATCAACTTGCTCTTCTTGAGCAACCAAAGAGGCTAAAGGAACATAATTTGGATCAATATGGGTTTTCCCACTAATAAGCATAGACATAATCATATCAATCTTATCACTCAAGGAGGAGGTTTCCTCAACAGAATTTACCTTCTTACCTTGTGGAGCTCTCTCAGTATGGCATTCAGAATAATTAACCATCATATTGTCCAAAAGTTATGTTGCAGCACCCAAAGTGATGGTCATAAAGGTACCTCTAGCAGCTGGATCCAATAGGTTCCTTGAAGAATAGTTCAATCCTGCATAAAAAGTTTGGATGATCATCCAAGCAGTCAGTCCATGAGTGGGGCAATTCTTTACCAAAGATTTCATTCTTTCCCAAGCTTGAGCAACATGCTCATTATCAAGTTGTTTAAACTTCATTATTTCACTTCTCATGGATATAATCTTACTAGGAGGATAGTATTTTCCAATAAAAGCATCTTTGCACTTAGTCCAAGAATCAATACTATTCCTAGTTAAGGAATTCAACCATTCTTTAGATTTTCCTCTCAAAGAGAAAGGAAACAATTTCAGCTTAATAATATCACCATCTATATCTCTATGCTTTTGCATCTCACAAAGTTCAACAAAGTTATTTAGATGGGAAGCAGCATCTTCATTACCAATACCAGAAAATTGTTCTCTCATAACAAGGTTGAGCAAAGCAGGTTTTATCTCAAAGAAAGTATTTTCAGCCACAGGTGGAGCAATGGGAGTGCTCATAAAATCATTGTTGTTGGTGCTAGTGAAGTCACACAACTTAGTGTTTTCAAGAGTAGTCATTTTTTTGGGTTTTCAAATAAGAAAGCAAACAAGTAGAACTAATTTTTTTGTGTTTTTGAAGAACAAAACAAGCAAACAAAGCAAAAAGAAATTAAGAAAAACAAAAACAACAAAGTAAAGAGATTGGTTATGAGGGACTCCCCTTGTGAAGATGTCCTTGACTCCCTGGCAACGGCGCCAGAAAATCTTGATGCGCTCGACTTTCGACGTAGAGCTTGTTGGGAACCCCAAGAGGAAGGTACGATGAATATAGCAGCAAGTTTTCCCTCAGTTATGAAACCAAGGTTTAATCAAACCAGTAGGAGCAAGGAAACACCCCAAAGGTGTTACTAGCTGAGCTTTGGCAGGGCGCACTACCGGTGCTAGTAGCAACGTGGAGACCTGCACAACACAACCACAGAACTTTGTCCCCAACTTGCGATGAGGTTTTCAATCTCACCGTGTTTTGCGGAAAACAAAGGATTAAACGTATCGAATGGAAAGAAGTAAAAGTTTGCATAAAGTAAACACAAAGCAGTAAAAGATTGTAGATTGTGTGTAAAGTAAAAGGACCGGGATCCATAGTTCACTAGAGGTGGCTCTCCTTAGATAGATAACATGCTGGGTGAACAAATTACAGCGGGGCAATTGACAAACACCGAGAAAGCAATACATGCATATACTAATCATCTTGACTCCTCTGAGACTTGATTGGGCATTACAACATAATACATAGACCGCCATCCAACTGCATCTATGTCTAATAATCCACCTTCAGTTTATCATCCAAACCCCCTCCAGTATTAAGTTGCAAGCAATAGATTATTGCTTTACGAACTGCGTGTAAAGTAAACAATACGATTGTTCTATGAACAAAGGATTGTTGTTTTCTCCCTTGTAGCAACAGCACATCTAGTACCTTAGAGATTTCTATCACTTCCCCAGATTACCAGAGGCGTGAACCCACTATCGAGCATAAATACTAACTCTTGGAGTTGCTAGCATCTACTTGGCCAAGATAGCTACTAACAATGGAAAGCATGCAAGATCTCAAATAACAAAGACATGATAGAATCAATAATCAATCTGAAATAGCATCTCAATATCCATCGGATCCCCGCAAACACAACATGTATGGATTACAAAAAGATGATATTGATCATGAACGAAGCTCACAAGATCTAAACATGAAAGCACAAAGGAGGAGAAACCAGCCATCTAGCTACTACATGGATCTGTAGTCCAAGGATGAACTACTCACGCATCACACCGGAGGCTTGCATGGTGATGAAGAAGGCCTCCAGGGTGAATTCCCCTCTCCGGCAGGGTGCCGGGAAGAGCTTCAGATCCCTCCCGATCTAGGGATGGAGATGACACTCTTTCGTGGATTTTTGATCGGGTACTTAGGGTTTTCGTCCCGAGGGCAATATATAGGCGGAAGGAGAGGCCGAGGGGGTGCCTGGGCTGGCCACACCACCCCCTGGCGCGGGCCAGGCCTGGCCGCGCGGCCAGGTGGTGTGGCCGCCCTCTGGCCCTTCTCCATCTCGTATTCTGTCACTTGATCCCTTCCGGAAAAATAGGCACTTTGGCTTTTGTCCCGTCCAATTCCGAGAATATTCATTTTCTGACTTTCCTGGAACCAAAAACAGCAGAAAACAGGCAGCTGGCACTGTGGCTCTTGTTAATAGGTTAGTCCAAGAAATCATATGAAAAGTAATCCAAAGTTGGAACAAAACACAAGAAAGTGGATAAAACCAAGCATGGAACATCAAATATTATAGATACATTTGCAATGTATCACCTGCCTAGGGTGGCTCCATGCCATGGTGTGGGCCACCCCTGGCCCTCTACTCACTCTCTCACTTGCCACTTTCTTCTCTCTCCCGAGTGAACTCCAGTTCATTGCTCAAAATCGCGTTCTTGCTGTGCTTGCCCTCGATTTTTTTCGATCTCGTTGCTCAGCCCATCTTTGCTGCTGAAATTTGGAGCATTTGTTCTCCGGTATGTGACTCCTCCATTTGTCCAAGTAGATTTGTGTTTAGTGGATTATATCTTGAGTATTTTCCTACTGTAGGTGACAGGTTATGAGAGCTTGTAAGCTTGTTTGATGCTTAGAGATATAGTTTTGATGCATGTTTAGGCCTCTTACAAGTCCCTATGAGTAGTGCCCTTTATTATATTCACTTTGCAATCACTTGTTTAATAGGTGTTTAAATTTCAGAATAGAAGATGAATGAGCATCAACTAAACCAACATGAACTATGGGTTCCTGAGGTTATGAAGGTTCACCGGGAGGAGGAAGTTTTTCCTTCCATTTACCCATGCTCTGAATTCATGAGAGCTGCAATAATTCTCCGGGATTTCCACACTTTGGTTTCTAATGCAGGGTTGGAGCACTTTTTGGAAGATGAACCTTGTCAATTTGTGAAGCTAACCATGTCTATGGTGCAGGACATTCAATTCAGTTACTCTTTGCCTAACCCCAAGCTCCACTACAAAATTTACAATATTGCTGTCGACCTTTCTCTTGATAACTTTTGTTCAGCTATTAAGGTACCTCAATGGGGATCATGTAGAAGGATTAAAGAGTGACCTGCACTACTCATGGATTTATACGCAAAAATTTTCCAAGGGAGCAGCTTCTCGAAGGAGAGTGGGAAAATCCGTAACATTCATCTCCCCTCCATTCGCTACTTTGCCTACTTTATTGCCAAGTATGTTCTTGCTAGGAAAACTGCCAATAAGTTATCTTCATATGATCTAGCATTTATCTCTGCTGCTCTTAAACGAGATAGGTCTTACAACTTGGGTGCTTTGATAGCTTTTCGTCTTGCCGCTAACCGCGAGAAAGGTGGAATTTGTGGGGGCCTCATTGCTTCTCGTTTACTAGCATTGCATGGTTTAGTGCCTCATCATCTAGACCTACAGTTTCCCATAGAAAGGCTTGATCTTAATTCCATGATACAACATAAATTTGTTTCCTCGTGGGCTAGTTTGAGTGAGTTGTCTTATGAAATAACCTTCAAAGCTGGTTGGAGAAGGAGCAAGTCCGAGCGTGTTGTTCTTTTGCCTACACCTCTTTTGTTTAACCTTGATAACAGGGTAGGATGGTCCCTCACGGAGGAGGAGCTTGACACGTACTTGGGAGAGCTCTCCCAACAGGAGCAGGATACTAGAAGGGAGGTCGCAGATGATTCGGTCTAGCCCTCGAATGAGGGGGAGTGTTCATATCAGCAGCCTACTTATGATTGGGGAGCTTCTTCTTCTTCCCACGGGCCTAACTACGACCATTCTTACAGCGATCCTCCTGCTTGGAACCCTTACCCGTATCTGTATTGACACCCACTTAGGCCAAAAGCCTAAGGTTGGGGGAGGTACACCGACATCGCACTCATCTCCTTATCATGTTGTGTCGGTACTTTGTGTTTTTGTTCTTTCTTTGCTTTCGCTTTCTAAAACACAAAAAGACCAAAAAAAAAATCTGTTGTTTCTCTTTGTTTGCTTCTTCTTGTTTTTGCCTTGGTTTGTTTTTCCCTTTTTGCTTTGTTTGAACTATTCGAAAAACCCAAAAAGATTTTGCTTTGCTTGTTTTTCCTTTTTGGTTCTTGCTTTAAAAAATAGAAAACACCAAAAATATTTGTTGTTCTTCTTTGGCTTTGTGAGTTTATTGCAGGGTTCAGCAGTCCTCAGTGGATATTGGTTTCATATTATTATTCAAGCCACACAAGTGAAGAGCAATAATGAGGATTAATTACAACTTGAGGTGTGGTAAGAGGCTGGTAACGAACTCTATTTGTTTTTATTTTGTACATATACTCATCATTGTGGGCATGCTTAGTCCGTTCATATACGGTGTATGTTATTTATGGATGCTTAGTAGTCCTTGCTTTCATATGATTAGTTCTAGCTTGCTAATAGTTTGTAGCATGTCATATGAATGTTTGCTTGCATTACTCTATTCATAACTTGGTATGACACTGTGGTATCCTCCTCTGAATGTTTCATTTGAATTGACTTGGCACATGCTCACGCATGCATATGGCTGAAATAATCAATTAAGCCTCGATGAATTATTTTGCCTTGAGGGTCTTGAATCACTTTCATCCCATGATTAGTCATGTTTTGTTGCAAGCATGATTATGACAGCTATTGCTCTCTCGTTTGTCGCTCCCTCACTATTGCTAGCCTTCACTTTCACTGAGTATGTTTTACTCATGTTTCCAACTCCCTAAAACCAAATATTGCCAAAGTGTCCACCATACCTACCTATTAGCATCATTTGCTACTTCTGTGCATATTCAATATGCCTTGTTTTCTTCCGAATAAAATGTTTGCTTGTTATGAGAAAGTTAGTTAGTAAAGCTCTCACGAACTTGATGGCACACTTTATTTCCTGCACTTAATAAACCTGAACCATTGTGACTGTCCATGAAAGTTATATGCTTGCAAATTATAGGTTGCGGATTAGCAGAACCGTGTTGTCACGGGGAACGCTTTCAACACTTGTAAATATATCCCCAGTTGATACCATGCTCTTTTGTTTGCGGATGTCATCGGTGTGGAATAAAAGGGGAGCTTGTAAGTCCATGGAGTTATGTATGTGTGTTAGAGAAATGCCTGGGCCGCCGGCCTAATCCATGCCGTCATGGTGGAAACCTGCAGCGTAACCATAATGATATCTATGAAGCATTCTTCTTATAAAAAAGAGAGATAGCTATTGAGAAAAAGAAAAAAAAGAGGTATATGAAAAGAGGAAAGAGAGAAAAAGGCACCATTTTCCCATGGTAAATAAGAAGATTGCTGAGATACTCATTGTCTGCTTGCCTTGTCATTTTGATATGGGGATTCTTCCATATCATCGGGCAAGGGGTACCCCGTTGGCGGTTCTCTATGATACGCACGTATTTACGATGACAAGAACTTACCGGTAACTGAAGTTGAGTAGCATGAGGAGCGGCTCTCGTACTCAAGGGACATGGGATTTCCGGTTTATAGTCTGTCAAGCATATAACTCAGATTGGACCTCACTTTCACCTTAACCACATTAAAGATGCTTATGATAGGGGCAATGAGAGCTCAAAGCTAATGAGTACCTTACTTTCAGCATTTGGAAGCCTTTCAAACTATTCAAAACCTTTTCATTTCTTTGTTGAGTATCCACATATTCTTTGAGCACTTTCTTGAGAGCATAGTTGTCATTCTTTGTGCCTGTCTCATTACTTGATTATTTGTGTTATGACTTTGATGCTTGTATCTTTGACATCTTTACTTCTAGTCTTCACCTGAACTTCAGAGGTGCCTTGGCATTCACAATAAAAAGGCAAGCGAGATACCACTCTATCATACCTTGTTATGAGCATTGTAATGTTTCTTATATTTATACTTCATGCTATTTATTATTTTCAAGTTGGAATATCTTCATAGCTTGCAATGCCTATTAAGTAAACTTAGTTGCATACTCTTTATTATGAATTGTCTAAGTAGTTGATCACATGATGAGAATATATACATCATATGAAGCAAATGTGTTTGTTAAAGTTCTTTTATCGCACTCAGTTTTCAACTGAATTACTTGAGGACAAGAAATAAGCTAAGCTTGGGGGAGTTGATACGTCCAAAACGTATCTACTTTCCCAAATACTTTTGCAATTGTTTCTCCTCTAAACTTGTGTGATTTGGATGCAACTAACACAGACTGACGCTGTTTTCAGCAGAATTGCCTTGGTGTCTAGTTTCTATGCAGAAAATCAACTATCAGGAAAAATCCTGGAAAATATGCCAAAAATCCTATTTCACCAGAAGACTCCCGGAGCCAGAATACGAGACGAAGGAGGGCTAGGCCCAGGCCACACCACCTGGCCGCGCGGGCTAGCCCAGGCCGCGCCAGGGGGTGGTCTGGCCGCCCTAGACACCTCCTCGGTCTCCCTCATCACCTATAAGAAGCCTTCTGACCTAAAAACTCTAGGGGGTTCGACGTCTTTCCAGAAGGAGTTCCGCTCCGCCGCCACCACTAGATTCCACAAAACAGCACCAGAAACTCCGTTCTGGCACCCTGCCGAGACGGGGAATTGGAGGAGATCATCATCACCATTGCTTCTCCATCGACCATCCATGTTTCCCCCACCTATGAGTGAGTAATCCCTCGATGTAGGCTATGGGGATGGTAGGGATTGGATGAGATCGTTCATGTAATGGCATCAGATTGTTAGGGCATGGTGCCTAGTATCTTCTATTAGTGCTTTATGACTTTGTTGTGACTTGTTTTGCTTAATGCTTGTCACTAGGGCCTGCGTGCCATGATTTTAGATCTGAACATGTTATTGATTCATTATGATAGTATTGTTTATGGTCTTACCTGCAAGTTGTATACACACGTTGTTGTCCGGAACCAATGGCCCCAAAGTGATAGAAATCGGGATAACCAGAGGGAATGGCTTTGATGTGAGGATCACATGTGTTCACGGAGTGTCAATGCTTTGCTCCGGTGCTCTATTAAAAGGAGCACCTTAATTTCCAGTAGTTTCCTTGAGGCCCCGCTGCAAACGGGCTAGCAGGACAAAAGATGTTGTGCAAGTTCTGATTGCGAGCACGTATGACTATATATGGAACACATGCCTAGGATTATCTAGTACTTGGATGCTTTATCTTATTTATCTGCAATTGCCCTATGTTCTGATTGCTATGTGAATTGTCTTGTCCATGCAACGCCCGTCCATCCATCCCTATGCCTACCGCACTCGAATCCTACTGTTTACTGCTGTTGTCATTGCTGTCTTTACTTTACTACTGCTGTTACTTTACTATTCCTACCACAAAACTGTTGCTACTAATAAACTGTTGTGAGCAAGATTGTTTCCAGGTGCAGCTGAATTGACAACTCAGTTGTTAAGGCTTATAAATATTCTTTGACTCCCCTTGTGTCGAATCAATAAATTGGGTTTCACTTCCCTCGAAAATACTGCGATACACCCCCTATACTTGTGGGTCATCACGATGCTGCATGGCGCATGCATGGAGAAGGCCCACCTCATTAATACACATTCTAATGGAGCGGTCGTTGGACCGTTGGGCCGTGGGATTCCTGATTAGGCCCTGTCCCCACCATGGATGCATGCATGCATGGGCGTGCAGCTGAGTGGACACATCGATCGACGTAGCATGCATCGCTCGTTTCATACTTTACGACACAGCGACTGCACTCGTTTCAGACTCGTTGAATCAGTGCATCAATTAGCGACGCAGCGATTCAGAGAGCATGGAAACCGAGATGACACGCGTGATGGATACGGCCACGCCTCGTTTCGTACCAATACACGCGCAGAGCATCCGACGCGTCGTGCAGTTACTCACCGATCTTGTTCAAGCGGCGCCCGAGGCTCTTTAAAATTCCATATCTCCACAGCATCCTCTCCCACACTCCACCTGACGAGGGTTTAACTCATCAGTGCCCATTGTTATGGACTTGGGTTTTGGAGAAGGAGGGAGTGCTGGAGACATCTATCGGCTAGCAAACAAGCACACAGGGGACTCGAAGATTTACCCAGGTTCAGACCTCATAGAGGTCCCTACTCCTGCTTGTCTACTCGTAGAATTATCAAGGGAATCAAGGATTACAATGGTGCGCAGATGCAATCTGGCGAGGATGGTGGAAACTAGGGTTGTGTGTGTCCTTCTCGCCGCCCCCTCCTAGCCTTTATATAGATAGGCTAGGTCTCGGTAGCAGGTCGAGTCGGTTACAGGTTAGGGTTTTCCCCTCTGAACTTTCTATCCGTAGCTTCTTCTTGTTCTTCAAGCAATCGAGAGTCCGTAGGTTACTCGAGTTCTTCATTTGGGCCTTGGCGACACCGTGGGCCTCCACGTATTCAGGCCGTATATACCAAGCTTGAGTACCTGTAGGGTATACCCATGTCAGTAGCCCCTGAGTGTCCAGTGGAATCGCAGATTCGACTGGGGACTTTATGAAGCCTTTCGAGTGCATGAATCAGTATATTTTCGACTGCTTTGTTTGTATCATAGGGATTGTTAATGTGCGTGCCTGATTTAACCGATGTATCGGTATCAGTTAACTACCTTAGGGTAAAGCAACACAATCTACTCGAACTCGAGTCCCCGGACTCGAATCCGGAAAAATGCTGGTGTAATTCGACTCAAGCCGCGGAGGTCTTACAGGAGTCGAATTCTAGTTATATGGGTGTGAGCACTCGACGCGTCCATCAAGGCATTTTATCGTACCTGTAGGCATGGATACATTTCTGGTAGTGCGCAGCTAATGCGTTGCCAGGCCTTATTCAGGTCTTACCTTCGCGCTGTAAGCGCGGCATCCGAATTTTATCATCGCGGAGACGATTCGGGTGACCCAGGAGACGCGGTCTCTTTGTAGGGAAAAATTATGAGGCGGTGTCGCCATAAGCTTCGAGTGTGGATGTTATCAACACACAGTATTTTGTACAAATAATCATAGGGTGCGCGACCAGTGCTCCCTATGGGAGTAGTCCCCGAGTGCCTGGTTGAGTCGAAGACTCAGGCAGGGACTAAAGAGATTTTTCCGAATGATGTTGTCTTTTGTTTGCTTGTGTTCAGTCAAATTTGTTTTCGGCGCTCCCTATGGGAGTAACCCATGTCCATAGTCAAACCGTATTTCGAGTGGTTGGGCTTGCCTTGATTGTCCATGTTCCTGTAAAAAGAAGAGAAAAATCATAGGGTGCGCGACCAGCGCTCCCTATGGGAGTAGCCCCCGAGTGCTTGGTGGAGTCGAAGACTCGAGCAAGGACTAAAGTAGTCGAAGTCTTCTGCTGCGTAGCTTTGATGACGTCAGTGCTGATGATTTCATGACCTCAGTTGCCCGTGTGAGCGAGTTTGATGGGACGTGACGAGCAGTGGGTCCCACTCCGTGACTTTGATTTGACCGGGCATGCGTAATCTTTATTTTAACTGCACCTCCTTGATTTCCGCGTGTAATGGGAGCAGTGGGGGGACGGTTCGCATTTCCACTCCTCCACGTGTCTAGCGTGATGATCGCCACGCGTCCAGTAGGGTTTTTCTGAGCCGTTGGATTTCATCTTCTAGGGGTTAAGTAGTGACGCTGCGACGGTAATTTCTCATCTGCTTTCATTCATCCTTTGCCTCCATCGCCATTGCTGCTGCTCCTCTGCTTTCTCTACGCTCTTTTCTTCCGTGGCGCTGGACCAGCTCCGCACGTTTCCCAGCTACTTCCTTCGGTCGCATCGCTGTTGCGCAATGGGGAAGAAGAAAGGAGGTGATGTGGCCGATTCCGCGGCTACCGCTGCTGCGGCAAAGAAGAAGAGCTGCTCCGCCGCTGCGGGCACCAGCCCCGCCGCCGGCGGGAAGAAGAAGGGCATGGGCACCCGCGTCACAAATGGCGCGTGGCGTCCCTCCATCATCAAGTCCTCTGATCTTCGTCTTCTTCGCCAAGATGGAGTGTTGTCCGCCGTAGTCGCCGACGCACGCGTCCCCGGCGGCGAGGTAATCCCCTCTCCACCTGTCGGTTTTCGAGTGATGTTCCTAGCGTTCATCATTCGCGGCCTCTCTTTTCCCCTGCATCCTTTCTTCAGGGGCCTTCTTTGTTTCTACGGGCTCTAGCTCCATCAGCTGTCCCCCAACTCCATTCTCCACGTAGCTTGCTACATCACTCTCTGCGAATGCTGGCTCGGAATCGAGCCGCATTTCGGCCTCTTCAAACATCTCTTCAAATTGAAACGCCAATCGGCATCTGGCTCCATAGTCTACAATGTAGGCGGCTGCGGAATCCATGTCGATCCATCTGCCACATATTTCGACATCAGGCTAATGATGTCCGTCCAAGGGTGGAGGGACAAGTGGTTCTACGTCCGCGACGAGAAAGCTAACGGAGAACACTTTGGACTTTCCCCCTTCGACCATGCGACGCCGTGCCAGAGGAAGTGCTCCTGGAAGAATGTGGTTATGCCTGGCGAATCCGCGGAGACAGAAGTGATGTACAAGCGCGTCTGTGACCTGGAGAGTCGCATAGGCAAAGAGGAGGGAGGATGCGCCCTCATTCGCACGTGGCTGCACCGTCGCGTCCAGCCCCTGCAGGCCAGAGTTCACCCCATGTTTCAATGGACTTGCGCTGACGATGTCACTCGCGTGTCTGCCGATGGCATGTCTGCGAGTGAGGTGGACAAAAGGGTTCGACTGGTCACCAAGTACATCGTCAAGGATGTGCTCCCCAGTGAGCCAGTTGTTCCTCCGTTTGATGCTGCTAACCCTCCTCCTGAGGTATAGTTGTCCTACACAGTACCTTAGTGTGTCGATTGCTTCTCTGCTGTTTCTTATCTTTGCGCTAATTTTGTTGTCTGTATGCAGGATTGGGCGGTATCACCCTGTATGCCCCTCTTCCTGAGGGGGTTATTCCTCGCGAAGCCTTGGAAGAGGACGAGTTGAAGTCGACCGTCCCATCTGATGTGGATGAGGAAGCCCCCAAGTCCGGTTGTCCGGATACTCGCAAGCGTTCACGCAGCAAGGATTATGATGCGTCCTCTCCTTCGACTCCAGAAGGTGCAGGTGTTGGCGTGGAGTCGCCGATCCCAGCCATTCCTGTGAGTGCCATGGCGCCTTCTTCTCGCAAGAAGATGCGACTGCCAAAGGAGTCCTCTTCAGAGTCGAGGGAGCCAACCTTTGACTTTGATAATTTTGACTAGTGAGGATTCGAATCTTCCTTTTTGGTTCTTCTTTGTAGTTATCTTTTCTTGATGTTGATTTTATCTTGCAGTCAACAGGCGTCGTCATCTTCTGGCGACGTCCAATTTTTGAAAGAATCTGGAGTCGCGACCTCCAGCGGCAAGAAAGAGGTTGAGCATGCTCCCTCTCCTCCATTAGTGGCCCACTCCGGGCACAATTCATCAAGCTCTCCACACGATGGAGAGCATCGGATGGTTGCCCGGATGACTGCACACCAGTCGACTTCGGAGTCACTGGAGGATCATGTGAGTGTAGCCTTTCTTCTTCTCGTGTTGTAGTCGATTTTGCCTATGGCATCTGCTGACGTTGTTGTTTTCTTGTTTGCGATAGCTCCTTGTGAAAGAAGCCGCTCATCTGGCGGACCAGGTGCTTGCGATGGGTCGCCAACATGCGATGCTGGATACGCGATATCGCTTGGTGGAAAGCAAGTGCCTTTTTCTTCTTATCTTTCTACATCGTTGTCGTGTAGTTCGACTGATAGTCCATCCCTTTTGCGCTGTTTTTGCAGCTGAACACAATGCCCTTCTCCGCGATGCCGCCGCCATGGAAAAGACGCTCGCCGCGGCTGTGAGGAGTCGCGATGAGGCAATCGCGGCGCGTGACGAGGCGCAGAGGCGTGAAGAGGGTCTACGTGCCTCCATCACGTCCAGGGAGAAGTTGTTCGAAGAATAGCTTTTCTCGATTCCCAAGGCCCTCTCAGGTACCTTGTTTTGATATCATTATCGTTCTCTTGTTCGATTTTTGTCGTTGGCGCTGATGTTTATGACCATGTGTGGGTTTATGTACAGATGTTGGCGGTTTGAGCTTCGACCCTCAGGCCTTCCACCGCGACGATGCTTTGGCGGGTGCGCTTTCAGCAGTCGAGGACCGCAGCACCGCTGTTCAGGATATGCTTTCCAAGGCCAAGGGCATGCTCAGTCACCTCCGGGAGGAGTTGATGCCCAAGGCTGAGCTAATCGGGAACATGGACGAGCTGGTGGAGTCTCTCGCTGGGGGTGTTCCTTCAAGCTTCAAGAACTCACTTCGTGCGGCTGGCGCGTCCATGTCACTTGCCATGGTGCAGGCCCATAGAGTCGAGGTTGATCCTGCAGCGGTCTCGAAGGCGATGCCCGTTAGCCTGGACGGCCAGCAAGTAGTCTTTGCTCCCTTCGCGACTGCCTGTGGCAAATATGGGCTGCATCTGATTAACACGGTTGCGAAGTACTCTGAGGAGCTGCAGCGAGCCAAGAAGGCGGCAAAGGCTGCGGCATCAGGGGCTGGCGGAAAGTCAGTGGCATCTGACACTGCCACAGACTCGATGAAGCCCCCGAAGCCGTCGAAGTCGAAGAAGCCCATCGCTCCTCAGTAGCTTTGTAATAGTTAATTAGTTTATGCCTTTGGTCAAGAACATGCCTTTTGGCGGGTGTATCTGCTGATACTTTTGCCAATCTTGAATGCACTCGAATCTTTTGTCTGTGTGTCGATTTGATCTTGTTATTCGCTTCTTGCTTGTCTTGTGGTAGGGTACATCAAGTGATCCTTTGCGGGAACCTCAGGACTCGCCACCCCTTGATGATACTTTGGCGCCACCGCACTCTAGGGTGGATGAGTCGTCCCTGCTTTAGCAACTACGCGATCACGTGAAGCAGTTGGAGCGTGAATTGCCCGTTCTCCACGGTAACGCGGATGTATGGAAGTCAAAGGCGGAGAAAACCGCCGCCCGAGAGCAGTATCTGCTGGGAGAGATGATGCAGCTTGGCTACCAATTTAAGTGTTAGTTTGCTTAGTCTTATCTTTTCCGTGTAGTCACTCGCATTGATGTGTTGTCCTTATGCCTCCGTCATTGCTTTGTATAGTTGTCAGCGCATGCCATCCGCAGGATGAGAAGGATAGGATTGCCATTCGCATGCATGATCTGACCCAAGAGCAACTTCAGGAGAGTGGATACTTCTGGGTGGATCATGATCGTGCGATTGCGCTGGCAACCCTGCAGGATCGTGTGTCGCGAGTGCTGCATTTTCTGAAGAAGTCGCAGGCATGCTTGAAGAACATTTATCGGACGATGTTTCCGCTGGATGTTGCTCCCTCAAGCCTGCTGGCCCTTCTTGTCAAGTTCCAAGACTTGGCTGCGGTTCGCGAGTGTGTAAGGCAACAGTTGGTGGCTGGTGCCAAGGCCGCTCTATCACTGGTGCGTCTGCATAGGCCTGACGTGGATGTTGCGGCTGGGCCACCTGCGCCACCAGCAGGTTCTGCTTGGAATATGGTGCCGCACTACTAGGCAGTGGATCGCCCAGCAGAGGAGATCGTCGATTTCTTCGAGGAGCAGACCAACGTTCTTTTGTTGCAGTAGTAGCTTAATTTGTGTCCTGCACATAAGTGTACAAATGTTGTAAAGTTTGTATATATGTTGTGTATAGTTGATTGTCGATTATGTATAAAGAGCTTGTTAGAATGTAAGTGCGTTGCACTATGCGATTCCTTTTCGTTAGCCTGGCCATGCTCTTATCTCAGTCCCTTGTCAACCTGTCAGGTGTGTTGCAGCTGGGTTGATGTTGTGTCAAGGGTTTCGATTGATGTGCCAGCTACTCAGGATATCGCATTTTGGTTCGTAGAACAGATGTATATAGGGTGGTGCAGCCCCCGAGTAGATAAATTGTGGAAAAATAAAGGAGAACACAGAGTTTTGAGGCACTTAGCTTTATTTATTCGAAGGACAGTACAAAGTACAATGTGTGGCTAAGTATCCTTGGCTGAGTGCCTTATTTGTAATGTAAAAGAAAAACGACTAAGGGTAGAAGCGTCGCAGTTGTGTGACGTTCCAGGGGTTGGAGTATGCGACTCCTGTCTCTAAATCTTGAAGGCGATAGGCGCCACCTGGGATTACTTCTGTAATCACGTATGGTCCTTCCCAGGGGGACTCGAGCTTGAGATGTACCTGCTGCTTCAGTCGCAGGACCAGGTCGCCTTCGACGAAGGATCTGGGGCGTAGCCTCCTACTGTGGTAGTTGCGCAGGTTCTGCTGGTAGATCGTTGATCTTTCTGTGGCGATATCCCTTGCCTCATCAAGGAGGTCGACGGAGTCTTCGAGTGCGAGGGATGACTCTTGTTCGCTGTAAGCGACCACACGCGGCGCCTTGTACCATACCTCGGCGGGTAGCACTGCCTCGGCCCCGTGCACCATAAAGAACGGGGTGTAGCCTATAGCACTATTTGGAGTTGTGTGTAGGCTCCAGAGTACTGATTGCAGTTCGTCTGGCTAGCTACCCGTGGCTTGTTCGACTGGACGGAGGAGTCGCTTCTTGATGCCGCCGCATACGAGCCCATTCGCCTTTTCCACCTGACCGTTGGTCTGTGGATGTGCTACCGAGGCGTAGCTGATGTTGATCCCCAGATTCTCGCAGAATTCTTGGAACTCCTTGGATGTGAAGTTCGTCCCATTGTCGGTGATGATGTTGTGCGGTACTCCGAAGTGGTAGACGATGGACTCAAAGAACTTGACTGCGTTGTGCCCTGATTGGTTGGTCACTGGCATGGCCTCAATCCACTTGGTGAATTTGTCGACTTCGACCAAGAGGTAGACGTAGCCTCCTCGTGAGGACCTTGGAAGTTTGCCAACCATGTCGAGTCCCCATTGCACGAAGGGCCAGGCCAATGGAATTGGTCGTAGCTCTATGCCAGGTGCGTGCGGCTTGTCCGCGAATCTTTGGCAAGCGTTGCATTTTTGGACGATGTCCCTGGCATCGCGCATGACCGTAGGCCAGTAGAATCCAGCTCGTAGAGCTTTGGCAATGAGGGCGCGACTGCCGGCGTGGTGCCCGCAGGTCCCCTCATGGATGTCGAGGAGAACAGCTCTTCCGTCGGCCGTGGAGACGCATCGTTGGAGTACTCCTGTGATGTTGCGTTTATACAGTTCGCCGTTGATAACAGTGAATGCCTTGGATCGCTGCGCGATGTGCCGTGCATCAGTCGGATCGTCCGGTAGCCTCTTGCTGAGGAGGTACGTGATGTATGGTTGCGTCCAGGATTGTTCAATCATCATGACGCTCATTGGTCCCTCGAGTCCTGTGTCCAGCTCCAAGTCATCGAGTGCCATTGGCTCATTGGGCGGCGTAGCCCCCAAGTCCGATGTTGCGCTTGTTTTCTTCTCTGCGGCCTTTGGCTTGATGGAGCGTTCGCAGATGCGCTCGAGAAATACCCCAGGTGGTATGGGGGCGCAGGTAGAGCCTATGTTGGCGAGTGCGTCCGCCTCTTCATTACTTTCGCAACCTACGTGTCACGGTTCGCAACCGTCGAAGTCTCCCTCGAGTGTGTCGTAGAGGTTGCGGTACGCGATCATGTTGTTGTTCAGTGCGTCGCACTCATGCATTGTTTGGTTGACGACCAACTTGGAGTCGCCGTATATAATGAGCCTCTTGGCGCCACAGGCTTTTGCCATCCTCATCCCATACAGCAGGGCCTCGCATTCAGCTTCATTGTTGGAGGCGGTGAACTGCATTCGCAGGATGTACTTCAGCTTTTCCCCTTGGGGTGATGTCAGTATGACACCTGCACCTGCTCCGTCCTTCCGCTTGGATCCATCGAAGTGCATTGTCCATAGGTAGGACATATCTGGTTTGTCAGGGAGTTGGTTCTCCATCCAGTGCACGAGGAAGTCAGGAAGAACTTGCGACTTGATTGCGTCGCGCTTTTCGTATGTAATGTCTCGTGGAGACAATTCTATTCCCCAAAGTGCGACTCGTCCCGTGGCGTCGGGGTTATTGAGGATATGTCCCAACGGGGCGTCGTTGACCACCATGATTGAGTGCTCCTAGAAGTAATGCCGCAGTCGTCGGGCGGTCATGAAGACGTCGTACGCCAGCTTCTGGTAGTACGGGTACCGCTGTTTTGTTGGCATGAGGACCTCGCTGAGGTAGTAGACTGGGCGCTGTACCCCGTGGACCTTGTTTTCCTTGGCTCGTTTGACCACAAGTACTGTGCTGACCACTTGGTTGGTGGCGGAGATATACAGCAACAGCGGTTCCGTTTCTCGTGGGGTCACCAGTACTGGTGAAGTGGATAGCAGGCGCTTGAGGTCTTCGAATGCTTCTTGCGCTTCATTGGTCCACTCGAACTTTTCAGCTTTGCGGAGGAGTTGGTAGAAGGGCAGTGCCTTTTCTCCCATCCGACTGATGAATCGACTGAGGGCCACGATTCGCCCAGCCAGCTGCTGCACGCCCCTTATGTTTTTCGGCTTCTCCATGGCCAGTATGGCTTTTATTTTCTTCGGGTTTGCCTCGATTCCCCTCGCGGAGATGAGGTACCCGAGTAGTTGCCCAAATGGTACGCCAAAGGCGCATTTGTCCGGATTGAGCTTGATCTGGTAGCGGCCGAGGTTGGCGAAGGTTTCACGCAAATCGTCGATTAGTGAGGCTTCCTCCTTGGTCTTGCTTACTATGTCATCGACATAGACTTGAATGTTCCGACCAAGTTGCTCTTTGAGGCAAGCCTGCATGCACCGCTGGTAGGTGGCTCCTGCGTTTTTTAGCCCGAAAGGCATTGTGTTGTAGCAGAACACACCAAAGGGCGTTGTAAACGCTGTTTTTTCTTGATCCTCCTCCTTCATTCGAATTTCATTATAGCCTGAGTAGGCGTCGAGGAAGCAGAGACGCTCGCATCCCGCGGTAGAGTCGATGATCTGGTCGATTCGCGGTAGCGGAAAGTGATCCTTTGGACAGTGCTTATTTAAAGAGGTGAAGTCCACACATCCATAGGATATCCGTGTCCTTTTTTGGTACTAGCACTGTGTTGGCGAGCCAAGTGCTTTGCTTGATCTCGCGTATGAATTTGGCATCGAGGAGTCTATTGATTTCCATTCCGACTGCCTTTGCTCTTGGCTCAGATAATTGTCGGATTGTTTGCTTGACTGGCCTTGCGTCTGGGTTGACGTTTAGTGCGTGCTCGGCGAATTCCCTGGGAACTCCTGGCATGTCCGCTGGACACCAGGCAAAAATTTCCCAGTGCTCACGGAGGAATTCGACGAGCGCGAGTTCCTATGCGAGACTCAAGTTGTTGGCGATGAGGGCCGTCTTGGCGGGATCCGATGGGTGAACCTACACTTTCTTTGTGTGCACCGAGGAGTCGAAGGATAGATCGGGCGAACTTGGCCGGCTAAGGGGAGGCAGACTGTTGTCTGTCGACTCCTTTAGTCTCGCGAGTTCTTCCTCCATGCCGAAAGACTAGGAAATTCTGTTGAATTCCCTGTCGCAGCTATCGGATCTCTCGAAACTCCCGTTGATCGTGATGACGCCATTGGGACCTGGCATTTGCATCTGCAGGTAGGCGTAGTGTGGTACTACCATGAACCTAGCAAACGCAACACGTCCGAGGATGCAGTGGTATTGTGAGGGCCAGTCGACGACCTCAAAGTCGATGCGTTCGCGTTGGAAGTTTTTTGGCGTGCCGAAGATGACGTCGAGGTTGATTTTGCCCAGGGGATATACACCTTTTCCTAGGACGATGCCATGGAATGTTGTGTCCGAGGCCTCTAGGCAAGTTAGGGGGATCCTCATTGCTCGCAAGGTACTTGCGAATATGAGGTTGATGCCGCTTCCGCCATCCATGAAGACGCGACTCATGTCGAAGCCTCCGATTTGCGCCTCGAGTACGAGGGGGCAATGACCTAGACGGGGTACTTGAGGCGGGTGATCGCGTTTGTCGAAGGTGATGCAGGACTCGCTTCCGCTGAGGTACTCAGTGGTAGATGGTGGCGAATGTGTGGCAAAGTTGACTTGGCGGGTGGTGGCCTTCTGCACCCGATTCGAGGGGCGTCCCTTTTGGATCATCATGGTACCCATCGCCCGTGGGTATGGTTCGCCTCCGTGGTGCTGGTCCGGCGCAGCTACATTTGGAGGTTGCCCTGGTGGTGGTGGCGGAGCTCCATGTGCTACGGCGCCTGGAACGGCTCCATAGCCTCTTTCGACTGTGTTGCGATTCATTCGAACCAATCCCTCATGTAGTTTGAGGAACTCGCGGAAGTCCTTGAGGAGGTGGCTGGACTTCTTCTTTCCATCGTTCTTGTCGATGTAGAAGTGCACCGTACATGGCCCGAACAGTTTGTCCTCAATGGATGTCGCGGGTGCTTCATCGCGATTGCGGTGTTGCCACACTTGCGTGGTTTTCCCGGAGTCGCGGTATCCGCCGCTACGGTATCCGCTGTTGCGGTTATCATCGCGTCTGTCGGCGTAGCTAGCTGCGACTATGTTGACGTCGTCACGATCATCGTAGATGCGCATGCGGCGTTTGCCTCGGCGATCGCGTCTGCGCTCGAGTTTAGCCTCCTTGTCGGAGTGAACACGGTTCTTCACCGAATCTTCTCCATCGGCCCACCGATTCGCGATTTCCATCAGGTGGTCGATAGTCTTGGGCTTTGAGCGGCCCAGCTCCTCCCAAAGTTCTAGGCGGTGGACACCGCCATTGAATGTGGCAATCGCGCGATCTTCTAAGATGTTCTCTGCGGAGTTCTTGATGATGGACCACCTTTGGATGTAGGAGCGTAGTGATTCGCCCGATCTTTGCTGGCAGCATCTCAGCTCTTCGATTGATGCAGGTCGCTTGTACATTCCCTTGAAGTTGTGCACGAAGCTGTAAACCAGCTCATCCCAACTGCGAATGGATCCGCGTGGGAGGTTGTTGAGCCACACTCGGGCGGCGCCTTGCAACTGTAGCTGTAAGCATTGCATGGTCGTGCTTCGACTGCCGCCATGGAGCCTGACGGAGGAGATGTGGTCCTCCAGCCAGATCTTCGGGTCCTGTAGGCCGTCGAACTTCGGGTTCTCCGACGGGAGTTTAAACCCCTTAGGCATTTGCTTTTGCCTGATGGACCTACTGAAGCATCTAGCGCCGCAGAGCTCCATGTCCTCCTCTTCTGAGTCAGTCAATCGAGCACGTCACGCCCTTGATTTGTCGATCTTGCGCTGCGTGATGTCATCACGCGCGTCGTGGTCGTGGTCGTGTCGTCGTGAGCGGCGACGTCGAGACAGGTCGTGACTATCGTCACTTGCTAGCGCTTTGCCTTTCTTTGGCTCCGGTGGTGGCTCCTTGTCGAGGGCGGCCTCGATTAATCCCAAGCCCGCGATCGTAGATCGGTGCATGGCAGCTCGAGGATCTACAGCTGGTGGCTGGTTGCTAAGGAGGTACATGGTGGCCGCTGTAACTGCAGCTTGTGGCGTCTTAGGGACAACATTGCCCCGTGTATCGAATGTCATAGAGCTGAAGTCGAGGACATTTGCAGCTTCTATGCGTTCTTGCTCGGTGAGATGGGCCATCCGAGATTGCCTCTTTTTGGCGATGTACTCGTTGCCTTTTGAGGAGGATCCTCCGTGGAGGAGAGCCCAGCACGATGAAGGCTCGACTCGTTTGCCGCTTTTTTGCGTGCGTCGAGTTGCGCGATTGTTTGTACTTGGCGCTTGAATTCTTCCTTCAGGAGCCAGTGGTAGCCCATCAACAGTTCTTGCGGAGATCCGAAGGGTAGAGGAGTGCCTCGTAGGGCATTGTGGCAGCGAGCCCATTCTTGCTCGTTGAGCCTGATCACGACGCGTTCGCCGGTTTGCTCGTTTATTATGCTTGGAGGTTCGATTTCTCCTCCATTGTTGGCATTGGTGCGATCGCCACCGTTGCCGCCGTTGCCGCCATTGCCACCAAGAGGTGGGTCGGTTCCGTTACCGCGATTGACAGTGTTATCGCGGTTGGCAGAGGTATCGCCTGCGTTGATGACGGCGCACATGAAGTGATTAGGGAAGTTGCTGCTTCCACAACTCTCAGATCCGGAGCCGTAGGCTCCATCTTCAATGGCCAGATCGCTCAGATCGGAGTCGTGACTTTTGTTGCTGACCGTGTTCTCGACTGTTGTCGGGGCGTTGAGCTCACTAAGGGTGCCGATCGATGGAGGGAACCATGATGCTGGGGCAATCGACGGCACCGTCGGCTGGTCAGGCATGCGGAGCATGCCCATCTGACCAACTTGGAAGCGGAAGCTCTCTATTGCCAAGCTGATCCCGTCGCCCACGGACTCGAAAGTCGGGCAAGTGGCCGGCGTGTGGATAGTGAAGTCGAACGCGCCAAAGAGCTGGCGAATCTCCGTTGTTGCGGAGTTGTAGATTGCGGTTGATGGGGCCGAAGAAGCCGAACATCAGCACTCCCAATTCCCACAGACGGCGCCAATTGACGAGGGTTTAACTCATCAATGCCCATTGTTATGGACTTGGGTTTTGGAGAAGGAGGGAGTGCTGGAGACATCTATCGGCTAGCAAACAAGCACACAGGGGACTCGAAGATTTACCCAGGTTCAGGCCTTGTAGAGGTCCCTACTCCCGCTTGTCTGCTCGTGGAATTATCAAGGGAATCGAGGATTACAATGGTGCGCAGATGCAATCTAGCAAGGGTGGTGGAAACTAGGGTTGTGTGTGTCCTTCTCGCTGCCCCCTCCTAGCGTTTATATAGATAGGCTAGGTCTCGGGTAGCAGATCGAGTCGGTTACAGGTTAGGGTTTTCCCCTTTGAACTTTCTATCTTTAGCTTCTTCTTGTTCTTCAAGCACTCGAGAGTCCGTAGGTTACTCGAGTTCTTCATTTGGGCCTTGGCGACACCGTGGGCCTCCACGTATTCAGGCCGTATATACCAATCTCGAGTACCTGTAGGGTATACCCATGTCACCACCCCATCCATCTGCCAAGCCCTTCTTCTTCACTAAGGTCCACCGTCCGCCACCTAGCAAGATCCATCGCCCGCCACCACCATGCAGTTCAATGGTGCTACCTTCCGTCCGCCTCGCACCATGCCGGAGAGGACCTACCCCGCCGGGGTCGTTGTTGAGGGGTCCCTCTGAGTATGGGTGAACTCAAGGTTAAGGTCCCCGAGGGAGTTGGCCTACGCCTTCCTTAGCTTCGGCTATCGCCACCTTCGACCCGGCTCTCTGGCCAAGTTCCGCCTCGAAGATCACTATGCCCTCGGAGGCCTTGCGGTAGGGCTCACGGTGCACTTCACCAACTAGTATGATGCATATCTTCTCCTCGGCGAGGTCTACTGGTGTGGGTGCGAATCGATCTTCTTCACCACCTTCAACATCTTCACGAACTTCGACAATACCTTCCCCACCGTCAACGGGATGCACACTCTCCCGTACAACCCTGAGGAAGAGTGAGGGCTGGGGTAGCGCCGAGGAGATGGGATCAAGGAGGGGAGCAAGAGCAAGAGGGAGGAGAGAGTCCAAGTAGTGAACCACTATTGTGCTAGGGTTCACTACCATCTATAGTGTTTATTTTCATCTTTTTTGCTTGGGCATATATGCCCCTCTATGTATGTTTTCTATGTTGTAAGGGATGCCCCCTCCTATATTATATCTATCTCGTTGTTTTTATACTTTGTTCACGCCCTTTTAGTTTGATTTCACTGAAATATGCAGATCAAGCTAAATATATTAAAATATGCAGAGCATGCTATGTATATTAAAAGGCGCTTGGTTGAAAGAAATGAACTAGTTTTTCAATGTGAACAACTAATTTGGGTCGAAACAAATAAGTTAAACAACCAAACCATTTCTTAGTTTTGAGTTGACCCGACACAACAGGATATGGACTGTTGTCGTAAAATGCAAACAATAAACTATTTTACAAATCAATATGAATTTACCAGGTATGGAAACCTCCATGGACTAGTAAATTCTCAAGGTACACTGTTATTAACCACTGATCTGACTTTCCTTTTCACAGCCTCTAGTTTGTTTCTTCTAGACAGAAGAATCGTTGCAACTATAGGTCCTCTTGATTCCTCGATTGTTGTCTGCAGTACCATATAGAAGAGTTTATAAATTGAATTGTAATCATATTGATTTTTGCGACTATACAAAGGAATAGTGTACAAACCTGAGAAATGTTCTTAGTCATACGATCTCCGTCCCAGTGCTCTAGACATTGCAATACCCATAATCCGCATGAGTTGCTGCTATATAGGATGAAATAAAATTCATTTACAACATTAGTAGTGCTAAAGTGATATGATTCAAAAGTACTTACGAATCATCTTGCTTTCCAATTTCATATTTTTTAATAGGCCAAGTATCGACGTTAGGAAATTGTTTGTGTGTAGTTTTGTTTGTCCACCATATGTCTAGTGCAATTTGTCCTTTCTGCAAAAGATTAAGAGGTAGAGAAACGCCAAAAGAAAACATAGTTTTGATGAGAAAAGTAGATAATACCAAGTCATCCACAACTGCATGCGAATAGGTTAAATTGTACTTAGGGTCAAGGGCTTGGAACTCCTTCTTGTTGTTGTTATGCATTACAACTGTCACATAATGTTCTTCGCGTATATTCAGAGGGAAATATGCCTACAAAATAAGATCACTAGCATGTACTATGTAGGATTCCAATAGTTAACAATAACATTAACTTTATAAAACAACACTGTTTACCTTGTCACGCGCAAAATATTCATTCATAACCCTTCGTACAGCTCCTGGTCTTGGCACTTCTTCTACGTCAAACTTTTTCAAGTTTTTTTTCGTTTTGTACACTTTAATGGCTTCATTGATAAGATAGGTTGACCTTAACGGTCCACATATGTGCCGATCATAGTCAAGACGGGGAGCCAGCTCTAGAATGTAGGCATCAAGTATCTGCAAATAATAGTTGTACAATGATTGCATGTTCATACCGCTTTGTTGTAAAATAACAATATAATAGGTTAGCGAATAACTTACAGCAGTACTAAGCCATTCTTTTATAAGGACATCATTAAGATTTTTCGAAGACAAGATAGCCTCATCTGCGTTCTAGTATGCCCTTTTTACAGCTTCTTTGGGGATCTTCGCCAAAGTTGAAACATATTTCACAGCAACTTCTATTTCAGCAGGTGTTAACATAGTGTAACATTCCCCAATATCATGCTGTTCAAATAACATCGCTGCATAATATTTATGAAAACAAACAAGTTACTGCGATGAACCATTTTGTTTGCTGCATAAAAATAATTAATGAAATCTATAAAGTTGTATACCTTTCGTATTTTTTGATTTACGTTTCAGTTGTTTCTGTCGCTCATATAATGGGGAGCCATACTTACTACTACCCTTGGGTACACGTTTCCTTTTGTCTAGACCATTGTCAATTTTCTTTTTGCCGCTATCAATAGAATTACCACACTTTGTTGCATCTTCCTTCCCTGCGGTACAAGTCATATCATTGCGTGCATCGTTCTGCATGACACCACTCTGTGCACCATTTGGTGTATCCTTCTGAGTACCAAGAATGCATGGCGATACCTCCGATGACGACGTAGACTTGGTATTTTCATTTACATCCCACAGATTCTCCTCTGTACCATCCATGTTCCGAAGGTGGTCTGGTGTGTTCATTGACATGTCAACAACAGTCGTCGGCATACGTTTGTATATGATCTGAGTAGCAATGGCCAGAAATTGTAGTAGTTACCTATTTAAATCATGAATAATTGTAAACATGAAAGGTTGATTTTATCTTGAATTACTAGATAGGAAAATCTAGGCTAGTTGAGATAGCCAAATTCATTTGGTTTTTTTGGAAATGGGCGCTTTATTACTCAATAGCGATGTTTACACCCGGCCTCTGCATAACTAGGGTGCACACAGCCGATCAATCACAAAACGAGAATCAAACTAAAGTACGAAAATTACAATCCGTATAGCAAAATAAAACAGCGTGCAGCTAAGGCAGCTCAATCCGCAAATCACGCTGCCATCCATGTCGGGAGAAAATATCCCTCGCCACATCCTCCAAACGCGTAGACCCCTCCACAAACAAGTCGCGGAACTCCATACGCTGAAGCAGAATCCATGATCATAGGATAGTCGTTGCGCGATAAACCACCTGCAAGGAAGAAGAAACTATGTTATTAAAAATCTTGTCATTTCTACATAGCCAAAGCGACCAAATAATGGCAAGCGCTCCCACCCTAAATAAATTCCCATATTTATTCCGAATCCCATATAACCAATTGTCGAATTTATTGGCAACCGATCGCGGAGGAGATAAACCAGAGGCTACTTGGATGATTGACCATATAACATGAACAAATTTACATTGGAAGAATAAATGCCGTATTGTCTCATGATGATGACAAAATACACATTGTGTACTTCCATGCCAATTCCTCTTAACAAGGTTGTCTTTAGTAAGAATTACGCCTTTACGAACGTACCAAGCAAATATCTTCGTCTTAAGGGGTAACTTTATTTTCCAAATTTTAATATTGTTATCGACCGGAATATCAGGTTGGATCAAAGCCCTATACATAGAGTCAACCGAAAATTTACCGCTCTGAAGTAAATTCCATTTGAACTCATCCACCCCCTCAGACAGCTGTACCATGGACAGTCTTAATACAAGATTGTTCCAAGATTCAAGTCTAGGTCCAATGAGGCTTCGTCTAAATGACACACTAGGAGGATAAGCTTCCAAAACTTTGGAAAGAGTATCTCCTTTGTGTCTAACAATTGAGTAAAGATCTGGATATTGATGCCAGATGGGAGTTTGGCCAAGTCATTTATCTTCCCAGAATCTAAACTGCGATCCATCCTTAATATTAAACACACCAAATTGAAAGAAATGTTTTTCGGACGCCATAAGTCCCGCCCAAAAGTGTGAATCTCCGGGTTTCCAAACCACCTGAGACACCGCCTTAGAGCCTATATATTTCCTCCAAAGAATGGTTTGCCAGATACCATCTTCTGTAAGTAGTTTGAACAGCCGTTTACCGAGAAGTGCGGTGTTTTTGACTTACAAATCATGTATGCCCAGTCCACCGTATTCTTTTGATCTGCAAACCACATTCCATCTGGCAAGTCGATATTTCTTTTTTTCACCATCACCTTGCCAAAAGAATCTTGATCGGAAGTAATCCATTTTCTTCAAGACACCTTTTGATAGTTGAAAAAACGAGATCATATACAGTACCATGTTTGTGAGTACTGAGTCTATGAGAACAAGTCTTCCACCAAGTGATAGTAATTTACCTTTCCAACTATTAAGACGTTTTTGTAATCTTTCCTCAACGATTTTCCATTTAGCAATCGTGAGCCGCCGATAATGAATCGGGATTCCCAGATAATTGATTGGAAATTGGCCCAAACTACAGCCGAATAGTTCAGCATATAGATGGGCCTCGTTCTCAGCCTCGCCAAAACAATACAAATCACTCTTATGGAAATTGATTTTCAATCCAGATAGAAGCTCAAATGCTGATAATATTAATTTCAGATTCTTAGCTTTCTCTAGATCGTGTTCCATAAAAAGGATAGTATCATCAGTGTATTGAAGAATAGAAATGCCACCATCAACAAGATGGGGAACTAGTCCTTCAATTTGGCCAGCAGCCTTAGCTCTCTCAATCAGGATAGCCATCATATCAGCCACTATATTAAATAGTATAGGCGACATCGGATCTCCTTGTCTTAGCCCTTTTTTGGTCTGGAAGTATTTGCCAGTGTCATCATTGACATTGATGGCTACACTACCCCAGTCACAAAGGACTGTATGAGATTGCACCACTCCTCTGAAAAAACTTTCATGCGAAGTGTCTGCTGGGGAAAAGACCAATTAACCTTGTCCTGAGCCTTATCAAAGTCAATCTTGAACAATACACCATTTAGTTTTTTTGAGTGTAGTTCATGAATTGTCTCATGAAGGATTACTACACCGTCTAGGATGTTTCGTCATTGCATGAAAGCAGTTTGAGAAGGTCGAACAACATGATCATCAACTGAATTCAGTCTAATAGTAGCAACCTTTGTAAAAAAATTAAAAACTAATGTTAAGAAGGCAGATTGGTCGACACTGCTGTATACGTTCCGCATTATTAACCTTAGGTAGTAAAATAATGTTGCCAAAATTTGGTCTAAACAGTTCTAGCTGATCAACATGCAGAAAATAAAAGAGAAGCATCAGGTCCTCTCTAATGACTTCCCAGAATTCTTGGTAAAATTCTGCTGGAAAGCCATCAGGACCTAGCGCTTTGTTATGTTCCATCTGAAAAACAGCTCTCTTGACCTCCTCCTCGATGTAAGGAGCGGTTAAAAAGTTATTTTCCTCAACAGAAACCTGCGGGATATCACCTATTTGAGACTCATCCAACTTGAAAGAGTTTTCTGACGGTGCCCCAAACAAGTCCTTGTAATAACTAGTAATATAAGCTTTTAGCTACTCCTGGCCCTCAATCGTACCTTCATCCTGAATTAAAGAGTGAATAAGTTTCTCCTTATGCTTTCCATTTGCAACTGCATGGAAGTATCTTGTATTCGCATCTCCTTCAAGGACAAATTATGCCTTAGAGCGTTGGTACCATTTGAGTTCCTCCTCGCGAAGAAGTCTGGCAATTTCCGCATTTGATTGTTTTTTAGCTCAATCTCTTGTGCAGATAATAGCCTAACTTCCGCGGAAGCCTCTAAATCGTTAATGATGGTCGAAAGGCGTATTTTCTCCTTTTTGAGGATTTCGGTCGTGTGTCTGGCCCAACCACGAAGGAACTTGCATAGGGCACGCATTTTGCTGGTCCAACATTGTATGGGTGTTGCAGCACTAACTGGTCTTTTCCAAATAGCCTTCACCAAATCATGAAACCCATCACGCTCCATCCATCCAAGTTCAAATTTAAACTTATGTTTGGATTGACGTAATGGTGTTCCCACCAAAAGAAGTAGTGGAGCGTGATCTGATAAAGCCTCTATACGTTCCAAAGCACGAACAGTTACCATAGGGAATTTATCCTCCCAATCGGTATCCATAAGCACTCTGTCTAATTTTTCATATGTTGGCTCCGGGAGACTGTTCGCCCAAGTGAACTGTCTCTGAAGCATTGTAACCTCTCTTAAGTCCAAACTGTCGATAACAGCATTGAACATGAAGGGTCAATGCTCATCATATCGTCCCAACCTTTTCTCATGAGGGAATCTCAGCAAGTTAAAATCACCACCTATAAGAATAGGATACGGATTGTCCTTAGCCAGATTGACAAACTCACGCAAAAAATCATCCTTAAAAACATCCTGGGCAGCCCTGTATACAGCGAATAGATACCAAGTAAAGTTATCAGCTTTGTTATGGATATGGAGTTTAATAAAAAAATCTCCAGCCGAACTAGGTAAAACTTCCATCGTCTCATCTCTGACGCCTAACAGGATTCCCCCGGATCTACCTCGCGGCAGCCGTGAAGCCCACGTAAAGTCTACTCCACCAGAAAGGCGATTGAGTAAGGCTTGTGAGAAATCACGTCTACCAGTTTCCGAAATACCCAAAAAATACAACTTATAATGTCTCACACAATCAGCATAGAACAAATGTTTAGCCAAGTCACGAAGACCTCTGCTATTTGAAAACATGCCATTCATTGAGAAACAATAGGAGATTTGGATACACGAGACCTCTTGCGAGATTTTTGGCTTTTTGATTTTCGACCAGAAGCTTTCAGCTCATATAATGAACCCAACCCGGTCTCGTTAAAAGCAACCTCCGACACTTCACCAACTAAGTGAGACAGAAGTTGACCATCTACTGTGGCATGCAACTCCTCCTCCTCAATTGGTAAAGTGTCAGGAAGAAAAGAAACTTTAGGAGTAACCGTTAAATGGTCAACCTCTATATGTCTCAGAGTAGAACAAGAAAAATTAACTTCCTTAACAGATCTACCCACACTAATACCAACATTGGCTAACCTATCAACAATAACAGGGGTAGAAAAATTATTGAAAGATTTCGCAAAACTTGAAGTACCCTGAGAATCAAGATTTAATTCCGCCTTCCTCCTCATAGCCTTCACCAACGAGTCCTCATCCTTGGTAGATGCGCCAAGGGCGTCGACGCCATGATGAAGACTCCTCCGTGTCGGCGTACAAAGGAGAGAACCTGACCCCACCTGGGCCAGGTTCCCCCTGACGGACCGCTCCGCCTGGGCCTCGATGAAGCCACCGTCAGGGAGGGAACCCGACCCCGCCTAGGCCAGGTCCTCCCTAGGCGACCACCCCGCCTAGGTGTTGTCCATGCCGCCAGCTGGGGAAGGGCCCGACCCCTCCTAGGCCAGGTCCTCTTGTCAACACCCGGATTTTTAATCCCAGATGCCCGTTATGCCATACCTCGCAATCCCAGGATTACCATTTTTGCGAGACATAACGGATTGGATATCATAGTACATCATCCATTACAAACCTTAATATTATTACATATTTGGATAGATATGATGAAATGTGATTTTTGAGAGTTGGAATCAACTCAAAAGCTAACTGGGTTGATTTTACAAAAATGTTTCAAGTTGCAAAAGCTTCTGTCTTCTTATTTTTATTAGGAGAAATCTATAACTCTAAATGAATTAAATCCAATGGGCTTGGATAAAGCATTTCAATACCTTTCAGACAAAATTTATTTCATGCAATTTGGATTTGTCAAACTCACAGAATTGAATTTTGAAACACTGGACAGAAACTATATTCTAACTAAAAAGAAAAACCTAGATTTGAATCTACGGGCTTGCGCGAGAAAGGAAATGGGCCGGCCCAGTGGCGCTGTGCGGCACGGGGCTCAGCTGACAGGGGGTCCCACTGGTCAGCGGCACTTAAAACGCAAAGCTGTACGCGCGTTGTGGGTCGTGCGATTAGAGGCTAGATCTATGGCTGAGGGTCGTCGTCAACGACGGATGGGTCGCCGGCGAGCTCGAACCCTAACGGCTCGGTGGGGGTCTACTGGGGGTGTACCAGGGCTCCAGCGGGGTCGGCGATGCGGGCGAACAAAGTGGAAGACGACGGCGAGGCGAGGCGTGGTCGCGGCGGAGCTTGGGGTGGCCGGAATCAACGGCACCCTTCTTCTCTAGAGGCGGCGGCTCCGGCTCCAATTCCGGCGAGCTGCTGCTCCACTTGCTCCGGCGAGAGGTGGGTGAGGTTCAGAGAGGTGAGGGGAGTGGAATGGTGTGAGTCTTTGGTGCTGGGGAGGGCTCCTTTTATAGGCTCGATGGTGAGACCGAGCGGGATGAGCGGTCGACGGTGGCGACATGGCTACGGCGAGCTAGCGGCATGGATGAGGGTGGCGATCGATGGGCGGTCCCCTGGCGCTGCTCTAGCGCTTCACTGAGGCCGTAGGTGCGGTGGCATGCGGTCAGGGTGAGGTGGCGCTCTGAGAGGCAGAGGCGGCGGTGTCCACGGCGAGCGGTGGTTGTAGGGCTTTGGGCGGCGAACGGGGGTGTCTGGGGTGTTCTTTAGGTCGAGGCGGAACGGTGGGCGCGGGCTGGTGTCGAGTGGTGGCTTGTGCACGAGGGGGCAGTGTGCGCTCTGCGGGCGGCGTCGGCATGCTCGACAAGCTCCGAGCGCGGCGGTTCCTGGCCGCTCTTCCCTCTGTCTCTGGCCTGGGGCTGGTTGGACGGTGGAGGTGGACCACTTGTCAGGTACTAGACATGGCGAGAGGGGCTGGAGAGGGTTGCTGCTGCAGGTGCACGGTCGGCCGGCGAGATGGTGCTCGGCATGGCTGTGCAGTGCGGCTAGGGGGTAGAGAAGAGGCTGGTTTGGTCTGGTCTGGCTTGAGGGGGGACAAGATGATCAAAGCACTACAGAATGGCTAGACAAAATCAGCCCAAAACAGTAATAGTTAGGCCATCTTGCTAACAAGGTGTTTGACAAAATGGCCGCAAGAGAAAAAGTTTTGAATTTTGATTTCAAAAATTTTGAGTGATCTCCACTAGTGCTAGGTAGTATCTGGTTACAAGGGTTTTGAAAATGGAGCTCAAATACATGGTTTTTGAAATAGGGGTGATCTATGCATATGCATTAGATTCAATTTTGAACTGCCATTTAAAATAGTTTCCAGAATGTTTTTAGAAGATCAAAAGGTGGGCCTTGGTACTTCATTATGTGTACTAGCAAGGGGTGCAAAGATCAAGAATTGTTTCTGTTAAGAATTGAGTACTAGGAATAGCCAAAGTAGGCATGAGAGTTAAATTTGTCCAAATGACCATTCCCTTATTTTAATTCTTTTTGATTTGATTTCTTTTAGGAAAAGTTTGGGAAAGGTGTAGATGATGTTTAAATCACCTAAGAAACATTTTAGAAGCAAAGGATCACACAATCATGGCAATTCAAAACAACTCCTATTTTAAATGCACACATATATGAATGCTTTCATTTTAAATATGGCAAAGTTTTTGTTAATCCTAAATTTGGATGATTTGATCTTTGATAAGCTTGGATTGAAGTTTTGGGATGTTACAAACCTTCCCCCCTTAAATAAAATCTCGTCCCGAGATTTACAAGAAAGCTAGGAACTAAAGAGATATGGGAACTCTGTCCTAATGTAATCCTCGCGCTCCCAAGTGGCTTCCTCCTCAGTATGGTTACTCCACTGAATCTTGAGAAACTTGATACTCCTGGTCCTAGTGGTTCTGTAGGCTTCTTCTAAGATACGAATGGGCACTTCCCGATAGGTCAGGTCATTGTTGATTTCCACTGCTCTGTGATCGATATTCTTGAAAACTTCAGTCTTCTCAGGCACTTCCAAGCATTTGCGAAGTAACGAGATATGGAACACATTGTGGATGGCTGACATCTCTTCAGGTAGTTCCAGTTGATACGATACTTCTCCTCGGCGGTTCAGAATCTTGAACGGTCCGATATATCGGGGAGCTAACTTTCCCTTCAGACTAAAGCGTTGGGTTCCCTTCAATGGTGAAACCTTGAGATCTACGAAATCTCCGACATTGAAAGTCAGGTCTCTCCTTCTCTTGTCAGCATAACTCTTCTGTCTGGATTGGGCGGTCTTGAGGTGCTCACGAACTTTGTGAACTTTCTCTTCTGCTTCTCGGAGAATGTCGGGTCCAAAGATTTGACTCTCTCCTACTTGCGACCAATTCAAAGGGGTACGACACTTTCTTCCGTATAGGAATTCAAAGGGTGCCATCTGCAAACTAGCTTGGTAACTGTTGTTATATGAGAATTCTGCGAAAGGCAGGCAGTCTTCCCATTTTGATCTGTATTCCAACACACAAGCTCTAAGCGTATCCTCCAATATCTGGTTGACTCTCTCAGTCTGTCCATCTGTTTGCGGGTGATAAGCGGTACTGAAATTCAACTTGGTTCCTAAACCTTCTTGAACTTTCTGCCAAAATCTTGAAGTAAACTGAGTCCCTCGATCTGATACGATGGTCTTGGGGGTTCCATGCAGACTAACAATCCTAGCGATGTACAGCTCTGCTAGCTTTGCACTCTGGTAGGTTGTCTTGACTGGTATGAAGTGGGCTACCTTGGATAATCTATCAACTATGACCCAGATTGAGTCATTTCCCCTACTAGAAGT
Organism: Avena sativa; assembly: GCA_916181665.1. NCBI lineage: Eukaryota > Viridiplantae > Streptophyta > Magnoliopsida > Poales > Poaceae > Avena > Avena sativa. The sequence goes on from OV702295.1 coordinate 469,711,100, forward strand.
AGGTAAACCGGTGATAAAGTCCATTCCGACGGAATCCCATTTCCATTCCGGAATCTGCAATGGTTGCAACAATCCTGCAGGTCTCTGATGCTTTGCCTTGACTCTTTGACAAATGTCACACTTGGCGATGTAGCTTCCGATCTCTCTCTTCATCTTGTGCCACCAAAATTGCTCTTTCAAATCCTGATACATCTTTGTTCCTCGGGGGTGGATAGAATAAAGAGTATCATGAGCTTCCTTCATGATAACCTCCTTCAGCTCCGAATCTGCTGGTACACAGATACGTCCTTTGTACCACAAAACACCTTCTTCGTCTTCGGTGAATCCAGGTACTTTGCCTGTACCAATACGACATTTGATTCCGTTGATACTTTCATTCCCCTTCTGGGCTTCCTTGATTTGGCTAATCAACATGGGTTGAAGTTCAATGCTAGCTAGGAATCCTTTGCTAACTAACTCAGTCCTGAACTGTTCCAACTCCTCATACAAACTTGGCTGCTTCTCTTTGATCATGGTGTTAAGCCTACACGGCAATCTGCTAAGAGCATCCACTACCACATTGGCTTTGCCGGGGTGATAGTGAATGTCCAGGTCATAATCCTTGATTAACTCTATCCATCTTCTTTGCCTCATATTCAACTCCTTCTGGGTGAAGATATACTTCAAGCTCTTATGATCTGAGTAAATCTCACAGCGATTACCCATCAAATAATGACGCCATGTCTTCAATGCTAGAACCACAGCTGCTAGCTCAAGATCATGGGTCGGATAGTTCTGCTCATGCTGCTTCAGTTGTCGAGACAGATACACGATGACTTTGCCCTCTTGCATCAATACACATCCTAGACCAATCTTGGATGCATCACAATATACATCAAATGGCTTCTTGATGTCGGGCATGATCAAAATTGGGGAGGATATCAATCTCTTCTTCAGCTCCTGGAAACTGGCTTCACACTTGTCTGTCCATTCAAACTTCTTGTCCTTCTTCAACAATTGGGTCATTGGTCGGGCTATGCTCGAGAATCCTTCTACGAATTTGCGGTAATATCCCGCTAATCCGAGAAATGAACGAACATGGGTTTGATTGGTTGGGGCTTCCCATTCTTCGACATCTTTGATCTTGCTGGGATCAACAGAGACTCCTCCGGCAGACACAATGTGTCCTAGGAATCCTACTTCTTTCAGCCAAAACTCACATTTGCTGAACTTGGCATATAACTGATGTTCTCTCAGGGTTTCTAGGATGATTCTCAGATGTTGCTCGTGCTCTTCTTCTGACTTGGAGTAGATAAGGATGTCGTCGATAAACACAACTACAAACTTATCTAGGAAATTCATAAAGATCTTATTCATGAGATTCATGAAATAAGCAGGGGCATTGGTTAATCCAAAAGACATAACCGTATACTCGTATAGACCATAGCGAGTAGTAAAGGCGGTCTTCGGAATATCCGTTGCACGAATCTTAAGTTGGTGATAACCAGTCCTAAGATCAATCTTTGAGAATACTTGAGCTCCAGTCAACTGATCAAATAGATCCTCTATCTTTGGCAAGGGGTACTTGTTCTTGATGGTGACATCATTCAACTTTCTGTAGTCTGTACATAGACGGTTGCCTCCATCCTTCTTGTCGACGAATAGCACTGGTGATATCCATGGCGATGCGCTTGGCTGAATCAAGCATGTTGCTAACATGGCATCCAACTGCTTCTTCAGTTCTACTAACTCTAAGGGGTTCATGGTATAGGGTCTCTAGGCTATAGGTCCGGTTCCGGGGATTAGTTCGATAATGAACTCTATATCCCTATCCGAGGGCATACCTGGCAATTCATCTGGGAATACGTCGGGGTATTCACAGACTACTCTGACTTGGTCAATGGTAGGCAGGGCTACACTTTTGTTGCATTTGAATTGACGGGGTAAGGTTTCGGAGATATGTTCTACGGTTACTCCAGAACTACTGGTCATGGTGATGGCTTTCTTAGCACAGTCTATCAGTCCTTTATGCCTTGACATCCAGTCCATACCGAGTACTACTTTCAAACCTTTGGTTCCAAGTACAATTAGGTTGGCATAAAAATCTATCCCATGAATTCTGATAGGTACAGCTTTGCAAATTTTTCTAGCTTTTGTTGTTGAACCGGGGATTTGAACTATCATGACATGCTTCAGGTTGGTTGGGCGAATCTTACTAGTGCATACAAATTCTTCGGTGACAAATGAATGCGATGCTCCAGAATCAAACAATACTCTTGCTAAAACTGAGTTGACAGAAAACATACCCAGCACTACATCTGGTGCTTCCTGGGCTTCTTCTGCGTTCATGTGGAAGAGACGGCCGTTGCGGTTGTGCGGGTTCCCTGGGGCAAATCTCCTGCCTGGTTGAACACGACGCTGCTGCTGAGCTGGGGCATTCACAGGGGCATTGGCGGGAGTCTTCTTGGGACACTCATTGGAGTAGTGACCCTTCACTCCACACTCGAAACAAGTGATCTGGGACTTGTCCTTAACTGCAATAGGTACAGCATTGCTGCCAGTTCTGGGGGCAGTGTTGTTGTTGTTGCTCTTGGGAGGGGCACGGTTGAAGTTGTTGGCGTTGCCGGAGTTGTGATTGTTTCCTCCGGGCTTCACATTTCCTCCGCTACGGTTGGGCTAGCTTGGGCGAGAATTTGGGGGTCGGTTGTTCCTTGGTGCATATCCTGGTGAGGGGTTAGGACGGTACTTCTGGTGACTACTGGATCCAGACTGCTGCATCATACGACGCTTGTGGTTGTCGTTTGCCTGGTTAATCTTCCCTTCCATCTGAATGGCAGAGTCGACTAGCTCTTCCAGATCCTGGAAACGGATGTTGACGAGGACAGTCTGCATCTCATCATGCAGTCCGTTTAAGAATCTCTCCTTCTTCTTGGCCTCCGTGTTGATCTCATCCGGTGCATATCTAGCAAGTGACAAGAATTTGTCACGGTACTCTACTACCGTCAATCTTCCTTGCTTCAGTTCACGGAATTCATCTCTCATCCTGTTGACAAGACCTTGCGGCACGTGGGTGCGGCTGAACTTGACCTTGAATGCTTCCTAGGTCATCACCTGGCCATGGTTCATGTTGCGGACGCTATTCCACCAAGCTCTTGCATCTCACGCCAGATAGTGAGTGGCGAAGAGAACTTTCTCATTCTCATCAACTCCTGCAACTTCTAGGTTGTTTTCCATGGTCTGTAACCAGTCATCAGCATCTAATGGGTTTTCAGATTGGTTGAAGATTGGGGGATTGGTGTTCTGAAAGTTTTTGAGTTTAGATCCATGGTGATCCTGATTTCCATGGTTGTTGAGAGCCATTTGGGCGATCTGCTGCAATGTCGCTAAGTTGGCTTGATGCTCGGCCCGGCTTGCTTCACGGTCCGCGATGAGATTCTGCAAGATCTGCAGCATTGGGTCCTGCGATGAGTTGCTCCCTCCTTGGTTTCCACGAGTCATCTGAAGATTGAGATAAATATAGGGGTAAGAGGGAAATTCTAAGGTTCATGGTTTTGGGTTTTCAAAGCTACAGCTTTGAGTTAGACTCTGGTTTTTCAACTAACTTCATTCTCATTCATGCAAGCAAGCACACGATATAACACACACCACAACAATCAAAGGGGAAAACAGATGGTTTGAAGAACCATTCTGCAAGCTACGATACAATGAGATGATACATCTCATGCTACGACAGTGCTCTAGTGCATCTACTCATCGTCGATGAAGTTGGAGTCTTCATCATCTGTGTATAAGTCCACAGCATCCTCTGCTAGAAAATCGTCATTGTTGCTGAGGTAAGAATCCATATCTCCCTGGATGTCTTCTCCTTCATCATCTTCTTCCTTGGCGACAAGCTGAGCTTCCTGCTCCTTGACGGTCTTCTCGAGGTCGGCCACCTTCTTGCGAAGACGGGCGATGGTGCGATCCTTCTTTGCACGCTGACGACGAAGAGACCGGCGATCTTGGACGAGCAGTGTGAAAGTCTGGGCCTTCTGGTCGGCAATTGCACGGTTCTGGTTGGCTAACTCTCTGGCATTGTCCAGTTCCTGCTGTCGGTCATGAAGCAAGAAGTCAAGGTTCTCCACTTGGCGCCTCAACTCTGGGTGACTTGGCATCTCCATCGGCATTCCCATGAAGTTACGTCTTGCATAGTGGGCAAAACGGGTTCCTTGAATCTTGTTGACGCTGAGGGCACACAGACGTGCGAGAGCTTCATGCATTGCCCTGGCTAATCCATCTAGCCAGTTGTTCTCTCTCACGGAGAACTGAATTCTCCCGGAAGTTGGTGCTTCAATGCTTCCTCGAAGATCTGCGGTAACTAGCCATTGTAGGTCTCCTCCTGGGGGTCCTGGAAGTTGAGCTCCAAGAAACTCCGGATGTGGGCGTCCTAGAAATTCTGACAGTGAATCCAGATCCCTCTCGAAGATCAGCTGACCTCCGTTTCCCAACTGGTAAAACTTGCTAAACTGAGTCTCCATCTACAAGAATTTAGGATGAGGAAATTAGTGAAGTGATCAAGTGTGTCAAATTTTAAGTAGTAATGTAAGAATTTTGAGGAACATGTATTTTTGATAAAGAATGAGTTCACAAGGGTAAGAGGGGAAATAGTTTTTCATAAATACTCACTTTGGTTTTGAAGCTAAGTTTTTGGTTTGGACGTCCATTCTAACTAGGGTCTCCTATGGTCAGGATGGCTCTGATACCAACTTGTCAACACCTGGATTTTTAATCCCAGATGCCCGTTATGCCATACCTCGCAATCCCAGGATTACCATTTTTGCGAGACATAACGGATTGGATATCATAGTACATCATCCATTACAAACCATACATAAGGTTTTACACGAATAAGTATCTCATGATCCAGTCTTTAATACAACAAACAGCGGAAATAAACGATAGCGTAGCGGTGGGGTCCATCTTCAGGGGCACAGGCAATGCTGACGAAGGCAGATAGTCCTAGTTATCATAGCCGTCCTGCTGACCATCATCTTGATAATCTCCTTCATAGTCTGGCCATGATAATAGCCAGGGACAAAAGCCATGAGTACTCTTTAAGTACTCGCAAACTACTACTAGCAAGGGTTATAATTCTAAGTTAAAGTACTGAATTGAAAGAATAACTATCAAGTTAAGTTTGAAACCTAAGCTGAGTTCTGAAACAAGAAAATATAAAGTAAAATCTAGAATCACTTAAGTTGGGAAGCTATTTTCATTAACACCACCCCGTTGTGGTCAAGTCAAGGTTCATCATTCATTTCAAGTTATTTAGAAAACATCTGACAACGAAACAGTATGGCTATTCCAACTGTCCATAACCGCGGACGCGGCTATTCGAATAGTTTGACACTCTGCAGAGGTGGTACACTTTCACCACAAGATTCGATACATCTGTCAGGGATAACCTTGAATCATCATACTTGGTATGCAGATAATCAAACATAACCTTCCCTTTACACACCCTAGTACAAGCACCTCTCCTATGAGCATGGCCTCCCAACCATGACCATCAGTCATCTTGGGCACTGCATAGGTGGACATCATTGAGAGGTAGCCTCAGCTCAAACCTCTCCCGTGAGGGAACTAATACTAATGCATATAAATTTCCAGCTAATCCTTACCCAATTCAGGTAATGTGGTTGTACGGTAAATTTGGAATGGTATCGCATCCGAATCCAACCATCAGTTTTATAAAAGGGTTAAGGCTCAGGCCTCATCATTTTCATCATCATAAACCAATTGTGTTTCTCAACACATGTCAAAACATCTCAATAGAATGACTCATCATTCCAAGGTTTTCATAACTCATTTTCACCAAGTGCTCCCATCTAAAGTGACTCAAGTTTGATCTATTCTAAAACACTAGGTTAAGAGTGTTCACTAAGGTGGAAAGGTGGGATCAATCTCATGCCATAGAATGACATCTAAAGGTTCCTAAGTAGGTCAAGTTTTATACTCTTTATGCTACCTTCAAACTTAATTGAAGAACTTTGTGTAAACTAAGGGGGTGTGATCAAAGTATGCTTAAGGCATCTTTACTAAACCATCTAGTTTTATTCTAGCTTGCTACAATAGCTTATTAAAGCATGTTTGCAAGGGTTAGCTTGCCACTAATAGCTTGCCTTGGTTGGTGCAGTGGTTGAAGTTTTCTTCTTCTTCTTCCTGGTAGCACTCCTCCTCCTCGAAGGCTTGGTCGGTACTATCGTCTAGAAATACATAGGGAGGGCACAATCACCAAACAATACTTGACTTAGGCTAAGTAGTATTCTAAACCACACAATTGATGATCTATTATCATCCAAAACCTCACAAGTTTAATTCAATAGTTTCCACCTTTTTATTTTGGAAAAGTAATTTCTACTCATTGAAAAATTAACTACAATTTAATATTCATCACCAAAATATGGGATCATGTGGACACATGTCCTCACCACATATTCTAACATGTGAGAATGAGATTTAAAGGTTGGATTACTATTACTTTGGTTTAAGTTTATTATTTAATGATTTAAAGTGACTAGAAATGCCTATATAGCCTTATTTTGGTACTAGTCCAAAGTCACTGTCTGTAAACCTTAATATTATTACATATTTGGATAGATATGATGAAATGTGATTTTTGAGAGTTGGAATCAACTCAAAAGCTAACTGGGTTGATTTTACAAAAATGTTTCAAGTTGCAAAAGCTTGTGTATTCTTATTTTTATTAGGAGAAATCTATAAATCTAAATGAATTAAATCCAACGGGCTTGGATAAAGCATTTCAATACCTTTCAGACAAAATTTATTTCATGCAATTTGGATTTGTCAAACTCACAGAATTGAATTTTGAAACACTGGACAGAAACTATATTCTACCTAAAAAGAAAAACCTAGATTTGAATCTACGGGCTTGCGCGGGAAAGGAAATGGGCCGGCCCAGTGGCGCTGTGCGGCACGAGGCTCGGCTGACAGGGGGGTCCCACTGGTCAGCGGAACTTAAAACCCGAAGCGGTACGCGCGCTGTGGGTCGTGCGATTAGAGGCTAGATCTACGGCTGAGGGTCGTCGTCGACGACGGACGGGTCGCCGGCGAGCTCGAACCCTAACGGCTCGGTGGGGGTCTACTGGGGTGTACCAGGGCTCCAGCGGGGTCGGCTATGCGGGAGAACGAAGTGGAAGACGACGGCGAGGCGAGGCGTGGTCGCGGTGGAGCTTGGGGTGGCCGGAATCAACGGCACCCTTCTTCTCCAGAGGCGGCGGCTCCGGCTCCAATTCCGGCGAGCTGCTGCTCCACTTGCTCCGGCGAGAGGTGGGTGAGGTTCAGATAGGTGAGGGGAGTGGAATGGTGTGAGTCTTTGGTGCTGGGGAGGGCTCCTTTTATAGGCTCGATGGTGAGACCGAGCGGGATGGGCGGTCGACGGTGGCGACATGGCTACGGCGAGCTAGCGGCATGGCCAAGGGTGGCGATCGATGGGCGGTCCCCTGGCGGTGCTCTAGCGCTTCACTGCGGCCGTAGGGGCGGTGGCATGCGGTCGGGGTGAGGTGGCGCTCTGAGAGGCAGGGGCGGCGGTGTCCACGGCGAGCAGTGGCTGTGGGGCTTTGGGCGGCGAACGGGGGTGTCTGGGGTGTTCTCTAGGTCGAGGCGGAGCGGTGGGCGCGGGGTGGTGTCGAGTGGTGGCTTGTGCACGCGGGGGCAGTGCACGCTCTGCGGGCGGCGTCGGCATGCTCGACAAGCTCCGAGCGCGGCGGTTCCTGGCCGCTCTTCCCTCTGTCTCTGGCCTGGGGCTGGTTGGACGGTGGAGGTGGACCACTTGTCAGGTACTAGACATGGCGAGAGGGGCTGGAGAGGGTTGCTGCTGCAGGTGCACGGTCGGCCGGCGAGATGGTGCTTGGCATGGCTGTGTAGTGCGGCTAGGGGGTAGAGAAGAGGCTGGTTTGGTCTGGTCTGGCTTGAGGGGGGACAAGATGATCAAAGCACTACAGAATGGCTAGACAAAATCAGCCCAAAACAGTAATAGTTAGGCCTTAATGATCTTGCTAACAAGGTGTTTGACAAAATGGCCGCAAGAGAAAAAGTTTTGAATTTTGAGTTCAAAATTTTTGAGTGATCTCCACTAGTGCTAGGTAGTCTCTGGTTACAAGGGTTTTGAAAATGGAGCTCAAATACATGGTTTTTGAAATAGGGGTGATCTATGCATATGCATTAGATTCAATTTTGAACTGCCATTTAAAATAGTTTCCAGAATGTTTTTAGAAGATCAAAAGGTGGGCCTTGGTACTTCATTATGTGTACTAGCAAGGGGTGCAAAGATCAAGAATTGTTTCTGTTAAGAATTGAGTACTAGGAATAGCCAAAGTAGGCATGAGAGTTAAATTTGTCCAAATGACCATTCCCTTATTTTAATTCTTTTTTATTTGATTTCTTTTAGGAAAAGTTTGGGAAAGGTGTAGATGATGTTTAAATCACCTAAGAAACATTTTAGAAGCAAAGGATCACACAATCATGGCAATTCAAAACAACTCCTATTTTAAATGCACACATATATGAATGCTTTCATTTTAAATATGGCAAAGTTTTTGTTAATCCTAAATTTGGATGATTTGATCTTTGATAAGCTTGGATTGAAGTTTTGGATGTTACACCTCCCCTCCGTCGGTCACGCCATGTCCCACGTCCAAGGACGTCAAAACAGCATCCGCCAAGTCGCCATGTGCCGTCGCAGAACCGGCCAGCCCATACTAAGCAAGCCCACTCCCCACCTCATCAGAGGCCACCTCCATCAACACTGGCCCATCAACAAAGGGTTGCGGAATAGTACAACCCATCATATTAGGCCGACCGCGAGAAGGAGAGGGTGCTAAACCTGCAGAACCATTCGCCACCCTGAGAGCCGCCTGGAACCGAGACGGAGTAACACGTGAAGAAGCACTAGCAGAAAGGCCACCACGAAGGGGGGAGTCAATCGGTAGGGCATCAAGAAGTTCATTTCCATGCTTCATAACATGAGAGGTGTTGAAAGGAGTCATAGCATACACCTGCACAGGAACCTGTCTCGACGAAGAAGGAGCAGAATTCCCAGTCCCCGCCAAGTGGCCAGTAGGCCCACCCATAGCAGTAGTAATAGACGGCTCATAAGTATCCATAGCAGCATCACCCGAGTTACCATTACCACCAGCATCAGGATCATCCTAATTCCGCTTCCATAGATAGGGTGAGAAATCAGGGTCAGGCACATAACTATCAGGCTCTATCCGAAAGCAAAGTTCATACCCTTTTAACTTAACAACAACGTCAGAGGTGAGTAAAAACCCAGAGCATCCTGCTTCTTATTGAACACAGTAATATCAAACATGCCAACCAAAATGCGAACAACACCCCTCCACCTCAGGGAGAGCAAGTCCACATCAATAGTGGTGCCCATCAAAGACCCTACCGCCCACAAACCAAGGAAAGTGCGTAAGGAATGCGGCACCCCCTCCACATGTAGCCAGACCTGATGTAAATCACACTTATGTGGCACCTCCTGAAGCTTGTATGCGGACACTGATAGCTGAGTCTTGCTCATAGGAATAGAAAACTGATTGCCATCCACCCTGTCAAGGTCAGCAAAGGATGGAAAGCTGACCAGGAACTCGTTCTCTCCGTGCGGGAGAGCCTCCCACTTCCACTGAGCCCGAACCTGGCACCTTCTGGCAATCTGCTTCACAATCACATCCGCAGAGACCACCTCACCACTAACATGGACCAAAGCAATAGGGGTCTTGCTAGCCCCCAAACCCTCACGAACCACACTATCTAGAATCTGAGCAAATAGAGTCTTGTCATGACCAATGCCTGCCATATAAGCAGTGTGTCGAGGCTGCTTGAGCACCGGACATCTCAATGTGGGGTGAGACAAAACATCACATATATAGCAATAATGAGACATCTTATAATCCTTAGACGCATGGGAATCCACAGCACACTTCCAACAGCGCACAGCCTTCTTGTTCTTCTTTGTCACCGGCACAACACTTGGCCCATCTGTATTTGCTTCCGCCGTACCTGACACGGCCTCATATTGTATCAGTTGTCCCTGAGCATCAGCTGAGAACTGAGACTGATCCGCATAAGGCGGCTGCGCATACGACTGTTGTATCGCAAACTGTTGTTGCCCCAACATCTGAGAGGGTGTGCCTGCTGTGCCAAGAACGGTCCCGCAAGCTGCGGCGGATTACCTTGCACGGTCTTCTTCTTCCTCCTCCTCTTGGGAGCCACAGCTGACGGCTGCCCAGGTTGTACCAAGGGTGGGGCAGCGAAAGCACCACCAAGTCCGCCCCTAGGCAAGGAAGCCATCGGAGACCCGCCGAAGTGCAGAGGAGATCCCCTGTATGGTGGCTTCAACGGAAAGGGATGGGCCGCCTGGGAAGCCGCCAAGTACGCGGCAGGCGGCGGGAACTGTACCCCGGGAGGGAACCCCAGAGGAGCACCATACGGCGCCGCAACAACGGTAGGAGGCGGCCCCCGCATAGGCGCGGCAGGTCCCACGTGCGGTCCCCTCGGCAAAGAAGCAGAAGCCCCCATAGGGTGCACCGGTGGAGCAGCCGCCGCCGCAGGGCCACGCACTGGTGGGGCAGCGGTCGGTGTCGGACCCCGAGGCGGTTGTGAACCAGCATGACCGCGAGAGGGCAGAGAACCCTGGCCGTTCCCAGTCATGGCCGGAGAGGGCGTACGCAGCACGTCCGTGAAGGACCGGCAGGGAGACGAGAGCGCCCTCGAAAGATCACAGAGAGTAGACGGAGACGACAGCGGCGAAAGCACTTGTCGAGACGTAACCCTAGACCACGCCGATCTTAGACGAACCGCGATCGTAGTCCAGGAGTACTCGGACTCCGAGCCACTCGCGGTCGGTCCCACAGCCAGGACGGGCCCAACCTCCACGTCAGCCATAGGCGTGTCCACATCAGTTGGGTCGGCAGCCGAGGCCACGTCAACTCGCGCAGAACTCGGATCGACACGCTCGAGCTCCGCCAAGATCCGCCGGCCAACCAGCGGCGGCGCCGAAATCCTCCGCAGGGGGAGAGGACCCCGCCAAGGCTTCACCCGCACCCCACTCCGCCGAAGGATCAGAGACGTCGACCTAGTCCTCTCCAGAGCCACCACCGGTGACAACCCAGGCGGCGAAGGAGAATGAACCGACGTCTTCTCCCAGAATCGAGACTCCGTCATGGGGAATCCAATCTCCTCCCAAAACTGCTACTTCAACTCCTAGTCAGACTTCCAGCGCCGGCGCGAAACGGTGGTCCACCCAAGCCGACCATCTTCATCCTCGAGGTCCTCGAGCGCCACCCGAGCTGCCAGAGAGTCATCACCCTCCGAACCATCATCGGATCCAAGGCACTGAAACCGAGAGCCAGACCCCCCTGCTCCCGACGCTGGCGAGGAAAATGTGACCGGCGAGAACTGACCCGGGGCTAGTGTAAGCCGCCGCCGCCTCATTCCGCGGCTTCAATATTGCAATCAAACTCTTTTAAAAATGGAGGGAGGATTTTCACTTCCCCGGCCTCTGCACCAACTAGGGACGCACACAGCCATTAAGCATGAGTACCAGGATTTTTAAACTTGGTTAAGTACCAAGCCTGGTCCTCAGGATAAATTGCATGAGTACCAGGAGAGCCTGGTCCTCAAGTATAAATAGGAACCTTAATTCGCTTCCGTGAGGATTTGAACTCAGGTGTTGGGTTTGTATATCCACTCTCCCAACCAGTTGAGCTAGGTTCACTCACTATAAATATTTAGGATATACCGACAATAAATTAACGATGAGGTATATCCAATAACATTATACTCATAACAAAGTTGTTCCCATATATTATTGGTATCCTTGTAACTCATAACATATACCATAGTCATGAAAACCATGAATAAAAAATACATGACTAGCATAAGAGGTAATGCTAGGGATGTCCTTAGGTGTTTATTATTCCACATAAGTTATTAGGTTTTTCCTCTGAATAAATTATTCCAGAATTAACATAATTATAGTGTAGAAAATAAATTAATCATGACAATGTAAATATAAATAATAACATAATCATTATTGCCTCTAGGGTATATTTCAATAGTATCCCACTTGCACTAGAGTCACTAATCTAGTTTACACTTTTAGCAATCTAACCCCAATGGCATTCTGGTGTTGTTCATGCTTTTATACCGAGAGAGGTTTTGTCAGTGGATTTAACACATTGTCCATATGAATTTTGCACATCTTGTTGTCACCCTCGTCAACAAACTATCAAATAACATGGAACCATCTTTGTATATGTTTGGATTTTTTGTGAGATCTCAGTTCCTTGGATTGAGCTATGGCACCGTTGTTGTCACAATAGATCTCCATTGGCCTTAATGCACTTGGCACCACACCGGGTGATGAAACGGGAAAAAACGAGGATTTCCTCCCAATTCTGAAAACCCATATGGATCTCGATCAAGAAACCCCAAGTATCTAGTTAAATCAAAATTAATAACCAAAAATGCACACTTACTTCCATCTCGCAGTCGATGTCTACCGTGTGTCGCCTATCTCTCATCTGATTCTCCGTAGCCAGCTGAAGCGTTCGCACAGAGAGAGGGGGGAAGTAGTGAGTGGTGAGAGGTTGAAGAAAAGTGGGGAGAGGTTGAAGAGTACGGAGATGGACCTGATATTTATAATCGACACTTTCCTTCCATGTTGGGGATCAGCGGTCAGTGGGATGAGGTTAACCTATCAACCAAAATGGACACACTGTGCAGGTTGCGTCAAATCCACTGTGCGGGTTAATATGCCTACGTCCCGTCAACCACGGCAATACATAATGCCGCACTTGCCTGTCACCTACCATGGCCCCATTTTGTGCTGGCATCGATAATAACTTGGCGTAAATTTGTGTGCCGCTCTCGATATCCGTCGTGAACCCTAATCCACCGGGACAAAAACTTCTATAGGCAATTTCACGTTGCGTCATCCAAAAAAGTGACGCATATGAGGGGGTTTTTGTGGTGACTTTCCTACAAAACGGGCATGTGTCATTTGCAAGTGTGGTCTGCCACATGTCGTGCTCTCATGTTATGTGACAAAAATAATAGTCTGATTTGCAACTGTTGGGATTGCTCTGCCCTATTTTGTAACTATCGGTACTAAAATGCACCTAAGAAACAATTATTAGGACTTGTGGTGTATTTAGCTCTAAATGGAATTATACAAGTTTGATAAAAAGTCACCTTCGACTCTAACGGTAACTTTCTGAAAGAATGTCTACTGCTTGCATGTCAAAAAAGAGAAAGAGTTTAAATAAGAGCCCAAATTTAGCTAAAATCTCAAATCTCGTCTCCCTGTGGCATGATACAAGACGTGTGAGGATCGGTTGGACCCACATCTTGAATGAGCTCAAGATGTTGAGTCAGTCGTTCCAGACATTCAAGGGCATGTTTGGTAGGCTGCACGAGGCCTTGCAGTCCTCGGAAAAGTTGGGCCATTTATTGCCTAGTCGGTATCTGCGTTAGAGCATGCACGCTTCATAAAACACCTTCGGGACAAGACCTCGGGGAACTGTTGAATCTACAGTTTCCGTAGAGCCATTCTCCACACGTGAAGCTAGGGAATCTAGTGCTTATGTAAGTGAGTTTTGCTTCCTCTCACCTTTCTTAATCTCATTCATACAATCTTTTCTAATCAATACAAACATGCTTCGATTCAAAATAAGTCCTATATAAAAAGGATGCACGTCGGCGCTAGGGTTAAATACTGATCGCCGGTGCGAGTTTTGTTAACAACATCTTCTCAGATTCGTATTCATATTTGGAGCTTTTTTTAATAAATTTCGGCAGATTCATCGCACGTGGTCGATCATTTGAAATTTCCTTTCAGAGGTAGTTTCTCCTCATCGTTTTTATACAACTCTCGTGTTGTAAGTTTCTCGTTTCAGTGGTTCTAGACGGATCTACACATGGCTAACATACTATAAGTGTTCAGGTATGGTTAAAGAGATGAAGATGCCGGTGAAGGAGAGGCTGGTAAAGGAGAGGCATGTACACAAGGAACTCTGGCCGTCGATGATGGCTCGCCATGCCTTGCAGATAGAGCAATATGGCCAACCAGCATGGCGTCACCGCCAGACAGCGGAGCACGTCTTCGATAAGCACACCTCCATACGAAGATGTCGCTGAAGGAGAGACATGTGCATAGGGGGACTGTAGCTTTCGAACATGGCTCGTCATGGCTTGCAGACCGAGCGAGATACCGCGGGCTAGCGTGGCGTTGTGTTAGATGGTAGAGCACGTCAGTGAGCACATCCACCACAGCCAGATCACTGCGTTCATGCTGTTCCATTTAGCTCATTGTTAGCGAGACTAAAGGCAATGTCTGCTTGTGTGCTGGCAACCAATCACTAGGTAAATTTTGGTTCTAGGAATCAAACATGGGCTACCAAACAAAGTGGAGGACATGGACATGACCCAAATCATGGTTCGGTAGGCTCCAGTGAGCTCAAAAATGGAAGCAGCCTCATATTTGAACCGCAAATTAAGCTACACAGTGTAACCCCCGGTTTCCTGATTTATTCTATTCAATCAAATTATAGTCATGAACCATTATCTTAATAAAGTGGATTGCAAATTTCAAAAAAGTTGCATTAGAGCATAAAATAGCATGTTTTCATTTCAGAGTAGTGCTCAAATTTGTTACAAGCTCACACAATTCGCAACAAAATATTGCTCTCTTCACAATTAACATTAACGGGGATACTACGCTGACCATATGTTACAAACTTACAATACACCCACCAAGATTTATTTTTACATAGGCTATCAACGTGGTTTGAATTAGGATCCTTGGATAGAGGACTAGGCGGAAGCCGGTATCCTTATCGCCATCATCTGGAGAAGCCATGGCCTATCAAGGTCCGGATCCACGAAAGAGTGTGCAAGGAACTGCTCTGCTTCCAAATCAAGCAATTCTCTGCACCAAGCCACTCTGTTCGATTTTCGGGAACCAGGCCCTGAGCACCTGCAGAAAAGTGGTGGTGATAAAATACTGTAGGCAATAAAAATACAGTCCGGTATCTGAAACACCAAATTGTTTTCGTTAGATTTCGGAAAATACCAATCAAACTAAAGTTGGCACGCATTAAAGAATGGGACGAGACCATTTTATTTTTTGCTTGTAGATATCTGAATATCAGTACTGCCATATTAGTCGATACCAGATACTCTGACCGATCATCATATGCACTAGTGATTAACTAGGTGACCAAGTAATCTAAAATAAAACTAGGTGACCAAGTGTAGAACATGACGCCATAACCAACAGTGATCAGTTCACCCACACTGACTGACAGAAACGCACCCCCACAAGCAGAGACAGGGGCATAGCACGTGCGATAACAAGTCTACAACCCTATGGATAGTGGCCACAGAAGGATCGGTGCATTACAAGTTCAGCACAACACAAGCTAGAGGCTAAGTTGATAAGCTACAACTAACAACATCATTACTAATTTAGCACTAATTATGAGTCCAATCTGCTGGCTGCTGCACTCCTTTTTCTCTAAAATACACCATGTAAAGACATATGAAAAGTAAGCCTGTGCACCGACAGGTTCAGCGGGTTTAGCTGGTTTGTCAACCTGGCAAAATATTCTCCCGTTTTGATTGGGTTGAGTTGGTTCCAATGGGTTGGTGGCAGGTGTGTATGCAGGTTGGGTCCGTGATGTAGCCCGATCTACGGTCATCGCCACATTAAACACCTTTTAAAGAGCCCCAACATATGACTAGTCATCATGGAGATCAAAGATGGTTTGGAACCAAACCGTGAACGGGCTGAATGAAAAGGCATATCAGTTTCACAGAAAAAGTGCCAAGCAGTGAAAAATGACCATATGCTTACAATGGCAGAGAGAAACAGTGTGTCACCGCAGAAGCACAACGCCTCTTTCAGTTTCTCTTGCTCTCTTATACTTTGTGAGGGCTTGATGCAATTGAGAACAAGCCCAGCCCCTAGCACAGCCATGGAGGGGTGGGAACTGGTTATTTACCAAATAACTGGCGCTAGAAATGTACATGATTCCTATCCCGTACCAAAAAGAAAAAAACCCACACTAAGTCACTAACAGGAGATTCCGGATCATGTATCAATATGCACAGCGCGACTCAATATGCTTGGTTCATAGCAACATATGTCATGTAGTATCATATAGTGCTGGTATGTCTCTGTTCCTGAAGAATGTTGCGATGGAATGACTCCAGAAGCATAAGTTATTTTTTTAAAGAGAACTGATGAGAGTGAAAAGACAATATAGAAGTTCCATTGTAGCATTCGACCATGTGAGTTAGCTACGTAAAGTTTCAAATTCTGATGAAGCCAGTACCTGTACTCATAGAAACAAGCAGTTCTTTCATTCTCAGATTTGTCCCAATTATGCCACCCAGTGGGCTTTATGCAACGATCCATAAAAGTGTGTGCAAATACAACCCTCCCAAAGGGCCCCCATGGCCGACCAAGGAATATATATCCAGCTTCTCCATTCCCAGTAATAATACACCTGAGTGCGACAACAAGCAGGGATAAAATGCGGCATATCGAAATGCTGAAGCTAAATATGAATCTTCTTATGAAAGTACGATACAACTAACATTGGCAAGGTCTAGGAATGACCATGAGACAGCTCACCTTAAGAATACATAACCTGTCGATTCCGAGGAGGACTTTCGACTATGGGCAGTAATAAATCCCGCTGACTTGCAATGGATATGGCAACGTTCCAGAAGAGCAATAGAGTTACCGAAGATGAAGTCACAACTACCTTCGATGTAACAGTCTCTTAAGTACTGTTTTCCATAATGTAAATATAATGTATCCTGTATAATTTGTAGTCCAAATCAGAATCTTGCAAGTAATACTGCTTATCGTCCTGAATAATGTAGTGATTTAACCAGAAGGTGAAGAAAATATGCATACTTGCCAACCAAGGAAGTGGCAACTATAGAAGGCACACCTATCTGCTGTGACACGTACAGCGACTGCTTGCCCAGATCCCTGCATCACAACCAGAACACATGAGCTATCCACCATGCCCATTGCGTGATCATTTCTGTGCAAGGAGAATAGGTGAACAACCAGTACCTGGGGCGCCGAGTTCTCAAACGTGATATTCTCTGCAATGAAATCCTCGCCCTCTACAATGACTGTTCCACAACCAAATGTTCCTGTCCCAATGACCCTGGATGTCTTCATAACAGTAAAAGGCACAGTTGGTCAGCTCAGAGCAATACTAGAATCATCACTAAGATTACAGAGGACGGACGCATTGAACGTTTGGCGAAACTCTGGTGTCAAACTCAGAGGGTGGTTAAACTTATCTGCACCTAACACTTATTCCTCTGAAGCATAAATATATAGTCACCTAACACTTATTTGTCCTTGTTCAACACATTATAAGACGGTACGATGGAAGTAGTCATGAGAAGGATATGACACATAGGATATGCCTACTAAGTTTCCACCAAACAAAGAAATAGACTTGCAAGAATCTACTACCTGCCATCCTGTTAATTAATGTCAACAGGGAAAGGGTGAAAGCAGCCATCCTTGGAAATTCTAGTGATGTATGCAACTACTAGGTCTATTCTAAAATATAAAATGTCTTCGTAGGCTAAATTAGGCAACCGAAACGTCTTAAATATTAGTATGCCAGAGGTAGTATATTATACAGTATAACACTAAACCCAGCACCAGCAGCTCTTGAACATAGCGACCTGGCGTAATCTGGGACCGGTGAAAGAATATCACAGCACGAGCCATCCCGGATCTGGCAGACACGAATACCAGAATGGATCTGGAAGTGTATAACGCCTAGTACATCGTAGTGCAGACCCATGTGCTTAGAAAGACATTTGGGAATGTAAGCATGTGACATGGAAGCGAATATATTGAAATCAGTTGACGGAGAGTACGAGGCAGCAATTCGTCGCAGCAGAAGAGCACGCGGGAGATGCAATTCCGTTTGGGTTCCCGAGGTGTACATTTCATCGAGCAGGAGACAGGCGTAGGGGCCAGGCCGGCCGTCGGTGCAAATTACCTGGTCATGCTTGATGCGGGTGGCGGTGTTGTCCCAGGAGATGACGGTGGCTTCGGCGGACGCGCCGGCGAGGGTGACGAAGTTCTTGGTCTTGGCGACGTAGACGGGCTCCCGGTACACCCCCGGCGCGAGGCGGATGACGGTGCGCGCCCTGTTGCCCAGCGGCACCGCGTCCACCGCGGCCTGGACCGTCGGGAACGTCTCCCCGTCTCCTCCCGGTGCCGAGCCCGGCGGCGCGACGCGGAGCACGCGCCTGGACTGCTGAGCCATGGATGGATTTTGATGATGGTCGCCCTGTCCCCTGTCCGCGGATACGGTGGCGCGTGTCGGTCGTGGACCTGTTCTTGGTCGTGAACGCGTGGTATAAACTGCTGAACGCCCGTGTGTGCGTGTGTGAGCGAGGGGAAACGGTTCTTTAAAAGCGGCGAGGCGAATCTTGGTAGTTGGGTGGGTTGGCATATATACCGTACTGCTTTCGTTTTCAAGGAATATAAGGTCTAGTATATCTTTTTGAAAAGTCAAGCTAACCAAACTTTTACCAAAAACACTATTAAGAACTAAATTATTATATAAATGTCACATGAAATTATATGTTATGATATATCATGTCAATATAAAAATAGTGTTGATTTTAGACTGTACATATTAACAAAAAATGGTTAAATAACACATAATTTGACTATTAGTAAAAAAATATAATAGTATAGAGCATCTCTAGCAGATACCGCAAGCACGCGTACCATAAAAGTGGTTTGCAATTGTTTGCAGTACGAAAAACCTCGCGCGGAACATATATAGTAATCGCAACGGCACAATTTAAAAAACATCATTAGTGCTGGACTCACACTAGTTCATATGATCACCGAGATCAACAAATTTACAAGCAAAATCGATGTCGTTGCGGTATCGAAACAAACCCTAGCATGCGCTCTACCCTAACTATCGATAGTAACTACTCATCGGAGCATCTACAGTGGGGTCGCGCGCCTACTCCTCGTCGTAGACGGTGGTGTCATTGTCGGAGTAGTCAACAACGAGGCAGCCGAGCCATGGCTGGTGCTCGCTTGTGGAACGGCGCAGGGCCCGGCTGTTAGAGTATTAGGAATATACGATTGTTATGGTAGTTTAGATAGAGTTAGGATATGTTTTCATACAGTCCTAACTTGACTTGCACTTCAAGATAATCCTCTGTACGTCTATATATACTCGTCCATGGGACTCAATAATAAATCCATCATATTCCGCCAAACTAATAGTCTTTCATGGTATTAGACTAAATCGATCCAAACCCTAGACGTCGACAGGCTTTCGTGCCATGCCGCCTCCGGGAAATCGATCTCCATGATCTCCACCTGGGGTCGCACCATCCGTAGCAAGGTTCGCACGCCGATCCGTGATCGGATTCCCTGGTGAGTCTTTTTCGATCTCTAGGTCGGTTTTTCTCTCCGTCGGTCGCTTGGCCAGTATTATTTTTTGATTCGCCGATCATAGATCGGATTGAGTCGCCCACCGTCGTCGTCATCGCCACGCCTCTACACCACGCTCGTGCGCCTTCCTCCTCCAATGTCGCGCCTGCCTCGTCAAGTTGTCGAATGCCTGGTCGGGGTTGACGCGTGTTACCGCGAGAGGTTTTGCAGTTATTGTCGTTTTGAGCTGCTCAAACTCGGTTGCCATCCCAAAAGATTTAGAAATTTTATTGAATTCCTGGTCACAATTATCGGAACGTGTGAAGCTTCCTTTTATGGATATAATTCCCTTTGGTGCTGGCATTTTCATGACTAGATATGCATAGTGAGGAACGGCCATGAATCGTGCAAAAGCCAGACGTTTCAGGAACGTGTGATACTGTGATGGCCAGTCCATGACTTCAAACTCGAGCTTTTCCCGTCTGGAATTTTCTTTGGATCCAAACACAATGTTAAGAAAAAATTTACCTAAAGGAATTCCGGCTTTACCTGGTACTATGACGTGGAAGGATGTTTCTGTTGGTGCCAAATTTGCCAAAGGGTAGTTCATTGCCCTAAGCGTTTTGGCGTAGATCGGGTTTATGTTGCTACCTGCATCCATAAAGACCTTGATCATGTCAAATCCGCCAATTTGTGCTTCAACTATCAAGGTCGAATGACCCGGTCTTGGTACTCGATGAGCGTGATCAGCTCTGCTGAATGTCATTTCCTGTTCTGACCAGTGGAGATATCCGGGTGTGGTTGGTGGATCCACATCCTCCATGTTGACTTGTCGTGTGATTAGCTTCTGAATTCTGTTGGATGGACACCCTTTTTGAATTATTGACATTGCCCCTTTTGACCTAGGGTAATCGTTATTTTGATTGGTTGTGTTTTGTGGTTGCCCTACTGACGGAGGCAGTGCACCGATGGCCAACGTCCAGGCGTGGATGTGTATCCTCTTCTTGTTGCTTCGGTTGTTTTTGCGTTGCATAGCTCTTATATCTTTAAGAACGTTCGGCAATATTTCATGAGGTGGTTGGATTGTCTTCTTCCTGCTGAATCGATGTAAAAGTGCATATTACAGGGCCCTTCCAGTATTTGTATTGCAGACATTGGTGGGTCCTAAGTTCTTGGCTGATATTATTGTGCTGATTGGCCTCCTCCGCCTTCGTCCCTGTTGCGGCGGGTACCCACTATTGTAGTCGTCATTTCTATTGTTTCCTTCACCCGAAAAACTGGCCACGACGTATCTTGGTCCCGTGCTTCCGTCATTGTTTCGTCGCCTCCTGTCATTGCCACGTTTATCCCTATCTTCTTCGGGTGACCGTGTTCGTTTCATATGTAGCGCATCTTCTCCATCAGCCCATCGATTCGATATGTCCATTAACTGTGAGATTGTCTTAGGTTTGATTCGTCCCAGTTCTTCTATGAATTCGCAGCGGTGGAGGCCGTCATTGAAGGCATCAATTGCTCTTTCATCAGATATGGATTCGGCTGTATTTTTGATAATGTTCCATCGCTGGATGAATGCTCTTATTGACTCTCTGAGCTTCTATTTGCATGCCCGCAGTTGCTCTAAAGACACGGGTCGCTTGAATGTGGAATGAAAGTGTCGGATGAACTTGTCTTCGAGGTCGTTCCAGCTGTGAACAAAATCTTTGGGTAGCTACATGAGCCATGACCTTGCAGTGCCGGTGAGGTGTAATTGTAATCTTTGCATTGTCGTGGCGGTTGAGCCGCCCTGTAGCTTGACAGTGGCCAGGTAGTCTTCTAACCAAGCTTAGGGTTCTTGGAGTTCGTCGTATCTTTGACGGTCATGTGGAAGCTTGAAATCCTTGGGTACTGAGGCTTTTCGAATCCATCGAGTGAAGCAGCTGGCTCCACATAACTCGTAAATCGTCTTCATTGTCATCGTTGTGCTCTCTTAGGCTGTGGTTTTCATATATCGTATTGCTTCGTGGCTCTAGTCCTGAAAGACGCTCCCGACTTGGCGATTGTGATCGCTTGTTGTGGCCCGTATGCCGAGGGCTGCTACAACGTCGTGGTGATCTATCGGGTTGATGTGTAAGTCCTTGTTCTTCTTGCGCGAGAGTTTCTCCTACCATGCAGAGGTTCATTAGGGCAGAGCGGTGGAGAGCTGCACGAGGATCGTCGGGTGCAGGTTGGGTTGTGATCAAGTATGTTTGTGCGGCCACAATTGCTGCTTGGGCTGTTTTTGCTTTGATGTTTCCTGCTTGATCTACTAACATGAATGATTGATCGAGGTCTCGGATCAGTTTGTGTCTTTCTGTTTTGGGGATGTTTTGTAATCGAGATGTTCCCCTTGCTGGCGGTGCTCCTCCTATTACGCTCCCGGACCTTCGGGTTGAGTTGAGTTATGCTCGTCGTAGGCTGGACTCGTCAGCTAACCATTTTATTTCGTTGAGTTACCTCTGCATCTTTAGTAGGTCTCTCTTCTTTTGGTGGAGCAGGTATTGATATGCTAATAAATCTCCGTGTGAAGCGTCAGCTATCATTGGAACCGCACCCGAAATTTCTTCCTTGACCTTTTTCCATGCCGTCGCTGGTAGCCTAAGAGTCCGTCTCTCTTCTCCGTTGGGATCTGCTCTTCCTCCAGGAACTATGCATTTATCCGTTGTTCCTCCTCCATTTTCGTGGTCTCCTTCATTGTCGTGGTTTCCTGCATTATCATCCGATAAAATATCATTGGGGTCGAGGATAGGGTTACCATTAGAGTCGCGCAGCATCGAGGTGTCTCCGTTTATCATGCACACTTGGTGGCGTGTGATATATGGACTTGTGGCGTCGTCATCCGAATTAGGGGAGATGTTGTCGGGTGGATCAACGAAGTCTGCAAATTTTTGCTCTAGGTAAATTTCTGCCATCCTTATTCCAAAGTCGATGCTTTCGCTGCTTTCCTTGGGTTTGTAGTTTGCTGGGCTTGTTCCACGTGGTGGAGTTGGTGGGGAATCTAATACGAATGAGATATTGTCGTAAAGACCAACAAGGTCCCCCAGATCCGTCTCATCTTGCCTCTTTTTGTCAGGTTCTTAGATTTCCGCCGTGACATCCACGAAGGATCTGACAGACAATGCTAGAATCGCCGTAGGCGCACTTTTTTTCACCGACGGTTCTGATGTAATCAGGGCTGAAGGGTGTGATTCTTGGGGGTCTTCTATTTGGAAGTGGAAGCTCCCGATGATTAGATCGGATCCGCCGTTGAATTCGGCGGGTACTATCACAGGGGTGGGCGGGCGTGGATCTGCTTTTGTGGGATTGCTGCTTGGCGAAAAGAGTTCTGTCGAATCCATGGTTCCAGCGTTCAAGTTTCCCACAGACGGCGCCAATTGACGAGGGGAGATATCGTCAATGTCCATGAAGAAGGACGTAGGGTTTTGCGGAAAAGAGAACGCTAGGGATTTTGTCGGATGTTAGGAAACAATAGAATCAAAGTCTCCTGAATATGGAAAGAATCGTTGTATTAACAATCGCTTGGGGATTGTTCGGTGCTGTTTCTAAGCTTCTCCTGCCTAATATACAATAGGTCAGGTCTCAAAGTTGTATGCGGATAGGTTACATGATTACAACACCAACTCGATGTCGGTCTTTGTTATTCTTTCCTAATACAACTATAATATTTGTCGATTGCTCCTTTGAATCTTCACCTTGACTCTTTATGGGTCGTAAGCCTTTCTGCAGGCCCTAGGTAGCAAATCATAGGGACCCGAGTAATCATACCTATGTCATCGGGCGTTTGATGTCAAGGATGTCCTTGATATTCTCTAGGTTGACCTCAATTCTGTGGTGCGAAACAATGAAGCCCAACAATTTGCCGAATGGGACCCCGAAGACAGACTTCTTAGGGTTGAGCATCATGTTGTACTTCCAAAGATTGTCAAAGGTTTCCTGCAAGTCGGCGATGAGGTCGTTTGATTTCTTTGACATCACCACAATGTTGTCCACATAAGGGTGTACATTGTGACCTATTTGGTCATGTAAGCAACACTGCATCATCCGCTAGTACGTAGTGTTTGGGGTTCCGCGTATGAAAACAATAAATTTTACTCTACGCCCCTGAACCCCTGAAGCTGCCAGGACCTATCTATTAGTAATAAAGTAACGGGAGGAGATTTTCGTGAACTTACCCTTGAAGACCGAAAAGCGTTGTCAACGCTCAAGAGAGCATGGTTGATGTAGACGAGCCGAAGCCGACCTCAAGGTCGTGATGAAGTCCTTGCGCTCCAACGGCTCCAATGACTTGAGTGCGACACCTCGCGGGGAGTTACACACATTCGGTGTCTGACAATGACTCCCGCTTCCCCGATCTAGCAGCAGTTGTGGAAGTAGAGCTCTCGGATCCGAATCCCACAGCGCAACGGCGCTCCGCAGTGAAGATGTCTCTTGTTCACGCAGTCCAGACTTAGGACCACAGTCACGTGAGAGAGAGGGGGGAGAGAAAATGTCAATTAGAGGTCCTCCCAAAAGTGAGAATACCTTTATTGATAATTGGTGTATTTAATTTGGCCAAATACCCCCACTATATATAGGGGAGGGGAGGTACTACCTCCCTCAAAGTCCCGGGGTGGGACTAAAGGAGAGGAGGGGGAGGGGAGGCCGCCGGCCACCCTAGTGGGCCCCGCGTGGGGGGGGGCTAGGCCCAGCCGGCCATCCCCCTTGCCCCTTCTCCCTCTCTCCTTTCCCTAATGGTCCCTCTCCCTCCGGAAATTGGCCCATTAAGCATTTGACCATTTTAATTGATTTTCTCTTTATTAAATTATTATGAATAAATGATTAAATCAACATTTAACATTCATTCACACATTATTCAATCTCCGTGGCTATGGAACACCTTCCACCTCCACTCCGGACATCCTCCGGACTTACCGAAACCCTTCCGATTTTCTCTCTACTATTCTTCGGTGATTCTACCGATCCTATAAACACTCTCTAAGCATCATCAAGCCCTTAAGCGTGATACCCCACGGTTTGGGAACACTCCAGACATGGTCGGGACACTCCCACACCAATGATCGATAGAGGGACCTGGATGGCCATGTGACCCCTATGCGTTCCACGAAGATCTTTCGTCGTTTGAACCGGGACAGTCGTGTCTTATTCCCTTTGTCACTCGATACTTTCATTGCTCGAGATCTGATCAATGACATCACCATGTCGTGTTCAATCTCATTACCGAACAACACTACTTGACTCGTTCCGACAAGTGATATCCCCGTGATCAAATCACATACTGCACAGCTATTGGATATAACCTCTCCGAGTGGGCCCTTCGAGTATCTTCCCGTCACATGGACGGACAAATCCCGCTCTTGACATATATTTCCTCAACGGTTTCCTCTGAGTACCTGAACACACCTTTATAACCACTGTATTACCAAGTGGTGCTTGATGCTATCAAAGCACTCTCGGGAGACAGTGATTGATATAGCCTCACGGTCTAAGGAATAGTCTACGAGGATCCATTTCTAATCATTGTAACTTGAACTTCGTGACATGATCGGGTCATGATGTTTAGGTTGGGTATTGGTTCACCATCTCATTCTCGGAATGAGATGACTCCATTTCCAACTGGCATAAATGCCACATTATCAGGAAACATGATCATATGTTGACCAATGAACCAGTGACTAGAGTTTGACTGGGAACCCTGGTTGTTTGTATATCACACATGTATTGATGTTTCCACTCAATACAGTTATAGCATGATATAAAACTTAATCATAAACTATATGAAATATGATAATAGTCCTTACTACTATTTGTCTCTAGGGCATATTTCCAACAGTCTCCCACTTGCACTAGAGTACAAATACACTAGCTGCATTTGTTCTCAATCATTGGCACCATATATCTGGTACCTTGAACATGCTTGCTCATGGAAGAGGTTGAGTCTTGGGTCTGTGCTTTACAGTCCCAAATCCTTTGCAACTTACTAATGTCACCTTGATTGACATTAATACTTTATCATCACATGATAGCATCTGTGTGTATGCATCGTCGCTATGGCAGCAGAACGAGGCCTGATTCCAGGAGCCTACAGTGACGTTAGATCAACCTCGGGGGCTTTCTCATGGGCACTGTGCCCTGGGACACATCATTCTACGTTAAAAGCAAACTAGCCCCGCCATAACATTATGCAACACTTTAGATGGTACCCTTATCTATTATTATAAATGTATTCATCGAAACACAAGTGCACTCTATGCAACTTTCGATGTCTTTGTTCACCTCGCTTCCTACTTGACTTTAATCGGTATTTACAGGAGTTTCCAACATATTCCCTTATAACATAACTCTTTATGCTTTAAGATATGTCATCCTTTATGGATTTGGAAAACATGTCTGCAGTTCACTACTAGACACTGCGGACAAACTCAGCTCAATGTTCCATGATTCAAACTTGATCACTTTTAAACGTTATTTATTTGGATCACATATTATGCTAAGTTATCATCATGGTTTACTAAGATAGAGCCTATGTCTTAACATAGTGGATGACGATCATCCTTTTCTTTCTTTCAACCATTGATGTTAAACTTAATACTATTCCTAATTTGAGTCATTAAGGACCAGTTCTTTAATTGACTTCTATTCTGAAACCCCTTTTAGAATCCTTTGAGGAATACTACATAATATCATAATACACCTGTTATCAACTTCTACATCTTATAAATCATTATTTATAAGTATTCGCGCTTTCATTCTTAACTGTGGCGCCCCGCAAAACCACTACTAGAAAATCGTGTTGTTTTTGTGCATTGCATCATCATGACCGCATGCTCATGTCATCATGCCACCTTGCATTTGAGCATCGTCATCACCATGCATCTGTTTGTCTGAAACTATTTTCGAAAACCTATTTTGTTTTTTCTAATTAAGCCCCGTCTTTATTCAAATATAAAACCCGGGTCTCCGGAATATTTTGTTTCGTCTACCAACGGTTTGCAAAAGCCTCGTTTTTAATAAATAAAATAGTTAAATTATTTTTGGGAGGCAGCCAGCCAGGCCCGAAAGCCCAGCCGGCCACCTCCAGATAAAATCCTACCTACCCCCAGAACCACCCAAACCCTTTTCCTACCCAGCTCTATCCTACCCAGCCCCCTCCACATCACCTCGCCCTATAGCGGCGCGCCACCTCACCAACCCCTCTCCCTTCTTCCTCCACCTCACCACCCAACCGCCACCTGCTGGTCCACCTGGGCCAAGCCCACACCGACCCCGCCGCCTGCAGCCCTGCTGGCCCCACTTCTCTGCTTTTCTCCCGCTCAACCGCCTACCTGCACGCACTCCTGCGCGGGCCCCACACCGACAACCTCGGGACCTCCGCCCGTGTCCAGCCTGCCCTGCTCGCTCTTCCCCCTCTCGTCTCTCTCCTCTTCCCCACCTACCCCCGTCGCCAACCACCGCCGCCTGGCCCTCTCCTCTCCTCCGGCCGTCCGGGCCCCTCGCCGGATCCCCATCGCCGCCCTCCACCGGAGCCGGTCCTGCCACCATCTCCTCCTCGCCTCGCCGCCTCGTGTTGACTGAGCGCCACGGCCACCTCGACCCCGACGGTCTCCCTGCGTGCCTCGGCCGAGATCCCTCTCCCTGCCGCCGCCTCGCGAGGCCTCCTCGCCGTCCTCTCTCCCGCGAGCTCCCCTGCTGACGTGTCGCCCTGACGGCGCCTCTCCGTTCTGGCCCGGGTTGATCTCACCCACCTCCCCACCGAGCAGAGCACCGCCACCGGCTCGGCCGCCCTTCCGCCTCGCCCTCTGTTGGGCCTCTCTCTGCCTCACCGTCGCAGACGCCCTGCGTCCGCCGCCTCGCCGCATCTGTGACCCCGCACACCCACGTCGTGGTCCTTTCCCCAACTCCGGCAGCAAGCTCTGGTCGCCGCGGTCTCCTGCCTCGCCGACCCCGCGCCTCCCCTCCTCTGCCTCCGTGCGCCGGCCGCCGCCTCCCTCAAGACCGGCCACGCCCTCCCCTTCGTTGACCGAGCCCTCAGCCCCGTGAGGGTCCACCCCCGTCGTCTCTGCGCGCCTCCCCGTGCTCTATCGCAACCTGCCGCCTCGCGTGAGATCAAGTCCGCCACCACCAGACATGGGCCCCGCCTCTGCCATCGGCCCTACGCCCCCTCGCCGTGAGCGCGTGCCTCCGCCGTCAGCCTCGCAACCGCCCTGACCCGCCGTCCTCTCCCCGCGACCCTACCTCTCCTCGGCCAGAGCCAGCCACGTTCCGTTGCTGCGAGGGCTAATACTTGTACTCCCGCTCAAGATCTTCCGACAGACTACCTCGCTGTCTATATGCGTGTATGTCTCTGCTTGGGTGCATGTGGTGAGAACGGATTGATCCACAACAGAGTTTGTACTCCTTGTTCACACTAATATTTTGTGGCAACATCCTCTAGTTCCAAGTTTGTCCGCGAGGCCGTACGACGCCGAAAACCCGGGTCATCCGAAGACCGTACCGGTTCCAAGTCGAGATCGCCATCATCAAGGAAACCGGTACACCAAGACCTTCGTACATGGATGGCCACCGACAAGACCGGCTCAACGCCGATGGGTTCGAGGGATGTACATGGTGCCACTAGAAGACCCCTTCACGCCAAGATCTCCGTCTCGGAACGACAAGGCCTCCTCGTGGGCAAGCGACCTGAGTCCGACACCGACAATCGAAACCGCTGAACCGACAAGTTCGCCTACACGGACACCGAGCGCCAAGATCTTCTCCTCGGAACACCTTGATCTCCTTCACAGATCCGAAGACCTTGAACCCCTGTCGAACCCCGAACCCCCGGAACCCAAGATCTCCCGAACCCCGATGTGTGAACCCTTTTCCCGAGCCCCTATTTTATAAATTCTATATATAAAACTTATTGCATATTAATTGTTCATGCATGCATACATGTCTGTGGTTTGGGGGCATTATGCCGATTCACCTCATAATTAGATATGGAGTCTATATGCGGGATATCTTTGTCTTATTCCGGACTCCATTTAAATTGGCGTAGCGAACCGATGCCCTGTTTCGCCTTGTTAATTCAACATTTAAAATTGCGTCGTAGATAAATAACTTGAACCTCTTAATTAATTGTCGGGACCCCGGTTCCGCTTAATACTGCCTAATTGCACCGCATCTGTGCCATGCCATACATCATATCATAAGCATGTCGGATCTTCTGTCGTAGTATTAAATATTGCATCCGGTGTTTCTCCTAGTATTTGCTTCTTCGCGGATTAGGCCGATGAGTGGATGCGAGTATCGACAAGTTCTCCGGATATGATCCGTCGGCAGTGTTTTCACAGGCGAGCATCTCTTCCCCTTCTACCTATTTTGCATTTATAGTCTTTATTTCCTCCTGTTGATCTATTGATATCCGTGTCACGATGCTTTAGATTCCGTGCACCAGTTATATCCCGTGCAGCCTCTATATTGCCATGGACACCTCCTAATACCTGTTGTTTGGTAGAGAGTTGGTCTTGCGAGTCGTAGTTGCTTGCTCAGGTGTGATCTCGTGTTGTCAAGTACCACAGTTGTTGGAATGCTGGTAGATGCTTATTGGTGGAGATGTTTATTGGTGGAGATGATCATGACTTTAAATCCAACTATTAAAATGCTAGATATAACTAATGCAGAGGCATCGGTGGGCAATAGATGTTATTTGGTTCTTCCACGCTCACTTGTGTCCCGTAGGACCCCGAGTACTTGATACCTATTCCTTGATTTTTCGCACTATCCACATCCGGGAGGCCTTATGGACCCCCCTGAGCCAGAGCTTGATTCATTTCTATTTCTTGGGGGCACAAAGTAGTTTGGGGCTTTATTACTATCTTGTACTTATGCCATGCTTTACTGCTTTATTTACGATTGTGAGTGGAGCACCTGTACTATTTTGGATCGTGCCACGTTTTCGCGGTATCGACAAGCCCAGTCACACTTTCGAGTTCCCAGTCGTTTACAGCCGTCGTCGCAAACCCTGGGTCCGTTCCGAAGCCGGCCAACTTTGTTGCGGGTAGCTTAGTGGGGTGGCCCCTGAAATATTTCTGAATCCTTTGATTGCTTTGTCGTGAAAGCATCGTTGGGTTTTGAGTTGGTTTTTCCGAGGTTGATCGAGTGTGTGTTGCTATTTGTGCACCCCTGCAGGGTAAAACTTTCTGAAAGCCGTGTCCGCGGTTATGGATGACTTGGAGCACAGTATCTCGATCATAGACAAGCATAACTAAAGTAGTGCTATAAATTTGACTTAATATGTGACTAGTAAGCAGATGCAACTATAATGGAATGGATAATAAAATGCCAACAACTGGTGGATCTGTGGTGATCTGTGTCATACTATACATGTCTAGTAAGTATTGCAACTCCAATGGAATGTGATAAAAGTGCCAACAACTGCTGGGTTTTGGGGGATTCCTCAGGACAATTATATCTGACTAGCAAATGCTTCCACTACAACGAAATGATTAATTAAAACTGCCCACTGCTTATGCTATCAGGATGACTCATGCTATCTATATCTGATTAGTAAGTGCTGCAACTATAACTGAATGAGTAAAATTGCCAACTGTGTGAGTTCCTCGGTCCGACTTCCTCATTTGGTCTCGAGGGGGAAATACCAGGAGGGGTTTGTTTGTGTTAGCTTCAGGTTGGATCCGAATAGGTCTTTCTTATCCCTCTCTGATAACCGCCAGTTGTTTCGAGTCTCTATAGGTTGTTTAGTGCCGCTGCGCTGCCGCTTCAGCCCACCATACCTTTGTAGGCGAGAGCCGCCGAATTATAGCCTCGCCATGTACTGGCCTCAGTACTGACGCTCCTCTTTTTCCTTTGCCCTTTGTCGGCACCCCTTTTGTTTTAGCAGGTTTGAGATCGATGTCGTTAGCAGGGTTACCCTTCCGGCTTGGCCTAGGCAGGGTTATGGACGCCATTGGTTATTCTTCAAGGCTCTTAGCCCCATTTGCATCTTGTCCGTAGTCGGACGCTCTATCGTTTCGAGGTGATTTGGATCTTTGTATATTATATCTGTATTCTTGACTCGTTGAGTCACTGTTGTATATATATCTGTTCTGCGGGTCCCATCGAGGACTGTTGTGTAATGTTATTACTTCGTTTTCCACCCGCACAAAAGTGCCTGGTGGGCGTCCTTGAATCGTTTCTATGCGGGTTTGGCGGAAAGGGCTAAAACTTGCATAGGGCCGATTCGAGGGTGTCACATTAACATACTTAAGAATTACTCCTATAAGCTCTCACTCAAAATATGTTCCTACATATTTGAATTTGAGACTTATATTGCTCCCACTCAAAAATATGTCAATCACATATTGTTTCAGGAAGACTTTCATAGCTCCCACTCAATTTTATGCAAATTGCATATCCACTCACTATTTTGAATAACATCAAAATCCTTTGATCAAATATCAAACTTGGAGTTTTACTATGAGATACTACTACTATTATTAGTTTTAAATCCACTAGACATTTAGCACACACGAATCAAATTCATTTGAATTTGTCCAATTCTTGAAAAATTGTGCTTTTGTCATTCACCCCATTTTCCACTATGGCTTTGCAGTCATTCGGGAAAATTCAAGTAACCCCTTTTACTTGCGAGATTCAGCAACGAATTGCTTCCTAATCTCAAGGGAATTTTGCTTTTAGGATTTCTCATAATTCTAGTTTATCATTATTTCCTTAGTAGTTTGTAGGTATGTCATATTCCAAGGATCATGAAAAATGATTCACAAATGTCTCCATACAAGATATGGGTTACATTTTGAATCCTACTTCATGTAGTGAAAACACTAGTGGAGGAAAACACAATGATCAATATCATTGATTCTTTCCTTCTGTGAAGAGAATTGTTCAGGAACGTTGTCCGTTGCGCTTCTCAACATTCTGATGCAGGGTTTTGAATCCTCATCGTGTTTTACACTAATTTCCATTTGCTCCATAATTGAGAGATATCACTAAAAGTGAGCTTTCTCAAGAATGTACCAAAATCCAAGCAATACAAGTTTTGCTTTCCTTTTGGTTTAGCTATGGATTTCGTATTCAAAGTTTCCAATGAATACTCTACAAGGACTTATTCACTATTGTTTTGGTTATATCGAATAACCCCAAAACTTTCACGAATTCAAATGGTTCACTACATTCTAATTGAGTGCTAACTATTTCTAACTAATGGTCTCTACATCTATACTATAACGATTTATTTGGTGCCATCTATTCACCCACTTTGATATCTAATATTCACATTGTGATGCTTTGCATTTTGACGTTTCAAAAATCTTTGCATTTCACAATTTCTTTTATGCCAATCTTATAAAGTTGAATTTCATTACTATTGATCAAATCGTAGTAATTTGATTCCCTTTTATCTTTATACCCTTTGTTGATGAAACACTTTGATCAAATCAAATAGTTTCATATTCATGTTTCCTTTGGTAAACTTATTTACACATTTAAACAATAATATAATGATAATTACCATTTTCGTTAAAACACAATACATCGGATATGTATTTACTTTTAACAATTCATTAAAACACTTTGTATTCAAGTAATACACGGTGTTCAAGTTATTTTGCCGAACTTAGGCATGATTTATATGTGATAAGAAATCGAATGAATTTCACATATTATCATTATAACTTTGAATTTAAACAATGGTTTCATTCATTAATGAATGTATCATTAAAGTTGGGTATTTTAAGCAAGGCATTTTAATGTTTTACAAATGTTCATGCAGTATCAATCAGTTTCAAACAACAAGGATAATTCACATATAATCAAACAAGATATGAACACGAATAGAAATCATTCATAAAAGTGGAACAACTGTTTGTTACAAACTCATATGAATAACCGCCTCACAAAGTGTGAGACACACTAAAGAAGTTCATAATCTTTTGATTACAATAATCATCCTAAACACGAACTAAATGATAAATGTCGAGGGAGAGTGTCGTCGGCCATCATCATCATCCTCGCCATCAACACGCAACGTCACCTCCTCTCCAGCAAGCACCTCTCATGCAGAAGGACCTGTTTTCAGCAAAACAGAACAAGTATCAGATATACTTAACACTTCAAATGTGTTTGCAAGATTATAACATTTATAAAATTGTATATCAAATATATACCTTTGTCATTGATGACTCCAGCGACGTCGGGTTCATCCACCACATTTCTGAAATGTGATATGAACTCGAGGAAATCCAGTGTTTCCGTGTCGCCTCTCATAATGCAGATCCAGACATGTGCTTGGAAGCTTGGTGGTATCGACCGCAGCACAACTCCCATCACAAAAGAGCTTGAGAACCAGTTGTCTAGGTAGTATGGCAGACTCATGTATGCATCGTAGATGCTTAATAAGTGCTCGTCTAGTGAGGAGCCCTCCTCCATCTTTATGGAGAGGAAGTCCCCCATCAGCTCATACTCCCACATGCGCACTTGTTCCACGAAATGCGATCTCAGATGTGCCATGACCACTCGGGGTTTAAGACTTACCACTATTGGCCATAGCCCATCCTCTATTCCGAGGCGCATCGTCACTGATATGAATGTGGCGATCACACGACGACGGTAGCGCAGATCCCGCTGCTCCTAGGTCTCATGAGAATAGGTGGCTCCAAATACATCTCGCAGGTCATGTAGTCAGCTACATTATTCTCACCAAGGAGATCAAACAAGCGCATGACCCATGCAAAAAAGTTGGATCCATCTAACTTGAGCTTTTCTCCTTTTAACCAATCATCGATAGGGAAGGTAATCTCGGGGAGAACCATTTTCTACATTTATAATTACAAAAGGAATTTATACTTAGTTTATAATTAAATGAGTTAATAATAACTCCACTCAGAAACACCTATCCCCAGAAGGGTTCCTAGTGATAACACAACCCCTATCAGCCACATCTCCCCCGATCATCACGGCCATCAATGTGGGTTCAAGGGTGGACGCTAAACGTCGGTCACATCATTCATGCGACTCGTGCTCGATCTTTCGACCATCCGTGTTCCGAGGCCATGTCTGTACATGCTAGGCTCGCCAACTCAACCTTAGTGTATTCGCTGTGCAACAAGGCTTACACCCACTGTATGCGAACGTAGATATGTCTGACACCCGATCATCATGGCCTGCCTCATACCGAAGAACTTTCTTGGTGGTGCACACTAAGGGGGAACACAATCGTTGGTAATTTTAACATGGATCATCTTATTAGGCTACCGTCGAGTATCTAATAGTAGCACACAATAATATATAGAAACAATAACATTGAATGTAAATGCTATGTGATATGGTCCTTCACGTCGTGATCTCCATCCGCTATCACCGGGTTCCGGCGCCAGGGTTCCGACGCCATAGACACAAGGGTACCGATGTCATTCCGGCGTGGTAGTCCGTCACCTCCGTGGCTATCTACTACTATGTAACAAAAGGTAATCACTTTACCTTTGCCACAACCATATCACAAAGCAACGCCCCCTGCAAAACAAAGTTAGACGCCTCTACTTGATCTTTGCATGTTTTACGTGGCTGAATGGGCTTTCGTACAAGAACCATTCTTATCTACAAACTTCCAGCACAACGCTGATCAAGTAGTTGTCTCTACTACACCCCTTTTGGAGCCCTCCATTGCAAATGGTATACCAACTAATGCAAGAGAGACAGAGACCCCCCTAAGCCACTTTATACGGTACAAGCCGTATGTCAAGCGTGGACCAGTCTCGCCAATGAACGCGTAAAGTCGGTTGGGGCCGCTTCATCAAGCATTACTGTGGTATACACAAGTACACGTGGGAGGGTAACAACTAAAAGATCAACGCCCACACGCTACATCTCGTGTGTTCTACCCATACTAGCATTACTATGCATAGATCTAGCTTTGATACCACTGTTGGGGTTTCGCGTATGAAAACAATAAATTTTACTCTACGCCCCTGAACCCCTGAAGCTGCCAGGACCTATCTATTAGTAATACAGTACCGGGAGGAGCTTTTCATGAACTTACCCTTGAAGACCGAAAAGCGTTGTCAACGCTCAGGAGAGCGTGGTTGATGTAGACGAGCCGAAGCCGACCTCAAGGTCAGGATGAAGTCCTTGCGCTCCACCGGCTCCAATGACTTGAGTGCCTCAAGTGCGACACCTCGCGGGGAGTTACACACATCTGGTGCCTGGCGATGACTAACGCTTCCCCGATCCAGCAGCAGTTGCGGAAGTAGAGCTCCCGGATCCGAATCCCGCAGCGCGACGGCGCTCCACGGTGAAGATGTCTCTCGTTCGCGCAGTCCATACTTGGGGCCACGGTCACGTGAGAGAGAGGGGGAGAGAGAAAATATCAATTAGAGGTCCTCCGAAAAGTGAGAAGACCTTTATTGATTATTGGTGTATTTAATTTGGCCAAATACCCCCACTATATATAGGGGGAGGGGAGGTACTACCTCCCTCAAAATCCTAGGTGGGACTAAAGGAGAGGAGGGGGAGGGGAGGCCGCCGGCCACCCTAGTGGGCCCCGTGCAGGGGGGGGGGGTCTAGGCCTAGCCGGCCAGCCCCCTTGCCCCTTCTCCCTCTCTCCTTTCCCTAATGGGCCCTCTCCCTCTGGAAATTGGCCCATTAAGCCTTTGACCATTTTAATTGATTTTCTCTTTATTAAATAATTATGAATAAATGATTAAATCAACATTTAACATTCATTCACACATTATTCAATCTCCGTGGCTATGGAACACCTTCCACCTCCACTCCGGACATCCTCCGGACTTACTGAAACCCTTTCGGTTTTCTCTCTACTATTCTTCAGTGATTCTACCGATCCTATAAACACTCTCTAAGCATCATCAAGCCCTTAAGCATGATACCCCATGGTTCGGGAACACTCTAGACATGGTCGGGACACTCCCGCACCAATGATCGGCAGAGAGACTTGGATGGCCATGTGACCCTTGTGCGTTCCACGAAGATCTTTCGTCATTTTAACTGGGACAGTCGTGTCTTATTCCCTTTGTCACTCGATACTTGCATTGCCCGAGATCTGATCAATGGCATCACCATGTCATGTTCAATCTCGTTACCGAACAACACTACTTGACTCATTCTGACAAGTGATATCCCCGTGATCAAATCACATGTTGCGCAGCTATTGGATATAACCTCTTCGAGTGGGCACTTCGAGTATCTTCCCGTCACATGGATGGACAAATCCCGCTCTTGACATATATTGCCTCAACGGTTTCCTCCGAGTACCTAAACACACCTTTATAACCATTGTATTACCAAGTGGCGCTTGATGCTATCAAAGCACTCTCAGGAGACAATGATTGATATAGCCTCACGGTCTAAGGAATAGTCTACGAGGATCCATTTCTAATCATCATAAATTGAACTTCGTGACATGATCGGGTCGCGATGTTTAGGTTGGGTATTGGTTCACCATCTCATTATCGGAATGAGATGACTCCATTTCCAACTGGCATAAATGCCACATGATCAGGAAACATGATCATCGGTTGATCAATGAACCAGTGACTAGAGTTTCACTGGGAACCCCTGGTTGTTTGTATATCACACGTGTATTGATGTTTCCACTCAATACAGTTATAGCATGATATAAAACTTAATCATAAACTATATGAAATATGATAATAGTCCTTACTACTATTTGTATCTAGGGCATATTTCCAACACGTAGCACCGACATTTCTTAACCCAAAGGGCATCGTGACATAGCAGTATGTGCCATAAGGTGTGATGAACGAAGTGGCCAATTGGTTCGACTTTCGCATCTTGAATTGGTGGTATCCTGAGTATGCATCGAGAAAACATAGAAGTTCCGAGCCAACCTCCGAGTCAATGACTTGGTTAATGCGAGGCAAAGCAAACGGATCCTTCGGGCATGATTTGTTCAAGCTGGTGTAATCAATGGACATTCTTAATTCTTTGGTTCCCTTTTTGGGGACAAGTAGCGGATTTGTGAGCCACTTGGTGTGAATAACTTCTCGGATAAAACTAGCCTTAAGTAACCTAGCTAGCTCTCTTCCTATAGCCCATTGTGTTTCATCACCAAAGCCTCGTAGAGATTGTTTTACCGATTTTGCTTTAGGATCAACATTGAAGATGTGCTTAGCAAGTTCCCTAGGTACACCCTTCATGTCAGCAGGTTGCTGATACGTCCATTTTGCATCATTATTCTATGTCTTAATTCACTATTATTCATTGATATATTTCGTATTGACAGGTGATACTTATGTTATTTCATCTGTTTTTGCATGGTTGATGACTTTTGGAGCATGGACCGCTATAGTCAGGATTCTGATGGAGGTGCTGTTTGGAGGCAAAATTCGCGAAGATCAGAAAATCCGGGAAAATATACGGAAAATCCTATTTTTCCAGAAGACTAAGGATGCCAGAAGACGGAGTGGAGATGGGCCACAGGGGGCCCACACCACCCCATGGCGCGGGCAGCCCTAGGCCGCACCAAGAGGTGGTGTGGCCACCCTAGCCCACTCCAGCCTCTCCCCTCTAGCGTATATCATCCTCCCGAAACCCTAATACTCGGGGAGAGACCATAGAAATATTTCTCCGCCTCTGCGGGGCGGAAAACACCGAGCGAGAAACATCTCTCCAGTAGACAGATTTCTGCCGGGGGAATTCCTTCCCGGAGAGGGGAGATCGTCGCCATCAACACACCATCAAGCTGGACTTCATCGGGATCATCATCATCATCATCATCATCACGACCATCATCACCATCAGCACCCTCATCACCATCTCCACATTGCTGTAACAATTGAGTTGGATCTTGCATTAGTTCATAGGGGAAACTTTCCCGGTGTTGATTACTCTTTGTAATTGATGATATTGAGTGAAGCATTGAATTATTTTTTTGTTCAGATTGTTATACATCATTATTCCATCTCTGATGATGATCCATATGATGTCTTGTGAGTAGTTCATTTTGTTCTTGAGGACATGGGAGAAGTCATGTTGTTAGTAGTGGAGTTGTGTTGAGAAAGATTCATTAGATTGTTATTTAAGTTGTGGTGTACTTCTTCTAGTGGTGTCATGTGAACATCGACTACATGACACTTCACCTATATGGGCCTAGGGGAATGCATTGTGTATTTGGCTACTAATCGTAGGGGTTGCCAGAGTGACAGAAACATGAACCCCCGTTAGGAAACCATTGCACAAGGGACGTAAGGGTCTTAGAGTTTAAAGCTGTGGTTAGGTTTCTATCTTAATTACTTTCTTGTACTTATGGATGTTTGCAAGGGGTATAATCACAAGTATGTATTAGTCTTGGATGGGGTGGTACATTAGCACAGGTTCACCCACACAACACTTAGCAAGCTAGAGAAGATTAATCAACTATATGAAGCGAAAGCACTTGACAGTCTTCCAATGTGTCCTCGAGAACGTTTGGTCATCTTAAGTAATACAACCGGCTTGTCCTTTGCTGCATAAAGGATTGGGCCACTTGCTGCATTTATTCCTACTGTCTTTTGTTTACTCGTACTTTGTTTACTTGCTTTATCGAAAACCCCTAAAAATCCGTTTACTAAGTATTTGCAGAGAATTCTTGATCCATACCACTAGCCAGCACCTTCTGCTCCTTGTTGGGTTCGACACTCTTACTTATCAAAAATACTGCGATACACCCCCTATACTTGTGGGTCATCAAGACTATTTTTTGGCGCCATTGTTGGGGAGTGAAGCGCTATTGGAGAGTGGAACTGGTAAAGGAAACTTCTACTGTGAGTATTGGTTACTTCTGTTAGTTGCTTTATTTTCGTTATGGATAATTCACTGAGTTTCTTATTTGGTAATGCTACTACCACTACTAAGGTAGTAGATAAGCCACCACCTGCTGAGAATGATGTTTTTAAAATACCTACAAGAATTACTGATCGTGTTATGGATAACTACTATGTTGGGGATGGAACTGTCCATCCCAGTGATCATTTACTCTTTATACACGAATTATGCGGGTTGTTCAAGTGTGCAGGTATTACTATAGATCAAGTTAAGAAGAAGTTATTCTCATTATCGCTGAAAGGAAGAGCTGAGGAATGGTATAAGCTGCTGAAGAATGGTCAAGCTCTGGAATGGGAGGAAATAGTACCTCTCTTTTATTCAAAGTTTTATCCTCCTAGTGAGATTCATAAAGATCGGAATCAAATATACAACTTTTGGCCTCTTGATGGAGAGAGTACAACTCAAGCTTAGGGGAGATTGAAGTTACTAATGCTCAAATGTCCCATTCATGAGCTCCCCAACAATATTATTATCAATAACTTTTATGCAAGGCTTCCTCTACATGATAAGGATTTATTGGATGCTTCTTGTGCTGGATCATTCACTCGCATGAAAGAAGAAGCTAAATGGGATCTTCTGGACCGTATTCAAGACAATGCTGAAGCTTGGGAGAATGACAAAGGAAGGAAGTCAGGTATAAATTAGGATTATGAATGCATTGAATCTTTTATGGGAACTGACGACTTTCAAAATATTAAAGATGCTTATGGTCTAGACTCTCAAGTTGTTGCTTCTTACTTTAAGGCTTTTGCCTCTTACATTGAAGTGCCTAAAAAGAAGTGGAATAAGTATCATGAACCTTATAAATATATTGCTAAGAGTGTTCCTGCAAGAAATACTGAAGTTTATACTGCTAATCATGTTTTACCTAAACCTTATATTGAGAAAATGCCTTTTCCAGCTAAGGTAAAGGAACATTATATGATAGCTAGTATGGTCGATAAAAGTATGAATGAAGTTATTGAACCTGATAAACAAATGATTGATGAACCTATAATAGCAAATGTGAAGGACTTTGTCACTAAGTATGAGGAAGAGGGACACACTATCCTTTGTAAGGATACCTCTAATTTTGTTT
This sequence comes from Avena sativa, assembly GCA_916181665.1. Taxonomy (NCBI): domain Eukaryota; kingdom Viridiplantae; phylum Streptophyta; class Magnoliopsida; order Poales; family Poaceae; genus Avena; species Avena sativa. The sequence continues at coordinate 469,750,525 of OV702295.1, forward strand.
CACAAAATAGTGTTATGAGAGCTAGTATTCCTATGTTTTCTGTTAGAATAAGTGATCATTGTTATGATGGTCCTTGTGATAGCTATATTGTTAAGTTTATGAATGATACTGAAAGTTACTATGAGAGAGGGAAAAGTGTTCTTATGCATCTCAATAATATCAAGTTTCCTCGTTTTATGCTGAAATTTTTTATGTTGCACTTCTTTTGCCTTCTTATGCAAGTCCCCTCTGGTTTCAACAACTTGTTTGTTTACAAAATTCCCTTGCATAGGAAGTGGGTTATACTTAAATGTGTGTGTGTGTGTGTGTTTTGCTTCTTATGCTCTCTTTCACTTCAATTCATATCCCTATGAGAGCGTCTTCAAAATTATCATGCCCATCTTAATGGCTATAAAGAAAGAGCTTTTTGGGAGACAGCCCAATTTGTTTTTGCTTTCAGTTTGTTTTTGTTTCTTTGAGTCTTAGAAGTTATTACTTCGGTAATAACCGCTCCTTATCCGTTTTGTTTGGTTTTTGTGTCAAGATCAACTTCTAATGAGAGAGAAGTAATATTTGGGGAAGTTGCTGTCCCGAAACAGATTTTTGTGCTTCACCGTAAAAATTCGTGAGAGATCTCTGTATGTCGGATTGAGCTGTAATTTTTTGTGCTTCTGCCTCAGGTTGTTATGTAACTTTCGTTAGTTTCGCACTTTTTGATTTGAGCAACAGAAGATTTTCGAAAAAATTGATCTTTACCTGCTGGTCTGTTTTGACAGATTTTGCCACTTTTGCATTTGCTTCTTTATTCGATTTCCTTTTTGAATTGTTTTTGGGTTTTCAGAAGGAGTTGCTACAGTAGCTTATGTTTTGATGGTTTTCAGTTGAAGTTGGACTCAAAAGGTTTTATCACTTCACTTATACTAATGTTGCTAATGAGAACTGTGTGAAGTTTTGTGTGAAAGAAATTTCCAGAAAGTGGAGACAATGGTGTAATAAGGAAGAGAAGGGTTTTTTGACTCAAGTAGTAAGTGTATGAAGATGAAGATATTGATGTTATTCAAGTGTTGACTCCGGAAGAATCTACTAGATACCAAATTCAGAGACCTGCAGAGTCTGTGTTCAAATAGGTAATGGTTCTGGTAAGAAAAGTTCCGCGAAAATATTATCCAACTATACTTTTGCTATTTTCAGTCAATAAGGAAAGCTACGATGCGAAAAAGGGACAGAAACAGAGGCAGGGTGGCTCACACCACCCTGTGGCGCGGGCCCACCCCTGGCCGTGCCACCAGGTGGTGAGTCCACCCCGGACTCCGCCTCCGACTCATTTTCTCCCAGTACCTTCCTTTTGATGTGAAACTTCATAATATATAACCCCCCGGATCTTCCGAGGTTTGTATATTGTGTTTTCATCATGTTTTCATTCGACCTGTTTCTGCCAGGAACTATTCTTGAAATCTTAGAAGCACAATGGTGTCCGCCAAGGATAAAGGGAAGGAGCCTATGGAGGAAGACCTCCAAGACCCCGGGAAGGAGAAGGAGATCAAGAGTGAAGGTGAAGAGGAGGCAAAGCACACCGGCACTACCGTTGCAAGCATTGGAGTGGTGGCAAATCCAGCCATCGGAGGGAAGCCTCCTCATCATCGTTCAGATCCCTGGTCACTTCCTCCACGCACCAAGAATCCTTTCCATACCCTTATCCATGAGCATCAATACCAGAATATGCCCAAAGGGAAATTACCCTCCAATTGGGATTTGCCTCGTTCTAGCCATGCAGGAAAAGCAGACTTCAAGGAGGAAGAGTGGGGAAAGAGTAGAAAGAGCTGGAATTCTCAACACGACATGATCATGATCCGCATTGAGCAAAACCCACAGCTGATTCGTAATCTCACTTTCGAGATTGAGGACTTGGGGAAACTGATCAAAGAGCTCATCGAGAGGATACCACAACCACTAAAGGAGTAATTTGTCATTAGGTTTGGCATCCCCTTGGTTTGTTCCAAGCTTGGGGGAGTGCCGCGGTATCACATCACTATCTTCTATCTTTTTACATTATTAGTAGAGTCATATCATGAATAGAGGAGTTATTATGTAGGATGGTTTGCATTATGGAAGTGTCCCCTCTCTCATTAGATATGTATCCCTTGGTGTGAGTTTCCGTTATGGCATATTAATGAGAAGTTCTATCATTCACTCTTTTGCATAACTTATATTAGTTTTCAATTCGTGGTTATATTATTGATCTTGTTGTTAGTATTGGTATCACTTTGGGATCATTGAGTTAATTTAGTTGGTTTTGGCAAACCTGGCTCGGTCAGTAGCACTATTTTTGAAGAGTTGAATGAAAAATATAGAAGTACTCTAGAGAAAAATAATTTCATCATCTTTCTTCTTGATTTGCTCATAAGTTTAGTATTCTCTAGTTAAGATCTTTTGTGCTTCCAAGGAAGATTGCATGTTTTTTATCACTTGTATGTTTGGTTGTTTCCTTCAACTCTTATACTTGCTTCCCAGCCTTGCTAGCCAGAAACCTGTACTGAGAGGGTACCCTTCTCGTGCATCCACTCCTTTAAACCAAAACCTTTGCCATTTGTGTCCACCATACCTACCTAGTAGCATTATTGCTATTCCAAGTAAATTCTTGTTTTATCTACCTCCCAAATTAAACTTGTTATGCGAAAATTAGTGATTAAAGATCTCACAAACTTGATGGCACACTTTACTTTCTTGCACTTAATAAACTTGAACCATTGTGCTCACCTATGTTGCGTATATGCTTGCGCTTTGTAAGTTGTGAATTAGCAGAACCATGTTGTCATGGGGAACGCTTTCAACATTGCACTAGTACTTTGTACCAAGTTGATATCATGTTCTTTTGTCTATGGATGTCGTCGGTGTGAAATGAAAGGGGAGCTTGTAAGTCCATGGAGTTATGCATGTGTGTTAGAGAAACGCCTGGGCCGCTGGTCTAGTCCATGTTGACATGGTGGAAACCTGCAGCGTAACCATAACGAGTATCTATGAAGCATTCTTCTTATAAAAAAAGAGATAGAGATTGAGAAAAAAGAGAAAAAGAAAAAAGAGATTTATGAAAAGAGGAAAGAGAGAAAAAAGCACCATATTCCCATGGTAAATAACAAGATTGCTGAGATACTTGTTGTCTGCTTGCCTTGTCATTTTGATATGGGGATTCTTTCGTATCATCGGGCAAGGGGTACCCTATTGGCGGTTCTCAATGATACACATATGCTTACGATGACAAGAACTTACCGGTGACTAAACTTGAGTAGCATGAGGAGCGGCCCTCGTATTCAAGGGACATGAGATTCTCAACTTACAACTTGTCAATGCATATCCTCATATTTGATCACTTTAACCTTAACCACCAAAAGATGCATATGATAGGGGCAATGAGAGCTGAAAGCTAGTAAGTATCATAATTTTTGGGCGCTCTTTATGAGACTTGCAATCCCTGCTTCCCTCTTTGAAGGGCCTTTCTTTTACTTTGTAGTTGAGTCAGTAAACCTACTTCCTCTCTATCTCGGCAAGTATTTTGAGTTGTTGTGTTTCATTCATTCATATGATGATTTATTCAATCATGTCTTATGTTCCTTGTTTTACACATTGCTCTTATCTTGATGTTTACTACTTTGAAATCTTTCATTGAAAACCAGCTATTTGTGAACTCCAGCAAATTATCAACTATTCTTCGACCAAGAGCTAAGTTTGCCATTACCAATTATGATTCACTTTATGTATCTTTATTGTGTTTCTTTTACTCATTACAAGTTGAGTTATATAATAGTGAGTTGTCTTCTATTATGATCTATGCTTTGGATGAATGTGATGCTTCTTGTCCGTATTCTTTTATCGACTCTTCACTCCATAAACCCGAGGCCATGTTTATTGAGCTCAGTTTCGCTTGGGGACAAGCGAAGTCTAAGCTTGGGGGGAGTTTATACGTCCATTTTGCATCACTATTCTATGTCTTAATTCACTATTATTCATTGATATATTTCGTATTGAGAGGTGATACTTATGTTATTTCATCTGCTTTTGCATGGTTGATGACTTTTGGAGCATGGACCGCTGCAGTCAGGATTCTAATGGAAAAGGTGTTGTTTGGAGGCAAAATTCGCGAAGATCAGAAAATCCAGGAAAATATAAGGAAAATCCTATTTTTCCAGAAGACTAAGGATGCCAGAAGACGGAGTGGAGATGGGCCATAGGGGGCCCACACCACCCCATGGCGCGGGCATCCCTAGGCCGCGCCAAGAGGTGGTGTGGCCACCCTGGCCCACTCCAGCCTCTCCCCTCTGGCGTATATCATCCTCCTGAAACCCTAAGACTCGGGGAGCGACCACAAAAATATTCCGCCGCCTCTGCGGGGCGGAAAACACCGAGAGATAAAGATCTCTCCAGTAGACAGATTTCTGCCGGGGGAATTCCTTCCCGGAGAGGGGAGATCGTCACCATCAACACCACCATCAAGATGGACTTCATCGGGATCATCATCATCATCACCACCATCATCACCATCAGCACCCTCATCACCATCTCCATATTGCTATAACAATTGAGTTGGATCTTGCATTAGTTCATAGGGGAAACTTTGGTGTTGATTACTCTTTGTAGTTGATGCTATTGAGTGAACCATTGAATTATTGTTTATGTTCATATTGTTATACATCATTATTCCATCTCTGATCATGATCCGTATGATGTCTTGTGAGTAGTTCGTTTTGTTCTTGAGAACATGGGAGAAGTCATGTTGTTAGTAGTGGAGTTGTGTTGAGAAAGATTCAACAGATTGTTATTTAAGTTGTGGTGTACTTCTTCTAGTGGTGTCATGTGAACGTCAACTACATGACACTTCACCTATATGGGCCTAGGGGAATGCATTGTGTATTTGGCTACTAATCGTAGGGGTTGCCGGAGTGACAGAAACCTGAACCCCCGTTAGAAAACCATTGCACAATGGACGTAAGGGTCTTAGAGTTTAAAGCTATGGTTAGGTTTCTACCTTAATTACTTTCTTGTACTTACGGATGTTTGCAAGGGGTATAATCACAAGTATGTATTAGTCTTGGATGGGGCGGTACATTAGCACAGGTTCACCCACACAACACTTCGCAAGCTAGAGAAGATTAATCAACTATATGAAGCGAAAGCACTTGACAGTCTTCCCATGTGTCTGTTAAAGATATGCCCAAGAGACAATAATAAAGTGGTTATTATTATATCTTTATGTTTATGATAAATGTTTACATCCCATGCTATAATTGTATTAACTGGAAACATTAATACTTGTGTGTTTTGTAAACATAAAAGAGTCCCTAGTAAGCCTCTTGTTAAACTAGCTTGTTGATTAAATGATGATCATGGACATTGGATGTCATTAATAACAAGGTTATATCATTAGGAGAATGATGTGATGGACACACACCCATAGTAAGCGTAGCATAAGATCAAGTCATTAAGTTCGTATTGCTGTAAGCTTTCAAATACATAGTAACCTAATCCTTCGACCATGAGGTTATGTTAATCACCATCACCAGATGGGTACTTTGATGACATCAAACGCCGCTTCGTAACTGGGCGGTTATAAAGGTGTCATTGGGTATTCTGAAAGTATGTGTTGAAGCGCATAGACCAAGATTGGGATTTGTCCATCCATATGACGGATAGATATACTCTGGGCCCTCTCGGTGGAATGTCATCTAGATAGCTTGCAAGCATGTGACTGGGTCACAAGAGATGACATAACATGGAACGAGTAAAGAGTACTTATCAGTAACGAGTTAGAACTAGGTATGGAGATACCGACGATCAAACCTCAGATAAGTAGAATATCGTGTGACAAAGGGAATTGGTTTCGTATGTTAATGGTTCTATCGATCACAAAGTCATTGTTGAGTATGTGGGAGCCGTTATGGATATCCAGATCCCGCTGATGGTTATTAATCGGAGAGGTGTCTTCATCATGTCTGCATATTCACGAACCATAGGGTGACACACTTAAGGTTCGAAGTTGTTTTAAGTAGATATGGAATATGCGTTGGAGACCGAATGATGTTCGGAGTCTCAGAATGGATTCGGGACATCACGAGGAGATCCGGAATGGTCCGGAGAATAAGATTCATATATTGGGGATCATTTTCTAAGTTAGGAAATGTTCCGGAGTGTTTGTATGGAGATTCTAGAAGGTTTCGGAATGTTCTGGAAGGTTCTAGAGGATTTCTTGGAGTTTACTTGAAAACCAAGGAAGGGATCAAGGAGTCCAAGTGGGGCAAGACACGGATTCGTGGGGGAGGAGGACTCCTCCCCCCTTCCCAACCCGCCGGCCAAGGAGGAGGGGAGTCCTACTAGGACTCCCCCTCCCCAGGCGCGCCTCCCTCCTTTAAATAGAAGGGAGGGGGCGCCCCCTCCTAGCACTCTTCCATAACACCCAATCTCTGCCGCCTCTCTCCTCCACCTTTCTTCTGCGCAGGCATACGTGAAGCCCTGCAGAATTCTATACTCCACCACCATCACCACGCCGTCGTGTTGCTGGGATTCCGTGGAGAAGATCTACTACCTCTGCTGCTCGCTGGAACGGGGAGAGGAAGGTCTGCTTCGACTCCGCACGTGTGACCGTCTGCGGAAGGGCTGCCGGAACGCGGCGCCAGAAGGATCGTCCACACGATCTTGAGATCGGCAAGTGATCAACTACATCAACCCCGAGATCTAATCTCGTAACGCTTTCGGATCTACGAGGGTTAGTACAGATCTATCTCGTTGCACATATCTAATAGATTAGATCTTGGCTTTTATCTAGATTAGATCTGGGTTTTGTTCGTTCTTGCGGTAGAATTTTTTTGTTTTCCATGCTACGAACCCATCAGTGTCCTCGAGAACGTTTGGTCATCTTAAGAAATACAACCGGCTTGTCCTTTGCTGCACAAAGGATTGGGCCACTTGCTGCATTTATTCCTACTGTCTTTTGTTTACTCGTACTTTGTTTACTTGCTTTATCCAAAACCCCTAAAAATCCGTTTGCTAAGTATTTGCAGAGAATTCCTGATCCATACCACTAGCCAGCACCTTCTACTCCTCGTCGGGTTCGACACTCTTACTTATCGAAAATACTGCGATACACCCCCTATACTTGTGGGTCATCAGTTGCCAGGCGAAGATGTCCCTATTCTCACAGAGGAACTCGGCAAGCACACTTTCCTATTTGGGATCCAGGTTCATGCCAATGGAGGTGGTCTTAGAGGAATCTCCTTTAGCAAGTTCCACCTGCTTGGTCTTGATGGCGGCCTTGAATGCGGTTTCGGAGTCATAAATCTGCTTCTTCGAAGCCAGCATCTCCGAGGCGTCGACCTGGCACTGGATCTCCTAGAACTCTTCACCATAGAGGACCGTTTTGGCGAAGGCGACTTCACTCAGCTCTCACTCCCTTGCCTTGGTGAAGCTTTCGGTAACAGGGATGATGCCTTTTGGTCCGGGTATCTTGAGCTTGTTGTAGATGAAACATGGCCTGGCGAGGAAGGAGTGGAAGATGTCGCGTCTAAATATGATGTGGTACACGCTCTTGAAGGCCACCACTTCAAAGGTCATACGCTCTTGGCGGTAATTATTAACATCACCAAAGGCGACCGGAAGGGTGATGCAGCTGATACGTTGTTAATGTATCTATAATTTTTGATGTTCCATGCTTGTTTTATATCTACTTTCTTATGTTTTGTCCACACTTTGGAGTACTTTTACACACTTTCCGGGACTAACCTATTAACAAGATGCCACAGTGCCAATAGATGCATGTTTTCTGTTGTTTTTGGTTCTAGGAAAGTCAGAAAATGAATATTCTCGGAATTGGACGAGACAAAAGCCAAAGTTGATATTTTACCGAAAGACACATGGAGTCCGAAGGAGAGACGAAGGGGGGGCACAGGGCAGCCACACCACCCCTTGGCGCGGGCAGCCCTAGGCCGCGCCAGGGCATGGTGTGGGCCCCCTGGCCAGCCACCAACCTTGTCCCTTCGCCTATAAAATCCCCCCGGGACGAAAACCCTAAATCGAACAGCCTCCAGTCACGAAAAGTTCTGCAACACCGCTGCCACCGAAAGGGAGATTCGGGGCACAGAAAGTCTCTGTTTTAGTACCCTGCCGGGACGGGGAAGTGCCCCTGGAGCCATCTCCATCTATATCCACCACCATCTCCATCGTTGTTGACGATTCCCATGATGATGAGGGAGTAGTTTGTCCTCAAGGCTAAGGGTTCTACCGGTAGCTATGTGTTCATCTCTCTCTATGCATGATCATATTGTGATCATGAGCTTTGTAATCAAGTAGATCTACCTTGCTACTCAAGTGCTTTAATAGATCTCTGATCTCCCCATGTGTGTGAAAGTGACAACGTGCACACCATGGTGGCACTTAGGTTAGAGATTACAAATACTTGTTATGAGTTATATTTGGAGTTGGATGTTTCTATGAAATTGTGGTGTTTGTTGGAACCATCTAGAGCTCAAGGTGACAGTGTGGGGTTATCTAGATGGGGAAAGCGAACTTTGAGGTGTATTTTTATAGCCCTACCATGGATTAGAGTGTCCAACCAAAGAGTAGTTTAGAGTAGTATCATGAAGAGAAGATATTTATATGAGAGTGTTCACTAGTGAAAGTATGATCCCTAGGCTTGTTTCTAAACATTGAAACACCATTTGCAACTAGATCTGTTACATGTTTCCTTGCTTCCATCTTTATTTCAGTTTGCCTTTAGTCTCTTCCACGCCATCAAGCTATTTTCTGGCACCGTTGTCTTATATCCATACCACTTGTATTTCACTATCTCTTTGCCAAACTAGTGCACCTATACACCTGACAAGTGTATTGGGTGTGTTGGGGACACAAGAGACTTCTTGTATCTTGATTGCAGGGTTGCTTGAGAGGGGATACCTTTGACCACTTCCTCCCTGAGTTCGATAAACCTTGGGTAACCCACTTAAGGTAAAACTTTTTGTTGTTCTACAAACCTCTCCACTTGGAGGCCCAACAATTGTCTACAAGAATAGAAGTGCGTAGACATCAAGCTATTTTCTGGCGTTGTTACCGGGGAGGTAAGGTAAAAGGTACTCACATCCTCCGGTGTGAGTGGTCGAAGTTATTTCCTTTAGATTCTGCAATTTTGTCTTTTTGTTTCTTGTTTTCACTAGTTAGGCTTAATGGAAAACAACAAAAAAATTAGAGAGCTTTATAGTATTTATCTTGAGTTAGGACATGAAGTGTTTGAAGAGAAAATTAAAAAACCTATGGAACTTTATTTGCATGCTAATAGCAATGTTATTAGTATGAATTCTTTGAACACCATTATTTCTAATGCTATGGAAAAGTCTAAGTTTGGGGAAGCAAGTTGTTATGAAAATGATCTTTTTAGTTCCCCGGCTTTGGAAGATAGCTATTCTATTGCTTATGATGATACCAAACCTCCAATATATGATGATTACAATGATGAATATGATATTTTCAGTCCACCTACTATTGAGGAGAAAATTAATTATGATTACAATATGCCTCCTATATTTGATGATTATGGTGATGAGAATAATAATGATAGCTATTTTGTTGAATTTGCTCCCACTACAATTAATAAGAATAACTATGCTTATGTGGAGAGTCATACTGATTATATGCATGTGGCTCATGATAAGAATGTTTTATGTGATAGTTATATTGTTAATTTTATTCATGATGCTACTGAAAGTTATTATGAGAGAGGGAAACATGGTTTTATGTATCTCAACAATATTAAGTTTCCCCTCTTTATGTCGAAAGTCTTGAAGTTGCACTTGTTTTGCTTTACTATGCTTGTTGCTTTGTGCTTTCATGACTTGTTTATTTACAATATTCATATGCATAGGACGTGGGTTAGATTTAAATGTGCTTTGAATTTGCTTCTTGATGCTCTGTTTTACTTCAATTCATATTTCTTATGTGAGCATCTTCTCAAACTATCATGCCTAACTTAAAGGCGTTAAAGAAAAGTACTTATTGGGAGATAACCCAAAAGTTTTAGTTGAGTCTTGGAAGTTATTACCTCTGTAATAACCTCTCATTATGCTTTTTGTTTGGTTTTTGTGCCAAGAATAACCTCTAGTGAGAGAGAAGTAAGATTTGGGGAAGTGCTATCCCGAAACAGATTTTTGTGCTTCACTGTAAAAATTCGTGACAAATCTCTGTATGCCGGATTAAGCTGTAATTTTCTGAATAAATCCCCCAGATTGTAATCTAACTTTCGTCAGTTCAACACTTTTTGATTTGAGCAACATAAGGTCTTCGAAAAATCGGTTTTCACCTGCTGGTCTGTTTTGACAGATTTCTGCCATTATTTACATTTGCCTCTTTATCGATTTCTTTTTGGGTTCTTTTTGGTGAATTGAGATTTTTGAGAGAATTGTACAGTAGATTGTGTTTTTAATGAAAGTTTTGCTATTTTAAAACTAAACCCCAAAGGTTTATTATCTTTTGAATACACTAATGTTGCTAATGAAGATTGTGTGAAGTTTTGTATGAAGGAAATTTTCAGGTGTAGGGAAAGAATGATGTAATAAGATGAAGAATGGACAAAAGCTCAAGCTTGGGGATGCCACCCCGTGTCACCCCAAGAAATATTCAAGAGGTACAAGCGTCAAAGCTTGGGGATGCCCAAGGCATCCCCTTCTTCATCAATAAAAATCTCAGGTCTTTCTAGACACTTCGTTTTTATTATTTCATGCACTGTTGTGTTTTTCTTGGAGTGTCTTTGTTTTTGCTTTTAGTTTTCTTTTGTTTTGTTTGCTTAAATAATTTGGTTGGATCCCAACACACTTCTTTTGGAGAGATACACACTCTGTTTTCATTGCCTAGAACACTCTAGTTTTCATTCTTATTGTTCTGTGAGTGTTCTCTTTTGCTAGCACTGTGTTTAGCCTTAGTTTTCTTGTGCTTTCAGCTTAGAACTTTTTAGTTCTTCTTTGTGGATTTGTGAGACAAGCTCACTGATCTTTATTTATTATTATCTTTGTGAGTTGTTTCAAATAGGTTGATTTGGATTGGAAAAGAGTAGGAAAGTTCATGCTTAAGTGGTAAATAAGGAGCTTGTGTTGACTGTGGCCTATGCTTTGCCATGTCATGCTTGATATTGTTTTGACTTTATACTTAGTGATTTTTGCTGTAGCATGACATGTTATAAACAATTAAGATTGCTTAATGTGCCTTGAAAGAATCATGTGTTGTTTTAGCATATTAAAGCATAATATTGTGGTATTCTCCTTTGATGCTTTATTTGGGTTGACTTGGCGCATGCTTACACCATGTTATGACTATCCCAAGTCACCATAGCCTCGATGATCCTTTAGTTTTTGAATTTTAATATCACTTTATTCTTTAATTAATGATGTTTTGTCGCTTTGCATGATTATGACCATTATTGCTCTCTTAGTTGGTCGCTCCCAGTCTTTTGCTAGCCTCCATAACCAAGTATGAGTCCCACTCATGCATCCAACTCCAAATAAAACCAAGTTATTCCAAAGAGTCCACCATACCTACCTATTAGCATTTGCTATTCCAAGTATATTCAAGTTTTTATCTACCTTCCAAATTAAACTTGTTATGTGAAAATTAGTGATTAAAGCTCTCACGAACTTGATGGCACACTTTATTTTCTTGAACTTAATAAACTTGAACCATTGTGTCCATATTTGTTGTGTATATGCGTGCGCTTTATAAGTTGAAGTTAGCAGAACCATGTATCATGGGGAACGCTTTCAACACTGCACTTATATTCCGTTGATATCATAATTCTTTTGCTTATGGATCCCGGTGGTGTGAAATAAAAGGGGAACTTGTAAGATCATGGAGTTTGTATGTGTGTTAGAGAAACACCTGGGCCGCTAGATTAAGCCATGCCTAATCATGGTGGAAACTTGCAGCATAACCATAATGAGCACTCTATGAAGCATCCTCAATAAAAACCTACGCAAATAGAAAATAAAAAGATCGCTGAGATGCTCATTGTCTGCTTGCCTTGTCATTTTGATTATGGGATAGCTCTTGTATCATGTGCAAGGGGTATCCTGTTGGCGGTTCTCTATGATACATATGTACTTACAATGACAAGAGCTTACTTGTGACTGAAGTTGAGTAGCATGAGGTTCGGTACTCGTAAGTAAGGGGCATGAGATTTCAACTTATAACTTGTCAAGCATATCCTCTTACTTGTGTCACTTTAACCTTAATCACCTAAAAATGCTTATGATAGGGGCAATGAGAGCTGAAAGCTAATAAGTACCATAATTTTTGGAAGCTCTTTATGAAACTTGAATCCCTAATTAGTGCACCTATATACCTGTCAACCACTTGTATTTCACTATCTCTTCGCCGAACTAGTGCACCTATACACCTGACAAGTGTATTGGGTGTGTTGGGGACACAAGAGACTTCTTGTATCTTGATTGCATGATTGCTTGAGAGGGGATACCTTTGACCACTTCCTACCTGAGTTCGATAAACCTTGGGTAATCCACTTAAGGGAAAACTTGTTGTTGTTCTACAAACCTCTCCACTTGGAGGCCCAACAATTGTCTACAAGAATAGAAGTGTGTAGACATTAGCCACCAGGTGGTGTGGCCGCCCTGGTCCACCCCTGGCACTCCCCCCTTGCGTATATTATCCTCCCGAAACCCTAAGACTCGGAGAGCGGCCATAGAAAGATTCCGCCGCCTCTGCGGGGCGGAAAACACCAAGAGAGAAAGATTTCTCCGGCAGACAGATTTCTGCCAGGGGAATTCCTTCCCGTAGAGGGGAGGTCGTCACCATCAACACCACCATCAAGCTGGACTTCATCGGGATCATAATCATCATCACCACCACCACCATCACCATCAGCACCCTCATCACCATCTCCATATTGCTGTAACAATTGGGTTGAATCTTGCATAGTTCATAGGGGGAACTTTCCCGGTGTTGATTACTCCTTGTAGTTGATGCTATTGAGTGAACCGTTGAATTATTGTTTATGTTCAGATTGTTATACATCATTGTTCCATCTCTGATCATGATCCATGTGATGTCTTCTGATTAGTTTGTTTTGTTCTTGAGGACATGGGAGAAGTCATGTTGTTAGTAGTGGAATTGTGTTGAGAAAGATTCAATGGTTTGATATTTAAGTTATGGTGTACTTCTAGTGGTGTCATGTGAACGTCGACTACATGACACTTCACCTATATGGGCCTAGGGGAATGCATTGTGTATTTGGCTACTAATCGTAGGGGTTGCCTGAGTGACAGAAACCTGAACCCCCGTTAGGAAACCATTGCACAAGGGACGTAAGGGTCTTAGAGTTTAAAGTTGTGGTTAGGTTTCTACCTTAATTACTTTCTTGTACTTACGGATGTTTGCAAGGGGTATGATCACAAGTATGTATTAGTCCTAGGAAGGTCGGTACATTAGCACAGGTTCACCCACACAACACTTAGCAAGCTAAAGAAGATTAATCAACTATATGAAGTGAAAGCACTTCACAGTCTTCCCATGTGTCCTCGAGAACATTTGGTCATCTTAAGTAATACAACCGGCTTGTCCTTTGCTGCATAAAGGATTGGGCCACTTGCTGCATTTATTCCTACTGTCTTTTATTTACTCGTACTTCGTTTACTTGCTTTATCGAAAATCCCTAAAAATCTGTTTGCTAAGTATTTGCAGAGAATTCCTAATCCATACCACTAGCCAGCACCTTCTGCTCCTCGTTGGGTTCGACACTCTTACTTATCAAAAATACTGCGATACACCCCCTATACTTGTGGGTCATCAAGACTATTTTCTGGCACTGTTGCTGGGGAGTGAAGCCCTATTGGAGAGTGGAACTGGTAAAGGAAACTTCTACTGTGAGTATTGTTTACTTCTGCTAGTTGCTTTATTTTCGTTATGGATAATTCGCTGAGTTTCTTATTTGGTAATGCTACTACCACTGTTAAGGTAGTAGATAAGCCACCACCTGCTGAGAATGATGCTTTTAAAATACCTACAAGAATTGTTGATCGTGTTATGGATAACTACTATGTTGGGGATGGAACTGTCCATCCCGGTGATCATTTACTCTTTATACATGAATTATGCGGGTTGTTCAAGTGTGCAGGTATTACTACAGATCAAGTTAAGAAGAAGTTATTCTCATTATCGCTGAAAGGAAGAGCTGGAGAATGGTATAAGCTGCTGAAGAATGGTCAAGCTCTTGAATGGGAGGAAATAGTGCCTCTCTTTTATTCAAAGTTTTATCCTCCTAGTGAGATTCATAATTATCGGAATCAAATATACAAATTTTGGCCTCTTGATGGAGATTGAAGTTACTAATGCTCAAATGTCCCATTCATGAGCTCCCCGATAATATTATTATCAATAACTTTTATGCAAGGCTTTCTCTTCATGATAAGGATTTATTGGATGCTTCTTGCGCTGGATCATTCACTCGCATGGAAGAAGAAGCTAAATGGGATCTTCTAGACCGTATTCAAGATAATGCTGAAGCATGGGAGAATGACAAAGGAAGAAAGTCAGGTATAAATTATGATTATGAATGCATTGAATCTTTTATGGGAACTGATGACTTTCAAAATATTAAAAATGCTTATGGTCTTGATTTACAAGTCACTACAAATTGCTTTAGGGCTTTTGCTTCTTATATTGAAATTCCAAAAAGGGGATGGAACAAGTACCATGAACCTTATAAAGATATTGTTGACTGTGTTCCTATTGTGAGTGCTGAGTATTGCACTATTGATCCCATCTTACCTGAACCTTATATCGAGAAGATTCCCTTCCCAGAAAAGGTAAAGGATCATCCTGTGATAACTAATGTAATCACCAAAAGTGAAAAGAGAACTGTAAAACCTAATGAACAAATAAACGTTGAACCTGTGGTAGCAATTGTGAAAGACCTTGTCACTAAAAGCATAGAAGATGGACACATAGTCTTTTGTGAGGATGCTTCTAATATTGTTTCACATCCTAGCAGAACTAAAAAAGCTAGTGTTCATGTGCTTTCTGTTACAATTGGTGATCATTGCTATTATGGTTTATGTGATATTGGTGCAAGTTCCAGTGATATTCCTTATGAGCTTTACAGAGAAATTATGCATGAAATCAGTCCCTGTGAATTGGAAGAGATTGATGTGGTTATTCACCTTGCTAATAGAGAGACCATCTCTCCAATTGGTATTGTACAAGACATGGAAGTTCTTTGTGGTAAGATTAAGTACCCTTCTGATTTTCTAGTACTTGGTTCAGCTGCTAGTAAAACTTATCCTATTATTTTTGGTAGACCTTTCTTGAGTACTTGTGGAGCTATTATATATTGCAAAAGGGAGAAAATCTTGACTAAGTTTGATGGGGAATCTTATGAGTTCAATTTTGAAGGGTTTCGCGGCATAGTAAATCAAAATTTTCTACGGATGCGA
Source organism: Avena sativa (assembly GCA_916181665.1). NCBI lineage: Eukaryota > Viridiplantae > Streptophyta > Magnoliopsida > Poales > Poaceae > Avena > Avena sativa. The sequence continues at coordinate 469,765,974 of OV702295.1, forward strand.
ACAGAGGGAAAGCCAAGATCTAATCTAGGAGATGCAATCAACGAGAGAGATTGGATTAGATCTTCATACCCTTGAAGATTCGCACAGCGGAACGTTCGTCGGAACGTGGGTGATGTAGTCGTACTCACTTCTCCTCCTCGCGATCCGATCCGATCTAGCACCACAAGTGGCGGTGCCTCCGTGAGATGCACACATGCAGCACCTCGACGTCTCCTCCTTCCTCGGACCAGCGAGTATGGTGGAGAGATAGATTGGATCTACAGCACGACGGCGTGGTGTATATGGTGGAGAATTTCTGCTGCAGGGCTTCGCCTACAAACAGTCGGGAGGGAGAGAGGAAGGGCAGCAGGGCAACTAGGGTTTGGAGGAAGGTGTGTGGGAGGGGGGGCGCACCAGCCCTCTATATATAGAGGGGGGCCAGCCCTAGCCTCTCCTCCAAGCCTATCTCTAGTTTAAACAATTTAAACTCTCCCTTATCTAGAAATCCTATCTTATCTTATCTCTAGTTTAAACGATTTAAACTCTCTAGGATCGGCTGGGCCCTATGGGGCCTTGTGCCCCTGGCCCAATGCGGCCAGGACACTCCCTCATAGGCCCATGCCCCCTCCCGGAAGGTGGGGCCACGTTGGTCCCCTTCCGGAAGGTTCTAGAAGCTTCCGGTACAATACCGATTAACCCGGAACAATTCCGAACTCCAAAAACTGCACTGCCTTATATGAATCTTATTCTCCGGACCATTCCGGAACCTCTCGTGATGTCCCGGATCCCATCCGAGACTCCGAACAAAAATTCATAAACCAATTATCCAATCTATCCTAGCGTCGAGACACGTTAAGTGTGTGACCCTGCGGGTTCGAGAATATGCAGACATGATCTTCTATCAATAATCAACAGCGGGGTCTGGGCACCCATATTGACTCCCACACATTCATCGATGATCATATCGGATGAACCACGATGCCAGGATTCAATCAATCCCATATATATATTCCCTTCGTCTCGCGATATTTTACTTGCCCGAGATTCGATCGTCGGTACCGTCATACCTAGTTCAATCTCGTTCACAGCAAGTACTTTACTCGTTCCGTAATCCGATATCACTTTGTGATTAACTCCTTAACCACATGCTTGCAAGCGGTGTTGATATCGATTACCGAGTGGGCCCGAAGTATATCTCTCCGACTTGGGAGGGACAAATCCCATCTCGATACATACAACCCAACAGATACTTTCCGATCACCTGAGAGACACCTTTATGATCACCCTCTCATAGGATGACGTTTGATGACCTCAAAGCTTTCTTCCGATACCAGGGAGTTGTATTATCTCATGGTCTAAGGAATACAATATTTGACATAGGAAAAGCTTCGCAAAGATGAACACAATGACACGATCTAATTGCTTCGCTTAGTTTGGGTCTGTCCACCACATCATTCTCCCAATGATATGATCTCATTATCAATTGACAACTCATGTCTATGGTTAGGAAACCTTAACCATCATTGATCAATGAGCTAGTCCATAGAGGCGTACTAGGGACACGGTGTTGTTCACAAACCACACAAGTATTAATGTTTCCGCTTAATACAATTCTAGCATGGAATATAAACATTATCATGAACAAGAATTATAATAATAACATCTTTATTATTGCCTCTAGGGCATAATTCCAACAAATTTCTCGAAATTCGCTAAAGAACCTTGTGAAAAGGAAACCCATAATGAGGATTCTCTTGCTCCTGACAATGCTTTGCAGCAATTTATGGAAGATCATAAAAGTGAAATCTTCATGGAAGAAAGGAATGAGATTGACAAGATTCTCCGTGATCAGCCTAAGATGCTTAAGCATAACTTGCCTGTAGAAGACTTGGGTACCATGTTGCCACCTAAAAAGGATCCGGTCTTCGATCTAAAACCTCTCCCTGATGATCTTAAATATGCTTATATTGATGATAAAAAGATATATCCTGTTATTATTAGCGCTAAACTTTCAGGAAATGAAGAAGAAAGGTTATTGGAGGTTTTGAGGAAACACTGAGGAGCTATGGGCTATACTTTGGATGATTTAAAAGGGATTTCACCTACTATATGTCAGCATTCTATCAACATAGAACCAGATGCAAATCTAGTAGTAGAGCACCAACGATGTTTAAATCCTAAGATGAAGGAAGTGGTAAGGAATGAGGTACTGAAACTCCTTGATGCTAGTATTATTTACCCTATTGCTGATAGTGAATGGGTTAGTCCTGTTCATTGTGTTCCTAAAAAAGGAGGTATTACAGTTGTTCCTAATGATAATGATGAGCTTATTCCTCAAAGAATAGTAGTAGGCTATAGGATGTGCATTGATTTTAGAAAAGTCAATAAAGTTACTAAGAAAGATCACTACCCGCTTCCTTTTATTGATCAAATGTTGGAAAGGTTGTCTAAAAAGACCCATTTTTGTTTTCTTGATGGTTATTCTAGTTTCTCTCAAATTGCTGTTAAACAACAAGATCAAGAAAAAACTAGTTTTACTTGCCCTTATGGAACTTATGCTTACAGACGTATGCCTTTTGGTTTATGTAATGCTCCTGCTACTTTTCAAAGGTGCATGTCTGCTATCTTTCATGGTTTTTGTGAGGAAATTGTAGAAGTGTTCATGGATGACTTTTCTATCTATGGAACTTCTTTTGATAATTGTCTGCACAACCTGGATAAAGTTTTGCAGAGATGTGAAGAAACTAATCTTGTTCTTAATTGGAGAAATGCCACTTCATGTTTAATGAAGGGATTGTCCTTGGGCATAAAGTTTCTGAAAGAGGCATAGAAGTTGATAGAGCTAAGGTTGAGGCCATTGAGAAGATGCCATGCCCAAGAGACATCAAAGGTATTCGTAGCATCCTTGGTCATGCTGGTTTCTATAGAAGGTTTATTAAAGACTTTTCTAGGATATCAAAACCCCTCACTAATCTTCTTCAAAAAGATGTACCCTTCGTTTTTTATGATGATTGTAAGGGAGATTTTGAAACTCTTAAGAAGGCTTTAACTACAGCCCCTATTGTCCAACCACCTGATTGGAGTTTCCCTTTGAAATAATGTGTGATGCTAGTGATTTTGTTGTAGGTGTTGTCCTTGGGCAACGAATTGATAAAAAGTTAAACGTTATTCATTATGCTAGTAAGACTTTAGACGCTGCTCAAAGGAATTATGCTACTACTGAAAAAGAATTTCTAGCTGTCGTTTTTGCTTGTGATAAGTTTAGACCCTATATTGTAGACTCAAAAGTCACCATTCATATTGATCATGCTGCTATTAAATACCTTATGATGAAGAAGGACGCTAAGCCTAGGCTGCTTTTACAAGAGTTTGATCTACATATAGTAGATAGGAAAGGTGTTGAAAACCCTGTAGCTGATAATTTATCTCGATTGGAAAACATCTCTTTTGACCCTATGCCTGTTAATGATAGTTTCCCAAATGAGCAGTTAGCCGCAGTAGGGGTAAGCTCGCGAGGGAGCCCTTGGTACGCTGATTATGCTAACTTTATTGTCTCCAAGTATTTTCCTCCAACTTTTACAGCTCAGCAAATAAGGAAGTTCTTCTATGATTTGAGGCATTATTTTTGGGATGACCCACACTTATACAAAGGAGTGGATGGTATTATGCAAAGATGTGTTCCAGAATATGAACAAAAGGAGATATTGCATAAATGTCATGGTAGTGCTTATGGAGGACATCATGCAGGAGATAGAATTGCACAAAAGGTGCTACAATCAGGTTTCTACTGGTCTACCCTTTTTAAAGATGCAAGAAAACTTGTTTTATCTTGTGATGAATGTCAGCGTGTTGGTAATATTTCTAGACGCAATGAAATGCCTATGAACTACTCTCTAGTTATTGAACCCTTTGATTGCCGGGGATTTGACTTTATGGGTCCTTTTCCTCCCTCGAAAGGTTATACTCATATTTTTGTTGCTGTTGATTATGTTACTAAGTGGGTAGAAGCCATTCCCACGAAGAGTGCTGACGGGGAAACTTCTCTAAAAATGCTTAAGGATGTTATCTTTCCTAGGTTTGGAGTACCTAGGTATCTCATGACTGATGGGGGTTCTCATTTCATTCATGGTGGTTTTAGAAAGACCCTTGCTAAATATGATGTTAATCATAGAATTGCTTCAGCCTATCACCCCCAAACTAGCGGGCAAGTAGAGTTATCAAATAGAGAAATTAAATCCATCTTGCAAAAGACTGTTAATAGATCTAGAAAAAATTGGGCTAAAAAGTTGAATGATGCTTTATGGGCTTATAGAACTGCCTACAAAAATCCTATGGGGATGTCTCCTTATAAAATGGTTTATGGGAAAGCTTGTCACCTACCTTTAGAATTAGAACATAAAGCTTACTGGGCAGTTAAAGAACTAAATAGAGATTGTAAGCTCACTGGTGAGAAAATATTATTTGACTTAAGTCCTTTAGATGAATGGAGGAGTGAAGCCTATGAAAATGCTAGGCTCTTTAAGGAAAAAGTTAAAAGATGGCATGACAAGCGAATACTTAAGAGAGAATTTCATGTTGGTGAGAAAGTTCTATTGTATAGGTCTCGCCTCAGATTTTTTGCAGGAAAGCTACTGTCAAAATGGGAAGGACCTTTCATTATTGAAGAAGTATACCGTTCAGGAGCAATAAAAAATTCTTCTTTAAAATATAATACTACACAAGTAGTGAATGGGCAGTGACTCAAACACTATATTGCTGGGGATTCTTATAATGAAGATCTTGATGCCTTTCAAGTTATAACTCCAGAAAGATTTATCAAGGACCAAATTCAGAGACCTGTAGAGTCCGCTTTCAAATAGGTAACAGTTCTGGTAAGAAAAGCTCCGCGAAAATACTATCCGACTATATTTTTGCAGTTTTTAGCCATTAAGGAAAGCTATGAAGCGAAAAAGGGACGGAAACGGAGCCAGGGTGGCTCACACCACCATGTGGAGCGGGCCCACCCCTGGCCGCGCCACCAGGTGGTGTGGCCACCCCAGACTCCGTCACCGACCCATTTTCTCCCAGTACCTTCCTTTCGTCATGAAACTTCGTAATATATCCCTCGGATCTCCCGAGGTTCGTATATCGTGTTTTCATCGTGTTTTCGTTTCGATCTGTTTCTGACAGGTAGAGTCCTAGATTTGGAGCTACAATGTCTTCCTCTGGACCAGCCAAGGAAGATTCCTTAGAGGATATCATCAACCCATACATGATAGAGTTGAAGATTCATCCCAAGGAGTTGTTGCTTGAAGATGGGGAACTCTGGATAAAAGAGGTTCGAGGCCCTAAAGGTGAAGGAAGTCTGGAGGACAGGATGGAAGCACTAGAGCAAGAAGTCTTTAGGTACAAGAAGATGGCGGAGCGCGAAGTGGATATCATCCATAAGATTTGTTCCGAACTCATCGTCGAGCACCAAAAGGAGACTGCTGAACTCAAGGATGAAGTCCTCTCACTTCGCCAAACAACCAACAAACTGCAAGCACAGTTCTATAACGTTCAAAATCAAAACTGTGAGTATGAGGTTAGGTTTAAACGCATAAGTGCTGCTGCAAGTTTCAGGATGCTGGAAACCACGATGTCCTTTGTTGATGGGAAGCCCTTACCCTAGAAGTCGGACGAAGATGAGAGGATACCACCACCACCGAAGGAGTAATTCGTCATCAGGTTTGGCATCCCCTTGGTTTGTTCCAAGCTTGGGGGAGTGCCGCGGTATCACATCACTATCTTCTATCTTTTTGCCTTATTAGTAGAATCATATCATGAATAGAGAAGTTATTATGTAGGATGGTTTGCATTATGGAAGTGTCCCCTCTCTCATTAGATATGTATCCCTTGGTGTGAGTTGCCGTTGTGGAATATTAATGAGAAGTTCTATCATTTACCCTTTTGCATAGTTTATTTTAGTTTTCAATTCATGGTTATATGATTGATATTGTTGTTAGTATTGGTAGCACTTTGGGATCATTGAGTTAATTTAGTTGGTTTTGGCAAACCTGGCTCGGTCAGTAGCAACACTATTTTTGAAGAGCTGAATGAAAAAGACAAAAGGACTCTAAAGAAAAATAATTTCATCATCTTTCTTTCTTGATTTGCTCATAAGTTTAGTATTCTCTAGTTAAGATCTTTTGTGCTTCCGAGGAAGATTGCATGTTTGTCTTTATCACTTGTATGTTTGTTTGTTTCCTTCAACTCTTATACTTGCTACCCAGCCTTGCTAGCCAAAAACCTGTACTGAGAGGGAATTCTTCTCGTGCATCCACTTCCTTAAACCAAAACCTCTGCCATTTGTGTCCACCATACCTACCTAGTAGCATTATTGCTATTCCAAGTAAATTCTTGTTTTATCTACCTCCCAAATTAAACTTGTTATGTGAAAATTAGTGATTAAAACTCTCACGAACTTGATGGCACACTTTACTTTTCTTGCATTTAATAACCTGAACCATTGCGTCCTTCTTTGTTGCGTATATGCTTACGCTTTATGAGTTGAAATTTGCAGAACCATGTATCATGGGGAACACTTTCAACACTGCATTGGTACTTTGTATCTAGTTGATATCATGATCCTTTTACTTATGGATCCCGGCGGTGTGAAATAAAAGTGGAACTTGTAAGATCATGGAGTTTATATGTGTGTTAGAGAAATGCCTGGGACACTAGCCTAAGCCATGCCTAATCATGGTGGAAACTTGCAGCATAACTATAGTGAGTGATGACCCACAAGTATAGGGGGTGTATCGCAGTATTTTCGAGGGAAGTGAAACCCAATTTATTGATTCGACACAAGGGGAGCCAAAGAATATTTATAAGCCTTAACAACTGAGTTATCAATTTAGCTGCACCTAGAAACAATCTTGCTCACAGCAGTTTATCAGTAGCAACAGTTTTGTAGTAGGAATAGGAAAGTAACAGCAGTAGTAAAGCAAAGACAATAGTAACAAAAGCAGTAAACAGTGGGATTCGAGTGTGGTAGGCATAGGGATGGATGAACGGACGTTGCATGGAGAAGACAATTCACATAGCAATCAGAACATAGGGCAATTGCAGATAAATAAGATAAAGCATCCAAGTACTAGACAATCCTAGGCATGTGTTCCATATATAGTCATACGTGCTCGCAATGAGAACTTGCACAACATCTTTTGTCCTGCCAGCCTGTTTGCAGCGGGGCCTCTAGGGAACTACTGGCAATTAAGGTGCTCCTTTTAATAGAGCACCGGAGCAAAGCATTAACACTCCATGAACACATGTGATCCTCACATCAAAGCCTTTCCCTTCCGGCTACCCCGATTTCTGTCACTTCGGGACCATAGGTTCCGGACAATGACGTGTGTATACAACTTGTAGATAAGACCAAGAACAATACTATCATAATGGATCAATAACATGTTCAGATCTGAAATCATGGCACTCGGGCCCTAGTGACAAGCATTAAGCACAACAAGTCGCAACAAAGTCATAAAGCACTAATAAAAGATACTAGGCACCATGCCCTAACAATGCCATTACATGAATGATCTCATCCAATCTCTACCATCCCCATAGCCTACAGCGGGGGATTACTCACTCATAGATGGAGGAAACATGGATGGTCGATGAAGATGATGGTGCAGATCGATGGAGATGGCTCCGGGGGCACTTCCCTGTCCCGGCAGGGTGCTGGAACAGAGACTTTCTGTCCCCCAAATCTCCCCTTCGGTGGCGGCGCAGCGGAACTTTTCGTGGAAAAACGTCGAACCCCCCGAAGTTTTTAGGTCAGAAGGCTTCTTATAGGCGAAGAGGGAGACCGAGGGGGTGCCTGGGGCCACCACACCATGCCCTGGCGCCGCCAGGCCCAGCCCGCGCCTAGGGGTGGTGTGGCCAGCCCCTGGCTCTCCTCCGTCTCGTATTCTAGCTCCTGGAGTCTTCGGGTGAAATAGGATTTTTGGCATATTTTCCGGGATTTTTCCTGATAGTTGATTTTCTGCACAAAAAGTAGACACCAAGGCAATTCTGCTGAAAACAGCGTCAGTTTGCATTAGTTGCATCCAAATCACACAAGTATAGAGGAGAAACAATAGCAAAAGTGTTCGGGAAAGTAGATACGTTTTGGACGTATCAACTCCCCCCAAGCTTAGCTTATTGCTTGTCCTCAAGCAATTCAGTTGAAAGCTGAGTGCGATAAAAGAACTTTCATGAACACATTTGCTTCATATGATGTAAATATTCTCAGCAATGTGATCAACTACCTAGACAATTCATAATAAAGAGTAAGCAGCTGAGTCTACTTAGTAGTCATTTGCAAGCTATGAAGAGATTCCAACTCAAGAATAATAAGTAGCACAAAGCACAAACATAAGCAACATTACAATGCTCATAGAAAGGTATGATAGAGTGGTATCTCGCTTGCCTTTGATTATGAATGTCAAGGCACCCCTGAAGTTCAAGTGATGACTAGAAGTAAAGATATCAACAATACAAGCATCAAAGTCATAACACAAATAATCAAGTAATGAAACAAACATAAAGAATGACAACTATGCTCTCAAGAAGGTGCTCAAAGAATATGTGGAGACTCAACAAGTAGAAGAAAAAGGTTTTGAGAAATTTGAAAGGCTTCCAAATGCTGAAAGTATGGTACTTGTTAGCTTTGAGCTCTCATTGCCCCTATCATAGGCATCTTTAATGTGGCTAAGGTGAAAGTGAGGTCCAATCTGAGTTATATGCTTGACAGACTATAAACTGGAAATCCCAAGTCCCTTGAGTACGAGGGCCGCTCCTCATGTTACTCAACTTTAGTTACCGGTAAGTTCTTGTCATCGTAAGTATGTGCGTATCATTGAGAACCGCCAACGGGGTACCCCTTGCCCGATGATACGGAAGAATCCCCATATCAAAAGGACAAGGCAAGCAGACAATGAGTATCTCAGCAATCTTCTTATTTACCATGGGAAAATGGTGCTTTTTTCCTCTCTTTCCTCTTTTCATAGAACTCTTTTTTTTTCTTTTTCTCAATAGCTATCTCTCTCTTTTTTTATAAGAAGAATGCTTCATAGACATCATTATGGTTACGCTGCAGGTTTCCACCATGTCAGCATGGATTAGACCAACGGCCCAGGCGTTTCTCTAACACAAATACATAACTACATGGACTTACAAGCTCCCCTTTTATTTCACACCGATGACATCCGCAAACAAAAGAGCAAGGTATCAACTGGGTATATATTTACAAGTGTTGAAAGCGTTCCCCGTGACAGCACGGTTCTGCTAATCCCCAGCCTATAATTAGCAAGCATATAACTTTCATGGAGAGTTCACAATGGTTCAGGTTTATTAAGTGCGGAAAATAAAGTGTGCCATCAAGTTCGTGAGAACTTTACTAACTAACTTTCTCATAACAAGCAAACATTTTATTCGGAAGAAAACAAGGCATATTGAATATGCACGGAAGTAGCAAATGATGCTAATGGGTAGGTATGGTGGACACTTTGGAAATATTTGGTTTAGGGAATTGGAAACATGAGTAAGACACTCAGTGGAAGTGAAGGCTAGCAAAAGTAAGGGAACGACAAACGAGAGAGCAATAGTTGTTATTATCATGCTTGCAACAAAACAAGACTACTCATGGCATGAAAATGATTCAAGATCCTCAAGGCAAAATAATTCGTCAAGGCTTAACTGATTATTACAGCCATGTGCATGCATGAGCATGTGCCAAGTCGATCAAATGAAACATTCAGAGGAGGATACCACAGTGTCATACCAATTTATGAATAGAGTAATGCAAGCAAACATTCATGAAGCATGCTACAAACTATTAGCGAGCTGGAGCTAATCACAAGAAAGCAAGAACTACTAAGCATCCAAAGAAAACATACACTCTACATGAACGGACTAAGCAAGCTCACAATGATGAGTATACATACAAAAATGAAAACAAATAGAGTTCGTTACTAGCCTCTTACAACGCCTCAAGTTGTCATTAATCCTCATTATTGCTCTTTACTTGTGTGGCTTGAATAATAATATGAAACCAATAATCCACTGAGAACTGCCGAACCCTGTAGCCAACTCACAAAAACCAAAGAAGAACGACAAATATTTTTGGTATTTTCGATTTTTAAATAAAAACCAAAAGAGAAAAACAAGCAAAGCAAAATCTTTTTGGGTTTTTTGAATAGTTCAATCAAAGCAAAAAGGGAAAAGCAAACCAAAGCAAAAAGAAGAAGCAAACAAAAGAGAAACAACAAAAATATTTTTGGTCTTTTTGTGTTTTAGAAAGCAAAAGCAAAGAAGAACGAAAACTAAAAAGAGAACAAAAGCATGAATATACAAAGTACCGACGCAACATGATATGGAGATGAGTGCGGTGTCGGCGTACCTCCCCCCAAGCTTAGGCTTTTGGCCTAAGTGGGTATCAGTCCCAGGCTGGCCAAGATGAAGTGTCACCCTGGTACGACGAAGAGGTCCCCTCATCCTGGTGCGAACTCGAGTACGTCCCTCCGTAATGCGCGGAGTAATCAAAGGAGGGCACATCCTCCTGGCGCTGCTCGTGGAAACCTAGCAAGCGAAGCTGCTCATCCACCTCCTCCTTGGAGCGCGACCACGGTCTCCTGTGAACACTAAACAAAGAAGGTTGTGGCAAGGAGATCGAAAAAATCGAGAGCAAGCACAGCAAGGACGCGATTTTGAGCTATGAACTGGAGCTTACTCGGGAGAGAGAAGAAAGTGGCAGGAGAGAGAGCTAGTGGGGGGCCAGGGGTGGCCCACACCAAGGCATGGCGCCACCCAGGTCTGGCCGCGCCACCATGTGGTGTGCCTGCCTGGTGGGCCCCCCTGGTACCTACCAGGTACTCCTCTGCCCCTTTTTTCACGTAAAAATTGAATATGAATTTTCTGGATTTTTTCGAGACACTTTATTTTTGGGCATTTTTCACAAATAGAAGAATGATTTTTCTGATAGACAGATTTTTTTTTCTTTTTGGAAACATGATGCAAGGATAAAACAAGGCTAGAACTACAAAAGTTCTAGCATGCAAGCAAACTAACAACACAAAGAAAACTAAACGAAAGCAAAAACTAAAATACAAAGGATAGAAATAAACGGAGATAATCATAATGAAATCATTGTTTTGTTCAATGGAATCCTTTTGTTAGCAAGGTTGATCAAGTCTTGCTACCAAAACAATTGCATATGAGACAAAACTTTGTATTCCACTAATGATTATGTTACCTCAACTTTGATAGCAATGGTCCCAATCATAATAGTTTCAAATTTTTCTTTTGGTATGGGACAATATATTTCTCCAACTTGAATGCCTTCAACATGTTCAATTGAATTTAAACCATAAGTCCTTTCAATCTTCTTGGGGAAATAGACAGTATGTTCCTTGTCATTGACATTGAAGGTCACCTTTCCTTGATTACAATTAATAACAGCTCCTGCAGTATTAAGAAAAGGTCTCCCAAGAATAATAGACATATTATCATCTTCAGGCATTTCAAGCACAACAAAATCAGTTAATATCAAGCAATTGTGAGCCACCTGAACAGGTACATCCTCACATATCCCCATAGGAATAGTGGTAGATTTATCAGCCATTTGCAAAGATATATCAGTTGGTATCAATTTTCAAGCTGAAGCCTCTTATAGAGAGAGAAAGGCATAACACTAACTCCAACTCCCAAATCACACAAAGCAGTTCTAACATAACTATTCTTAATAGAGCAAGGGATAGTTGGAATCCCTAGGTCTCCAAGTTTCTTAGGAACCTTACCATTGAAAGAATAATTAGCAAGCAAAGTAGAGTTTCTTCATTAGGGGTCTTCCTTTTATTCGAGACAATGTCCTTCATATACTTTGAGTAAGGAGGCAATTTAATAGCATCAGTCAACGGAATTTGCAAGAATAAAGGCTTCATCCACTCATAAAACTTATTATAGTGTTCATCTTCCTTTGACTTGTGTTTCTTATCAGGGAAAGGCATAGGTTTTTGGACCCAAGGTTCTCTTTCACTACCATGTTTCTTAGCAATAAAATCTTCTTTAGTGTATTTAGTATTCTTAGTGTGGTTTTCAGGTTCTTCTTCAACTTTTTCTTCATTAGGCACTTCATTTTCTTCATTACCACTTTCAGTTTCAGCATCAGAGATAGATATACTATTAGGATCTATAGCAGGTTCAGAGGGTTCTACAACAGTTTTATGTTTCTTTTTCCTTTTCTTACGAGTAGAACCGCTATTTTCAGCTTGTTGAGAATCCTGCTCAATTCTTTTGGGATGCCCCTCAGAATATAGAGGATCCTGGGTAGCAGCTCCACTTCTAGTTCTAATTTCATAAGCATGTTTTTCTTTAGCAGCATTAACTAGCAAGTCGTTTTGCACTTTAACGAGTTGATCTATTTGAGTTTCAACCATTTGAAAGTGTTTAACAATCATTTTAACATCATTAGAGGTTCTTTCCACAATATCTTTCAACTCAACAATAGCTCTACTGTTTTCCATAAGATGATTTTGCACCCTTTTATTAAAGTTATCTTGCTTAACAATAAAGATATCAAACTCTTCTAAGCATTGATCAGGAGGTTTCAAGTAAGGGATATCACCTTCATCAAAGTGTTGGGGAGAGTGTACCTCAATAGTGGGTGACTAGGGAATAGGCTTACATAATTCTTCTATATGAGGTAAATTCTTGACATCTGCAGCTTTAATTCCCTTCTCCTTAAGATATTTCTTAGCTTCCTTCATCACTTCATCATTTAATTCAATAATTCCCCTCTTCTTTGATGTTGGAATAGGCACAGGAATAGATGGTTCAGGTATAATTACTTCAGGAATAACTTGTTTAGGAGGAGTCCAATCTTCATAATTCTTACTTATTTTAGCCATTAATTCCTCAGCTTGCTTGGGAGTCCTATTCCTGAAAACACAATTAGCACAACTATCTAGGTATGTCCTAGATTCTTCGGTTAGTCCATTATAAAATATATCTAGTAGTTCATTCTTAGGTAATGGACTTCTAGCCTGTGCATGAATCAAAGCACAAAACCTTGCCCAAGATTCGGGCAATACCTCTTTTTCTCCCTGTTTAAAATCAAAAAGTTCCTGCAAAACAGCATGTCTAGCACTAGGAGGAAAATATTTCTGCAGGAAAGTATTAAACAAGCACTCAAGGCTATCAATAGATCCAGGAGGTAAATTACCAAACCAAGTTTTAGCTTCTCCTTTTAGTCAAAAAGGGAAAATCTTAGCAACAAAGTAAGTATGCATTTTAATATCATCAGAAAACAAGCCACTCATGGTAGAAAGTTCATTCATATGTGCTACCGCACTTTCATTCTTAGTCCCACAAAAAGGTTCTTTCTCAACAATAGCTATGTAGGATAGATCGAGAGAGAAATCATAATCTTCATCTATAATGTTTATGGGAGAAGCAGCAAACTTAGCAGCAGGAGATAATTTGGGTCTAATAGTACGCCTCTCAAGGAGATTCTTAGCAGCGCTCCTATCATGGGTGTTCCTACATTCTTCAATAAACTCATCAGTCATCTCAACATAATCTTCTTCAGCATCATAATTCTCAGGTGAGCTAACAGGTGTGGTAGTGTCTTCATTAGGAGTTTCGGTATTTCCAACTATAGTTCTAGCAATCGTAGCATCTAGGAAAGGACCTAATGAACCATTCTTATCAAGCACAGTAGAAGCAGCATCAGAAGTTTCAAATCCAGCAGTAGTAGCAGTGTGTGTAGCATGTGTATGTGGTGGTGTAAGGAACTTACTCAGAACAGACGGTGAATCAAGAGCAGTAGAGGTGTTCAGAACCGTATCTCTTCTTGTAGTGGATGGTAAAATAGGAACCTTGCCATCACGAGACTTACCCATGATGGATGGATAGCAGCGAACAATAGAGAATCCAAGTGAACTTGATAAATAAAGCTATGCTCCCCGGCAGCAACGGCGCTAGAAAATAGTCTTGATGACCCACAAGTATAGGGGGTGTATCGCAGTATTTTCGAGGGAACTGAAACCCAATTTATTGATTCGACACAAGGGGAGCCAAAGAATATTTATAAGCCTTAACAACTGAGTTGTCAATTCAGCTGCACCTGGAAACAATCTTGCTCACATCAGTTTATCAGTAGCAATAGTTTTGTAGTAGGAATAGTAAAGTAACAGCAGTAGTAAAGCAAAGACAATAGTAACAAAAGCAGTAAACAGTGGGATTCGAGTGTGGTAGGCATAGGGATGGATGAACGGGCATTGCATGGAGAAGACAATTCACATAGCAATCAGAACATAGGGCAATTGCAGATAAATAAGATAAAGCATCCAAGTACTAGACAATCCTAGGCATGTGTTCCATATATAGTCATACGTGCTCGCAATGAGAACTTGCACAACATCTTTTGTCCTGCCAGCCCGTTTGCAGCGGGGCCTCTAGGGAACTACTGGCAATTAAGGTGCTCCTTTTAATAAAGCACCGGAGCAAAGCATTAACACTCCATGAACACATGTGATCCTCACATCAAAGCCTTTCCCTTCCGGCTACCCCAATTTCTATCACTTCGGGACCATAGGTTCCGGACAACGACGTGTGTATACAACTTGTAGATAAGACCAAGAACAATACTATCATAATGAATCAATAACATGTTCAGATCTGAAATCATGGCACTCGAGCCCTAGTGACAAGCATTAAGCACAACAAGTCGCAACAAAGTTATAAAGCACTAATAAAATATACTAGGCACCATGCCCTAACAATCTGATGTCATTACATGAACGATCTCATCCAATCCCTACCATCCCCGTAGCCTACAGCGGGGGATTACTCACTCATAGATGGAGAAAACATGGATGGTCGATGAAGATGATGGTGGAGATTGATGGAGATGGCTCCGGGGGCACTTCCCCGTCCCGGCAGGGTGCCGGAACAGAGACTTTCTGTCCCCCGAATCTCCCCTTCGGTGGCGGCGGCGCAGCGGAACTTTTTGTGGAAAAACGTCAAACCCCCCGAAGTTTTTAGGTCAGAAGGCTTCTTATAGGCGAAGAGGGAGACCGAGGGGGTGCCTGGGGCCACCACACCAGCCCCTGGCTCTCCTCCGTCTCGTATTTTGGCTCCTAGAGTCTTCGGGTGAAATAGGATTTTTGGCATATTTTCCGGGATTTTTCCTGATAGTTGATTTTGTGCACAAAAAGTAGACACCAAGGCAATTCTGCTGAAAACAGCGTCAGTTCGCATTACTTGCATCCAAATCACACAAGTATAGAGGAGAAACAATAGCAAAAGTGTTCGGGAAAGTAGATACGTTTTGGACGCATCAGTGAGCATTCTATGAAGCATCCTCAATAAAAACCTATGCAAATAGCAAATAAAAAGATTGCTGAGATGCTCACTATCTGCTTGCCTTGTCATTTTGATTATGGGATAGCTCTTGTGTCATGTGCAAGGGGTACCCCATTGGGGGTTCTGAATGATACACATGTATTTACAATGACAAGAGCTTACTTGTGACTGAAGTTGAGTAGCATGTGGTTCGGTACTCGTAAGTAAGGGGCATGAGATTTCAACTTATAACTTGTCAAGCATATCCTCTTAGTTGTGTCACTTTAACCTTAATCACTTAAAGATTCCTATGATAGGAGCAATGAGAGATGAAAGCTAGTAAGTATCATAATTTTTGGGAGCTCTTTATGAGACTTGCAATCCCTGCTTCCCTCTGCGAAGGGCCTTTCTTTTACTTTGTAGTTGAGTCAGTAAACCTATCCCTTCTATCTCAGCAAGTATTTTGAGTTGTTGTGTTTCATTCGTTCATATGATGATTTATTCAATCATGTTTCTTATGTTCCTTGTTTTGCACATTGCTCTTATCTTGATGTTTACTACTTTGAAAGCTATCATTGAAAACCAGTTATTTGTGAACTCCAGCAAATTATCAACTATTTTTCGACCAAGAGCTAAGTTTGCCATTACCAATTATGATTCACTTTATGTATATTTATTGTGTTTCCTTTACTTATTGCAAGTATATAATAGTGAGTTGTCTTCTATTATGATCTATGTATTTGATGAATGTGATGCTTCTTGTCTATATTCTTTTATCGACTCTTCACTCCATAAACCTGAGGTCATGTTTATTGAGCTCAGTTTCGCTTGGGTACAAGCGAAGTCTAAGTTTGGGGGAGTTGATACGTCCATATTGCATCACTATTCTATGTTATAATTCACTGTTATTCATTGATATATTTCGTATTGAGAGGTGATACTTATGTTATTTCATCTGTTTTTGCATAGTTGATGACTTTTGGAGCATGGACCGCTGCAGTCAGGATTCTGATGAAAAAGGTGTTGTTTGGAGGCAAAATTCGTGAAGATCAGAAAATCCAGGAAAATATACGGAAAATCTTATTTTTCCAGAAGACGAAGGAAGCCAGAAGGAGGGCTGGAGATGGGCCACAGAGGGCCCACACCACCCCCTGGCGCGGGCCAGCCTAGGCCGCGCCACCAGGTGGTGTGGCCGCCCTGGTCCACCCCTGGCACTCCCCTCTGGCGTATATTATCCTCCCGAAACCCTAAGACTCGGAGAGCGACCACAGAAAGATTTCGCCGTCTCTGCGGGGCGGAAAACACCAAGAGAGAAAGATTTCTCCGGCAGACAGATTTCTGCCGGGGGAATTCCTTCCTGGAGAGGGAGATCGTCGCCATCAACACCACCATCAAGCTGGACTTCATCGGGATCATCATCATCATCACCACCATCAGCACCCTCATCACCATCTCCATATTGCTGTAACAATTGGGTTGAATCTTGCATAGTTCATAGGGGAAACTTTCCTGGTGTTGATTACTCCTTGTAGTTGATGCTATTGAGTGAACCGTTAATTATTGTTTATGTTCAGAATGTTATACATCATTATTCCATCTCTGATCATGATCCATGTGATGTCTTGTGAGTAGTTCGTTTTGTTCTTGGGGACATGGGAGAAGTCATGTTGTTAGTAGTGGAATTGGGTTGAGAAAGATTCAATGGTTTGATATTTAAGTTGTGGTGTACTTCTTCTAGTGGTGTCATGTGAACGTCGATTACATGACACTTCACCTATATGGGCCTAGGGGAATGCATGGTGTATTTGGCTACTAATCGTAGGGGTTGCTGGAGTGACAGAAACCTGAACCCCCATTAAAAAACCATTGCACAAGAGACATAAGGATCTTAGAGTTTAAAGCTGTGGTTAGGTTTCTACCTTAATTACTTTCTTGTACTTATGGATGTTTACAAGGGGTATATAATCACAAAGTATGTATTAGTCCTAGGAAGGTCGGTACATTAGCACAAGTTCACCCACACAACACTTAGCAAGCTAAAGAAGATTAATCAACTATATGAAGCGAAAGCACTTGACAGTCTTCCCATATGTCCTCGAGAACGTTTGGTCATCTTAAGTAATACAACCGGCTTGTCCTTTGCTGCATAAAGGATTGGGACACTTGCTGCATCTATCTTTCACAACAAACATGAACCAATAGAAATAGTCTGACTCCAGAATTTAAGCTACTTTCCTTTTTATTAAACAAGTGATGACCAAGTAGTGCAAATGCATGAAACAAGCAATACCAAAGATCTGAATAAGACATGACTGAGGAAGCATAGTAAAGGAAGAGGCACAAGAATATCCCAGAAAGCACAAAAAAGATTATTTAAACATACACTGCTTTATAAAGACTAGTAGCACAAGGTCCAGACCCGGCTCCCCAGTGAAAACACTGGAAGAAGACACACGAACAGCAAAGCATATTCAACAACTGTACAGAAAGCGTGGCAATACAACGCCGCGCAGCTAAGACTGAACCAAGACGCGACTGCGTAGGCTCATAACGCCTCAGAAATTACCAACATAGGACTGCCTGCCGTATCCTCCTGACGCCGCGGCGTTTCCGTAAGCCTGGCGCTGCAGGGCAGCAGCCTGCCCCAGGCAGTCTCTAGAATAGTGACCAGGCTGATTGCACTTGTAGCACAGGTCTGATCTGGCATTGGTGTTGCCCGCCGAAGCGCCGCCATAGGAGGCTCCTTGCTGCAACGGGCAGTCTCTGGAATAGTGCCCAGGCTGACTGCACTTGTAGCACAGGTCTGATCTGGGATTAGTGTTGCCTGCCGAAGCGCCGCCATAGGAGGCGGCCTGCTGCCCTGGGCAGTCTCTAGAATAGTGCCCAGGCTGATTGCACTTGTAGCACAAGTCTGATCTGGCATTAGCGCTGCCAG
Organism: Avena sativa; assembly: GCA_916181665.1. NCBI lineage: Eukaryota > Viridiplantae > Streptophyta > Magnoliopsida > Poales > Poaceae > Avena > Avena sativa. The sequence continues at coordinate 469,784,233 of OV702295.1, forward strand.
CTGCAGTGCCGTACGAGGTGGCCTGCAGCCCTGGGCACGCACTAGAATAGTGCCCAGGCTGATTGCATTTGAAACACAAGTCTGATCTTGCGTTGGCGTTGCCTGCTGAAGAGCCGTAGGAGCTAGCTGTGAAGCCACTTGCTGCTGGTTGCTGGATATCCATGGCCGCTGCAGGGCAGTTATGCACACTGTGCTCATTAGACCCACAAACAGCACAAGGCTGGGCATATCGTGCTGCTGATGGCGTGCTAGAGATCCTACCAGATAAGCCCGCTTGCTGCCCAAACTGATTTGGGCCACCCATATTCATGGCATAGGTGTTGTTGGAGGTGAAACCAGCAGTCATAGCAGCAGGACCATTAACCCCAGGGGTTGAGCCTGAGCCACCCCCTGTCAGAAGGCCATCAACTACTCCCAGAAGAAAGCGACTCTCTTTCGACGTGTCGTCCAACTTTTGAGCCTTAACAATGGTGGCTTTCACACGTGTTTCATCATTGTAGGTTTCTTCCTTAACTTTAAGCTTGAATATGTATAGCCGAAAACGGGCCTGCTTTATGATTCCTGCAAATTTTTCAACATCCTCATGTTGTATCTTGAGAAGTTCTTCCGCTGTGAGGCCAATTATGTCATTGCCAGCCTCTTGGAATGCGGTTGCAAACGTAGTAATCCCAGTGTGATCCTGGATTTGACATGGGAGCATGTACCTATACTCACAGTTTGGAGAGTTGTGCTCGCATTTCTCGCCTTGCCACATCCCGTCACCAGTATTTGTCACCTTTTTATTGCAGCTCGTACCATTAACCAAGGCAGTACAAGCTGGATAGCAGAAACTTTCAGTGCTAATGTGCGAAATTGCACCCATAACAGTGATCCAGTCAGGCTTCTCTGATCTTCCAAAGTCATTGATCTGCGTAACAGTATTTCGGACATCAGTCCTGCCCATGCTTGACATACCCACAGATAAAGAGGCACAAGCAGTGTTTTCCCCTTCAGTTATGTACCACTGCCTCAGCCTTTCAGCTTCAGAGCCGTCTGGATTTACTTTTACCGAGCTTGAGCTGATTGTGCTTACAGTTCTGCCGTTGAATTCATTAACACAGCCAGATCTCAGAGAAAGTACAGGATTAGTACCAGAATCACACAGTGACTGCAGCCGCTGACCTTCAGCATTACAGAAATCACCCCAAAATGTTATTTCCACGCTGCAACCAGACATGTCCTTCAGTTGAAGGACTCTTTTCTGGGTTTCAACACCATTCTTCCGCATAAATGGCGTAGAAGGGCCAACTGAAGTAACTACCCCAATCAAATCTACCATGGAGCCCTTATCCAAGTTAGCTATTTCGCTGATCGGTCGGAAATTGAACTGCTGCATAGGGATGCTGCTATCATCACCTGAACAAACCTCAATAGATGTTGTAGCATCCAGATGGATTTCATAGTCATTGTTTAAATGGTTATACTGCTTCTTTGTGGGTCTAAGCCCCCCTCTAGATATCAAGTACACATTATCAACCTCAATTTGGGCATAGAACTGATCAAACCGTGTATTACTATCAAAGCATACTGCACGAATCTCTCCACCATTAGCATCATGGAGATCAAAGTTGAAGAGTTTTCCTGGACCTTTGGCCACAGAGCTGAAGTGCTTGACATGACCCTTCGCAGTCACCCTAACCTTTATTGTCCATGAATTTTGGTACGGGTTCAATGCAGAAATCGGGATAACACGAGGGGCAGCATCATTCCTAGCAGCAGGGCCACTATTTCTATATGCTGGAGGTGGCTGCTGATATGAAGGCTGTGCAGGACGCCCATAAGTATTGCCAGGAGGGCCAGAGCTCCCACCTGTACCAGGAACCGCAAACCTTTGGTTCTGATGAGAGTTCAGTAAAGGTCGCTGAGAGTTTGGCTGCACCGCATTGGCATTCATTGTATTCTGTGCTGACATTGTACCATAAGATCCACCAGACAACACATTGTTAGGTCCAGGTTCAATTGTCCGACCAATCGAAGAGCCCACTGGGCCATGAACACCACTGTAGGGTCCACCATATGATGGATTGTTAGCAACCTGCTCCACCCTCTGGGAACCAGCATTGCCCAGCATGCCTGGACCACCGGAATAGATTCCGCTATTCGCTTGAGCAGAATTGGCTGGTAAGTTAGGACCCTGTCCTTCAGGTTTTTTTTTCTCATAAATCTTGGGCGTCCCAATCATGGCACACTCACTTTGCAGAACATCAAGTTTGACAACAATAATGATCCTGATGGCAACAGAGAAGAATTGTCAGCTCAAGTGATTAGAAATGGATATAATTAAACATCAAATATCCAAAGTATTCTAAAAGATATCTGGTTAGTTCTACCGGAGGATTTTTAAAAATTTCTAGAAACGAGCTCGGCTCATAAAACGGTAGTTAAAGAAAAGTGCAGCTTGAAGAAGAGATTGGAGAATATAATAGTTACATGCACCTTTAGAATTAAAAAAAAATCAAGTCTGCCTGTGCTATTTGCTATATTCTAGAATGATACATGTTTAATTACATCCACGAGAAAAAACAAGGTTCCAGACGCTGACGGAAATTCTATAACTCAGATCATGACAACACATGATGTAAACTGTTTCATTATTCTGACATGGCGACCAGCAATCAAAGCTGACACTATTTTGGATGAGCAGCATTGGCACAAGATAGAACACCTTCTTTTACTGCAGCAAACATGAAAACGTGATGCCATGGGCTGATAAAATCCTACACAGCGAAGGTGGTTCTTAGAGCTTTTGCGTGACTGGCACTTGCTACAACACGCAAAGCAAAGTGCATTTCACTGTATCAGAGTACACTCACAAAAGAAAACAGCATGTCAAATCAGGATGGAATAGAAAACTCAAACTTTCCAGCAATCTGCAGAAGTGCATGGCTGCAGCACACGGTCTAATTCTTCAGCAACATGGAAAGTTCAAAACATTCATTCGATATAACAGGGACAGTTTCCCATCATCTTATAACAGCAGCATCCACACCGACCAAAGATAACTTATTCTTCTGGGACTGGACGAAAACTCAAAGAGTAAAGGAGAAATGGTGTAACATCCTTCTATTAAAACGCTATAGGAATATATAATAAGAAATTACAATCAATTCGAGCTGCACTTGAAGACAATAATACATTGGCTGACGCTCTAACACCCAATGGTGAAAGTTTCTTTGAGTGGTTAATAAAGCTTTAAAATGAGGTTCCAAACACTGACGGAAATCCTATAACTCAGATCATGAAAATACATGATGTAAACTGTTTCATCAATTTGACATGGAGATCAGCAATCAAAACTGACACCGTTTTGCATAAGCAGCATTGGCACAAAATAAAACACCTTTTATTTTTATTTTACTGCAGCAAACATGAAAACGTGTTGCCATGGGCTGATAAAACCCTACACAGCGAGGGCGGTTCTTCTTAGAGCTTTTGTGTGACCAGTACTTGTTAAAGCATTAAAAACAAAGAGCATTTCACTGGATCAAAGTACACCCACTAAAGAAAACAGGATATCAAATCAGGGTGGAATAGGAAACCAAACTTTCCTGCAATCTGCAGAAGTGCGAGATTGCGGCGCACCGGCTAATTCTTCAGCAACATGAAAAGTAAAATCATTCATTTGACATAATAACACGGACAATTTCCCATCATCTTATCAGCAGCATCCACACCGACTAAATATAACTTATTCTCATCTAAAAAAAAGATAACTTGTTCTGCTGGGACTGGACGAGAACTCAAAAATGTAAAGTAGAAATGGCACACGTTCTGCTAGTAAAACGCTATAGGAATTTATATATCAAAAAATTACAATCAATTCAGGCTGCACTTGGAGGCAACTAATACATTGGTTAACGCTCTAACCCAATGACTAAAGTTTCTTTGAGATGAACGATGTTCTAGATTGGTACTATATCTGCGCATCTTCCTGGATTGGCAACCGAAGGGAGCAGAACCAAGATCCGATCTTTGGAGCAGAGAGCAGGGTAGGGGGTATTGGGAGAAGGTTGTGTTGCTGTACCTGCGTTCCTGGATGGTGTTGCAGGTGATTTCGTGCAGGTGTACGATGGATCCGACGCGGAGGGACCCGTCCCTGACGAGGTGGTTGTGGTCGGTGGAGAGCATGGACTGCTGCGAGTGGACGCCGTCGGAGAGCAGCAGGCGGAAGCGCTCCGAGTGCGGCTTGGCGGCGGTGGCGGAGGCCTTGGTGGTGACGGGGCGCAGGTCCGACACCTGCAGCACCGGCTTGATGGTCCCCGGCCCGTCCGGGAGGTCCCAGATCTCCTTCACCGCGCCGGGGGTCAGCCGCGGCGAATCCATCTGGTCGACGGCGAATCGGGGAGGTGGGAATCGGAGCGGATTTGGGGGGAGGGTTTTGGCGGTGGCGGTTGTGGGTGGGGGGATGGGAACCCTAGGGTGTGTAGTGTAGAAGAGGGGAAGCGGCGGCGGCGGTGGCGTACGGGGGAAGGAGGAGGCGGCGGTTTGTGTGTGTGAAAGTGGGGGCGTATGGACCGGGTGCACGGTGGATGGTTTTGGAAGTTTTGGGGGAGCGCGGCAGCGCGCTAGTGCGGGAACGTTTTCGGTGGGGGGAAAAAAAGGAGGGAGAGCGAAAATTCGATTTGGGGTGGGGAGGAGCGGAAATGGAAAGGGGGGGTATTTTTCTCCGCGTTTGCTCTTCTTCATCGATCAAATAAAAGTCAAAAAATTCTTTTATTTTTATTAATTCCAAAAGGTATTCAAACATCAAATAAGAAATGCATTTTGGTTTTCAAAAGAATGTTCACAACATCATGAAATGCCTTTTTATGATACGAGAATGTCCAATGAAAGAAACACTTATGTGCCTTCTTAACGGGGATTCTAAGAGCATCTCCATCAGTAACGCTATAGTCTGGTGTTGTATATATCGTTTGGAGCGCTACGAAGCGCGTGGCGTCGGTGCGACCTCCACCGGAGGCTGCATTTTTTAGCGCGCGCATAGGAGCAAAAAATAGCCCCGTCAAGCGCTACAAACTACAGCGCACGGCGTCGGTGCGAACAGCTATCACGTACTTTTATACAATCAACAAGATCAAACAGACCCAAATAAATCAACAATAAATTGTTGGTTTATTATTACAACACGAGCAAATAGTACATAGGCAATACAACAAGTATAACAAATTGTTCACCAACAACTACAACAAGTTGTTCATCAACAATACAATAAATCGTTTCAACAATGCAACAAACATATAAATAAAGTAGCCATTATTGTTGTCAATTCCATTTCCATCACTCCTCGATGAGATCTTTTTGAAACTCATCATGCATCTCATTAGACCGAATTGAATGATACGAGGCAATGAAATGTGCCACCCTATGTGCTTGCATCTTCACTTGCACGGGAATCCTTATCAAGTTATAGTGGGTGTGATCTACATCTTTGCCACTATCATCCTCTATGATCATGTTATGCATGATGACAAGTGTTCATGATACATCAAAGGCACTGTTGGTCCTAAAATCTAGTTGATTCTCTCAGAATAGAAATTTGGACTTGCAAAATTCCAAATGCTCTATCCAAATCTTTTCTAGCCGCCGCTTGTGCATTGTGAAATTGGGTTTGTTTCTTACCTTGGGTTGCTGAACCGGCTTTACAAATTTTTGCCACCTTAGGTAAATGTTATCGGCAAGATAGTAGCCATAGTTGTACTTGTGTCCATTTGCTTTGAACTCCACTATGTGACCTTCACGCTATGCAATCTCTATTATAAGTGGTGATCGTTGAAGAACATTGATGCCATTGCACGCCCCGGGCATTCCAAAGAATATATGCCAAATCCAAGTCTCGTGATCGGCCACCGCTTCAAAGATTATAGTCGAATCATTTTTGTGCCTTTGAATTGTCCATGCCATGCCGCGGTACACTCCGGTGCATGCAATCAGTTGAGCCAAGTATACCTAGAAACCCCCGAGTTTTATTCAACTTCAAAAGCCTAGTCATGTCTTCGGCATTGGTGGCTCTCAAATATGTGGGCTCGAACATGAAAGCACAAGGATGTCACCTAGAGAGGATGAATAGACGGTTTAAAACTTTTACGAGAGGGGCTCAACAAAGGCGAAATTGAACTAGCGTTTACTTTATCAAGCACAAAACCTAGAACAACTAGGTTTTACCTATGTGCACCAACAACTTACGCTAAGCAAGACAAGAAACTATGTGATAGCAAGATATAGACTGCAAGCATGAAGGCTATCACAAAGTAAGATGCATAAGTAAGAGCTCGGGTATAGAGATAACCGAGCATGTAGAGACGGCGATGTTTTACCGAGTTCCTCCCAACAATGGAGTACGTCTCGTTTGGAGAGGGGTGGTTTCAAACCACCAACGCCACAAAAGGCCTCCCTTGTTCTCCGTTGAATCTCACCCCAACGGGATTGATCCATACTTCCACTATCGGTGCACTTGTCGGTGGCAATCTAGAACCTTTCACGAGATTGGTGCACTTCTCCACAACTCAATTGGAGGCTCACAACAAACAAGCTTAGGGAAAGCTCCACAATTTAATTGGAGGCCCCAAGTAACCCACAACCTGCAACATAACCAAACCGTCTAAGGTTCCAAGAACCCAAGAGTAAAAAGCTTCTCACCTTTCACCCAATCGAATCCTCACCGAGAACTCAAACTGATGCACCAAATGCAATGGTAAGAACACAAGAAGTGTTCAAGTCCTTCTCTCCCAAATTCCACCAAAGCTACAAAAGATTATGGGGGAATAAGAGAGGAAGAACAATGGAAAAAATCCACACAAGACTCCAAGATCTAGATCCCAAGATGTTCCCCTCACTTAGAGGAGAGATTGATTTGTGGGATTGTAGATCTAGATCTCCTCTTTCAAATCCCTCGAAAATATGAAAGAATCATAGGAGGGATTGAGGGATAGAAAGCTCAAGAATGTCAGCAATGGAGAGGAAAACTTGCAAGAAAGGTTAGAGAACCATTGGGAAAGAAGGGCCCCTTAAATAGGTCCCTAGAAATCCAACCGTTAGGCCCAGGAATCGCCCGGTCCAGAGTCTCCGGACTAGGACTAGAGTCTCCGGTGTACTCAGGCCAAACAAGGACAATTTGGATGCCATTCAGTACTCGTTCCGAGGATAGACCGGAGATTTAGTCCGGAGTCTCCGGTCTTACAAAAACTGACAAACAGACCAATACGAAAACAACCATAACTTTTGCATCCGAACTCCGATTTTGATGATCTTGGGCTCGTTTTAAAGAGGACAATAAGCTCTACAAGATCATACAGAAAAACATCATAGTGCAGCAAGGGAGGATAGAACCAAATGACGAAAGGTTTGACCTCTCTCAAAAAGACGAACCGATAAAACCTCCAACATCGAAAACGCTATCACCACTGTTTCTTGTTACTCTGTTGGGAACAAACAGTGGATTCAACGCTATCATCAATCTTACAGTTACGCTCAACAGAAATGTTCACAAATAGACATGGATACTACACATTCATCTACTATATAATTTCATGAAAAGACTCGCATTGTTAGAGTACGTCATGGGCCTGGGCTGGCAGTATAGCCCATTAGTCTTAGGGTTAATTAGAAATAAGGGTCACTTGCTTAGGGGTTAAGTAAGCCTTGCTTGAGAGTCAAGTAAACCTCTCTATATAAGGAGAGGAGATGTATCAATGTAATAAAGCAAGAATTAAGAAGGAAATCCCTTCCCTCTTGCCACCGGCCGTGGGCAAGGCCCCCGGCCGACCCTCTTGCGCCCCCCTCTAGCACCACCATAACATTTGGTATCAGCTTTCCCGGGGTCGATCATGTCCGGCCCTCCACCGAGTTCTTCCCACCCGCCGCCGCCGCACTCCAACGCCCCCGCCGTTCTCTCCCCGGCCGAGATGACCGCAGCCCTCCGCGATCTCGCCACCGCGGTCCAGGAGATCCACCTCTACTTGGCCGGGCCCTACGGGCCGCCGCCAGCCACACCACCGTCCACCACCACCGGGCCGCTGCTCCTGCCGTGGCAGCCGCCGCATCTGGCGGTCTCCGCCGCGGTCGCCGCCACCACCCCGCCCTGGTTGCCATGGCCGTCCTAGCCCCTCGCGGGCCCCGTCGCGGCCATGGCCCTGTTGCAGCAGCCGCCGCTACCACTCAGCCCCGGGCCAGCGGGAGTTCCGATCCAAGTCCGGTTCCCGCCCTCGCCGTCACCGCTTCCGTCTTGGATCGCTACCCGCCACGTGTCGGCGGCGGTGAGGCTACAGGCTGCTGCGCGCGGCCTCCTAGCGCGCCGGCATGTGCGGGAGATGCGTGGTCTGCAGCTACCGCTCCTCCAAGTTGCCCTTCGCTGCGCCAAGGACCTCGATCTCGTCCGCTGCGTCGAGGCTCTTGGGCATGTGGTTTCCCCCACGAGCGGCGGGCATCCTGTTTTCCCCGTGTGCAGCGACCTCAAAGTCTGCGACATCAGCGGTTGGGAGGGCGCACCCCTCCTCGACAGGAGCGCACCGCGTAACACCACTGCATTCCGCCGTCGGCCGCCGCGAGGGCACCTCCGCTCGTCGCTCTTGCGACCTCTTCCAGGTGGCCGTACACATGCACACCGTTTGTCCAGATGGTGTCCATGGGATCCAGGTGGTTGTACACGTGCACGTACGTCGTGCGGATGGTGTCCACTTTTTGTTAAGGGGTCCAAAATAGAGCGTCCCAACCCATTTTAGGTTGAGAGTAATAAACCAAGCCGAGATGTAAAAGGCTTGTTTTTAAATGTGAGGTTTGTGTCGCGTCGAGTCATCGTTATAAGTTGGTTAGGTTGCAGCTCGAGGACGAGCTGCATGTCCAGGTGGGGTGTAGTGTTAGAGTACGTCATGGGCCTAGGCTGGCAGTATAGCCCATTAGTCTTAGGCTTAATTAGAGATAAGGGTCACTTGCTTAGGAGTCAAGTAAGCCTTGCTTGGGAGTCAAGTAAACCTCTCTATATAAGGAGAGGAGATGTATCAATCTAATAAAGCAAGAATTAAGAAGGAAATCCCTTCCCTCTTGCCACCGGCCGTGGGCAAGGCCCCTGGCCGGCCCTCTTGCTCCCCCCCCCCCCCCCCCCCCCCTCTAGCACCACCATAACACGCACCATTTTTGACTTGCAGTATAATTCATCAATCAATGACAGTGATAATGAATCGAGGTTTATACTTTACAAAGAGATAGGTCATCCTCTCTCACAATGGATCAGGCTGATTATTTGTGTCGATAGAACAAGCACCGCCACACCGATGTAGCATGAGAATGTTTCAGTCATGTACAATGAAAAACTATCACCCATGCATGCACGGCAGAAACGTAACAGATGCATATTTTACTGCTACTTCTGGCCTGGAAGAAAATTAAGAAGGCTTCAAGTTCAAACACATCTTGTGGTTGAACTGAACATTTTCTGATGCAACATTAGGATCCCAACAGTCTTAGAAAGAAAAGGTAATACTGGAAAGTGCAGAGTGCAATAATAGTTTTCGAATATTTACCCTTTCTTATAGCTGGGTATTGTCGTGACAAGTTGCCAAACATTTTTTAGATAACAGGCACCATGACGGTACCTGGCTTTAAATTAATAAAGCCACACAGCTAGAGGGGTAGCATTACAACCACAGGCGGCTGGGAGTACCAGCAAGCGTTAACACAGCACAAGCCCCAGGGCAACCGAACAACAGGAAGTAACAAGTTGCCAACCATTGCTGGATAGATTTCCTTTGTCGATGTGAGATCTCTACCATCAATTCCATAAGGATGGCAAAGTGTCGAATTGGTAACAGTGAAATAATCTGCCATATCCCCAGGGGATTGTCCTAAAGAGATCGTGCTAGTACCATGAGTGTCACCGTTAACTCTTCTATTTAAAACAACTATCAGTACAGGAAGCTAAAAGTACCAACACCAAGGCTGCCTAGTTAAAACTATTTCATTTAAGTATACTAGTTAAAAAACGGTCTAGTTGCTGCAGAAGAAAAAATCCTCATCAAGAAAGACAAAAGGTGCATAATGTTTACCATTATGTGGAGTAATTTCACCTAGTGGATTGTCATCATTCATAGTGCACAACTCAATACAACATTTAGGTTTCTATGAGATGCATTTTCATCACCATAGCTCTGGCTAATGGTACTGTTGGGTGCCTCCACCACCACAATACTGTTTCACTATCCATCTAGAAAACTCTGCAAATGACGTACCTTCTTTCAGCCCTGATGCCAAAGTGGGGATTTTCTTCAAAATCTTTTGCATCACAACTGAAGGCCAATTCCATGCGGCCACTTGAATCATCTTCATCAGCATAAGAGCAACCCGAGCAAGGTAATTTTTTGTCTCATGAAGGCATCTCACGGCTTATGTTTGGCAAGCGAAGCAATACCAATAACTAGAAAAGGACAAAACTGAACGAAACAAGCACATCAAATATACGCCGGCCATAACAAAGAGCAGCCAAAGTGCCAACTTCTTGCAGTTTTAGCTACCTACCCTAATTGCAATTGGTGGACTAAGAAAGTCAGCACAAGAAAACCCAACAAAGGCAACAACAACAAAAAATACTTTAACGTGCACTGCTTAATAAAGACTTGAAGGTAGCACAAGATCCAGACCCAGGAAACCCAGTGAAAACCTGGAACAACCCTCAAACAAAGCAGGCAGATTTAACAACTGTACAGAAATGCCACTCAGCTAAAGCCGAACCAAAACGCTATTGGATCGGCTCAAAACACTTCAGAAACTACCAACATAGGATTGCCTGCTGTATCCTCCTGACGTGGCACTGTTTCCGTAACTCTGGCGCTGGGGGGCAGCAGCCTGCGCCGGACAATCTCTGGCGCACACTATCGGATCGGCTCAAAACACTTCAGAAACTACCAACATAGGATTGCCTGCTGTATCCTCCTGACGCGGCACTGTTTCCATAACTCTGGCGCTGGGGGGCAGCAGCCTGCGCCGGACAATCTCTGGCGAAGTGCCCAGGCTGATTGCATTTGAAGCACACGTCTGATCTGGTGTCAGCCCTGCCAGCTGAAGAGCTGTAGGATGTGGCCAGCCCTGGGCAGTCTCTAGAAAAGTGCCCAGGCTGATTGCATTTGAAGCACAAGTCTGATCTGGCATTAGCGTTGCCAGCTGAAGAACCATAGGAGGTGGCCTTCCCTGGGCAATCTCTAGAATAGTGCCCAGGCTGATTGCATTTGAAGCAAACGTCTGAGCTGGCGGTGGCGTAGCCAGCCGAGGAGCCATAGGAACTAGCCATGAAGCCGCTTGCTGCTGGTTGCTGCATGGCTACTGCAGGGCAGTTCTGCACACTGTGCCCATTGGACCCACAAACACTGCAAGTCTGTTCATATCGTGTTGCTGATGGTGTAGCAGGCATCCTGCCAGATAAGCTCGCTTGCTGCCCACCCATATTCATGGCATAATTATTGTTGGGGGTCAAACCAGGGTTAATAGCAGCAGCACCATTCGTCTGAGGGGTTGAGCCTGAGCCGCCCTCCTCCACCAACAGGCTATCAATTGCTCCCAGAAGACAATGACTATTTTTCGATGTGTCATCCAATTTTTGGGCCTTAACGATGTTGGCTTTCACACGTGCTTCATCATTAAACATTTCTTCCTTGACTTTCAGCTTGAATAGATATTGCTGGAAACAAACGCCCTGTATGATTCCTGCAAATTGTACCTCGTCTTCATTTTTTATCCTGAAAAGATCATGCGCTGCGACGCCAAGGATCTCCTCACCAGCCTCTTGGAATGCGGTTGCATAGGTAGTCCCAGTGTAATCCTGGATTTGACACTGCATCACATACCTATAGTCGCAATCTTCAGAGCTGTGCTCACATCTGTCACAAAGCCACATCCCGTCACCATTATTTGTGACCTTTTTGTTGCAGCGAGTACCATTAACCTCCCTGGTGCAAGCAGGGTAACAAAAATTGTCAGTCTTGATGTGTGATATGGCACCCATTACAGTGATCCAATCGGGCTTCTCTGATCTCCCCAAGCCTTCATCCTTGATCTGTGCAACAGTTTTTCGAACATCAGTCCTGCCCATGCTTGACATTCTCCCAGACAAAGAATTGAATGCAGCGTTTTTGCCTTCAGTTATGAACCACTGACTCAGCCTTTCTGCATCAGGAAAGTCAGGATTTATTTTTAAGAAGCTTGAGCTGATTGTGCCCACAGATTTGCCATTGAAATCACCGACAAGGACACTTTTTAGGGCAAGTATAGGATTGGAACCAGAATCACACAGCAACTGCAGCTGCTGACCTTCAGCATCACAGAAGTTACCCCAGAAGGTTGTTTCCACGCTGCAACCAGACATGTCCTTCAGTTCAAGCACTCTTTTCTGGGTTTCCACACCATTCTTCCGCATTAATGTAAAAGAAGGGCTGACTGATGTAACTACCCCAAGTAAATCTATCATGGCACCTTTATCCATGTTCGCTATTTCACTGATTGGTCGGAAATTGAACTGCTGCCTAGGGATGCTGCCGTCATCACCAGAACAAACTTCTACAGATGTTGTAGCATCCAGACTGATTTCGTAGTCATTGTTCAAATGGTTATACTGCTTCTGTGCAGGTTTCAGCCCCCCTCTAGATATCAAATACACCTTATCAACCTCAATTAGGTCATGGAACTTATCAACAACCTCATTAAAGCATTTTGCACGAATTTCTCCACCATGTGCATCAAGGAGATCAAAGGTGAAGAGTTTTCCTGGACCTCTTGCGTTGATGTAGTTCTTGACATGAGCCTTTGCAGTCACCCTAGCCTTTATTGTCCATGTACCTTGGTATGGGTTCAATGCAGAAATCGGGATAACACGAGGGGCAGCTTCATTCTTAGCAGCTGGACCACTGTTTCTATATGCTGGAGGTGGCTGCTGATACGAAGGATGTGCAGGACGCCCATAAATATTGGCAGGAGGGCCAGAGCCCCCACCTGTACCTGAAACCGCAAGCCTTTGGTTTTGATGAGAGTTCATTAAAGGTCGCTGAGAGTTTGGCTGCACAACATTGGTATGCATTGTGTTTTGTGCTGACATTGTACCATAAGATCCACCAGACGACACACTGTTAGGGCCATGTTCAATTGTCCGACCAATAGAAGAGCCCACTGTGCCATGGACACCATTGTAGGGTCCACCATATGACAGATTGTTAGCAACTTGTTCCACCCTTGGGGCAACAGCATTTGCTGGTAAGTTAGGCTCCTGGACTGCACTTAAGCTTGTTGTCTCGTAAAGCTTTGGCTTCCCGATCATGGCGCACTCACTTCGCAGAACATTAAGTTTGCAAACAATAATGATCCTGGTTGCAACAGAGAAGAAATGTGTCAGCTCAACTAACTAGAAACTTATTTGCAAACATCGATTATCCAAAGTTTTCTGAACGATATCTGGTTAGTTCTACCTGAGGATTTCTTTTATATATATATGAACTCAGCTCATAAAATGGTGCACTTGCAAAAACATGAGCAGTCTAAAGAAGAGATTGGAGAATACGATAGTTGAACACTCCTTCAAAATTTAAACACCCCAGCATGCCCACGTTATTTGCTATATTATAGAATTATGCATGTTTAGTTATGGCCACAAGAACAAATAAGGTTCCAAACACTTGCGAACGTCCTACATGTGAAATATTTTTAGAAGAGCGTTGGACAGGGCAATCAGTAATCAAAATGAAAGGTTGCTGACCAAAAGCATTGGCACAAAATGCGACACCTATTTTCCCCACTGCAGCGAACATACAAACATGATGTCATGTTATGATAAAATCCTACACAGCCAGGTAATTCTTAGAAAACATAAATTTCACAAACTAAGTCTGGAACTTTCTTGTCACTGGTAGATTGTCAAGACATGAACAGCACAGTGCAACTTGTGAGTACACTTGCAAAAGGAAAACAGCATGTCAAATCATGGCTGGATAAGAAATCAAACTTTCTCAGAGACCACACATGAAAGGTTCAGGGCATTCATGACATAACAAGAAACCAAACACGACAACGTTCCGCCATTTTATCAGCAGTATCAACACCAAAGATACCTAATTCTGGTGGGACTGAATGAAAACTAAAAGTAATAAATTAATGGCGTATGCTCTGCTGGTAAAAATGTTGTAGGAATACCAAAGATGCAATCAATCAAAGCTGATTTTATACGCGGTGATTCAAGAAACGCGGAGAACCGCATTCGCCTATACCGGTGATTCAATAAACTACCACGAGATCCCATCTTGGCCGCAAACGCTGGTAACCCAGGCACATGGTGACCAACCGAAGCAAGAAGAGCAAGATCCAATCTTTGCCGCGGAACAAGCCAAGGGAACCTAGACCAGTACATCGGCATGGGGTTGGAGAATGTGCTTCACCTGCGGTTCTGGATGGTGTTGCACATGATGTCCATGAGCTGGACGATGGAGCCGGGGCGGAGGACGCCGTCCCTGACGAGGTGGTTGAGGTCGGTGGAGAGCATGGACTGCAGCGAGTGGACGCCGTCGGAGACGAGCATCCGGAACCGCTCCGACTGCTGCGCCCCCGCCGCCGCGCCCTTGGCGGTGACGGGCCGCACGTCCGCCGCCTGCAGCACCGGCTGGGTCGTGCCCGGCCCGTTGGGCAGCTCCGCGATCTCCTTCACCGCGCCCTGGGCCAGCCGCGGCGCCTCCATCGGGTCGATTCGACCGGCGGCGGACCTTAGGGAGGGGCGGGGGCGGATTTGGGGGAGGGTTCTGCCGTTGGCGTTGGGGGAAACCTGGGGGTGTAGGGAGGCGGCGGCGGCGCGGTGTACGGGTGGAGCGGTTTGTGAGGTCGGGGCGTATGGACCGGGTGCAGGGAGGGTTGTTTTGGAGGCTTTTTGTGGAGCGCGCTAGTGCGGGAACGTTTTCGGTGGGGGAGGGAAACCGAAAATTTATAGTTGGGGGAATGACGGGAGAAATGTCTTTGCCTCAGTTTCAGCCCATCTTTAAGTTAAAATTAAAATAAAACTCGTGCAAGACAGGTCTATTCTCGGTCCGGTCTGCTTATTTTGTTGAGTGGGAAAGCCAGTTTGATGGTCCAATGCAGAAGCATCCTATGTGGGCTAACATATGAAAACTAAGAGTGCCCAGCAAGGTTAAAATTTGTATCTGGCGTATTATGCAGGAGACGCTATCATGTCGGGTAGTTCTGGCTAATCGACATATGAGAATTAGCCCTCAGTGTCCGTTATGCAACATTGGAGCGGAGGACGTAAAACACCTCCTCTTCGAGTGCCAGAGAGCTCGCCAAGTGTGGGACCAATTGGGGCTAGGGCAGATTATCGATAGTGCATGCGTGATCGACCGAGCGGGACAGGCGGTCCTTGAGTATATTCTATGCACTGAACAACACATGATGCCGGTTTTTGGTACTGCTAGCATTCCAGAACTGGTTGCAGTCATGGCGTGGTACTTGTGGTGGGAAAGATGTAAAGCAACAAGAGGAGAAGCTTTACAAGACCCAGAGATGACGGCAAGAGCAATTGATGCGCTATATTCAAACTACTATGCTGCAAATACTCCCAAGGCAAAACCAAAGAGGGAAGGATGGCTGAAACTGCTCAAAGACTTTGTTAAGGTCAATGTTGACGCCTCCTTCGATGCCGATCAGCTGCGAGGTACTACAGGAGTGGTTATATGGGACTGCCACGGAAATTTCGTTGATGCATGCAATAACAAACTGGAGTGCGTCCTCGATGCATTCTCAGCTGAAGCACATGCAATGAAACAGGGTCTAATCATCGCTCAATCGGTGGGGTGCAACCGTACTATCCTATCTTCAGATTGTAGCAACATGATCAAGATTATGCAAGACGGAGGCAACTCAAGTGGTGCCGCTGCTGCCGTCTTTGATGATTGTTACCATCTCTGTTCAGAATTCTCGAGAGTAATCTTCGAACACTCCTATAGGGAGGCCAATTCCGTTGCTCATGAATTGGCTAGACTAGCTAGAGGGACGTCGGTTCAAACTTGGCTTGATCAGGCTCCTGATTCCCTTATACCCCTGTTACGATCCGATATAACTGTGATTGCTGATAAATAAAGATGGTAAGAAGTGTTCAAAAAAACTCGTGCAATACTTCTTTATACTCTCTCTGTCCAAAAATAATTGATTTGGTTTGTCTATATTCGAATGTATCTACTCACTCCGTTTTAAAATATAAAATGTTTTAGCTTTGTGAAGGGGATGTATCTAGACCCCTTTTAGTGTGTAGGTTCACTTTAAATCTAAATGAACCTACACACTAAATAGGGTCTAGATATACCCCTTTCACAAAACTAAAACGTCTTATATTTTGAAACGGAGGGAGTATATAAAAAACACGTCTAGATACATTCGAATCTATACAAACCCAAATCAGTTATAGATACATTCGAATCTATACAAACTCAAATCAGTTATTTCTGGAAGAGGGTATTTTTTTCTTTGATACTTCTTTGATGTTGGTCGCGTCCTGATAAACATATCTGAGGGGCATGTTTGGTTGCTCGTGGGTTTTACTCGCACCTGGAGATCATGGCTCCATGGAAGATGCGCGCATCAATGCAACCTCTCGTGTCAAAAGGGTCATTCATTTGGTTCCATGTATTCTTATTTTCCTATGGGTTAACTCCAGTCGTTTGGTTCCATGCATTTTAGGATTTCAGCAAAATAGTACTTACTTGGCTAGCTGCATTGTCCCTGCTAGCCTTACCTCCTGGCTAGTGAGGTGAGCTTACCCAACATCATCAAGGTAGAAAATAAAGTTTTAGAAAAGTGCAATGCAGAGAACTACTAGCTTGTATTAACACAGGTTCGACATAATAAGTCATAGCAGCATGAGTACACGAGCAACTGCTCGTGATGTAGCACTGGTTCATCATACAGAGGGGTTATAACTTATAACTGAATACCACCTCCCAAAATATACAGACCAACGTTCAGGGTCACCGCAGCCATAGTTCATCATACTAACTACTCCAAAATACACATCACATCCATCATCATCAACACCACTACTAGCACCTCCTAGAACAACTCAGTCCGCTACTCAGAGGTAGTGCTTGTTCAGGAAGGTCGTGAACTAGTTCAACCTGCGCTCAGGGGTCATGGCAAGATACCTGGTCGCCTGTCCGCTGTGCTCCATCAGGTGGGTAAGAGCACGGTGTATCGCAACCACAAAGACGGCCACAACGGGAATGCAAGGACCATAGATGATCTTCATCTGAGCATAGTTGTCAATGGGCTTGTTGATCAACTCGGTGCCCGATGGCTGAGCTACATGAGAATCACTGTTAGTTCATATGTGAGCTTTACAACTACTGATGCAAGTTCAAATATATCGAACCTTGATGTGCACATAGTAATCATCATCGTCCATGATGATAGAAGAGTTATCCTCAACCCAGCGCACGGTCTCAAGCCTCTTGATCCTCAACACCCGAATCCAGTGCCTCATGTGGTTGTACACCTAGTTCGGAGTGACTGTCCGGCCAGAGAACTTGAAGACTTCCTCTGCAATCAGGCACATTTTCGCCTGTCTGAATCCCCTCACTAGTAAACCCCCTTTCTTGATCAACTGGACAACGTGATTTAGGACGAAGGTGGACAGAGATGTTGGTCATCACATGGCCAACTTCCTCCTGGCCACCACATCAGGCATCGACACATAACGCAGAGGCATCACAAAGGTTGCGGACAGATCAGGGGACGCAACTTTCTCCTACGATACCAGAGATACACAATGTGTTCTGTTCTAGGGGAAGAACTATACTTATAACACTAATCCTACCTACAACACATGGCAATCCTCATAGGACAACATGACTGTGAAAATGCTCAGGTCATGATCATACCACTAGCATGTAGTCTGTCTCCTCCTTCAAACTCACTCAATGCCATTTTTTTGAAATAGGCATAAAAGATTTGCCATATTCTATTAATTAAGAAGAAGAGAATTGCCTAGTTAATAAACGGAAAACTAGGCAAAAACCGCTACAACAATCATCAAACCACGAGGGAGCATCCAAAGGACACAACCTCCGAAACCAACAAGTACCCACAACCTACTACAACCACAAACCGACGACACTTGGAGCCAACAATACCTCAAAGAAGACCAACCTAATGGACAACACAAAAGAAGCTCCAACGATCAACCATCACATGAACCCTTTCTCGCTACACCTCTCCTTCGTTTGTTGCCTCTGATAGAAACTTTTCTAAGAGACCTCTCCATATTTCTAATTATGTCCTCTGTGGCCTTTCTTGTCAAGACGCAATCAATATCCTTGCCATATCCGGGGCTCGCCGCCTCTAAACTAGCGAGCAAGACGCAAAGTTCTCTAGCAAAAAGAGCCTCGAAGCTATGCGCCAACACTTTTCCATTGACCAGAGAGGCGGGCAATGATGTCTACGCACTTCTATTCTTGTAGACAGTTGTTGGGCCTCCAAGTGCAGAGGTTTGTAGAACAGCAGCAAGTTTTCCCTTAAGTGGATTACCCAAGGTTTATCGAACTCAGGGAGGAAGTGGTCAAAGGTATCCCTCTCAAGCAACCTTGCAATCAAGATACAAGAAGTCTCTTGTGTCCCCAACACACCCAATACACTTGTCAGGTGTATAGGTGCACTAGTTCGGCGAAGTGATAGTAAAATACAAGTGGTATGGATATAAGACAACGGTGCCAGAAAATAGCTTGATGGCGTGGAAGAGACTAAAGCCAAACTGAAATAAAGATGGAAGCAAGCAAGCATGTAACAGATCTAGTTGCAAACGGTGTTTCAATGTTTAGAAACAAGGCCTAGGGATCATACTTTCACTAGTGAACACTCTCATATAAATATCTTCTCTTTATGATACTACTCTAAACTACTCTCCGGTTGGACACTCTAATCCATGGTAGGGCTATAACAGCACACCTCAAAGTCCGCTTTCCCAATCTAGATAACCCCACACTGTCACCTTGAGCTCTAGATGGTTCCAACAAACACCACAATTTCATAGAAACATCCAACTCCAAATATAACTCATAACAAGTATTTGTAATCTCTAGCCTAAGTGCCACCATGGTGTGCACGCTATCACTTTCACACACATGGGGAGAGCAGAGATCTATTACAAAGCACTTGAGTAGCAAGGTAGATCTACTTGATTACAAAGCTCATGATCACAATATGATCATGCATAGAGAGAGAGATGAACACATAGCTACCGATGGAACCCTTAGCCTCGAGGAAGAACTACTCCATCATCATCATGGGAGTCAGCAACAGCGATGGAGATGGCGGTGGAGTCGATGGAGATGGTGGTGAAGATGGTGAAGAGGCGGCGGCGGCGCGGGGGACTCCTTCCCCGCCGCCGGTATCATGGGGGAGCACCGCCCCTTAGCCCCCTTCCTGCATGGCTTCTTGGGAGCCCTCCCCCATGGATATGGGATCCATGGGGGAGGAAAAAACATGGCTTTGGAGGCTGCAAATTCGTGGGTGGAGGTGCTGTGGAACTTTTCATGGCTGGAGGCTGGTCGATCCAGGGTTTTTGCATCGGGAGGCATCTTATAGGCGAAGAGGCAAGGCCAGTGGGCGGCCAAGGGGGCCACACCACCTGGTGGCGCGACTAGGGCTAGCCCGCGCCACCATATGGTGTGCCCACCCTGGTGCCCTACTCCGTCTCTGCTTCGTGTTTCCGTGTTACTTCAGGAAAAATAGGCATATTGGCTTTTGTTCCGTCCAATTCCGATAATATTGATTTTCTGACTTTCCTGGAGCCAAAAACAGCAGAAAACAGGCAACTGGCACTATGGCATCTTGTTAATAGGTTAGTCCAAGAAAGTGTATAAAAATACTCCAAAGTATGGACAAAACATAAGAAAGTAGATATAAAACAAGCATGGAACATCAAAAATTATAGATACGTTAGCAACGTATCAACATCCCCAATCTTAACTCCTGCTCGTCCTCGAATAGGTAAGTGATAAAAAGAAAGAATAATTTTTGTGGTGACATGCACCATCATAATCTTGATCAAAGTATTTGTAAAATATTGATAGTTGGGATCATAGTACTTTAACATAGCATGAAAGATATAGTTCTAACAATAAGACATAGCAACTATGTTGTAACATGAAAATGCACAAACAAAAGATTCATGAATAACAATGCTTTGCAAGACGTTAGTTTGTTTCACATATAGAAAGCATAATGAGAATGGTATTCAGCTTGTCCCTCATAGTGTAGCAAAACATAAATGCATATGACACCTTCAAAGTTCATAAGGGTGACTAGATACAAATAGTTCAAGAGCAAGCAATATCAAAGTTATGCATCAATCAACAAGTCTTGGGACAATGCACATTAAACTAAGAATGGCCACTATGCTCTCTTAATAGGTGCATAAAGATAGAAGATGGAGACTCAACATAAAAGTAAAAGAAAGACCCTTATAGAAGGAAGCAGGGATTCAAGTCTCATAAAGAGCTTTCAAAAATTATGGTACTTATTAGCTTTCAGCTCTCATTGCCCCTATCATAAGCATATTGAAGTGATTAAGATTAAAGTGAACAAACTATGGTGTACATGCTTGCCGAAGTATAAGTTAGAAATCTCATGTCCCTCGTATACGAGGGCCGCTCCTCATGCTACTCAAGTTTAGTCACCGGTAAGTTCTTGTCATCGTAAGTACATGTGTATCATAGAGAACCGCCAACGGGGTACCCCTTGCACGATGATACGGAAGAATCCCCATATCAAAATGATAAGGCAAGCAGACAACGAGCATCTTAGCAATCTTCTTATTTACCATGGGAATATGGTGCTTTTTTCTCTCTTTACTCTTTTCATAATCTTTTTTTTTCTTTTTCTCTTTTTTTTCTCAATATAGGACTCTTTTTTTAATAAGAAGAATGCTTCATAGACAGCTCATTATGGTTACGCTGTAGGTTTCCACCATGTCAGCATGGATTAGACCAACGGCCCAGGCGTTTCTCTAACACAACAAGAGCCACAGTGCCAGCTGCTTGTTTTCTGTTGTTTTTGGTTCCAGGAAAGTCAAAAAATGAATATTCTCGGAATTGGACGGGACAAAAGCCAAAGTGCCTATTTTTCCAGAAGACTCCAGGAGCCAGAATACGAGACGGAGGAGGGCCAGGGGCTGGCCACACCCCCCCAGGCGCGGGCTGGGCCTGGCCGCGCCAGGGCATGGTGTGGTGGCCCCAGGCACCCCCTCGGTCTCCCTCTTCGCCTATAAGAAGCCTTCTGACCTAAAAACTTCGGGGGGTTGACGCTTTTCCAGAAGAAGTTCCGTAGTGCCGCCACCACCGAAGGGGAGATTCGGGGGACAGAAAGTCTCTGTTCCGGCACCCTGCCGGGACGGGAAAGTGCCCCCGGAGCCATCTCCATCGATCTCCACCATCGTCTCCATCGACCATCCATGTTTCCCCCATCTATGAGTGAGTAATCCCCCGTTGTAGGCTATGGGGATGGTAGGGATTGGATGAGATCGTTCATGTAATGGCATCAGATTATTAGGGCATGGTGCCTAGTATCTTTTATTAGTGCTTTATGACTTTGTTGCGACTTGTTGTGCTTAATGCTTGTCACTAGGGCCTGAGTGCCATGATTTCAGATCTGAACATGTTATTGATTCATTATGATAGTATTGTTTTTGGTCTTATCTGCAAGTTGTATACACACGTTGTTGTCTGGAACCTATGGCCCCGAAGTGACAGAAATCGGGATAACCGGAAGGGAATGGCTTTGATGTGAGGATCGCATGTGTTCACGGAGTGTTAATGCTTTGCTCCGGTGCTCTATTAAAAGGAGCACCTTAATTGCCAGTAGTTCCCTAGAGGACCCGCTGCAAACGGGCTGGCAGGACAAAAGATGTTGTGCAAGTTCTCATTGCGAGCACGTATGACTATATACGGAACACATGCCCAGGATTGTCTAGTACTTGGATGCTTTATCTTATTTATCTGCAATTGCCCTATGTTCTGATTGCTATGTGAATTGTCTTCTCCATGCAACACCCGTCCATCCATCCCTATGCCTACTGCACTCGAATCTCACTGTTTACTGCTATTGTTACTGCTGTCTTTACTTTACTACTGTTGTTACTTTGCTATTCCTACTACAAAACTGTTGCTACTGATAAACTGCTGTGAGCAAGATTGTTTCCAGGTGCAGCTGAATTGACAACTCAGTTGTTAAGGCTTATAAATATTCGTTGGCTCCCCTTGTGTCGAATCAATAAATTGGGTTTCACTTCCCTCGAAAATACTGCTATACACCCCCTATACTTGTGGGTCTTCAATCATCTATTAATCAACAAGCTAGTCTTAACAAGAGGACTACTAGGGATTCTTTTATGTTTACAAAACACACAAGTATTAGTGTTTCCTATTAATATAATTATAGCATGGGATGTAAATATTTATCATAAACACAAAGGTATAATAATAACCACTTTATTATTGCCACTTGGGCATATCTCCAACAGTTGGTCTTTCACTCATATTTGTCCTTCAACATCTTGAAAGTCAGCTTGAAATCTTTTCCGTTTCTTCCCAATGATTGGACTTACATTTTCCGACTTCGGGACTCTTTGGTTTGGCAAACCTAACAGATTATTTTGGATGCTCCGGCTCTTGTCCCCAAGTGCCAGATTGCTGGTAGTAATTTTGAGGATCTCATTGCCATTGGACTTCCGACTTAGCACAATATTCTTACTTGTGCACCTTCGTCCTCTTTGTTGTTCCTTAACTCAATAACAATGTTAGACTTGTCTGCTGATTCAGCTATATCTAGCTCAATGAGGACTTTCTTTCCATCTAGTGTGGTCATGGGAAATGGTTGTTTGTTAATTACCATGCTGGCGAACCTCAATTGTTCGTCATTGATGGCTTCTTGAATCTGTCGTCAAAAAACATTATAGTCATTAGAGCATATCTATCCGTCATATGGATGGACAAATCCCATTCTTGATCCATGCGCTTCAACACATACTTTCAGAATACCTAATGCCACCTTTATAACCACCTAGTTACGAAGCAGTGTTTGATGTCATCAAATCACTCATTCGGTGATGGTGATTAACACGATCTCATGGTCGAAGGATTAGGTTACTATGCATTTGAAAGCTTGTAGCAAAACGAACTTAATGACTTGATATTATGCTATGCTTATTATGGGTGTGTGTCCATCACATCATTCTCCTAATGATATGATCTTGTTATTAATAACATCCAATGTCCATGATCAGGAAACCATGATCATCTATTAATCAACAAGCTAGTCTTAACAAGAGGCTTACTAGGGACTCTTTTATGTTTACAAAACACACAAGTATTAGTGTTTCTTATTAATACAATTATAGCATGGGATGTAAACATTTATCATAAACACAAAGATATAATAATAACCACTTTATTATTGCCACTTGGGCATATCTCCAACAGTTGGTCTTTCACTCATATTTGTCCTTCAACATCTTGAAAGTCGGCTTGAAATCTTTTCCGTTTCTTCCCAATGATTGGACTTACATTTTCCGACTTCGGGACTCTTTGGTTTGGCAAACCTAACAAATTATTTTGGATGCTCCGGCTCTTGTCCCCAAGTGCCAGATTGCTGGTAGTAATTTTGAGGATCTCATTGCCATTGGACTTCCGACTTAGCACAATATTCTTACTTGTGCACCTTCGTCCTCTTTGTTGTTCCTTAGCTCAATAACAATGTTAGACTTGTCTGCTGATTCAGCTATATCTAGCTCAATGAGGACTTTCTTTCCATCTAGTGTGGTCATGGGAAATGGTTGTTTGTCAATTACCATGCTGGCGAACCTCAATTGTTCGTCATTGATGGCTTCTTGAATCTGTCGTCAAAAAACATTATAGTCATTAGAGCATATCTATCTGTCATATGGATGGACAAATCCCATTCTTGATCCATGCGCTTCAACACATACTTTCAGAATACCTAATGCCACCTTTATAACCACCCAGTTACGAAGCAGTGTTTGATGTCATCAAATCTCTCATTCGGTGATGGTGATTAACACGATCTCATGGTCGAAGGATTAGGTTACTATGCATTTGAAAGCTTGTAGCAAAACAAACTTAATGACTTGATATTATGCTATGCTTATTATGCGTGTGTGTCCATCACATCATTCTCCTAATGATATGATCTTGTTATTAATAACATCCAATGTCCATGATCAGGAAACCATGATCATCTATTAATCAACAAGCTAGTCTTAACAAGAGGCTTACTAGGGACTCTTTTATGTTTACAAAACACACAAGTATTAGTGTTTCTTATTAATACAATTGTAGCATGGGATGTAAACATTTATCATAAACACAAAGATATAATAATAACCACTTCATTATTGCCACTTGGGCATATCTCCAATAGTTGGTATTTCACTCATATTTGCCCTTCAACATCTTGAAAATCGGCTTGAAATCTTTTCTGTTTCTTCCCAATGATTGGACTTACATTTTCCGACTTCGGGACTCTTTGGTTTGGCAAACCTAACAGATTATTTTGGATGCTCCGGCTCTTGTCCCCAAGTGCCAGATTGCTGGTAGTAATTTTGAGGATCTCATTGCCATTGGACTTCCGACTTAGCACAATATTCTTACTTGTGCACCTTCGTCCTCTTTGTTGTTCCTTAGCTCAATAACAATGTTAGAATTGTCTGCTGATTTGGTTATATCTATCTCAATGAGGACTTTCTTTCCATCTAGTGTGGTCATGGGAAACGGTTGTTTGTCAATTGCCATGCTGGCGAACCTCAATTGTTCGTCATTGATGGATTCTTGAATCTGTCGTAAAAAAACATTACAGTCATTAGAGTATATCTATCCGTCATATGGATGGACAAATCCCATTCTTGATCCATGCGCTTCAACACATACTTTCAGAATACCTAATGCCACCTTTATAACTACCCAGTTACGAAGCAGTGTTTGATGTCATCAAATCACTCATCCGGTGATGGTGATTAACACGATCTCATGGTTGAAGGATTAGGTTACTATGCATTTGAAAGCTTGTAGCAAAACGAACTTAATGACTTGATATTATGCTATGCTTATTATGGGTGTGTGTCCATCACATCATTCTCCTAATGATATGATCTTGTTATTAATAACATCCAATGTCCATGATCAGGAAACCATGACCATCTATTAATCAATAAGCTAGTCTTAACAAGAGGCTTACTAGGGACTCTTTTATGTTTATAAAACACACAAGTATTAGTGTTTCCTATTAATACAATTATAGCATGAGATGTAAACATTTATCATAAACACAAAGATATAATAATAACCACTTTATTATTGCCACTTGGGCATATCTCCAACAGTTGGTCTTTCACTCATATTTGTCCTTCAACATCTTGAAAGTCGGCTTGAAATCTTTTCTGTTTCTTCCCAATGATTGGACTTACATTTTCTGACTTCGGGACTCTTTGGTTTGGCAAACCTAACAGATTATTTTGGATGCTCCGGCTCTTGTCCCCAAGTGCCAGATTGCTGGTAGTAATTTTGAGGATCTCATTTCCATTGGACTTCCGACTTAGCACAATATTTTTACTTGTGCACCTTCGTCCTCTTTGTTGTTCCTTAGCTCAATAACAATGTTAGACTTGTCTGCTGATTCGGCTATATCTAGCTCAATGAGGACTTTCTTTCCATCTAGTGTGGTAATGGGAAACGGTTGTTTGTCAATTGCCATGCTGGCGAACCTCAATTGTTCGTCATTTATGGCTTCTTGAATGTGTCGTCAAAAAACATTACAGTCATTAGAGCATCTCTAGTGACTAGTGTATCCGATAGTCTAAGCCAAATATAGATCACCATGGACCAAAAAATACCTCCGATGACTTGTGTATCCGATGGTCTAAAATTTAGACATCCTCCAAACTAGCTACTCGTTGTCCATATTTGGACAACCAAGCCACCATGTCTAAAGCAAAGTTGGTCGCTCGCGAGCTCGCTCCCCCGCTAAATCAGAATATTTGTTGTACTGATTTATTGTGTATATTGACTATTTGTGTGTAGATGGACATATAGACTATCAAATTTAGACTATCCTCTAGAAAACTAAAGTCATGTACACAAGAATCTTTTTACACTATTATCTATGTAAAGATGTAGACTACCAAATTTAGACAAGCCACTAGAGATGCTCTTAGTTTTATGAGAATAGACATTATGATACTTATAATAAACGCGCCATCTAATCTCATCGGTAGGTAGCATAATATGAGTGAGTCAGATGACTTTGCCTTTAAGAAAAGCATCAAAAATTTCAAGTGAGGTATCAAGCCATTCAACACTAAGAGCAACTCCAATAGCTGTGCTAAAACTCGGTGCGGTAAAAGTGTTATGCAGCGCGCGCGATCCACTTTTAACACGCGCGCGCTGTTTCTCCTCCGGTAGACGTGCTAAAACAGGCACGCGAAAACAGAGCACAAAATAACCCTTCAGCAGACACGCAAAAATACAGCACGCGGGCGTCGACGCAAACAGGTTTCACAGTGAACTATATCAAGAAGATCAAACAAACTCAAATAAATTCAACAGAAAATTTTCTAGTTATTATTACAACACAACCAAATGGTACATGAATAGTACAACAAATATAGGAATTATTCACCAATAAATACAACAAGTTTTCCATCAACACTACAATAAATTATTTTTCAACAATATAACAAACAACAAATAAAAGGTGGGCTCAACATTGTGCTCTAAATGCGCTTGAATAAACCGGTCCTCATCCTAAAACGCCGACGAAAATACTCCTCCGAAAAAGGTGGTATTGTCGTTGAAATACATCCTCATCAACCTCTCGTGCCCTTCAATCCTTTCCCTCCACAACTTGGGCCTACCAAAAACCGAGCCACAGCGCTTCGGTTCTTTCGTCTCGCGCCAAGCTAATAGCATCGATATGTTCTCATCTTCCTCGAGCTCTATTTCATCGTCGGATGAATCATACAAGATCCTCTACGAAGCACGAATATACACTCACTTCTTCTACCAAAATTAAAATAAAATTTGGAGGACAAATGGCGCGGCCGGTGGCGAAAAAGCGTGCGCCAAGTAGATTCACGGCTTGAGGTGGACATGGTGGTCGCCGAGGGCAGCGCCGCGCCGCGGTCGCCGAGGCAGCTCCGAGTTGGCCAAGGCGCGACGACGACGGATCGCTTGGTGGCACGAAAGGATGTGCGACGCTGGTAACTCGCGTCGATTCCCTCCGCGGTGAGCTCGGGGAAGGTGCGGGGAGGCGCGACGGCGGTGGATCTGCAGCTATTGCGCGCGGACGGGCGGCGACAGCGGCGAATCGAAGTA
Organism: Avena sativa; assembly: GCA_916181665.1. Taxonomy (NCBI): domain Eukaryota; kingdom Viridiplantae; phylum Streptophyta; class Magnoliopsida; order Poales; family Poaceae; genus Avena; species Avena sativa. The sequence goes on from OV702295.1 coordinate 469,811,655, forward strand.
GCGACGACAGCGGAATCGCGGGTGGGAAATGGAGCAGCAAACACGCAGATGACTTTGAAGTGGCGGTTGGGCGTTCACGCGTGAGAGAGAGTGATAGCGCGTGTTGGCGGCCAGGCACCAAATTTAGGGCGTGCGCGTGGGCAAATTGACGTGCGCCGGAAATTTTTACAGTGCGCACGATTATCACGCGCTTGCTGGAGGAGGGAAAAGTGTCACGCGTGCTATATCGGCGTTTATTTTTACGGCGCCGGGTTTTAGCGCGGCTGTTGGAGTTGCTCTAAGTCGAGTGTGTCCTTTCTCTGAAATCACCAAGCGAAAAAGGAGATATCGGACTTTAGGTCCTGGCAAGAATAAGAGGTCCTGAAAAAAGCGGCTCTTGATCATTCCCCCGCGGGCGACGAGGCGAGCCTAGCGGTGCCGGCTATGAGATCCAAGCACATGGCTTAATAGGATTGATAGGATACTCATACCAACAAGTTGCAACTTATTTTCCAGAAGCTCATTCGAAAAGAACTATAAGGTTAAGCGTGCTTGGCCTAGAGCAATTCTAGGATGGGTGACCGATTGGAAAATGGGTACCGGGTGCACACGAGTGAGGACAAAGTGTGCAAAAAAGACTAGTGTTGGTCTGTGGGGCTAGTCTAAATATCCTATTAAGCGACCAGGAGTGACACCCCGGGGCCCAGTAGACGATGTTACATCGACCTTCCATGCCGCCGGGCGAAGCCCGTGCGATGCCGGAGGCGTGAAGCCCTCTTTTCCTCGTGGCGACGGTGGAGGCGCGGGATGCCTTGTGGTTCGACGGGGGGGGGGGGGGAGGGGGGAGGGGCGTTGGAGGACAGGGTTGATGGCCGGGATACTGCTTCGTGGGTCACGGTGCAATGGTGGCAGGCATTGGCGGGCGACAAGCATGGTGGAGCACTGCGATAGCGTCCGGAAGTGTGATTTTTTTGAGGGACCAGAAGAAATCCTTGTCATCTTGACACTGATGCGGTGACGCCAGCGGGTGCCACCGTCCTTCCTGAAGGGCGTCGGGTGTACCTCTTACCCACCTCCCAGAGCGTACCGGGGAAACCCTAGGACTTGTCCAGGCAGCAGCGTCATCATCGTCACTTTCCTTCTTAGAGGTGTTGCTTGGTGCGTGGCGCTTCGTAGTGCTAGGCTTGTGGTTGAACTTAGATGGATGACGCTATGATTGCTGGTCGTCCTCGTTTTCGTCAAGCCACTGTCTTCGGCTTTGCTTTCTTTTCTCCTTCTTTTTCGTTTTCCTTTGTTTTCTTTTAGGCGTTGTGCTATCTGATCCAACAATGATCTCAAATGGTTGCTATATTTATATAGCTAGGCGTATGCCTGTTTCGAGACAACGGTTCTTGGTCTCTCTGAAGTATTTAACGTAATTGGTCCCCAATTCATCAGATTGTTGTTTAACCGACACCAGTTGTGTTAGCTTAAGTTCACTCTCACCGGTATAAAAGTACCCATGTAACTTCTTTTCTACAGTAGATGATATCAGGTAAGAAATGAACCAGGTGTTGACGTAGAAAACCAAGAAAAACAGTATCGGTTAAAGATAACGGAAACAGTCGAACTTTGATACTCCCTCTATTTTGAGACCGAAGGAGTATTGCCTGCTTTCCCTACCTGAGCTAAGGCCCAGTTCTTTTGGTGGCTTCTCCCAGAAACTGCTCTACCCCCAGCTTTCTGGGGAAGCCGGTTCAAAAAATTTGCGAGGCTTCCAAATTTGTTTAGCCTTAACTATTTTGGAAGCCTCGCAAATTTTTCAGACCGGCTTTCCCAGGAAGCTGGGGGGAGGGCGGCTTCTCGGAGAAGCCCCCAAAAAAACTGGGCCTAAGTACTGGCTAATATGTTCTTGAGTAGTCTTACCATTTGTACCATTAAACTTTATAAAAACCATACTCTAAAACCAGGTGGATGCACGACCATGTCAAATAGATCTGGGTACTTTTTTTATAAGACATGAGTCGTCGTCTAGGTACTTCTTTTTAGGAAAAATTTGCTACAGGACACCATTATTTTCTGTCATTTGCTGAAACACATTATTCAATTGTATCTTTGCTAGGTACCATTACAATTTGAAAAATGATTGCCATCCATCGGACGACATCGTCCGGGTCGCAACTACACGCGCCCGTGCGAACCCGCGCTCCACGCCGCGCGTCTGCCCTCCTCCACCGCCGCGCGGCTGCCCCACCGCCAGCCGCTGCACGCCTCCCCGCCGCCGCACGGCTGCCCCGGCACCGGACGCCGCACGCCTCCACGCCGCCGCCGTGTGGCTGCCCTCCTTCGCCGCGAGCCCACTCCTCCGACGGGCGGGTGTCGCTGAAGTAGGAGGCTCTGGACCAGATCCAGGCGCCCACCATGAACTTCACCGACCTTCTCGCCTCCTTCCGTGGCAAGGGCCTCGAGCTCCCCGACCTCGTCCCTCGAAACCCTAGAGTCATATTTTTTCCTTCCTTGTTTCTTTTGCTACCCGCGGTGATCAAATTTGCTACATACGTCAGTCGGCGTTGCTACATACGACGAAATATTCTGCTACATAGCATGTTTTTGCGACAATGTTTTCGGTGAATTCGGGTTTTGCTACATGTTTGTTATTTTTTTTGCTATTTTGTTTTCTGATTTTGCTATAATATCGTAATTTTTTTGCTGCGTGACATCTCCGGTGAGGCATCCGACGAGGAGTCTACAAAAGTCTCCGCCGATGTCTCCGACGAAGTAGGTTTTTTGCTACATTAGAAGAACTTTTTTGCTACAACTGTATTGCGGTTTTGCTACAACAGTGTCAACTTTTTGCTACAAGGTCTCCGGCGAGAGTCACCGACGAGTTTTTCCGACGATGTTTCCGGTAAAGTCGGTTTTGCTACATTAATATATTTTTTTTGCTGCATGGTCTCCGACGAGGTCTCCGGCGAGACATTCTATTTCTGGAACAAACCTTTTTTTGCTTCGAAAGTAAAAGCGAGGACATTTACAACAAACGTAAGATTTGGACCGATTTTTGGACACGTGTCGCGCGCGGAAGCAGAACGATGGGAGTCCCCCATCGTCAGAGACGCCTAACACGCGCCTTACAATTTTGTGACACATTTGCCAGGACACTCGAAGAAAAAAGTTTTGGCACTTTTGACCGGGGCACCACGGAGCACCACGTCGCTTGGGGCCTCTGACCTCCGGCCCATGGGGTTGACGGCGCCGGCGACGGCGCTGGACATCGACGAGATCCCCTTCTCCGACCTCCTTCTCCTCCTCTCGCCAGAAGTAGCAGCAGCAGCGGGTGACGACGCCGACGATAATGATCGCCGCCGCCGCCGCCTCCTGGCCACCATCTGGGCGGCGCTCGGCCGGGGCGGCACCGGGCTGCTGGCCGTCGTTGGCGTACCGCGCGCGGCCGCCCTCCGCCGCCGGATCCTCCCGCTGGCCCGCCGCCTCGCCCTCATGGACCACCCGTCCCGTGCCCACATCCTCAAGGTGACAAACCCTTCCGGCCTGCCCCCTAGTCTCCGTCTCTCCGCCTTCCTCCTCCATCCTTCTCGTTTCTTATTGCCTCTTTCTCTCTGGAATCTGCAATAGCAATGTGCCCCTCAAGGCCTCAACTGATCTGGATTTCCTTCGATCTACGGACACTCCATTGCAGAAGCACGGCCTGGGCAGCGACGTGCCTCTGAAGAAGCCCGACAGGTCCGTCTCCTCATTCGCGCAGCTCCTCAGGCATGATTCAGGTCACAAGTTCCACTTACCAATGAGCGAAACTGCCGGAGGCATCGGCACTGGGCATGGTTGTCTAGAGGAGGCGACTGCAGAAGTCGATGGATTTGGGGAACACAAGGGTGACGATGACATTGACAATCTCGGTGTGCTCTTTAAGGAACTGGGTCTGTGCATGATGGAGCTCGGTATCTTGGTCGCGCGGGCCTGCGACATTGTTATCGGTGGGAACCAGCTGGAGCAGAGCATTGCCGACTTTGGGAGCGCAAAGGCGAGGCTCATCCATTACCACTCTGAATTGGATAACAGGATTATCAGGCAGAGCAGTACAAATAGAAGAAACTTGGTGAATAATGCAGCCGCTTCAGTAACGCCTTTATGGGATCACATGGATATGTCGTGTTACCAAAAGCCAGGATCAGAAGATCGATCGTGTATCAGATCTGATCATGGGGCGGCTGTTGCTATGTCAGCACAAGAAAATGATTCCAAGGAAGTCGGTACACAGGGTCGGAGCAGCACAATCTCTCTTGTGAACTTATGGCAAGAGTGGCACTACGACTATGGAGTGCTGACTGTCTTAACGGCGCCGTTATTCTTGCGCTCTGCCCTAGGACAGGAATGTCCCGATAGCGAAGAATGCTCCCTTCCTGATGGGCACACACACTTGCAGCTATTCAATAAAAGGAGGATATTCTCAGTGAGATGCTCACCGGAGAGCTTCATTGTTCAGGTTGGGGAGGCAGCAGACATCTTGTCAGGAGGGAAACTGAGATCTACACTTCATGCTGTGAGTAGACCTTTAGGCTTGCCAAACATAAGCCGGGAGACTTTTGTAGTCTTCCTACAGCCTTCATGGGACCAAACTTTACCTTGCTCGGGTTACTCTTCTGCCGATGAAGATGATTCAAGTGATCACCTGGAATCTGCCTTCAGGAGTGATGGATCAGCCGGGTCTTGTAGTGAAGATATACTGATGCAAGAAATTTTGAAGAAAATCCCCCCTCTTTCGTCCAGGCTGAAAGAAGGCATGACATTTGCAGAGTTTTCTAGGCAGACAACGAAACGGTATTATGGTGGTGGAGGCATCCAACAAAACAATTAACCAGAAGAACTACAGTGATGAAAATGCATCTGATAGAAACCGAAATGAAGCATTGAGTTGTGCACTGTGCATGATGAGAACCCACTCGGTGACATTACTCCACGTCATGGTAACACTGTTTTTATCTTCCTTGATGGATTAATTTTTTTCTGCAATTGTTCGTAAGCAGAGTTGCTTTAACTAGCATGTCAACCTCTTCATTGAAAGAGCAAGCTTCTAAAATTTGTTGGTCTGATTGTTTGAAGTTAGAATTTCATTGAAGCAGCCTTGCTCCTATTCTTCTGTTTGTAGTTTTATCTTCCTACACTGATAGTTGTTTGAACAGCTTCAAGGAATAAAGATAAGAAATTACAAGTTAACGACCATACTCATACGGTACTTGCATGATACTTTAGGACAAGTCCCCTGGGATATGGTAATAGTAATACATCCATATTATTTCAGAGTTACCACTTTGATGGTTTGCCATCCCTGTGAATTGATGGTAGAGATCCACATCAGCAAAAGAAATCTATCCAGTAATGGTTGGCAACTAGTCAACACAATGCTAGGCTGTCAAAAAAGTTAAATGTTCAAAAACTATTATTGTACTCTGCACTTTCCAGTATTCCCTCTTCTTTTCAAACCTCTTGGGACAATAATGTTGCATCAGATGTCTCCAGTTCAACCAGAAGGTTGATTTGAACTTGAAGCATTCTTAATTTTATTCCAGATCAGAAGTCTTAAAGTAAGATATGATCGGTGTTCTGTGGCAGGAAACATGTATCTGTCTGGTTCATTTTATACAGTACTTTCCTTCTGTGCGTGCTTGGATAGTAGTTTTGCATTGTGCATCAATTAAACATTTAATCGTGGCACATCACATTGGCGATCTTGTTCTAGTCGACACAGATAATAAGTACTACCTCCATCCAAAAAAGGATGTCCGGGATTTTTTCTAGATTTGCATGTATCTATACACTAAAACACGTCGTATCTAGACAAATCTCCGACATCCTTTTTTGGACGGAGGGAGTATGAGCTATCTTGTTTTCTCTGTTTTGTTAGAGAGGATGATCTGTCTCTAGTAAACTATGAAGATCGATTCATTGTCACTTCCATTTGCTGCTGATTTATGCAGTACTAACTCAAATCGTAAGAGTATTTTTCATCAAAATTAATTAGATGAATGTGTATTATCTCTGGCTGTTTGTGAATAGTTTGTTGTTGAGTGTGATTGTCTGATTAGTGATAGCTATAAATCCAGTGTTGTTTCCAACAAAGTAACGAGTGAAATGATGCCCTAAACTTAGAACTACCGTGGTTTTCTGGGTCAAATATCTAGCAGGGCCTTAATTTATTATTTATTATCTGCAGTTTCTAGGATACAATATTGCTCCGGTGCAAGTGTGGAAGACAACTGCCGAGATGGATTGATGCCAAGATGAATGTCATGGAGATAAACCGAAATCCTGGAAGCTGCGCTGTAAAAATCGACAGGTACTGACAATTGGCAATGGAGTCCGATGAAAGTGTAGCACCTCCCATGGTTCAAGTGCTTATGTGAATATGTAGTTCTGCCAGTCGCCGCGATGGTTAGGCTTAGATCATGTCTGTTGGTGTAGTTGTTTATAAGCTTAATTATGAAGCTTGCTTTCGCTTTGTGGAGGTACCTAGTACTGTTCTGATGGGTTTATTAGTATGGCCTCAGCTTTCCTGACTAGGTTCTCTTGAATTTTTATGGAGTGCCTACTGTTTGTGGTCATGTAATTAACTAGCATCAGTCAGATTATATGAGTTTAATCCATGCATGTCTTGAATTTTCTCTTGTGCCCAGATATCCTTGTAGTACTTGTGTCTGGCATGTTTTTAAGTAGGTACCAGATTGTAGTTTGACAGGCGGAAAGATGCATCCTGTTTGGTGTTGTGTAAGTGAGCGCCCGTTCTTCATGATGGATACTAGTATATATATCCAGCTCCAGCAGTCTGTATTTCTAAGGTCCTGCTTAGAAACGCCGGCGGGCCTACGGGAGATTCGTCTCTCGGTGCCGCCGCCGGCGGGTTCAGTTTATGTTGTGCTACTTGGCTTGGTGCTGTTGCTGTGTTATCAGTCGTCAGTAAATTGATTGATGACTTGAGAGTTGTTACACATACTCTGTGCAATGTTCAGACCATCCATGTTATTACGACTGCTGGTAACAGCACCACCACCAAGCCAAAGTACTGTACTACCAAATTATCACGTGTCCCATGCCGTGATTGCTACAGCAGGTTGATGGGTTGTGTGTAGGTCCCCAGAGAATCCACGAGAAATATATATATGCCGTGTGCTGGCTTGGTCCCAAGAGAGAAGTAGAGAACCATCTCCACGCACCTATTCCTCCATCTTCTTCTTCCTCCAAAGTTTGCTAGCTACTCTTCTGCTTTCTACTCTGTACAGCCATCAGAGTCAATCCAAGACGGTAGCATCTCCAAGCTAGGTAGCTCCTCGTGGCAGCCATGGCCGCCGCTGCCGTCGTCGTCTTCTTCCTTGCTGCGGCTCTAGCTGCGGCCGGCAGCAGTAAAGCGGCGCTCGTCGAGCATACATTCGTGGTAAGCAAGCTCCTAGCCAGCTCTCGTCTGTCTTCTCAGCGCTCGTCGAGTACTAGAATCAGCTAGCTGATGTTTTCATCGAATACGCAGGTGAGCCAGATCAAGCTACATCACCTCTGCAACGACACTCTGGTAACCGTGGTGAACGGGTAGTTCCCTGGCCCAGCGATCGAGGTCACGGAGGGAGACTTGCTCCTTGTTCATGTCATCAACAAGTCGCCAACTGGACTAACAATTCATTGGTAAGTGATACTAGTACTAGTTGTTCTGTTCCTACCGATTCTGTGCATCATGCATGATTGGTTGTTTATCGAAAACATGTATGATTTGTTCTGCTAAACTAGTACACTCAACCAGTGCAAATGGTAGGTACTACCGTGGCCAATCCGGGATGAATTTGGAGGGTGGGATCAATAAACCATGCCATTAATTAAAATTCATGGAGGGTGGGCTCAAGAAACCTTCCCATTAATTAGAATTCAAGAAAAGAAATACTGCAATTGCAAAATAATATTTTTTTATCTATTGATTTTTTTTTGCATGTAAATAGTTTGACGGTTATCAATTGGATGGTGGTTTCCAAGTGCAAAATACAAATTTATGGATGCCCACCAAATCCATTAGTGCTATAAAATGTCTAGTGCTTACCTGATTTACATTTTGTTAAATATTAAGTATACGTCAAGCTACGTACCCGCAAAAAAAACGTAGACGCCAAGCTCTTTTTTAGGGGAATGTCTAGTTCTTCTATCTTTATCCTATTGGCTATGGGTACCAAACGAAAAAAAAAGCCTTGATGCTCAGAAATAACAACTAAATGTCTGCGACACCTCCGTCCAAGGGACTCGCGTGGCCCCAACAACCGCCGCCCACCACCACCCTTTTCCGGCCTCTCCCCCCGCCGCTGCCAGCATTTGCCTACATCTTCCGTAAACACAAAATCTTACAGACCAACAGAAATGAAGAGAAAAATTATGGAGTTGACAACAAACTGGAAAGTCCGAAATATTTACACAAAGTACAACTTTGAGATGAAAGAAACACTTTACTTGATTGACAACTGTGCCTCAGCCATGATATTTTCAAGCTGAATTTGGCAAGCTAAAGACCATGTTCTTTGAGAAAAGATGAACAGTCAAACTACATGGCCTTGTGACCTACTGCTGCCTTTTTTTAACGAAGGCAGCGAGCACTGCTTTCATTTGATTAGAACTTTACAAGGAGGAGAAAATAAAAATTGTTCCGATCCAGCCGAAATTACAGCAACTAGCAGAGAGAAATCTGTCGAAAACAAACGGCAAAACATGCCGCAACAAGCATGAGCACGTGCATAGTGTAGCACCAGTTTGATGACCAACTTTGTGAGAAGCTAAGGAATGTATTATAGGGTGAAATCAATTTTTGTTTTCCTGAGAGGGGATATGATTGATCAGTCCATAATTTTTCCTGACTATGGCTTGCCACTGGTGGCAATATGTGGGAGCTTTCTCTAGGGTACTAGCCTACTTCAATGATGGTGTTGTATGTATTCTTTGGTGTTGCCCTTCTTTCTTCAGCAATGTACTGAAAGTTTATGCTAGTCTAGGTGGTTAGCTTGAAAGCGGCAATGTGCTGATCTGGTGTTATGCTTGCCAGGCCATGATGGTGGTAATAGCACTCTTCTTGTTGGGTATTGTGTCTTTTTTTTTCCGTTCGACCTGTAGGTGATCTACAATGCCTATCAATGTTTAGGCCTATGGAAAATATAAGCAATAATCTCTATGATTTAATCCGAATAAATAATTGGTAAAACATGGTCATACAAATAGCAATTAGGCAGATCACACGGATTAATAGAGTAGATGAACATATTGCATCTAGACAGGATAAACTGATCACATCTACTCCATACGCTAGAATAAGAAACTCTAGCATAATCTGAAAGAGAAAGTTCAGGCTCACGGCTGCGTGCAGCAGTGGCCATGTGGTGCACTAACCTAGAGTAGCATGATATGGTTCGATTATCCTGGAGTAGAGGAGAGTGCAATCATACTTTGGTGGCCTGTTCAGCGGCAAGTCCTTGCAAGCAAGCTGCGCGTTTTTCCTTTTTTTTTTGCCTCTTCAAATTCCTTTTGTAAGCTGACCCTTAGGCATCTTGTATCCCTGAACCATTTTTACCTTTACTAATTTAAATCCGGACATATTGCTTAATTTCATCTAACAAACAAACACCTAATCATAGCTGATGTATATACGCAGGCATGGAGTGAAGCAACTACTGAATTGTTGGGCTGATGGCCCAGGGATGATAACCCAATGCCCAATCCAGCCGAACAAGAATTTCACATATCGATTCAACGTCTCCGGCCAAGAGGGTACATTGTGGTGGCATGCTCACGTTGGCTTCCTCCGTGCAACCATTCATGGTGCCTTGATTATCCGGCCAAGATCCGGACGCAACTCATATCCATTTCCCAAACCTGACAAGGAGATTCCCATAGTTATAGGTTTGTCTATGCAATGTTTGTAGCAACATAGAGCCGTATCACTTGTTACCTAATTCGGGTTTCTCACGCGCAGGTGAATGGTGGGACGTGGACCTTGTTCATCTGGAAAACAGAGTTGAGAATAGAATCTATGAAGATTGGCCTCTTTCACCTACAATAAATGGAATGCTTGGAGACCTCAGTAACTATTCCGGTATTTCCTATATGCGTGTTCTTAATTATGTCTTGGTAATAATTGTTTACCTATAGTCTATGAAGAGATTTTTCAGGACAGATCTATTGACACTAATTGAATGTCACCAATCTATTTTTTTTGTTGTTCAAAGCATATATAGTCAGCATACTAATAGTATGAAATCATGAATTCTGAGAAGTCATGTACTTATATTATGTAAACGTTGATTTTTGTAACCTCCAGTTTTGTTCCAACTTTTTCGTGGTTAGAATACTACTTTGAGAACTAACCCTCCTCATTGTAGGCTAGGCTAATTTTTTATTCCACTTGCACAGGGGTCATCGAAGAAAACTACATCCTTAATGTCGAGCGTGGAAAGAAATATCTATTGCGGATAGTACACGCGGCGGTCCATGAGGAGTACAACTTGAAGATAGCCGGGCATAACTTCACGGTGGTCGCCGTTGATGCCAACTATGTGAAACCATACACCACAGACACCATCGTGATCGCGTCAGGTGAGACGGTCGACGCGTTATTCATTGCCGACGCACCTCCAGGAAGGTACTACATGATCGCACAAGCCGTGCAGTCACCAGAGCCTAGCCCCCAGATCCCGGTATTGGTATCTAGAGGGATTGTATCTTACAATCCGAGCGAAGGGTGTGGCGGCGATGATACTCCGATAGTGGCCCCTGAATTGCCCGATCAGCACGACGCAACACCGTCCTTTTACTTCCGTGGCAACTTGACCAGCCTGCTGCCTCAGCCGGTTCCCATGAACGTCGACGAGCACCTATTGATCGCCATTGATGTGGGGGACATCTGCTTATATGCCGGATCACCAAACTGCATGGTGTCCAAGCTGAACAACATCTCGTTCGAGCTTCCGACGATGACATCATTGCTCCAAGCACACTATTACAACAACATGAGCAGCAGCTAAGCAAGCTCCAAGAGTTACCAAGCAAGCCACCCGTGGTAGAGTTCGGCCACAGCCCGACATCAAAGGCGACAGTGGTGAGGAGGGTGCGGCACAACGCCACGGTGGAGATTGTGTTCCAGAACCCGTACTCGTCGGATCTGATCAGCAACACTAACCCGATGCACCTTCACGGTCACGACTTCTTTATTCTCGGGCAGGGGCTCGGGAGATATGACGCGGTGAAAGATGCGCGGGCGTACAACCTAGTGGATCCACCGGCGAGGAGCACCGCCCTTGTCCCCATCTATGGGTGGATGGACATCCGATTTGTCGCGAACAATCCTGGTACGTACATACATGGATCGGTGCAAGAGACTGGGTTCTCCTTTTTGAAAAAAAAAAAAAAACTCTTTTGATGCATCAATATATCGGTTTGGTTTTTTCACGGTCTCACGCTTTAACATGCCCTGAGAAGCTTGATAATGATAGAATCTAATTACGGATGAATGATTATATGGCTTTGCATACATTCAAAGTTCTGAGTTTTAACTAGAGTTTAATCTGTATGGTGATGGACAGGGGTGTGGTTCTTGCACTGTCATATGGAAAAGCACGTATCGTCGGGCATGGCATTGGCACTTGTGGTGGAGAATGGGCACACATTGGAGACGACTCTTCCGCCGCCTCCAGCAGATTATCCAAGTTGTGATAACCAAAACAGTAGAGTGGCAGATGAATAAAACAATATGCTACAAATTGTCAACGTTTTGTCACATAGTTTTTTTTTACTATACTTGTAATTTGGACACTCAATTGGATTGGAGATTGTGTATCTATTTAGGGGCCAAATAATACTTCCTTTGTATAAAAGTAAGTGACTTGAGTTTGTTTAGATTCGTATGTATCCATACACTAAAACACGTCTAGATAAATCCAAGTTACTTATTTTCAGATCGGAGGGAGTAATAATAATATATTCCTCATGGAAATTTTGAATAGCGTTACCCACCGGAAATGTCTGGATTGATCATTCCTGGCAGGAAAATTGTGTCGAGGGTCGCTTATGTTTACCCGTGAGAAACCATAGTCCATGAGTAACCATAACATATTCCTTGAGAAAATTGTTGTAAAAGTGGCATCTTTGAAATTAAATCTGATTCTTTATGGGTCTTATGAAATTTTGTAGATGTTAGACACTTAAGAAAGTCTCGGGATATTTGAAACCAATTTATTTTGGAGTTTTTATATCATCTCGGATATTATATTTTCCACTAATCGTTACCCCACAGAAAAAGAATGAGGGAGTTTTTGTGGTAAAGGTTTTTTTACAAGGAATAAATGAACATCAAATTGAGAATTATCCAAGAATAGGAGAAAACCATAAGCTTGGAGATTTCTCTCGATCCCCTTTACACCAAGCATGGAAATATTCAAGAATGGTTAACACCATAAGCGTAGGGATTTCCCCGCATCCCCCTCTACATCAACAACTCCTCGATTTACAAACCTTCAAATTTGTTTTTTGAGCACCATAAAAAATCGCATGAACTCGTGGCATATTTTGTTTTACATTTAGTTAAATAGCACCATACAAGCTGGTGTAGGAATAATAAAGATGATAAATAACTGAGATAAAATTAAATGCACCCAAATAGAAAGGGAAATGGTTGAATAGTTATGTAAAATGAAGTTATGAATGTTCTTACACTTTTTTGAATGTTTTATTCCTAAATTAATGATAGTTTGCAAGTATCATATATAGTACTAGCTCTCATTTGCTTCTTGTATGTTTAAGTATAGGTTTATCTTGCATATATGAAATGAGTAGTATTGTGGACACTATTGCATACTGTTTACCGGTCAACTTTCTCCCTTTTGCTATCCATTCTTACAAAATTTTAAGCAAAGCTTGTGCATACATAAATTGCTAAACCAAGTTATTTCTAGGAGAGTCCACCGTATCTAGCTACATAACATTCATGCTATTCCAAGTGTATTTCTCATGTGATAAATTATCTAGATTCCTAAACTTGTTGCTTTTGTCTATGCTTTGCATGGAGAAGTTAGTTTTGGGGTTAATCCACGAACTTGACAGACACAACTGGTTAGTACATTAAATTTGCCATTATTAATGAGAATATGGTTGTTTTTACTTGACATATTGGTTGTGGTGTTAACAAAAACCATGTTTTTTCACGGGGGACATTTTCAACTTGGCAACATTTGTGTATATTATGCTCTTTAACTATGACTATAAACTGACATGATCGATGAAGTGGTATTTTTGAGTGTGTATATATGTGAGAAGGAGTCTGTTCGCCCAACATGATCAGTCTCCCAAGCATTGTAACCTCTCTTAAGTCCAAACTGTCTATAACAACGTTAAACATGAAAAGTCAATGCTCATCATACCGTCCTCGACTTTTCTCATGAGGGAATCTCAAGTTAAAATCACCACTTATAAGAATAGGATATGGATTGTCCTTAGCCAGATTGACCAACTCACGCAAAAAATCAGCCTTAAAAACATCCTGGGAAGCCCCGTATACAGCGACTAGTGACCATGTAAAGTTATCAGCTTTATTACGGATATGGAGTTTAATAAAAAAATCTCTAGCCGAACTAGCTAAAACTTCCATCGTCACATCTTTGACGCCTAACAGGATTCCCCCGGATCTACCTCGCGGCGGCCGTGAAACCCACGTGAAGTCTACTCCACCAGAAAGGCGACTGAGTAAGGCTTGTGAGAAATCACGTCTACCAATTTCAGAAATACCCAAAAAATCCAACTTATAATCTCTCACACAATCAGCATAGAACAAATGTTTAGCCAAGTCACGAAGACCTCTGCTATTTGAAAACATGCCATTCATTGAGAAACAATAGGAGATTTGGATACACGAGACCTCTTGCGAGATTTTTGGCTGTTTGATTTCTGACCAGAAGATTTCAGCTCATATAATGAACCCAACCCAGTCTCGTCAAAAGCCACCTCTGACACTTCACCAACTAAGTGAGACAGAAGTTGACCAACTACTGTGGCATGCAACTCCTCCTCCTCAATTGATAAAGTGTCAGGAAGAACAAAAACTTTAGAAGTAACCGTTAAACGGTCAACCTCCATATGTCTCAGAGCAGAACAAGAAAAATTAACTTCCGTAACAGATCTACCCATACTAATACCAATATTGGCTAACCTATCAACAATAACATGGGTAGAAAAATTATTGAAAGATTTCGAAGAACTTAAAGTACCCTGAGAATCGAGATTTAATTCCGCCTTCCTCCTCATAGCCTTCACCAACGAGTCCTCATCCGTGGTAGATGCGCCAAGAGCGTCGACGCCATGACGAAGACTCCTCCGTGTCAGTGTACAAAGGAGAGAACCCGACCCCACCTGGGCTAGGTTCCCCCCAACGGACCGCTCCGCCTGGGCATCGAAGAAGCCACTGTCGGAAAGGGAACCCGGCCCTGCCTAGGCCAGATCCTCCACGGTGACCACCCCGCCTGGGCATCGTCCACGCCACTAGCTGGGGGAGAGCCCGACCCCTCCTGGGCCAGGTCCTCCCCTCCGTCGGTCACGCCAAGTCCCACATCCAAGGGCGCCGAAACAACATCCGCCAAGTCGCCATCTGCCGTCGCGGAACCGGCCAGCCCATCCTGGGCAAGCCCACTCCCCACCTCATCCGAGGCCACCTCCATCAACACTGGCCCATCCACCAAGGGCCGCGGAATAGTACGTCCCATCATATTAGGTCGACCGCGAGAAGGAGGGGGTGAAATTCCGGCAGAACCATTCGCCACGCTGAGAGCCGCATGCAACTGAGACGGAGTGACACGTGGAGAAGCACCAGCAGAACGGCCGCCACGAAGGGGGGAGTCAAGCGGTAGAACATCAAGAAGTTCCTTTCCACGCTTCGTAACAGGAGAAGCGTTGAAAGGAGTCACAGCATACACCTGCAGAATTCCCAGACCCAGCCAACTGGCCAGTAGGCCCATCCATCGTAGTAGTCATAGACGGCTCAGAAGTATCCATAGCATCATTATCCGAGTTACCATTACCACCAGCGTCAGGATCATCCTGATTCCGCTTCCACAGAAAGGGTGAGAAATCAGGGTCAGGCACATAACTATCAGGCTCCAACCGAAAGCGAAGCTCATACCCTTTTAACTTAATCATAGCGTCAGAGGTGCGGTAAAAGCCTAGAGCATCCTGCTTCTTATTGAACACAGTAATATCAAACATGTCGACCAAAAGGCAAACAACACCCCTCCTCCTTAGGGAGAGCAAGTCCACATCAATAGTAGTGCCCATCAAAGACCCTACCGCCCACAAACCAAGAAAGTGCGTAAGGAATGTGGTACCCCCTCCACATGCAGCCAGACCTGATGTAAATCACACTTATGTGGCACCTCCTGAAGCTTGTATGCGGACACAGATAGCTGAGTCTTGCTCATAGGAATAGAAAACTGGCTATCATCCACCCTGTCAAGGTCAGCAAAGGATGGGAAGCTGACCAGGAACTCGTTCTCCCCGTGCGGGAGAGCCTCCCACCTGCACTGAGCACGAACCTGGCACCTCCTGGCAATCCGCTACACAATCACATCCGCAGAGACCACCTCACCACTAACATGTATCAAAGCAATAGGGGTTTTGCTAGACCCCAAACCCTCACGAACCACACTATCTGGAATCTGAGCAATTAGAGTCTTGTCATGACCTATGCCTGCCATATAAGCAGTGTGGCGAGGCTGCTTGAGCACCGGACATCTCAGAGTGGGGTGAGACGAAACATCACATATATAGCAATAATGGGCCACCTTACAATCCTTAGACGCATGAGAATCGACATCACACTTCTAACACCGCACGGCCTTCTTGTTCTTCTTTGTCATAGGCACAACACCTGACCCATCCGTGTTTGCTTCCGTTGCACCTGACACGGCCTCATACTGTAGCTGCTGTCCCTGTGCATCAACTGAGAATTGAGACTGATCAGCATAAGGCGGGTGAGCGTATGGCTGCTGAACCGCAAACTGTTGTTGCCCCAACATCTGTGGAAGGTGAGGCTGCTGAGGCAAGAAAGGTCCCGCAGGTTGCTGCTGAATCCCCTGAGTGGTCTTCTTCTTCTTCTTTCTCTTGGGAACCGTAGCCACGGCCGGGCCGACCCCCGTAGCAAACTATTGCGGACCAGACGGCTGCGCAACATGCACCATGGGAGCAGGGGCGAAAACACCACCCTGTCTGCCCCTAGGTACGGCAGCCAGCGGAGGCCCGCCGAAGTGCTGATATGGCCCTCTGTACGGCGGCTGCAGCGGCAGAAGTTGGGCCACCTAGGAAGCTGCCAAATAAGCGGCAGGCGGCGGGAATAGTACCCTGGAGGGAAGCCCGGCGGTGCCCCAAACGGCGCAGCAGCAACAGTGGGCGGCGGCCCCCGCAATGGCGCAACAGGGCCGGCTTGCGCCCCCCTCGGCGAAGGACCAGTAGCCCCTTGAGGGTGCTGATGGGTTCGTAGCATGGAAAACAAAAATTTTCTACCGCAAGAACGAACAAAACCCATATCTAATCTAGATAAAAGCCAAGATCTAATCTATTAGATATGTGCAACGAGATAGATCTGTACTAACCCTCGTAGATCCGAAAGCGTTACGAGATTAGATCTCGGGGTTGATGTAGTCGATCACTTGCCGATCTCAAGATCGTGTGGACGATCCTTCCGGCGCCGCGTTCCGACAGCGCTTCCGTAGTCGGTCACACGTGCGGAGTCGAAGCAGACCTTCCTCTCCCTATTCCAGCGAGCAACGGAGGTAGTAGATCTTCTCCACGGAATCCCAGCAGCACGACGGTGTGGTGGTGGTGGTGGAGTAGAGAATTCTGCAGGGCTTCGCCTAAGCCGGAGCAGAGCGAAGGAGGAGGAGAGAGGCGGCGGCTAGGGTTTGTTATGGGAGAGTGCTAGGGGGTGGCGCCCCCTCCCCTCTATTTAAAGGAGGGAGGCGCCATGGGAGGGGGAGTCCTAGTAGGACTCCCCTCCCTCCTTGGCCGGCGGATTGGGAGGGGGGGAGGAATCCTCCTTCCCCACGAATCCGTGTCTTGCCCCACAAAGACTCCTTGATCCTTTCTTGGTTTTCAAGCAAACTCCAAGAAATCTTCTAGAACCTTCCGGAACATTCCGAAACCTTCTAGAATCCCCATACAAATACTCCGGAACATTTCCTAACTTAGAAAATGATCCCCAATATATGAATCTTATTCTCCGGACAATTCCGGATCTCCTCGTGATGTCCCGGATCCAATCCGAGACTCCGAACAACATTCGGTCTCCAACGCACATTCCATATCTACTTAAAAACAACTTCGAACCTTAAGTATGTCACCCTACGGTTCGTGAACATGTAGACATGACGAAGATACATCTCCGATCAATAACCATTAGCGGGATCTGGAGATCCATAACAGCTCCCACATACTCAACGATGACTTTGTGATCGATAGAACCATTTAACATACGAAACCAATTCCCTTTGTCACGCGATATTCTACTTATCCGAGGTTTGATCGTCGGTATCTCCATACCTTGTTCTACCTCGTTACTGATAAGTACTCTTTACTCGTTCCGTGATATGTCATCCCTTGTGACCTAGTCACATGCTTGCAAGCTAACTAGATGACATTCCACCGAGAGGGCCCAGAGCATATCTATCCGTCATATGGATGGACAAATCCCAATCTTGGTCCATGCGCTTCAACACATACTTTCAGAATACCCAATGACACCTTTATAACCACCCAGTTACGAAGCGGTGTTTGATGTCATCAAAGTACCCATCCGGTGATGGTGATTAACATAACCTCATGGTCGAAGGATTAGGTTACTATGCATTTGAAAGCTTATAGCAATACGAACTTAATGACTTGATCTTATGCTACGCTTACTATGGGTGTGTGTCCATCACATCATTCTCCTAATGATATGATCTTGTTATTAACGACATCCAATTCCCATGATCAGGAAACCATGATCATCCATTAATCAACAAGCTAGTTTTACAAGAGGCTTACTAGGGACTCTTTTATGTTTACAAAACACACAAGTATTAATGTTTCCGGTTAATACAATTATAGCATGGGATGTAAACATTTATCATAAACATAAAGATATAATAATAACCACTTTATTATTGCCTCTTGGGCATATCTCCAACAGTCTCCCACTTGCACTAGAGTCAATAATCTAGTTAAAAACTTGTGCACTCAACACCTATGGCTTTCTGGTGTTGTATAGACACTATTGCTAGTGGTAAACATAATCTTCGGATCTGACACTTCCAGGTCTGTGTGTATTTTGCATGTCCTTGCGTCTCTACGCATTACTCATTCTCCAATGAGATGGCATTGTATAAATTTGGTCCTTTGGTGAGACCTTTAGTTCCTTGGGATTAAATCATGTACAATTGTCGTACAATGTATCTTCATAGTATTATCCCGCTATGAACCACACCTAGTTTGATAACAAACTACTTGACGCAAATGCCCTCATTTGCTGCTACAATAACAGTCATATACTTAGCCTTTTGTTGTAGTATCTGTCACAATGTTTTAACTTTGGTACTCAACCAAATCCGTTATGGAACTTCCTTTCCATTACATTGTGTCACCCATAGTTTAAATTGAGATAAACTTAATTTGTGAAAAAACTAGTATCAATGCAACAATTTACAATGAACTATTTGTCACCACTATATAAATAATATATTCTTAGTTCTTCCAAAGATCATAGGAATATCCCTACTATTGTCTAATGATCATCTTATGAGTCATTCTGGTATATGCTCATAACATTTAGAGCATAGGACATATCTGGATGTGTACATCTCAAAGATTAATCAAAATATTCTTGTGATTTCACCAAGTGTCAAAACACTTGAATCTCGTGTCAACACACTTGAATCTTGATTCAGTCCTTTCCGTGCATCAAGAACCTTTCTTGTTGTTTCCATATTGAACTCATTCAACATCTTATCTATGTACATTTTGCAAAACCATATTAGCGCCTCAATCTATCCATATAGACATTGATGCCTAATTCTTGGGTTATGCCTAAGTCTTTCATCGAAATGAAATTCTTAACCTGTGTCAATAAAAGATACATCATTTCTAATCAACAACATGTCTTTCACATAATGTATTAGAAATATGTCTTAGCGCTCCCACTTAATTTCTTGCAAAATGCAAACATCTTCATCGTCTCTGATGAAATTAAACCTTTTAACGGTTTCATCACGGTGAAGATTCCAACTCCGCAATGCTCACTTCAACCATTGAAGTTTTGCATACTCTTTTAGCATCATTTGAATTAACAAAACCCTTTGGATCGTGTCATGTACACGTCCTAGGTAACCATTCTATTAGAAGAACTTATTTTGTTTGTTCAACTACCATATACTAAAATATATGTAGTGGTTGCTACATTAATCCGTCCAGACTAAATATCGCTATGAAAGATCAAATCTTATCATAGCCAATTTCTTGAACATTGTCGTAAACTCTTTCCGACATGTCGACTATTTCATAGATGTGAAACATCCATGTCTATTTATTTATAGATCCATATACGACTATAAGGTCTTGCACCTTTCCAGAGGGTCTTTCAAATTCAAAGCTTGATTTCTCGTGTATAGAATTATCATGGATTTTATGGCTTCAAGCCACTTAACGAAGTCAGGGCCCATCATTGCTTCTTTGCATGTAGTCGGTTCATCATTATCAAACAACAATGATTTAACTCTCAAATTTTGGCATTTGATTACTTACCCGACCTACTTGGTTCAATAGTAACTTAGATCTCCGTGACCACAACCTTTGAGGCACATGAGCCATGAGCATTGTTGCTGCCTCCGGGACACTTAACGACGCTGCGCAACTCAGCACATATTAGCCAAGGTTCAACAACCTTGTCAAAGTTCTATTGTCCTCCCACTTAACTTTTCACCAAAAATTCCTTCTCAAGAAACTTGACATTCTAAATGACAAACACTTTTGTCTTCGGTGTTATGGAGGAATACCGAATGGTTATTCGAAATAACTTACAAAGACATGCTCATCCGACTTTGGTTGTAAACATTTTACTTATGCCTAGCATACCAAAAATTTAAGAAATGACAACCTGGGTTTTATCCCAAACCATGACTTATATGGTATCATTTCAACGGATCATGATGGAGCTCTTTTCAGTGTAAAAGTGGTAGTCACTAAAGCTTTAATCTTTAAAATATAATGGCAGTTTTATAAATGACACCTTTGATCTTACCATGTCAAACAAGGTTTCATTACATATCTTGAACACTCCATACTCCTATGGTGTTTTGGGAAATGCAAATCCATGGAACGATTTCTCAAATCTTAGGTGTTTTGCTAAACTTGTAACTCAAACATCTTTATGATCCAATCATAAACTTTTTTTTCTTGTTACAATGATTTTCCACTTCATCTTGAAAGTCTTTGAACATTTTCAAATGTTTCATACTTCTTCCTTATTGAGTAAGTATATACATATACTCACTCAAATCTTCGGAGAAAGCATATGAAGTTGAAATCCATCGCCCACGACTACACATAATGGACTATATACATCAATATGTACAAATTCCAATCAGTTAGTTGTCCGTTCCTCTTTTGGCCTACGAACGGAGTTTTAATTATCTCCAGGAAAGTATCACAAGCGTCATTGGATCAAAATCAAAGACTCCAAAAATCCATCAACATGGATTTTCTTCATGTATCCCTTTCAATATAATTTAAACAGCGATGTCACTTCGCAAGTGATCTTTCAATCATTTGTCTTGCGACATTTTAGTATTAGTTTTATGGTCGTTATTTTTCCAACCAGACTTGTATATCATCCATCTATTATGGAATACGGTAATTATTTGAACAACCTTTTGTCGTCATAATACCTGATCAAAATAACAATTACTGAAACAAATCTTGAAGGTAAGCTTTGATGTTAACGAGCAACACAACAACCCTTTGTTTGTTTTCGATGAACATCATCACATATTCTCTTGCTAGTTACTTAGGCCATTGCAGTTCATGAATTGTGTTGTTATGTATGACACTTCATACCAACCAATTCGGTATCCAATACCGCAGAACTACATTGTTTAACAAGCAAGGAATACAACCATAACATGTATCTTCTATATACCTAAGTTGGATATCTCCAATCTTTTCTTTTCTGCCAAATATTTTATAGATTCTCTTTCAACAATTCCTTTTCTTTTTAAAAGAATCTATCAACATCAATAGTGGTGTCATTCACATGACACATAGTACAAAGTGTGTATAGTCAAATACTAATACCTTTGGACTTGCACTTTGAAGTGGATCACCTTCATCAAATGTTTGGCATTCTTTCAAAATTCCATTCTTTAGTAATCTTTTAGTGTAGTAAACATTTTACTTACATCTTCTATTCATCCTTATCATGACAACTTTCATGATCAAGCTGCTATAGCTTATAAAGGAGAATTGCGAGTATAATGTTTCTTTTCCAAAACCTTTTGGAGGATTAGGACGACTAGCGTCTCCAACCTTCACAAATTCTCATCAAATATGAGGACATATCTCCAAAGCACGGACATGATCTCCATTATCACCAGCATTGCGTCAAGGTCAGTGGCGCCGCATCATGGTTGTCCATCATCACCAGCAACTATTACAACTACTTGGAATAAAGCTATTACAAGATGAATAGACACGCAGGTCTTAACAGAATTAAAGACAACCATTAGGCTTCTGCCGGTTGCCATATTACAACAAGGATCATTGCATACATCAAATATAATCACAATCACATGATGGCCATATCACATCACAAAACCCCTGCAAAAACAAGTTAGACGCCTCTAATTTTCTTTGCATGTTTTACGTGGTTTGGGGCTTTCGAATAAGAACGAATCTTACCTACGAAACTGAACCACAACGTTGATACAAGTGCTATCAAGTGCAAAGTGTAGATTGGATCTATACTATGATGGGAGAGACAGACACCCGCAAAGCCACTTGTGCAATACGAGTTGCACGTCAACTGTGGAGCAAGTCTCATGTGCGATGACATGTAAGGTTAGCCCGAGCCACTTCATCCCACCATACCGCAAGATGCAAAGTACACAAAGCAAAAGACGGCACGAGCACCAACGCCCATAAAACCATTGTGTTCTACTCGTGCAACAGATCTACGCATAGACAAGGCTCTGATACCACTGATGGGTTCATAACATGGAAAACAAAAAATTTCTACCGCAAGAACGAACAAAACCCAGATCTAATCTAGATAAAAGCCAAGATCTAATCTATTAGATATGTGCAACGAGATAGATCTGTACTAACCCTCGTAGATCCGAAAGCGTTATGAGATTAGATCTCGGGGTTGATGTAGTCGATCACTTGCCGATCTCAAGATCGTGTAGACGATCTGGCGCCGCGTTCCGGCAGCGCTTCCGCAGTCGGTCACACGTGCGGAGTCGAAGCAGACCTTCCTCTCCCTGTTCCAGCGAGCAACAGAGGTAGTAGATCTTCTCCACGGAATCCCAGCAGCACGACGGTGTGGTGGTGGTGGAGGAGTAGAGAATTCTGCAGGGCTTCGCCTAAGCTGGAGCAGAGCGAAGGAGGAGGAGAGAGGCGGCGACTAGGGTTTGTTATGGGAGAGTGCTAGGGGGTGGCGCCCCCTCCCCTCTATTTAAAGGAGGGAGGCGCCATGGGAGGGGGAGTCCTAGTAGGACTCCCCTCCCTCCTTGGCCGGCGGATTGGGAGGAGGGGAGGAATCCTCCTCCCCCACGAATCCATGTCTTGCCCCACAAAGACTCCTTGATCCTTTCTTGGTTTTCAAGCAAACTCCAAGAAATCTTCTAGAACCTTCCGGAACATTCCGAAACCTTCTAGAATCCCCATACAAATACTCCGGAACATTTCCTAACTTAGAAAATGATCCCCAATATATGAATCTTATTCTCCAGACAATTCCGGATCTCCTCGTGATGTCCCGGATCCAATCCGAGACTCCGAACAACATTCGGTCTCCAACGCACATTCCATATCTACTTAAAAACAACTTCGAACCTTAAGTGTGTCACCCTACGGTTCGTGAACATGTAGACATGACGGAGATACATCTCCGATCAATAACCATTAGCGGGATCTGGAGATCCATAAGAGCTCCCACATACTCAACGATGACTTTGTGATCGATAGAACCATTTAACATACGAAACCAATTCCCTTTGTCACGCGATATTCTACTTATCCGAGGTTTGATCGTCGGTATCTCCATACCTTGTTCTACCTCGTTACTGATAAGTACTCTTTACTCGTTCCGTGACATGTCATCCCTTGTGACCTAGTCACATGCTTGCAAGCTAACTAGATGACATTTCACCGAGAGGGCCCAGAGCATATCTATCCGTCATATGGATGGACAAATCCCAATCTTGGTCCATGCGCTTCAACACATACTTTCAGGATACCCAATGACACCTTTATAACCACCCAGTTACGAAGCGGTGTTTGATGTCATCAAAGTACCCATCCGGTGATGGTGATTAACATAACCTCATGGTCGAAGAATTAGGTTACTATGCATCTGAAAGCTTATAGCAATACGAACTTAATGACTTGATCTTATGCTACGCTTACTATGGTTGTGTGTCCATCACATCATTCTCCTAATGATATGATCTTGTTATTAACGACATCCAATGTCCATGATCAGGAAACCATGATCATCCATTAATCAACAAGCTAGTTTTACAAGAGGCTTACTAGGGACTCTTTTATGTTTACAAAACACACAAGTATTAATGTTTCTGGTTAATACAATTATAGCATGGAATGTAAACATTTATCATAAACATAAAGATATAATAATAACCACTTTATTATTGCCTCTTGGGCATATCTCCAACAGGTGCATCGGCGGAGCAGCCGCCGCCGTTGGACCACGAGCAGGCGGAGCCACAGCCCCCGTCGGACCTTGAGACGGCTGCGAAGCGGCCGAGCCACGAGGCAGCGAGCCCTGGCCGTTCCCAGCCATGAGCGGAGAGGGAGATCGCAACACGTCCGCGAAGGACCGATCGGGAGACACGGAGCACGCCGCCGGAGACGAGAGCGAGCACGGAGAAGCGCTGATGGCGGGCGAGGGAGATTGCAACGATGAGTACTCGTGGCTCGAGGTAACCCTAGACCACGCAGAACGTAGGCGTACTGCGATCGCGGTCTAGGAGAAAACGGACTCCGAGCCCCTCTCGGTCGCTCCTGCAGTCACGACGGGCCCAGCCTCCACGTCAGCCGCGGCCAGGCCCACATCAGCCCGCGTGGCGCACGGATCCACGCGCTCGATCACTGCCATGATCCTCCGGCCCAGCAGCGGCGGCGCCGAAACCCTCCGCGGGGGTAGGGGACCCCGCCATGGCTTGACCCGCACCCCACACCGCCGGAGAAACGGAGACGCCGACCTTGTCCTCTCCGGAGCCGCCGCTGGCGACAAACCAGGCGATGATGGAGAATCAACCGACGACGTCCTCTCCCAGAAGCGCGACTCCGCCGTGGGGAAACCAATCTCCTCCCAGAACTGTTGCTTCAACTCCCCGTCAGACTTCCGACGTCGGCGAGACACAGTGGTCCACCCAAGCCGGCCATCATCATCCTCGAGTTCCTCGAGCGCAACCCTAGCCGCCAGAGAATCATCCCCCTCAGACCCATCATCGGATCCAAGGCACTGGAATCACGAACCAAACCCCCTCGCAGCCGCCGCCGGCGAGGAGAGATCGGCCGGCGAGATCTGTCCCGGGGCAAGGGTAAGGCGCCTCCGCCGCCTCATTCTTCTCTGCTCCCATTACCCAATTAGGACCAGCCTGCAACCCTAAAAATTCTAAAAATTATGATTTTTTTGATCTACACGTCAAGTATGATTTTTTTGATTTGACATCACTATATTATGAGTAGATCTACAAATTTATCATTTTTGTGTATCTCATAATGCAAACTATTTCAAATTAAGATTTTGCAGGTTACGTGATATACATCATTGACTACGTCCTTATGTTTTTCAGAATTTTTTGAAACTCAAAAATATAATATATTTTTTTAAATAGAGGGATCAGTGGTGACCCTGTGCACCAAATCTTCACCGCAACTCTTCTTCTTTTTAATCTCAAAACAAGATCATTGCAACTGCCCTTTTTTTTTTTACTCCTCTCAAAAGCAAAATCGATTTCCTTATCTCTGTTTCATGGACTTACCCTTATCATTGTCAAATGTGTAAATATTATGCAGATCGGCCGTATCAGTCAGGCCTCTCGGTTCAGAGCTAATATAAACAGCCCTCAGCCTCCAGCATCCATCAGCAACAACAACCAAGTAGCTACGTAGTAATTAAAGAGATGGGCGAGGCCGCCGGCAGCTCCGACGTGGTCGTGCAGGCTCCCGCACAGGTGCTCGCCGTCTCTCGCGTCGCGCCGTCACGGCACCACGAGGGACGCCTGAAGCTGTCCTTCTTCGACACGCCCTGGGTCGGGCTGCCGCCGGTCCAGCAGGTGTACCTCTACCAACTTGATGATGACAACGACGACGGGTACTTCCCGGCCATTGTTTCACGGATCAAGGCCGCGCTCGCGGAAACGCTGGCGCACTACCTTCCGCTGGCCGGGATGCTCGAGCACGTGGCCGATACCGGCGACCTCGTCGTCGACTGGTCCAGCTCCGACGCCGGGGTCGCGTTATTCGAGGCCGACGCCGCCGGCATGGACGTGCGCCGGCTCGCCGGCGACGAGGCGCACGACTTGGCGGCGTTCCTGACCCTCGTGCCCGAGCTCCATACCGGGGTGCTCCCGGCGCCCTTGCTGTCCGTGCAGGTCACCCGCCTGGGCGCCGGCCTCGCGATCGGCATGTCCATGCACCATGCCATCGTCGACGGCCGCGGCGCCTGGCGGTTCATCGAGGCATGGTCCTCCGCCTCCCGCGTCGGCTCTCCGGTCACCGCGGCCCTCGGCCCGCCACACTACGGCCGCGAGGTCGTGTCCCACCCCCGCGGCGGCGACGAGCTCGCTCGCGTCCTGCTCAACATCGTCGCGCCCAATCTCCCGGTCGTGAGCAAGGGGGTGCGCGACACGAGCCAGCGGTTCCGGCTGGCTCGCCGGACCTTCTATCTCGGCGAGGACGACATACGGGCACTGAGGCGGCGCATCGACGACCTCGCCCAAGCCGAAGCCAACGCGGCCGAGCAAAAGAAGCCGGTGTCGACGTTCGTGGCGCTGGCGGCGCTGGTCTGGAGCGCGTTCGTCCGGTCCAAGGGGCTCGGCGTCGGCGCCAAGGAGGACACCTACCTGATGTTCCACGCCGACCTGCGCGCCCGCCTCGACCCGCCCGTCAGCGACGCCTACCTCGGCAACTGCGTCAGGCCGTGCGTTGCCCGGTGCGGCGACGCGGCGGAGATCGCCGGCGAGGCTGGGATCCTTCACGCGGCACGTGCGGTGCAGGCGGCGGTGGCGGAGATGGCGGCGGCGCCACTGACGGGCACGGACGAGTCCGGGTTCGACACGGTGAGGCGGCTGCCGTTCGCGCGTGTGGCAACGTGGCAGCGAGCCCGCGGTACCGGGCCTACGAGGCGACCGACTTTGGGTTCGGGATGCCCGCGCGCGTGGAGATGGTGTCCATGAACCACGACGGCGAGATGATGCTCGTCGGCGGCCGCCGGGAAGGCGAGGTGCAGGTCTCCGTGTCGGTCGACCCGGCGCACATGGACGCGTTGAAGGCTTGCATTTTGGGCAAATCCGAATGACCGGATCGATCAAACGCTCGGCCGCCATATAGCACTATGTCATACGAGTTCTCTCTTCAATATGTTCCCCAAATAACACGGTGTTTTGCATCAATACTCCTTCAAATCCAAATTACTTGTCGCGGATTCGTCGAACCTAAACATATTTTAGACAATGTAATTTGTCGTCTAAAACTGCAAAATGTAATTTGGATAATATTTTTGTGGTTATATGAACGGGCAGCAAGCAAAGGAAATTGGTTAAATCAGTGTGGCAAGTAGTAGTAACGTAATCGAAATTAGGATTTGGATTATTTTCATATAAGATTGTTAATTAGGACGGCAGCTACCATATAATCCAAACCCACAAGAAAAACAAATTGTGCACACCGTGATTTGGAGAACATAGTATGTACTCCCTCCGTCCTAAAATATTTGGCTTTGTCTAGATTCGGATATATCTATATACTAAAACATGTCTATATACATGCGAATATAGACAAACTCACATCATTTATTTTGGGACGGAGGGAGTACTAGTATTAGCACCTCTAAGACAAAACGTATACGAAATCAAACTTCTTAAAATTTGACTAAGTATGTAGAAATTATGTACTCCCTCCGACCCATATTAGTTGACTTAGATTTATCTTGTGTCATGAAATAGATACATGGTGGAGTCTTTTAGGGCACATACAATGCTAGAGTAGGCGGGACTTCTTTTAGCCTTCCACGTAATCTAGAGAAGATAATAAATATAAGTTGTACAATGAGTTATCTCTTATTATCATCTCTAAGAATAAATGTGAATTTACTAATTATAATAAGAAATGAGTTAAACGCAGGTCTATGAAGTTGCCCCGCAAGAGGACATTGGTCACGTACTCAGAAAATGCCAACTATTGGTCAGTACGTTTTCTGAATGTGTGCCTTTCGTTATTCCGTTAGTTCCAACGTTAAGTTCGCTAACGTTGCATAATTTATTTGCAGAAAACCCACCGGATGTCTTACAGAACATTTCTGTTTTCCTTTTGATTTGTCCTACATCTTAAAAGAGCAGTACTTTTCCACTAGATTTTGATAGCATTTCTTTGAATTTCGACAGCATTTTTACTGAATATAACCAACTTTTCACTAAATTCAGAACATTTTAACAGCAAGTGATAGAACCAATAATGTTGACAACAATATAAATTCGCACATGCATTGTTCACAGCAATACAACGGTCATTTCATAACATCAGTTGGCAACACAGGTGGAAACAATATCCACTATCCAAAATGAAGTTTCAACATAGTTAATAGTACATCCACTATCCAAAATAGAATCAGTTTCATGCATACTTCAGATTTCACCTGAACAGTCACCGGCTGGTGCATTTTGTGTAGTGTTCACCCCAACATCTTGATATTCTTTAACATTTTGAGATGTGCTTGTATCTCCTTCGCCCCATAGCTAGTATGGTGCACCCTTTGCCCAGCTACTCTAGAAGCAGCTGCTTGTCCTGTTATAGTTGCTCTCATGCAACCAATGCTGTAGTTGATCTGCCAGTACCAGGGATTTGCTCTCTGTGTTGAACCACAAAAGAACTTTCTGGCATTTCCTGCTGAACAGCTACCCTCGTTGGCATCTGTAACAAATCAAATTAATATTTCTAGTATTATAACATTGAAGCAAGTGTAATAAATGACTTACATTATGTTGCATCTTGTAGACAAGAGTGCTCTTCAAGTGAGATGGATCATGAGAGTGAACAAGATGTTTGGGAATGATGTGCTGTAGAAAATCATGAATAGTCAAGTTTGCAATAGAGAACAAATTCAGAAAGATCAAGTTTGCAACAAAGAATAAATTTATAACTTACTTCTAAAATAGTTGGATCATCAATGTCACCATTCTCATCAACTACTTTAGCTTTTCCCCTCATTTGAGCATAGATTCTCTCTACCTCTTCTTGCTCTCTAACTTCAAGACTAGCTTTCCTTTTTCTTTTTGATGTTTTTGGTTGATCAGGTGCTTCTTCATGCTCTTCCTCAACAGATGGGTCCACTTCTTGCCGAGCAGGTGCTTCTTCATGCACATGATCTGCTCCATGTTCACCAAGCTAGGGCGTCCGGCGGCGCAAAGTAGCGACCCTCGACGGCGCCATGGAGTTAGGTCGGCGGCAATCCGGTGGCGCAAGGCAGGGATGGTATTATTTTTGGGGACACGGATCTAGGGCAGCCTCCATCTCCGGCCACGGCGACCTCCATCTCCGGCCACGACGGGGCTCCATGGAGTTAGGGAGAGGGCGGCCAGCAAGGAGCTGGGCGACGACATCCTGCAAATAGCTCGGCGGTGGTGCCCTATTTTCCTGGGATTTCTCGGAGAAGACACGAACGAGATAAGGCTGCGGTGGCGGGGTCCACCCACGACCGAGCATGTCTCACGCTAGCGACCCGGGGATCGTTTACTTCGATCCCCCGGGGGAGTAGTAGCGTTTTCCTCAAGGAATTAATGCGGCAACTGACGGAAGGACTAGCGGCTCACCTGCAGGAAAACGTACTGACCCATAATTAGCATTTTCTGAGTACGTGACTAATGTGCTCTTGCGGGGCAACTTCATAGACCTGCCAGGCGTTTAACTCATAAAAAATTGTGTTGATAAGAGAATGCGCACGGTACAATAAAGAAAAATAGTCTTCTCTTATTTTTAAAAGATCATTCTTTAACCAAGAGAAGGCAACCTTTTCTTTCTTCATTCTCTCTTATTCAACTAAGCGAAAATCCGACGTAGCAGCTGTAAGAAAAGGCTGACGTCACCGCACGATTACTGGTACAAACTAATACTACACCGCCTTGGACTCGGCCGGTAGATCCCAGTTTCCTACTACATCCAAAGACATCATTATTGTAATTTGTGCCCTACTGTTAGCCAATGCCATATATGCCACCTACGAGCCTGGACCGGTTGATAACGAAAGAATATTTTTCTTATTTTATTGTGTTATAAGAATAAGAGATTTTACCAGATGGAAACCAACCAAAGATCGGAGATGCTGTGAACTTTTTTTTAAAAAACACGGTACAGCGCAGACGCTCACAATGCGTACACACACTCACCCCTATGAACATATGCACGCACACCCTACCCTTATGAGCACATTCGAGAGACTGAGCCGGCCGGTCTTGAGATTGACGAAGTCATCGCAGACGCCTCATTATCGACGGAAACGTCGCCTCTCACTGAAAGAATATTTCATCTTTATGAGACACCAAAGGGTCAAACCTAGGATTTGAACTCTAGTGGTCTGGGGATACCACTGTCCTCCTGACCATACAGATGCTGTGAACTTTGATCAGACGGCGCGTGATTTGTTGATGACGTGTCCATTTCTCCCCGCTCTTCTATTTTTGTTGTTGTTTGGGATAGCTTAATTATCACATGTACCACGTGATTTCAGCTATATATCACTGTTGTTGGTAGTATGTCTTGGCGCAGCTTTCAGTCGACTCCAGAAGCACACAGATTACACAAACACCAAGATGGAGACGAAGGTGGAGGTGGTGGAGTCGACGCTGGTGGCGCCCAGCGAGGAGACGCCGCGGTTCGGGCTGTGGCTCTCCAACCTCGACCTCGCCGCGCCCAGGTCGCACACGCCGCTGGTCTACTACTACCCGGCCCCGACGCCGGGCGGCACGGACGGCGAGGACTTCTTCTCGCCACGCCGGCTGAAGGCGGCGCTGGCCAGGGCGCTAGTGCTGTTCTACCCGCTGGCCGGCCGGCTCGGCATGGATGAGGACGGGCGGCTGCAGATCGAATGCAATGGCGAGGGCGCGCTGTTCGTGGTCGCGAGGGCGGACTGCACCGGCGAGGACCTCTTCGGGAACTACGTGCCCTCGCCGGAGC
Source organism: Avena sativa (assembly GCA_916181665.1). NCBI lineage: Eukaryota > Viridiplantae > Streptophyta > Magnoliopsida > Poales > Poaceae > Avena > Avena sativa. The sequence continues at coordinate 469,842,345 of OV702295.1, forward strand.
TCAGGCGCATGCTCGTTCCTGTCGCGCCGTCCGGCGACCCGCCCTGCATTCTGGCCATGTTTCAGGTGAGACATGCATGAGCCCATCAACCACGCCTAACTAGCTCTGGTCTTCGCTTCCTTCTCGTATTTTCTTATTCCAAATTGTCGTGGTCGACATATATTTAGGTAGTCCTCTGTATCGCTTCGGGGAAGTGTAAATTTAGCTACTGCTCCCTTTGTTTAGAAATATAAGATGTTTTAGCTTTGTTAAAGGAATGTATCACGCGTTTTAGTGTATAGGTTCACCCCCAACCTTCACGAACCTATATACTAAAACAAGTCTAGATACATTCGATTCATAAAACTAAAACATCTTATATTTCTGAACGGAGGGAGTAGTTGTGACCTTTATGCGGGAATATTTACCAATCTGTTAAACTCATGACAACTACTTTTAATCCCGCAATGTTGCCATCCTCCTTTCCGAAAGAAATAGAAGGAAGAGTTTCCTATTGTCCAAGTGAAAATGGTAGAACACGGTGTGATATGGTGAAAGATAGAATGCAACAAAAATAGAAACAATGATAGCCATCGGTTACCTACTTCCAAGATGTTCTTTAATTTAATTATTTATTCTTTCAATATAGAATGAACCAAATATATATTTCCAGTTGAATTCGAACCTATGAGCTTTTAAAGAATGGGTGAAATAAAGAGAGCAAAATTTGATGTGTACATATATAGATACGATTTTAGAATATTGTGTCACGAGAAATAGACGATGGCAAGCTGATATATAGAAACCATAGGTCGACTAAAGAATAGCGTGGATTCCGGATTGTTTTCCCTCCGCTCTACAAGTGGTTTTTGTGAATCCAATTATGCCACCCCATCGATTTATTAACTTGTGTATTGTTCGTGCTCGTGCATGGTTGGCTGCAGGTGACGTTCCTCAAGTGCGGCGGCGTGGTGCTGGGCACGGGAATCCACCACGGGACAATGGACGGCATGGCGGCGGCCCACTTCATCCACACGTGGACCGGGCTGACGCGTGGGCTCAGCGTCTCCGAGGCGTGTCCTTCGCCGCCCTCCCACGAGCGCACGCTCCTGCGCCGGCGGTCGCCGCCACACGTCGACTTCGACCATCTGGTCTACTCCCCGACGTACCTGAACGGCATCCCGCGGCCCTTCGTGACCCACCTCTACTCCGTCTCTCCAAAGCTTCTCGGGGACATCAAGTCCCAGTGCGCGCCGGGAGTGTCCACCTATGGTGCCATCACCGCGCACCTATGGCGTTGCATGTGCATCGCGCGCGGCCTCGCGTTGGACTCCGACACCCGGCTTCGAGTGACGGCCAACGTCCGCCATCGCCTGCGCCCGCCTCTCCCACGCCAGTTCAGCGGCAACGCCATCCTACGTGACCTCGTCACTGTAAAGGTGGGCAACGTCCTGGCCCAGCCCTTGGGGTTCCTAGCCGACACGATCAAGAAGGGGCTGGAGGACGTCGACGACGCATATGTGCGGTCGGTGATCGACTACCTAGAGCCGGAGTCCGACAAGGGCATCCTTCAGATGGCGCCAGGGCAACTCATGCCGGAGTCGGACATGTGGGTGGTGAGCTGGTTGGGGATGCCGGTGTACGACGCCGACTTCGGATGGGGCGCGCCGCGGTTCGTCGCGCCCGCGCAGATGTTCGGCACCGGCACGGCTTACGTGATGCAGCGTCCCAATAGGGACGAGGGCATCGCCGTGCTGTTTGCGATAGAGCCCCAGTATCAACAGTGCTTTGAGGACGTCTTCTATGGGGAGTGAGATCCGCACAGAGATTGTTATGGGTCTCCACCTCGATCAAAATTTCCAAAATTTGATGAAATTTTGTTATTTCGGTGGGTCACAAATTACCATCTTCGTTCTAGTTGTTAAGAACAAGGTATGTCTTAATGAGGTTACTAGATAGACTCCAAGATGCAGCTATATTTTTCGTGATTTTCGTCAATTCAGATAAATTCTGTTATACTTCTTCCTGATTTTTGTTAATTATATCTGAATTTTGGAAGAAAAAACTGAAATTTCTAAAATTAGGTTATTCAACTGGGGTCAAAAAAGTTAACGAAAATAAAGAAATACAAACCAGGAGCTTCACTGTATTGATTGAACAAACCTGTGCACCGACTATCTACCATTTGTTGTTTAGTTTCGGTTTTTCTTTTGTTTTTGCCAACGCTATGCGTTGTCTCACTTATAGAATCACACGATCAGCCACTTTCCCCAGTCTCACTAAAATGTGAGATCCAAAACGTCCGACAACCCTTGGAGCATAAAGCATAGGTGCTCAATATGTTTCTGACGGCGTGTCAAAATCATGCAGAAACATCGCTTCATTTTTAAAAATACCAATGAAGCACGAAAAGCAAATACTCTCATTTCTCACAACAATTCGTCCAAAAAAGTCATCACACGCGTGTATGCACCATAGGAACCAACACTTACATCAAATAAAGGAAACACTTGCAATGTGAACACAACATTAGAAACATACATGAGTTTTCAACTTTTCAAGTGATATATGCATCATAGGGAAATTGCAGAAAAACATACATGAGTTTTCAACTTTTCAAGTGATATATGCATCATCGGGAAATTGCACAACACTAATATTTAATTTAGATTACCTTGCTCATCGAGATGAACCCGACCCGCCCTAGCCCCGTCGGTGTCAGATCATGTTGATCCATTCCCCATACTAGCGTGCCTCCCCGAAGTGGTTCCAAATTAAGCTTTGTCATGAGTTCTGCCTAAGGAAGATTGTCGACACCACTTCTTATGGGCAATTAATAACTGCATGTCAGTAATATCCCGAGGGCTCGAAACAGGTTAAGGATGGTGGTTAAAGGCTGTCAGTGGTGTGATATTCTATACCAATGTCCATGCCATACGAGGGCTCACACATACATGGAAGGCGCCGCCTATCACTGAAGTCTATATAAAGGCAAGGATCCCCTACGGCCATGCATTCCAAGACACAGAGAAGCTACGCCGCCAACAAAATCATGGACATTCACAAACCAAACCAATCTAGGGTTTACTGACTACTTCTTCCACTTCAAAACCTCATCGAGACTATCTTCCGATCTCGTCGAGTCCCATCAAACATTGTAATCCTCTTTATTACATCCATATAATAAAGGAAGGCATGAGTAAACTATTAGTATATTACCCGTGCACTGGAGTAACTCAATGTCTCATGTTCCTTCAGTTGACAAGTGCTCTCATGAACTAAATAGTGTGCTATTCAAAGTATACTGGCGGGGTCATGAACCACCAAGTTTTTCTATGAAGACATCACACACCCTATGAAACGCATCCATAGTCTAGTGTGCGTGGAGATACTTGTTAAAATGGGTCTTCCTAATTCCGAGTTGATTAAGATTCTTCTTGAGTCTTAATGAACTTATTAAAAGTACAAATTTCACTAAACACAAGTTATACTTTTGTAATCGATTCAACGGATAAAAAATATTTATTTTGCAAAAATTCCACCAATCTATTTGTTTTTTGACCAAACAAGCTCCTCTTGTCGATTTCATATAAAGAAGCCTCCATTTCTTACAAATATTAAGGAAGAAGCAAAAACAAAATAAATAAAATGAGGTCCTGGTAGCTTAGCTATTACAACAACAAAAAACCATCCACAAAACTTGAGAAAGGGGTAACAGACTACCACCTAGTGTATCTCGGTAAAGCAACAAGAAGGAACCAAAATGCAGCCAAAATCTCAGCCCATTGGTCTTACTGAATTGGCCATCCATCCATGTGCATGCGAGTAAGCTTCTTGAATCACCATCTTGATATTCACAACTCCATCCTCAAGGTTTTTTATGTCTTGGTATGTCTGTAGTATAGCCCAAGATTAAATTATATTGCATCACTTGTAGCCGAATCACCAAGAATTATTTTCTTGAAACATGCATCATTTCATGTCTTCCATATAGTCCAAACAACAACTGCTCCACCACCCAAGACCAATTTCCTCTGACCAAGGGGAAAGAAAGCAGCAAAGGACCAATCAAATCATCAACACCATCAGGTGGTTTGGCTAGTCCAAAAGAACATAGAATCACTTGACAGGTTAGTTTTGCAAGAGCACAATGAAACAACAAGTGATCAACTCTCTCATCTTCCCCACAGAGGTGGTAGTGTTTATTGCTAGTCCAACACCTCTTCAGCAGATTATCCTTGGTTACAATACTGCTTCTAAGCATCAACTACAGGAAAACTTTCAGGCGAATTTTAACTTTACAAATGTGTTTGTATGGAAACACCACTCTTGCCCTCAATTGTAAATACAAATCTTTCATAGTGGACTTCCCAATATTCCCAGTCCTCCAAATAACTCTACCCTTCTCCTCGTTAACTTTGCAATTATCCACCAAATTTCTCAAATCCTCACATTGATCAGTTGTCTCTCCATAGAGAAGTCTCTTCAATCTGATAATTTCAATCCATCATGTTTTAGTTTACGAACACTAACTCCTTTATTGAATGTCAGGTTGTATAATTTGGGGAATTGGAATGCTAAAGGTGAATCATTCACCCAAACATCCTCCCAGAAAAGGTTTTTTCTCCAATCATTACAAACTCTAGAAGAGTATTGTCGAAAGATTGGGTATACTCCCATTAAGCTCTGTCAATAGTGTGAACACCCAGGACTAGTAGTGGATTGAGATAAAACTTGATTCATTAGGTATTTCTTTGCCAGAATCTCTTGCTAAGTGCCCTATGTGTTCTCGAGTTTACAAAGCCATTTACACAACATGCTCCTATTCATTGTTTCCAAATCAAGGATCCCCAAACCACCATAGTATTTTGGCTAGCACACAGTCTGCCAATTCACCAAAATGGTATCTCTTCCAAGAATATCCCACTTGTGTAGCACCCCTTTTGGAGCTTCCAAGGAGAGCATATATAGGGTCACACTACTGAGACAAGCATTAACTAGGGTAATCTATCACTTTGGTCAGACAAAAATTTACCTTTCCAGCCTACCAGTTTATCCCCAATAGGATCCCATTGAGACTTTGCCAATATTTTTCATCAATAGGCCTATCTAGATACTTCATAGGTAGTTGAGCAACATGGCAAGTAAAAATTTCACTATATTGCCCCTTCTCTTCACAGCTCCACTAGGATAATAAATCTCACTCTTGTGTAAATTTATCTTGAGCCCTAACAACTGATCAAACAAACATAGAATGAACTTAACGTTTCTTGCATTCTCATAATCCTCCAAAAGAAGGATAGTATCATCTTCATATTATAGAATTTACAAACCACCTTCCACCAGATGAGGAACCAAACCTTTAATGATCCCTTGTTATAGTGCTTTCTTGATCATCAGAGCCATGCCACCCCCACAATATTAAACAATAGAGGAGACAATGGGTCACCTTGTCTCGCCCCATAATTTTTGGGGAAATAGGGTCCAATTTTATCATTGACCCTAATAGCTAAACTTCCTCCTTTGATTGTCCTCATGGCTCAGTCACACCAAGTGTCACCCAAATCCTTCATCTACACCATCTGATACAAGAAGGCCAAGTTTACTTTTTCATATGCCTTCTCAAAATCAGTTTTTATTAGCAAACCTGGAAATTATTTGTGATGTATCTCATGGACTTTTTAATGTAAAATCACAATACCCTCCATAATATATTTGTCATTGATAAAATATGTCTAGGTGTCATCAATTATTAAATGAATTAGTTCTCCTCATCTATTTTCCAAAAGCTTTGTTAGTATTTTGTAACTGACATTCAGGAGGCAGATAGGCCTGAATTTTTGTACAATATCAGCATCAGGCACCTTACGAATTAAGGTAATCAATCCTTGGTTAAGTCTCTCAATTTCTAACTTGCCTTGCTAAAAAGCATCCAACATATCTTTCAGGTATACTTTTATAACTTCCAAAAATCTTGATAGAACTCAGCTAGTCGACCATATGGTCCAGTTGCTTTTGTTATGTTTTAAACGAAACACCACCCCTTTTTTCCTCCATGGATAAAGATCTCGTCAGCCAAATTATGTGTTCCTTGGTCAATATAGCACAGTCAATTCCATCCATTCTTAATTGGTTGCTGAAACAATTTTTGTAGAACTCATTTGCATGTTTGAGCAAATTTTCATTGCTAGTAATTTCTTCTCCATTATAATGGAGAGCATTAATAAAGTTCTTCTTCTTCCTGCCACTTGTGTTTAAGTGAAAATACTTTGTATTTCCATCTCATTCCGTACAATCCTTCTCCTTAGATCTCTATGTCCATTTTATTTATTCATCTCTCAAGAGTTTCTTCAATTCCATGTCTAGTCAACCTAATTTGCCTTTTCCTAGTAAGATGGAAGACAGGTTTCTGTTTTCTTATCCAACATATCTATCTTGGAATGCATGCCTTTTTATCTCTTCTATAAGCACCTTCAACATTAATATTCCATCCTTTAGCATGCATCCTCAATATTCTTGACTTCTCCTGCCATTTGTCTATATCATGTTATAGAAAGTACCTGTAGACCAAATGTTGGAAACATCCTTAAAACCCTCCCACTCCCTCTAGCAGATCTCATATCTCAATAAGTTGTAGTGGGGAGGTGGATTGCCACAAGACATCACTAGAGGAACATGACCGAAAATGTTACTATTCATCCCAAACAATATATGGCAAGTGGGAAATCCAAATCCCACTCTGAAGAGACTAGAAACCTATGTAGTTTTTTAAAAGTGGGATGTGGTAAATCAGTAGCCCATGTGTACTCTCTCCCAATAATCTTCAATTATTTTAATACATTATTGTTATCAATGGAATTAAATATATGACTCCATCTAGGAAGAAAGCAAGATTTATCTTTATATAGAGGTTGTACTGATAATTTTAAAATCAACCCATTACAATGCCCCTGTATCTATTGCAAATACTTGCAAATTCAGCTAGGAACTCATCTTTGTTATGAGGTTGGGTTGGGCCATACACTAAAACTAGAGCCATTTCATCTTGGAATTCATATCTAATAAATGCACTCTAATAAAGTATTTCCCACAATCGGAATCAAGCAACTCGTTGAAATAATTGTCCTCCCCTAGAAGCATCCCACCAGATCTTCCATTAGGTGGCATGTCAATCTAGGTTAAGTTTCTATTACCTGTAATTTTCTTGAACCACTTAGGAGTATATATCAGTTTTATTGTCCCAGTAAGACTAATCAATGAGGACCCTAATATATAATTAACCCCCTTGGGAAAGATCAACCCTGGAAATAGGGGATCACAGCTTGAAAATTGTTTATTTGATTTTTCTAACTTATTTCTAGCAAGACTAGAATCCATAGTAACATCTACATCATCCTCCTCGTTAGTGGCCATCTCAGCAACTTCCTCTATCACTTGAGTGAACAGATCAGTGCTTTTACGCATAGACATTGGTTTATCTAGCCGTTTTCCTCATATAATTGTATCTTAGTTGTTTCTAATTGCTTAACAACATTAATCAAATTAACAACATCAGAATCACCATCTAAAGATGCAATCCCCATTTTACTAGGAAATCTAAAAGCATACTACTATCAGCATTAGGAATAGTAGGCAACCCATTAATATTATTAGAACTAGATCCTGAGATTTCATTCTTCAGAGCAGTCCTCTCCATAGTCAGCTTAGTCCTATCAATGTCTTCTTGATCCTTCAAACATTCACATATTCTTGTAGGTTGCACAGTTCCAACACCTCTCTATTTTTATCACAATGATCTTCTTCTGCTCGTATATATTTTTTGAGCTCTCACCAACTTTCACCTTCCCTTCAGCTAGGTGCTCTAATTTTTTCCCAAATGATTCTTGGGAACCAGTCAAGCCTTCCACATTCTCAACATGTTCTTCATTCTTTCCTGACTATCGCCATAATCAAATTATTGTCCTTCATTATCCTCCCCCTCTTCATTTCCTTTTGTTCTATCTATCCCAATTGAACTTTTCTTCTCTTTTAGGTTTTCCTCATCATCATTCTTCTCTACTTGTTTTTTTCGTGCCAAAAGCTCTTTATTCACCACATGTTGTAACTAGTGTGACAAAACATTGTGTTTCTCTAGCTGAGGCATAGCTTAATAATTATTATTTGTCAAGGTAACAACATTGTAATATTCTATCATGATAATTTGTCCCATCTCAGACAGAACCACAGCTGGAAAATCATTTCCTATTACTTGCACCTTTCCTATGATTTTCTACATCCCTTTTCTAAAACATTCCTTTCTTCTCTCAATCACCACCTTTCTGTTTTTTGCTGCTCTAGCATTATCATCTTCATCATACACCTTACTTTTGTATGCATTTGTAGTCATCAGGTTTGGTATATTATCTACATAACCGTCCTCAATGAAAAATTTGGTAGAAAAGCAAATATCATAAGCCTAAGGTTTAATTGCGAATTCTGTCACCATAGGCAAGTTCTTGGTTGATCTCACACTAACTTGGAATATCACCACCTCCAAGTCTGAGAGAATTTGCATGTCCACATCATCCATTGTCCCAATGAAAGACCCAATCTCACAAATTCCTTTGTAATGTAGCATCTCCTGAAGAACCTCATTAGCGTTACCTTAAACTTTGAATTGTCTTCCTTTTGGCTTAGCTCCGGCACTAGCCTTCACAACCTTTATGTAGGCATTTTCCCCTTCAATTTGAAATCTTGAAATCCCATCACCATTTCCATTTTATCAGCACCAAGAAACTAAACCACAAGATCATTGCCTTTGCCACTATCTTCGATGCCCACTACAATGGAAACTCTGCAGCCAGACCTATATGGAGAATCTCAGCATTCAAACTCCCACTAATAATTCAGATCAAACTAGGAGTGGAACTCTTCCTAGCCTTATGGTCAAACTAGGCATGTTGTGCCACAAAGTAGCCTATACCATGATCAGCCAAACCCACAAAAGGCATTACTGGTTTAGGTTGATTTTGACACACACACCTTCTTGTAATATGAGTGTCGTTATCACAGATAAACATGTTAACTGAAACTCACACTCTTTTGAATTGTGTACATCTGCATCATATTTGTAACACACCACATGCTTCTCTACTCTTCTATCTGTAATCTGATTGTTAAGGTTCGAGGGATTCGAGTTCGTTACCTGCTGTGCAGTTGAATTTGTGCCAAAACTCTGAGCCCCCTGTGATTGATGTTGCCTTAGATTCTACTATGTCTCCCCTCTCATAGGTGAAGTGGTTTGGTTCACCTATATCTAACCCCAAACCTCCAAGTTTCGATTTTCTCTTCCTTGTGTATTCTCTCTCATGCACCTATCCTTCTCCATGCTTTTCCCTCTTGTCTCTCGAGTTCATCTTCCTTGTTGATTCTTCTTCACCTTCTCCTTTTTTAGCTCGAAAGGTAGCGCCAGAGTCAAGAGCACCTCCTTGTATGATATTCGACCATTCCTGATCCACCGCTCTCTCGCTCAATCCGGCTTAGGTTTTGTGGCGGCACTAGCAAGGGCACACCCATATTAGAGGCTGCTTATTTGGGCCATTGGGAACCAGTCCATCGTTAGAGGCATATCGGCTCACACCTAGCTCCTTCACCATCTTCCCATCAGTCATGCACCATGTCGATGACAGGAAAATTTCTCCCAGGAAATCCCCCTCCTTCCAATTCCTAAGCGATTGGCCTAGGGATTTCTCCATCCACCATGAATTTGAAGCTCCAACTATACATGCATCAAAGCCATCACATTTGAAGGCTCATCGATTTGGTTCCCCCACCAAATAAAAATGTAGTTCCTCCACTTCTCTAATCTCCTCTCATTTTCTTCTACATCTCACATTCATCACATGTCCCTCGACATCTAACATCACCCATATCTGAGCCGAGAGCCACATAAGCAGAATGCCTAGGAAAATATGCATCGAGTCGCATGTGAAGGTTAGTCATGTACCTCACCGACCACCACCACGACGGTGGATCTAGAACCACAAACCTTCTCCGCACGACCCTGCCACCACCAGCAACCTCGCCGACTGCACTCATGCCGTTGGAGTCGTAGGTGGCTGCGGAGGCCTGGCATCGAGCCTCGCCTATAGAACTCAGATTTGTGCCACCAGATCACAATCCGGCGACACCGGCATGCAGCCTAATGGCTCCGCAATCGCTGCCCACTCTTCATAATGTGTAGTATCATCTACTAGTACCATATTATCATGTATTTATTGTTTTATAGAATCTCAATGTAAAATTGTGACAAAATTTATTTAGGATTAGTTTTTCTAGTTATACATGCTATGATACCGTATCTACCTATGATACCAACACAATCACTTTGATCACTAATTGCAGTGACACATAAGCATTTTGTATGCATGTGACGTATGATACCACCTATGATACCCCTGATGGCTCTGAAATATAGCCATCTAACGTCCACATTTAAACTGGATATTAATCATATTCTTGATGAAATATCTCTCTAAACCCTGCCACTAATGCTAATATTCAGAGGGGCATGTAATTCTTTCTTTTTATATTTTTCCTGCGCAGATAATGTCGTTTAAAGGAGGGAATCACTATATTAAAGTCAAAGATACGAGATTTCCAACTACTAGAAGAAACTAGGAGCCTTATATCGGAGGCAGACGCTTTAACGACCAACTATACGGCCGAAACAAAAATTCCGACCGTATAGCTCCAGTCGTATAGTTGGCGCCACCACCGTTAGGTCAAACAGAACAACTTTCGTAAAGGGGCCCCTATATAAAGAAGCCTCGGACGACGAGAAAACAGAGTTCGCACTATCCAGAAGTCTCTGCCACAGATCATCAGCCGCCTCCAGATCTCCAAACCATTCTTCATCTCCATAGCCATATTCCACCACTTGTAATAGTAGATCTCCTCTCCGATTGGCGATATTGTAAGACTATTGCTATCAATCTTATGATTTTTATTACAATGTTTGCGATTGTTGATCTCATCTCTATGTGTGAGTAATTCTCCTTGGGCTAAGGGCTTCGGCCTGGCCATGTAGCAATTGTGCATGTGAATTATCATAGATGGGATCATGTATTAGTTTGTATGACATGATAATTATTGTATCCTATCTTGCCTTAATCCAAGGACTTGTCAGGTACCCAAGACCCTGAGGGTTGATCCAGGTATAGGGAGTATGAGTGATGACTGATCTACAGGTTGGGAACCCCAGGGACAGAAGGGGTAGTACGGCTGTATGTGAGGGATTTGCTTGGGATTAACGGTGACATCACTATGCATATCATTAGTTCTCTTTCTTCTATGGATGAGACTAGTAGGTTATTGCTATAAGTGGTTGCGGAGGCAATAACAATTATGAATGCACTGCCCACATATAATTTATCTTGCTCTAACAAGTACACGCATACTTTATTTCTATCTTTATTTCTATCTTTATTTCCATTAGATGTTTTGCACCGCTACAGGTGAAATCGAACACCCTAGGCCTTCTATCTCCATCATCGACAACAAGAAAAAGACGCAAGCTACTGGTCCGGTGAAAACACAAAAGGAATTCTAAAACTCCCGAAGATCCGTTAAAGTAACTTCACTACGCATTCGCTTTCCGGGGATTCGATAACCTAGGTCTACTAGGGAAAAAAAGCTATACTACATCCGTAATCGGGATCAAAGATATCAACCCCCACTGGGGCCAGTCTTATAGATCAATCATAGTTTATTACAAGAATTACATGCCCAAGGTGTCCGGACTTTATAGATGCAGACCACATACAACAAAGAACTTTATAGATCTAGACCATGATTTTTTTGAAAATGATGCGTGAGAAAGTCAAATATGTAACGAAATTAAATTGAAATTTGTTGTGTGAAAGTTGAGTTGTATTCCAAGTTACTACTCCCTCTAACCCATATTAGTTGACACAAGATTGTCTAGATTCATACGTATCTAGTTAAGTATCTAGTCTAGATGCATCCGTATCTAGATAAATTTGAATCAACTAATATGGATCAGAGAAAGTATTACATTTGAAGAAGGAAATCTAATTTATTAGGTGGGCATGTTGGTGAGTCCTCTGTATCCAAATCACAATGAAAAACAATGACCTAGATTTATTATTTTGCGTGCGCGGAATCCGTTTGTCCACGCATTTTTGTTATCAATAGCAGTATAAGAAACTGTCAAAGTAAAAGAAATTACAAAATGGGCCTTCGACCACCACCTAGTGCCGACTATGTACACTTGACTGATACAGTAATAGGTTTTTGTAGGATAGCCATTTCAAAACACTATGGCACACCGGCCCTTTGCCGTGTGGGGGCAACAAGACACGACAAAAGCCTTCCGAAAAATGGTAAAGGATTTGCCGTGTGTAAACACGGCAAATGCCACACAGCAACGTCCGCCACAGCAAAGGCACTTTGTCGTTTGTTTTCTAAATAAGAAACGGAAAAGCATTTTGTCTTACACTTAGACACGACAAAGTAAAGTGAGATGACGGTTTCCTTGTAGATGACGGTGTCTATTTTTTGTCGTGTGTCGCCCATAAATCCAACATGGCAAATGCTGTCTTTGTCGTGTGTCGCCCATAAATGCTACACGACAAAGGATGCCTTTGCCGTGAGTCTCGTACACGGAAAAGAGGCTGCCTTTTCAAAAAAAATTGAAAAAAATTCAATTATTTTTTCAAACTTTTTTGAATATTTTTTACTTGTTAATCTTATATGGATATTTTTAACCCTAAGTAGCTTAATATTAGGTCAAATTACACTCATGATCAAACTTTCCCTTCGGTCACCCATCCTAACACTAATCTAGCCCTAACACGCTTAACTTTTTCGTTCCTTCTAAATGAGCTTTCGAGAAAGAAATCATACCATGTCGATAATACTTTCATATCAATCCTATTAACTCTTGGACCATGATGTCACACATCTCAGTTTTAGATTCCAAACAATTATTTAAGTAGATAACAATGAATAAGTAATAATAATCTTGAATCCAAATAAAAAATGATTTTATTTTTTTGCCTTTTTTATTTAATATCGAATCATTCATATATTTAAATTCGTAAATCGGAATTCGAAAAATAAAATATCTAAATCGATCAGAAAAATGTGAGGAATCCTAATATGACATCCATATAATCTTGTGAACCTAAAAATGATTGATAAACCTTGTCACATTGTTTTGATCGTTTTGAATTTCTTATGCCTCTTTCAAACTACGGTCAAAATGACGGGCATGAAGATACTTAGCTTGGTTCTGAGGCTCGCTAAACTTGCACTGGATATCTGAAGAAACATCATATTGTGAACTTAAAAATGATTTTTGTAAAAAATCATGAGCATCAGATCATGTACCTGCAGTTCATATCTGACCCACTTCCTACCGAGTCGGCATAATTTTTTTTACCAGGGGTGGACGGAAAGGTTTACGAATACCCATTTGGAAAATTATCCATGTAAGGTGGTCTAGTATTTTTGAAAAATGGGTGGTAGCATTTTTGTATTTACCGTTTGGTGTTGCTTCACAAAACGGCCTGATTTTTACGCTCTGAAAATAGAAAATGGCTTTTCCGTGCGACGAAAAGGAAAACTTCCTCCTGCAACATAGTTCGCCATCCCATGGTGCAGATGCATGCACAATATGGGCACATTATCATAAACTATGTCACGATTCTGGTCATAACATTGGTCATTTGAACAAAAAGCCAAGAAACCTCAAATGAGATAGGTCATTTTGTGAAGGTTTTTTGAATCATAATCAATATACCAATTTTGATATTTTTCTCCCAACTATGTCACATAATATGACGCCACGCGAAGGTCTCGCATTTTTTTATTTAGTTATGATCATTTGAAATTTTTGTCAAACCCTAATCGAACGGCGGGCATGAAGATTCTTAGCTCGGTGCTGAACCTCGCTATACTTGCATTGGATCTCTGAAGAAACATCATATTGTGAAACTAAAAATTATTTTGTAAAAAATCATGAGCATCAGATCATGTACCTCCAGTTCATATCTGATCCACTTTCTACCGATTTGGCAGAAATTTGTATTTTTACCAGGGGTGGACGAAAAGGTTTACGAATACTCGATCGGGATATTGTCCATGTAAGGTGGTGTAGTATTTTTTGAAAAATGGATGGTTGCCTTTTTGTATTTACCGTTTGGTGTTGCTTCACAAAACACCCAGATTTTTGCGCTCCGAAAATAGAAAATGTCTTTTCCTTGTGATGAAAAGGAAAACTTCCTCCTGCAACATTGTTTGCCATCCCATGAATATGATGAACATGCATGCACAATATGGGCATATTATCACAAACTATGTCGCAATTCTGGCCATAACATTGGTCATTTGAACCGAAAGCCAGGAAACCTCGAATGAGATAGGTCATTTTGTGAAAGATTTTTTGAGACATAATCAATATACCAAGTTTGATATTTTTCCTCCCAACTATGTCACATAATGACGCCACGCGAAGATCTCGTGTTTTTTGTTTTTTATTTAGTTATGGTCATTTAAAACTATCGTCAAACCCTAATCGAACGGCGGGCATGAAGATTCTTAGCTCGATGCCGAGCCTTGCTAAACTTGCCTTGGATTTCTGAAGAAACATCATATTGTGAACCTAAAAATTATTTTTGTGAAAAATCATGAGCATCAGATCATGTACCTGCAGTTCATATCTGACCCACTTCCTACCGATTCGGCAGAAATTTGTCTTTTTCACCAAGGGTGGATAGAAAGGTTTACGAATGCCTGGTTGGGACATTTTCCATTTAAGTCGGTCTAGTATTTTTAAAAAATGGGTGGTAACATTTTTGTATTCACCGTTAAGTATTGCTTCACAAACCCCCCGATTTTTGCGCTCCAAAAATAGAAAATGGCTTTTCCGTGCGACGAAAAGGAAAACTTTCTCCTGAAACATTGTTCGACATCCTATGATGCACATGCATACACAATATGGGCACATTATCACAACCTATGTCGCAATTTTGGCCATAACATTGGTCATTTGAACCGAAAGCCATGAAACCTCGAATGAGATATGTCATTTTGTGAAGGTTTTTTATGAGATAATCAATATACCAAGTTTGATATTTTTTCTCCCAACTATATCACATAATACACGCAAAGGTCTTGCATTTTTTGATTTTTTATTTAGTTATTGTCATTTGAAACTATCGTGAAACCCTAATCAAACTGCGGGCATGAAGATTCTTAGCTCGAGGCTGAGCCTCGAAAAACTTGCATTGGATCTCTAAAGAAACATCATATTTTGAACCTAAAAATAATTTTTATAAAAAATCATGAGCATAATATTATGTACCTGTAGTTCATATCTGACCCACTTCCTACCGATTCGACAGAAATTTGTCTTTTTCACCAGGGATAGACGAAAAGGTTTACAAATATCCGGTTGGAACATTGTCCATGTAAGGTGGTGTAGTATTTTTGAAAAATGGGTGGTAGTATTTTTTTATTCACCGTTTGGTGTTGCTTCACAAAATGCTCCGATTTTTGCGCTCCGAAAATAGAAAATGGCTTTTCCGTGCGACGAAAAGGAAAACTTCTTCCTGCAACATTGTTCGCCATCCCATGATGCACATGCATGCACAATATGGGCATATTATCATAAAATATGTCGCGATTCTGGCCATAACATTGGTCATTTGAACCAAAAGCTAGAAAATCTCAAATAAGATTAGTCTTTTTGTGAATATTTTTTTGAGACATAATCAATATACCAAGTTTGATATTTTTCTCCCAACTATGTCACATAATATGACGCCACACGAAGGTCTCACAGTTTATTTATTTATTTTTGATTTAGTTATGGTCATTTAAAATTATCTTGTCAAACCCTAATCGAATGGCAGGCATGAAGATTATTAGCTCGGTGCTGAGTCTCGCTAAACTTGCATTGGATATCTGAAGAAACATCATATTGTGAACCTAAAAAATATTTTTGTAAAAATTCATGAGCATCAGATCATGTACCTGCAGTTCATATCTGACCCACTTCCTACCGATTCGGCAAAAAAATATCTTTTTTACCAGGGGTGAACGGAAAGGTTTACGAATACCCGGTTGGGACATTATTCATGTAAGGTGGTCTAGTATTTTTGACAAATGGGTGGTAGAATTTTGAATTAGTCATGTGGTGGTTGCTTCACAAAACCTCCCATTTTTTGCGCTCGGAAAATAGAAAATGGCTTTTTGGTGTGACGAAAAGAAAAACTTTTTCCTACAACATTGTTCGCCATCCCATGATGCACATGCATGCACAAAATGTGCACATTATCACAAACTATGCCTTGATTCTAGCCATAACATTGGTTATTTGACTCGAAAGTCAGGAAACCTCGAATGAGATAGGTCATTTTGTGAAGGTTTTTTTAGACATAATCAATATACCAAGTTTGATATTTTTTCCTTCCAATTATGTCACATAATATGATACCACGCGAAGGTTTCACATTGTTTCGATCTTTTTTGAATTTTTTATGTCTGTTTTAAACTATGATCAAAACAACGAGCATGAAGATTCTTATTCAACGTAAATATCTAATATTTGAGTGTATATAGATAGATCTTATTTTTCTCAAATTTTGATATATTATTTCTATTTTTCTAAATTAGAATGATTTTTATGATTTTCCTAAGAGTAATGTGATAAAATGGAAAAAAAGAAAAAAAGACTTTACCGTGTATATTGCGGAATACACACGGCAAAGGGCCTTTGCCGTATATATTGCGGAATACGCACGGCAAAGAGACGGCGAGCGCACATGACAAAGAGCTCACCGTCTACAGCTGTTAGCTCCTTCCCATCAAGTGGACCTGTGGGGTCATGGGTCCCGTCTCATTGCCGTGACGACACATATGCTGCCATCGTCGACTTTGCCGAGTGTGTTTCCTTTGCCGTGTTCCTTTGTGGGTCTTTACCATGTATATTTCTTTATCGTGTTTCTTTTCAGAAATTTGTCGTGTTCGCGTACTTTGCCATGTGCTTTCTGGGTCACACACGGCAAAGACTGTTCCGGTCCATTTGACACACGGCAGCGGCATTTTTTCGCATAGTGAAAAGAAGAAAAACAAGGTTTTGTGCCATAATTAACTCTAGCAATTTTACTCGATGGATATTATTTCACACCATACTGATATCACATTTGAGTTGGGTGTTCTTATTACTACTACACACACGGAGACCGCCTTTCTCCGTGAATTTTAATCATCGGTTCACGGAGACAGCTCTTTGATGAAGGCGACAAGCCGCTTAATCTCGGAGGACGACGATCCACCATCGGCGACGTCGAGCCTAAGCTGCAGCGCCATGGCCTGCGCCGCCGCCCTGATCTCGCCTGACTCCATGGCCTCCCTCACCGCCTTCTCCACGACGGCCCTGTCGCACACGTCCTTTATGTCCACGCCCGTCCTCCACACGGTGTCCACGAAGCGGCTGTTGATGAGCTGGTCGCCGAAGAACGTCCAGCACACCATCGGCACGCCCTCGTAGGCGGCCTCCAGCGTGGAGTTCCACCCGGCGTGCGTCAGGAAGCACCCCACCGCCCGGTGCCGCAGCACGTCGCGCTGCGGCGCCCAGTGCACCACTCGCGCCTTCTCGCCAACGAGCATCTTCACGGCGGTGAGGCCGGTGGTGCCGCCGGCGACCATGTCCGGCCGGAGCACCCAGAGGAAGGCGTACCCGGTGGCGGCGAGGCCGGACAGGAACTCGGCGAGCTGCTCCTCCGAGATGACCGTGAGGCTGCCCAGGCTCACGTAGACGACCGACCGGTCCGGTTGGCCATCCAGCCACGCCATGCAGCCGTCGTCCTCGCGCCACAGGCTCGCCGTCGTTGCCGCCGACTTGGTGCCTGTGCCTGCGGCGGCGTGGAGAGGGCCCACGGAGAACACGTCGCGCATGTGCGGCGCGATGTGCGCCAGCGCCGCCGCCTCCATGGACGCGGAGGTGTTGAGGATGAGCGCCCGTGCCTCGCCGCTGTGGACAGTGCACTCGCCCATGTTGAGCAGCATGGGGTCGACGCCGCAGTCGTCGGTGGCACTGCCAGCGCGGCGGGGTGCGCGCGGGAGGTCTCGTCGGCGCAGGAAGCCTTCCATCCCTGGAACGCCGCTCACGGGCTGGTCGGAAGGGATGGGGAACTCGCCGAGCTCGACGAGCCTGCGCACGGACAGGTACGTCAGGAAGCTGCACGCGCTGGCCGTGCGGAATGCAATCGCCGGCAGGCCGGCATCCTCGGCGACGTCGACGGCGAACGCCATGACGCCGTCGGCGATAACGCATGTCACCGGTGGATGGCCATCTTTGTTGGAAGGCGAGGCGAGCAGCAGGGCGCGGTAGGCGGCGCTGCCGGTGGTCCGCATGGAGTCCATGAGGTCATTGAGGTGGGCCACGGAGCGCGGGTGGTCCTCGGGGAGGCCGTCGGGGATGGACAGCAGGCGAAGACGCGGCTGCGCCGGCGCCGGATGGGTAGCCAAGCGGCGGAGGTTGTGGTGGGTGTGGAGAAAGGTGACGTGGAGGCCGGCGTCGAGGAGGGCTGTGGCGAGGTGATGCATGCAGTTGATGTGGCCCTGCAGCGGCCACGGAAACACCAGTACGTGCGCCGCCGCCTCCATTGCTCGGCCAACCTAACAGGATAGTGTTGTTGTCTTTGTGGACAGTTTCATTCAGCGAGAGCTCGAAGCGCGCTGTTTTACAATGCAAGTACTTGAGGGCTAGAGGCGAGAGCTAGTTCCTTCTTTTTCTCTAGCCAAACAGAGGACGAGCGAGGGAACCCTAACCGACTAAGCTCCAGCGAGCATTTTATTTAAAAAAATCAAATATTTTTTCCAAAGATAATTTGTTTTTGTTGAAAAGAGTTTAAATATAGTCAATGATGTATACTATAAGTCTGTAAAATCTCAATGTAAATTACTTTTTATTCCAAGCTACATAGAAATGGCTAAAGTATGAATCTGATCATACTGAAGAGTGCACATTTTCAAAACTCCAATTTATCACATTTTATCTAACCTAGAATACAAAAACTTCACAATAAGATCGTGCGTGATTGTACGATACATCGTTGACAACATCGAGACTTTTTACATGTAAATATAATTTTTGAATTTTTAAATTACCAAGCTTCTGGGAAGACTGGAATCATTTATTAGCTGTCGTCTATCTATCTATTATATATTAAAAGAATATACAGATGAAGAATAAGGGCAGCCACAGCGTTGGTAGTTCCAAATCTGACATGAAGTTGTATTTGACGAGGGAGTAGAATTTGCGATGACTCCACAATATAGGTGGTTCCAAATTTCTGTACCGTGAGTCCCTCGGTGAAAATAACATAACAAATTTGCTTTCCCACTCCTCACCTCACATAGAAGAAGTCTGGTATGGTTGGTAACATGTAAAGATAAAATATTATATTGGTTTAGATAAATTTAACATGGGAGCATCCTCTTGCTCCGGTTTCCTTTTTTTTAGAACAACCCTCATAATGATAGGAAATAGTTTAAAAATCTAAAAGCAAATATATAACTATTTTTGGCTACACACTATGGAAGTCCTAAGGAGATATGCTAGAAAATCTACAAAAGGCAAAATATCCAGCCATTGGTTTAGTAAGCTCAGAAATGACCAATCATCACTAGTAGAAAGAGGGTCTTCAGTCCGGAGCAGTAGTCTCGGTCGTGTCTGGACCCGGGACTAATGTAGCACTAGTCCCGATTCCAACAACTAATACTTCCCCAGAGGCACGACGAGCTCTAGTCCCGGGTCAAACGGGACCTTTAGTCCACTAACCGAGACAAAAGAAGAAACTTTTAGTCCCGGTTCGTGACACCAACTGAGACTAAAAAAAGGGGCAAAAATAATGGCGGATTTGCCGCGGCAGGAGAACGGGGAAAAACCATGCCGCGGCAGGAGAATGGCTGTCCCCCCCCCATAGTGGCAGGAGATCGCCTTTTCTAGTTTCAAAAGCATGCCAAAAAAATATAATTTTTTTAAAGAAAATCCTTCGAACTATAGTTATATTAAGTGATTTAGTTGTTATGAAAATTAATAAACATAAATTTTGACATAATTTGCAAAAATTTATCACCACAACTTCGAATGGCCACAACTTTTACATACTATGTCAGAGAAAAATGTACAATCTATCAAAACATGCAGAAAAAATCTCTAGTTCGATTTCAACCGCTTTAGGCCATTTTGGATTTTTAAAATTCAAAAAGGAAAAAAGTTATTTTTATGTCATATTTGGATTCCTCACATTTTTCTGATAATAATGAATATATTATTTGTCGAATTTCAATTTACAGATTTAAATATATTATTTATGTCATATTAAATGAATAAATGGCAAAAAGTAAAATATTATTTTAATTAGTTTTTTATTTTCATTGGAATAAAATATTATTATTATTTATTTATTTTTGTTTACTTAAATAGTTGTCTGTAATGTCGAAAAATAAAGATGTGTGAAATATTGATATGAGTTAATATGATTGATATAGTAGTCTTGACAATAAGGCACAAGGTCCTTCGCCGTGAGGACATCCTAATGGAATGGAGAAGTTAAGCTGGGTGACCAACCGGGAAGTTTAACCATAAGCGTAATTTGTCCTAAGATTAAGTATAATTAGTGTTAAAATGAGAGATGTGAGAGATTAACGAGTCAAACAATTGAAAAGTTCAAGAAAAATTTGAAGAAAAAATTGAAAAAAAATTCTTTAGTCTTGGCCCGCGCTCGACCGCAGCCCTGTGAGGGCCTTTAGTCCCGGTTTGTGGCCGACTGGGACTAAAAGAGGGGGCTTTAGTCCCGATTGTGTAGTTTCAGTTGGAAAACCGGGACTAAAGGCCCTTATGAATCAGGACTATATGCCTGTTTTCCACTAGTGCATACACTACGGGGAAAATTCATTTTGGGTGAGTATATCTGTTTTTATCGGGTGCTTATTTCTCGAAACACGACAAAGAAGTTATTTCCCGTGTAGAGCACTTGGGAAAGATTCCCCACACGGAGAAGTTCAACAAGACACACGGTAAAGTCCAGACAATGCACACGGCAAAGAAACCAACAAGGCAAAGAGCTTAGAAAACACACACAACAAATAATATTACACGACACAGAATCGATGCCACATGCACGACACAGAATCTATGCCATGTGGCTTCCCGTGCACGTCTGACAGTGCCATGCCGGAATGAATCTTTGTCGAGTGCCCTCTAACAGACACTTGGTAAAGATTTTCCCGCCAAAAAACCAAGTACGGCGGAAAATTTGCGCTGAAACTCGGCAAATATTGCCCATTCCCGTCCAACTTTCCAGCGCTGGACCGAGTTCTCCTTAAACTTTGCGCTAGGCTTCTTCAATCCGATGCAACATATGATCTTTCATCTCGCTACATAGGCACAATTGGGGGGATGTAGGGACTCGTTGGCAGTGTCCACCCGAGAGAAAAACGAAGAAACTGCGTCTGAAATGCGGCAACAAATGCAAGATCGAAGCATCCATAGCTGAGGCATACCTTACCGAGGAGGTGGGGAACTTCATTAAGAAATATTATGATGACGATATTGAACGAAATCCATGGCAGAAAACAAAAAAATCTGCTGTAGAACTACCCAAATGCCCAAATCTATCTATAGGTTAATTCAGTAATGGGAATAGAGGTTTGGTTACATACCCTTGTAGACCGAACGCGGTTAACGTCCCGTAGGGAACGTGACTGAAGTAGTCAAACTTGTGGCACTCGTGAGAATCAACTGAGAAAGAGGAGGCGGAATTCCCTAAGGAAAATAGACTTTAGGAAATCCCCTTTTATATTGTGTGTATCTTTTTCCCACCAATATACACTAGTACAAACTTGTTATTTAGATATGGTTCCTAGAGGCGGTTTACCCCTAAAATACAAACAACTGGCTGTATTCATTAACCCAAGGAGGTCGTAGTACTGTGACTGCCTTTAACTGTAACCTCAGACGGTTGTGAATTAGCACCGTCTCTAGTACTACTTCCCACTCAACCAATCTTTAAAAAGAAACTCCTCTAAAGAGTACCTGAGACGAAGGAAAATAGTGACCGTCTGCCTAGATCATTGAACCATGGCCGCTAACCGCCTCCAAGCGTCTACTGACGCGAACTATTATACCGCCCGTCCCGAAAACTGGCTTTGTGCATGTTTCTAGGGTAGCATGCGCGTGCATTAACGCAATTAGAAAGTGGAGATCATGCATGCATCCACACCCACGCGTGTCCACTCGAGGACAACCAACTGTCCCCGAGTATATAAACCCACTCGGGCTTCATCTTCCAGGAGCTAGCATCCTTTTTCCCCAATCTGTCTAGTCACAAAACCCCAATTTGCACCTTTTGTGCGCAGAAGCTCCTTCCATAGCACCACCCTCCCCTTAGCTACGCCATGAAGTGTACCCATGGAGACAAACCGGAGGTGAACCCAGTTGGAGGCACAACAGATGGCTCGGTGGTCGTCACTGAGCAGGCGGAGGCAGCTTCTCTGGCACACACACCGCTCATCGTCGCGCCATCGATGCTTTGGGCTCCGTCCAGCTAGTCACCGTCACCATCGAGCAGTAGGTGAACGACAATGTCGTGGTGCCAGTGGCAGATCTAGATGAGGGACATGCAGGCGGAGGAAACCCGTCGATCATGATCATCAACGACCCCGTCCTCAGTGACCAAATCCTCAAAGCAATCGAGGAGAGGGACGAGTTCGAGGAGGAGGTCTCGGATAAGGCATCTGAGGTACTATATACTACTTTGCTTCTCTATTCGCAGTCGCAGGTTTCACTGTGCATACGTAGGATTGCTCAGTCTATAGGTTCTTTTGCTATGCCGCCTTCTTGTTATAGTCATATTAGAATATATATGGTTCGAACGGTCGATTATTTTGGAGATTTGATTAGATCTGATCATCTGCCATCTAGTAAATTTATATTTGCTTGTTATTGTTCATACGGTTCTTCTTATGCTGTAGATTTAATCAATCTGTAACATATTTGATTTTAGGAGTTTTAGGGATTGATGTTACTGGAGTGTTGATTTCTATACACAACATGCATATATACATGATACATAGTGTATATTACATTTTTATTTATCACCGAGGCCAATGATTCAATTTTTTTCTAAAAGTGTGCAAGGGGAGACACATTTGATGGTGTCAGATTTCTTAGGGATGGGTTAGTGAACCTGAGGCAATGTACACCAACAATTAGTTGTGCTTGGTACTTTGGTTCACTTACTCTATCTCTAAAATACTTATGAGGCCCTAGATTTATTCTACATTCATATATATGGAACTATGATCTTTGAATTATTTCTTCTAGTACACAACCAATTGTGATCATACATTGAATTTATTATATGTATCTGAATCTCTTGTTTGTTCTTCTGATTATGTAATTACACTATATATCTAGGAAAAAACTGATTCATATATCATGTATGGTTTGATCATAAGTTTGATAGTAAGTGGTTTGATCAATAAGAATGATTATATTTCAATTTATTACTATGGACAATGATTCAAATTTCCCCAAAAGAGTGCAAGACAAACACATTGGTGTCAGATTTTTTAGGGATGGGTTAGTGAACCTAGGACAATATTTGTTTCATTCTTGTGTTACACTATCCAGGAAACTTTACTGTATGAACTATTGATGATGGTAATATGCATGATAATATAAATTATGAATTGACGCTATTTACTTGTCATTTTTTTTGGATACATGAAATGATATATGAACTAATCAAATTATTGCTGAGATACATTCTCTGTGATATCAATTTAATATTGTCTTACATATATTGTTAATTCTTGAGTTATAATACAATTCAATCATTTGTATAAGTTCTAATTATGTACTTAAAAATCAACATGAAGAATCTCATGAAGTGAGTGCTGACAAAGTACTCTAGGGACTGCAGGAGCTGGTATGTGCCGAGGTAGTTGTGGAGTCAGCAAATTCCCTTTCACCATAAGGGGAGATTGGTTTGCCCATTCTATGGCGGAGTAATCGACCAGGACCTCGAAAGCATGATCCAACACTTGGTGGGCGTTGGCCGTAGGCACCAGCCGAAGACTGCGGTGAAGCACGCAGCCTATAGAAAATTTCTCCGGAAATATGTCAGTGCTGACCTATTTCCCCTCGAGTAGGCTAATGCTCCTACTACTACCCCTGCTCCTTCTGCTGCGTGCCCCTGCTCCTGTTGCCTCCTCTGCTTATTTTGTTTAAGTTAATTATTATCTTTGGTGTTACATGTAAGACAATATATATATTTATATCTACACTCTGTGGTGGTTGAACTACTAAGTACTTTGCTTATTAATCTACTCCTTTATATGGAGTTTCCTTTAATTTTCTAGTGCTTGATTATATTACTGATCATGATCATGCACACTACCAAAATTTTCTATTGCTCGATTATACTATAATTTTCAAGGAATACATGAAAAAGAGTTCAAATTGCTATAAAATTCATAGTTAAGTAACCAAATGATGTCACATCGGCATTAAACATTTGAATTAGTCAAATTCAAATCAGGTGCACCTTATTGCCCTGCAACAAGCGCATGAACACTATGAGTCGGCATACCTTCCAGGTTAAGATCCAAGGTTTGTGCTACGCTATATATTTTCTTCAATGTATGAACCTCATTTACTCTTAGAACTCAATCTCACTCTAGCAAGCATGTGTAAACACCTTCCTTTGCCTTTAAATTATGAATAATTCTCAAAATTTAGGATTAACAAAATCTGGAGTTCCGAATATATCCGGAGCTCCGAATATTCAAACTATGATAATTCCTTCAAAGAATACATAAAAAAGGTTATATTGGTGAAAAAATCATATTTAAGTAACCAAATTATCTCACTTCATGATTAAACATTTGAATTATTCAAATTCAAAACACTTGCACATGATTAAACATTTGAATTATTCAAATTCAAAACACTTGCACCTTATTGGTCTGTAGCAAGCGCATGACCACTAGGAGTCGTCATGCCTTCCAGGATAAGTTTCAAGGTTTTTACTACGCCAATTGTTTTCTTAAATGTATGAACCTCATTTAGTCTTAAGGGACTCAATTTCACACTAGCAAGCATGTATAGACACCTTCCTTCGCCTCTAAATTATGAATAATTCTCAAATTTTAGGATAAGAAAACTCCAGAGTTCTTATATATCCGGAGTTCCGAATATTAGTTTTTTTCAAATTTCTAGTGTTCTTAGTTAGGGAAGTACTTGGTGGCAAAATATGAAATATTTGGACAACAGATGTTCTTAGATACGTTTTCCATTTGCAGTCGTATGAGGCTAGTACCTGGCAGCAAAAGTCTAAAAATATTTGGACAAATATTTCAGATCTGTGGCACATTTTTTGTTCCCCGCCCGCCCAAACCACTATCCACCGCCGCTAGTGCCGCCGCCCTCCACCACTGCCGCCTGCGGTCCCATGCCCCTCCTCCCCGCTGCCTCCAGTCCCCTGTGGTGCAGACTCTGTCCCTTGCCTCCGAGGACCCCTTCGTCGTCCAGGTAGGTATGTGTGAAAACCAAACCCCCAAACCGTAATGTAGAGCTTGGATTTAGGAATTTTGGCATGGATTTTATCATTTTGCTTCTCGAATTTAAGGTTCACAATTACCAAGCTGCGAAGGCCCGAAGGTGCCATCGGGAGAGCCTCCCCCAGCCAGCCTCCATCCGTCCCAGCTCTTTTCCCCTTGTATAAATCTCAAAATCTATAATTCTTTAATAATTCCTCATTGTTCGTTGGCCTTCTAGCAATAGAGATTTAGTTGTCACTTCATTAGTCTGTATCTATTTTAATTGTCACTTTATTAGTCTGCTTGCATCTTGATTGTATTAATATTCTCTTTGTCTATATCTATTTAACAGATGGGAACCTGTAGTGATGATGCAATAATGATCTCTAGCGATGACAGTTTTTGCATTAGGTTTAGTAGTTTTAAATTCCAGTCATAAGATGAAGAGCCCATTGAGAGGATTGAGTTTAAAGGTATGAAAGAGCATCAAAATTACAGTCATCGGTTTTGTATGGTTTTAGACGGTAGACATGAATATTCTACCGTGTTGAAATTTTTATGTGTTGTTGCATCAGGGCCTCAATACAAGGGGCCCTGGTGTGAACAAAAAATTTCCACCAAAAATTAAGTACTATGTCTACAGGTTGCCCTATTCATCTATCATGAAAAAGAAGTGCAAGCTGGTAAGATGATATATTCTTGAACATGTGATCAATAGGCTAGCCTATGATATTTAATTACTTCTAGTAAACACAAGCATGCTAATTATTCAATTCTTTGTACTTGCATAGACATTTGGAGATGAGTTTGCAAGGAAATAGCAAAAGAATCGCCTTGATGAACCTATTGATGTCCATGTTTGGCAAATGAACAGAAATATGCCAAAGATGGTTAGGATGAAGATGGGAGCTGGGTCAAATGCAATCTTGATGACTGGATAGGAGAATGTTGTGAGAATCTTCAACTTGAAGTAGCATAATATTGTCCTTTTTTGCTTTGATGAAAAAGATAATGGAGAGATACATATTCTGGTTCAGCAACTTCCACCGAGCGCCCTAATTATGCTAATTGTTTGATGTATGGACTCCACTTTGTATGTACTACCATAATGTAATGGCTAAATTTGTATGGATTTCCCTGGCTAAGTATATTTGTTAATAAGTACTTGAGCTATATATACTAATTTGTCTCTACCCCTTTTCTGGCTGCTGAATCATGATTATGCGTCATGTCTTCTATGATTGAGTTTGAATTAGCAGTAATGTTGGAGGCGGCCATGAATAACTGCTTCGAGGTGTCCTTGTTTTGGAGATGGTCTTTATTTGAATCCGACTCTAGGTCCCATACTCTTGGAGGTGGTCCCTACTAGAAGTCGCCTAAGGGTGAGGAGTTCTTCCAAACTATCAAGACTAATAGTCGTCTCCATGTTGTACTCCTTAGACACATTTACATTTCGGAACCGCCCGAGGCCGTGTATCTTAAAACTGCAAAGGAAAACCGGCTCAGGAGGTGTTCTCTTAGAGTCTATGTGCTTGAGCTGGAACAAGAAATCGGCTGAGGCGTATGGGCAATCACCATCTCTAAGTAATGCATTTGTACAAGTTATAGACCCCTTTATATAGGTGAAAAAATAGAACTCCCACCCCTAAATTCTCAGGGTGGGACTAAAGGAAAAAAGAGAGGAGGAGGGGTAGCAATCAGCGACCAGCTGGGCCAGCCCGTGCACTAGCCTACCCGCAGCCCAGCTAGGCCAGCGAGGCAGTGGCCAGGTGGGCCTAGCTGCAGCGACCCGCTAGAGCTCTATGTTGTGGCCAGCCAATGCCATGCGCTACCTCCGCTGCTACGCGCTCACGTGGGATTCCCTCTAGGCCCAGCGGCATTGGTGGCCCGCAGCTACGCGCCGCGCCCGTCTGCCTGCTAGCGCTTCCTCGCCCGGGGTGGCCTCCCTCTTGGGCTGATTCCCTCCAGGATTTGGCTTATTAGGGGAGGTTGCCCCTTAATATTGATTTAAATATTTTATTTAGTATATATTAATTCACAATTAACATATATAAATGTATACTTAAATTCTTATTAAGCCTCCTTCTTCCGATAGAACTTCAGATCTTCTTTGGAACTTTTCTGGCAATGTTTTATCGGAACAATTTTGATCCTCTTCTTTGTCATCTATGATCCCTTCCTTCCATAACAATATCAGAACGTCATCGGACCCTTAACTGTGTTACCCTACAGTTTAGGAATGGCACAGTCATGATCGAGATCTCTCTCTATCAATGATCAATAGCGGGACCTGGGTGTCCATAATGGCCCTCATGCATTCCACGAAACTCTGTCGTGGTCGAACCATAAACTTAATGTCCCTATCCCTTCGTTTCTTCGACACATGACTTGTCTGAAATTTGATCTATGGTATCAACATACATATCTCATTTCCAACAAGTACACTTATCTTGTTACCGTGATATTGTATCCATGACCTAGTCAATGGTTGCAACCTATCAGATACATTCTCACCGAGTGGGCCTAGTGTATCTTCCAATCACGCGGGTGAACAAAACCCAATCTTGATGCACAAGACTCAACTGTTCCTCTGGAATACCCAACATACACTTTTATAGCCACCTAGTTATGGAAATGTTGGTGTAGTCAAAGTAGCCTCGGGAGACAGTGATTAATATGATCTCACGGTCTAAGGAATAGGACACTTAGTTTTTAAGAATTTCAACGATAAACCATGTGACTTGATCTCAATGCAATACTTAAGTGAGTAATGTCCATCATATCATGCTTCAAAGATACGACTTCGTTGTCAACTAGCATAAAAGCCCCATGACCACGAAACCTTGATCATCGGTTTCCTAACGAACCAGTTGAATAGAGGCTACGAGGGACTTGGTTTGTTTACATACCACACCTGTATCAATTTTTCCTCTTGATACAGTTATAACACAGTATGGAACTATTATGAACTAATTTGAGATATGATAATAAACCTATTTATTATTTGCATCTAGGACATATCTCCTTTAGTCTGCCACTTGCACTAGAGTACAAATAATCTAGTTGCATTTTTATTGATCATAAACATAACTGTTTTAACCATGCTTATGGGAAACTTTTGTCTTTGATATATTTTACCAGATCCGTATGTCTTTTGCAAATCATTAAGTGTCTCTTAATGCTACACTTGTAACATTATCTCATAATGTACCGAAATACTCATGTGGTGGCAAAGTGAGACTTCTATTTCTAAGTATTCCTAATGATGGTCGATCAATCACGAGGACTTTCACAATCTTCATTATACTAGAAATGTTTTTAGTTTGAAGTCAAAGTTCATTAGCCAAACTAGTCATACTTTAGTCACCTACTCCAATATATATGTAGATTCTTCCCAAAATATTTGTGATTTGCTTGTTACCGGTTCAGTATTTCATGAACCACCTTAGAACCTGCTCTATTAAGAAGCAAGGGTCAAATTCTAGCCAAGTATACAACTTGTTGATTTCGTGGAAGAGACATATGACATATTCATATGGGATGAACTTCATCTCCTTTTCTTCCATCAAAACATTTAATGTTTATACCAATGTTTCATCTAGCTCAACAAGCAAAACAACTTTTCTTGTTTTCATTCTGAATACTTTTCAGAATTCAAGCTAGGCCATTCTGAACTATCTTTAGAATATAAATGAAAACATTTTGGCTTTGATGCTTTATTAAATATACCAATCTATCTTGATTGATTTCAATATTTAATATTTTGTTCAACTTCATTCACAAATTATTTAACCTTTAAATATCGCTAATATCAATCACATCGTCCAATATGTGTCAAACACATATATTAGGATGTTCGTTATGCTCCCACTCAAATATGTCATCAGATATGAGTCCTTTTTTGATGTCCCTATATGTCCCACTCAAATACTTCACAAATATGGGATTTCTGGATATTTTGGTAATTCCCCAAAACACTAGATCTAATTATCAAATCGAGAATTTTCCATTACGAGATGTTTTAGCATCCATGCGATTTAACAAACTTTTGCATGTTGTACTAACTACAACCTTTCTTCAATTTCAAATTGGAGAATTTGCATGCTTTTGTAAAATCGACTAGCAATTCATAATTGCATTTTAATTGCTAATTAAATCCTCCGGACTTCAAGCATCGCTACATTTCTATAGTTAACGATTAAATTTTGTCAAGACACTACAAGACAAAATGAGATTTCAGGCCCTTTCTAATATTACATTTCTTCCTTATAACTCTAAATTATTTGGTAAGTAGCAAGTAACCTCTTACTTTGATGGGATCAAGTAATCACATTACTTTTGCAATCTTAAATGTAACTTACATTGGATTTTATCATTTCTCGCATTTATGTCCAACATTGCTTCTTTGTAATTCGTAGGTATGTCATGTTCAATTAACATGTTAAGTGAATCAATGTGTTTCCACTAGTTTGTAAATGCTCCATTGAATCCTACTTTCCATAAGTAAATTATTTAATTGAAATGTTATGATCACAATCATCAGTTTCACCCCTTTTCTAGTAGAGTTTTGTTTCACGGAACATATTTCGTTGCGTGACTCTAATTTGGGTAAGATTGAACATCTTGATTTCAAACTCTTACTTTCTTCCATCAAATTCTTGTCCAGAAACTTTTATTGACAAGTATTCCTTTAGAAAACAACCAGTTTGTCTTATGGAAGGTTTTGTATTCATAATTTCTTATAAATACTTGTACAAAGACTTATTCACAACGAATTTATCACAATCTATAGAAAACTCGAACGTGACACAATCTTGTGGTGTTGTTTCCATGAATCTGGATGATTTACTAATTCCATGAGTATTTTCTAATTATATGACTTACAACTCTAACTTCATACGGTAACCTATTCAGAGATTCTCTTTAAACCATATGTGTCTAACACACTATGATTATGATGTTTGAAGTATATAAACATGCTTTGATATATCTAATGAACATAATTTGTAAAACGTTTTTTCACAAGTCTTTCATGTGCTAAAATTTTAACTCAAATGACATTCTCTTTTGATCAAATCATAGAGACCTGCATTTTATCATTAATATTATATCCACCTTTAATTTGAAGGAATTTGAACATTTCAAACTTATTTTAATCTCATGCTTTATCATGTGAATATTGTTATTCACATAATTCTGCAATTGTTTTTACGAAATAATGATTTCACTGTATTGATGAATAATACATCACTATGTACACTATTCAACCATTTATACATTCTGTATTACCAGAACGTATCAATTTTAGTCATTTTTGCCTAGAGAGCCTAGTATTGTAAATATCAAAGGATTTTGAACATCCCACGACTTCATGTTTTATAAACATGAATGTATACACCACTATTATGACTTAAACTATAGTGTTATTCATTATCAAGTTTGGATATCTTTTAGCTTTATAAATGCATAAGGTATTATCATCAAGACTATAATGAGAATAACACATTCATAACCGAATAATGTGATTTATAATAGAAATTATTCATAATAATCGAACAACTGATTGTTACAAATTCATCATGAATAACTGTCTCGCGAGATGCAAGACACACTAATATGTTGACACTATCAAATTGATTACAAATATATTCTAATATCAACTAATCCATATGATACATGTAGAAGGAGAGATATCATTGGCTATCAACCTCTTGTATGCCATCAACACGCCTTGTCTACTTGTCTTCTCCATGCAATGCTCTTGTAGATCGTCATGTTTTCATAAAAAAAGAACAAGTATCAGTATACTTGATAAAAAAACCGCAACAATGTTTTGTGAGAAACACATTTATAAATCGTATATCACATATACCTACTCAGTCGATGATTTCCCTAGCAATGAGTTCCGCCTTCACAATTCTCAACTATTGGAGGAATCTATGAAAGGTGAATTGTTCCTCTTTCATAATATATCCTTTGACGACATTCTCATAGCTAGGAGGAAGAGAACACAAAACCCCATTTATCACAAGCTTGTCATCCATACAGTAGTCCACATCAAACGCGAGCGACTCATGCAAGTCGTGCATAATCTCCAAATAATTCTCCAGACACGTGTTCACTTCCATCTATTGTGAAAGAAACTTGTCAAGGATCTCAAACTTCATAAGGCCGACTTGTGCTTCGAGCATCACCTTCAATTTGATAATTATCTCATATGATTGAGTGTGCATGAACTTCACATGCAATTCAGGCGCCAGGCTGAATTGAATAGAGCTACCGGCATAGATGTACATACCACAATGATTGCAGTATTCATCATGGTCCTCTTGACTTGCACCAGTTTTTGGATGATCTCCAAGTGGGTCTTGTATAGTGTAGATTGCGTCATTGTCCATGAGGACATCCTTTAATCGTTGATACCAGTTCAAGAAGTTAGACCTGTCTACTCTAAGCAACTCATCACGAAATAGAGATCCGTGGTTGAATGGCGGAATTTTATTTACCATGGTCTACAAGGACATCTACAAAGAAATAAGACTAAGTTCATAATTTCATGTTCTAGTTTTATAATCAAATTATCACCAGAACTCCCACTAAAATCATCATTCCTAAGATGGTTTTAGCAATCACACGATCCCTTTACACCACATCATCCCCGATCGTCACAACCTTTAATATAGCTGCTAGGGTGGACTATATCCGTCGATCACACCTTCTATGTGACTCGTGCTCGATCTTTTGATCATACGTGTTCCTAGGCCATGTATGTACATTCTAGCCTTGCCAATTCAACCTATGTATATTTGCTATGCGTACATGGTTCCACCCACCATATGCGAATGTAGAGATGTCTAGCACCCAACCATCACGGCCTGCTTAATAACGACGAACTTTCTTGGTGGTGCACACTTTAGGGAGAACACTAAAGTTGGTATTATTTAGGGATCATCCTGTATTACTACCATCGAGTATATAATACTACCAAGAAAAACAAGATGCACAAAATACCATGACATGCAATTTTATAACTATGATGTGACATGGTCCTTCATGTCACGCGGATGATTATCATCACACGCCGACAGTATGATGCCATTGGTTGGCGCTACCAGCTAGTTGTTCTACATGAAGTTCTTGAGGTCATAACCACACCACATTACAAGCCACTCCCCGCAATATAAATACCCTACTTTATGAGTTGCAAATTTTACGTGGATGCTAGGGCTTTCGAGATAGAACCGTTGCAAATAGGTCCGGTAGTTGTCTTATTACTCCCCTCACGGGACCTTCCATTTTAAATTCCATATACACTATTGTGAGAGAGACAGACACCCGCTAGATACTTATACGGTACAAGCCGTATGTCTAGCATGGAATCAGTCTCGTGTAGGATTACACTAAGTTGTTCCGGGCCGCTTCATCTCATAATGCCACAATATGAACAATTATACGTGGGAATGTGACAACTATGTGATCAACACCCCACAATTAACATGTGGTCTACCCGTACTAGAACAATTACGCATAGATCGGTTCTGATACCACTGAAGGGGATATGTGGTAGAAAACAAAAAAAATCTACTATAGAACTACCCAAACACCCAAATCTATCTATGAGGTAATGAAGTAATGGGAATAGAGGTTCGTTTACATACCCTTGTAGACTGAACACGGTTAACATCTCACGGGGAACATGGCTGAAGTAGTGGAACTAGTGGCTAACCTCAAGTTCGCGAAGCTCCTCGCTCGTCTCCTCCTAGTCCTTCTACAATAGCCCAGCGTCACAAGTGGTAGCGCTATCCGAGGTATCATACATGGATGAATCCCTTTTTGAAGCATATTTACCTTATGTTTTTGCACAAGTAGGGTAAGGATTTTGGTATTTACTGCACTTGCGCACACCTTTTTTTCATTGTTCCAACAGGATCCCGAATCATTAAGTCTTTTGTGAATATATCAATTGGGACTATCATGTTATGCAATAATATGATATTTCTAAGTGATTAATGTCACTTAAATGATTTTTCACGCACATGGGAGAAGGGATGATGCTAGAAAAGGCTACAGAGGGTTTAACGACCATCGGTACGGGCGAAGCTTTCCTGTACCGTCCACCCATACCACCTATCTGGGCATCTGCATCGTCAAATACTCTCACCTCACAAAGATGACAGGGAGAGGGATCTGGAGGAGGAACTAGGAGAAGGGAAAATACTTGCTGCTTCACGGTTCATTGGAGGACATCACATCATCGCCTTCATCGTCAACTGCTGCATCTACATCACTATTACTATTCCCCTCTTCATACATTAGATATTTTTTAATTCCAAATACAATTGTGGTTTGCATTAGATATATATTTTTACTCTTTACCTATCCATATGAATATGATGATGTTGTTGATTGCCTCCATGTGTGCGTAGTTCCCTCCGTTCTTGGGGAGATGGAGAAACCCTATGTGGGGCCCCTAGATTAGTCACCCGAGAATCCCTGTTATGTACATCACCACGGTCCCATGATGTCGTGGTGGTGTCACGACACATGCCATGGATAGGCTAAAGGTAGGGACTAATACACGCTAGGGGAATCCAAGGAGGGATAGTGAAGTGATTCTCCACACAGAAGTTTATATTTGCTTTGCCTCCAAGGTTACAAGTGCTCCTAGAGCTGTCTTGGCGAGAGGAGGAAGAAGGAGCTCTCTTACTCTCGCTCACAGATCACCCTTAAAACCCTAGCCAAACTAGAAAAATCGGAACCCCCCTCTACAGAAGCCCTAGCCCTCCTTATATAGGGGGGGGCTAGGTCTCCACTTAGGGCATACGTGGAGGAATATTCCTAAGAATATGCCATCTCCCAAAGTAGTAAGCCGACCGGGTTACTTTTCCCTCGCGTCACACATGCAGAGGCTACGTGAGCCTCTGCGGCGCCCGCGTCAGCCAACATGGGCATCGTCACCCTTGTCGGCCATGCCTTGGTGGTCCTGCCCTTGTCTGCTTCGCTCAGGCAGTGCGTACCGGGGCTTCTTTTGACCAGCGAGATTCCTTTCCTTCTCCTAGAAGATAGATGTCCCCCGGATCATAGTTGATCCGGCCACACCCGTTCCTGCATACTAATTAAACACGCATTTCCGACTTACTACTTAAGTCGGTTGAGACTCAGTTAGGTGAACGCCCCCTGGTCCGGGTCACCCCGTGATTCGGCCTGCCTTGAGGTGACCCGGCCAGCATCCGCTTTGGCCTTGCCGAACCTCGGCTAACTCGGCCTTTATACCCCGGCGTGACCCTACCCGGGGGTATCCCCCAACATTAGTCCCCGAAGCTGGTGCGGTCTTAGCTGCCTCGGCCGCTAAGGCCACATCAGGTTCAATTATGTTTGAGCTTTGGACGTTATTTCCGAGTTACCTCCTTGTCTCGGGTTATATGGATTTACGTTCCCCTTGCACGTTCCAAGTTTTCACTTGTCAGCCGGGTTACCACTTCAACTCGGACCTCATGGTTTTACTTTCCCTCTGCACATTCCAAGTTTTCACTTGCTGGCCGGGTTACCACGGTCCTATCCGGTTCTTGCTTCCTTCTCTCGTACGCCAACCCATGTGGAGGCTAATCATTATGTTGTCTTATTTTAAGGGCCAACACAGTAACCGCCGTAGTAATTGTCAGTCATCACTATGCATGGGTCACGTCACGCCTGCCTCCTCGTTTACTGCGTCAACGTGTCACGTCATGGGAACAACTCCACTCTGTGGCCTTCCGTGTGGCTCCTTGCTGATTGGTCGATGCGGTGGTACACGGCCACTGCGTGTGGCGTGCCCACAGGACGCGATCCCACTTTCTCCTCGCGGGAGAGGTTAAATAGGGGAGGTGCGCACCACTTAGGCTTTTCCCCCTTACTGCGCCCCTCTGCGCTTTGCTCTTCTTCTTCGTCTTCCTCGCGACCGCGCCGCCGCCAGTGCTCCTAAGCAGCAGCGCCGCCGCCGCATCTTTTCCCCCATATTTCTACGGCGTCGCCACCGCTACGCGCCTCCTCCACCACGGGTCGCTGCCAATCCAGGCCTCTGCCCCCCACCGTCGCTAGCGCCAGCGAGGGCAGCGATTATCAGATGACAGAGGAGGAGCTCGTCGTTGCCGAGCAAGAGATGGAGGAGGACTCCGCCGCTGCGGACCGTGGTGCGTGGGCCGGGTCCTGGGTCTGCCAAGATGACTTGGACTGGCTCTACCGAACCAGACGCATCCCCGCCGGCGTCATCGCGCGCCTTGACTCCTCCGAACTCGCCCCCTCACCCAATCCGGGTGAGTACGTTGTGTTCTTGTCGCACTTCCAACGGGGGTTCGGTTTGCCGGTCAGTGATTTCTTCCATGACTGGTTAAGCACGTACGGACTCCAGCCGCACCACCTTCCTGCCAACGCAATCACCTCTCTTTCTGCTTTTGCCTCTACGATCGAGGGCTACGCCAGATTATGGCCCACGAAGGAGCTATGGATCTGGTTTTTCGGCCTTCGTCGTAATGTCATTCCAAATATTCAACTTGATCCGGAGGACAAGCAACTCACTCAATTCGGAGCTGCATCCATCTCACCCCGGAGGCTATCCATTTTCCCTCGAGTCACCGGGCTGGACTCCTGCAAAGGATGGGCCCGGACTTTCTTTTATGTCCAGAACGAGGGCACTGAAGACTTGATCCGGCTGCTTCCCTATGCTCCGGGTCCACCTAACCCGGAGTCGTGGGACGTTGTCTCCAAGAAGCCCACAGCTTTGGCCAATCAGGTCAACAAGAGGTTTGCGGAGCTGAAGAAGCTCGGGTTGTGCAACGAGGATGCTATGATCACGTTCGTGCGCAACCGAATATCCCCCCTCCAGAGGCGCACCCACAAGGTGTGCCATATGAGCTTCGGCCGCGACCCCAACCGGACCTCGTCCTTTGAGTTGAGCAACTCGGAGATCTATCGCCGGGTCAAGGCTCTCTTCACCACCCACAAGGACTTCTCCACTGAATGGACATGGGGAATTGAGCATTTCTGCCGGGATAGGCTTCCTCCCTTGGTAAGCTTCGTGGCGCAAATTTACTCCGAGTTAATTATAAGTCGGTCATTGTTCCATTTTTGACTCCTTTGTTCATTCTTTTCCTCAGCTATTCCTTCAGCAGACCCTCGAGGACGGCACCGATCCGACCCTTAAATGGGCACCTGACCGGGAGACCCCGGACGAGGAAGAGCCGGACCAGGAGATGTTCCTCCTGATGACCGACGCTACGAAGCGACCCACCGGTAAACCCTCTTCTATTAGAGATTGGCCCGATGATGAAGGTGACTCGGATATCGAGGTGATTGAACCTGTTGATGCTGTCCCCCTTTCTTTTGCCTTTCCGGCATCAGCTAACCCCGATGGGCAGATCCACGAGGACCCTCCCCTTGCCACGGGTGAACCTGTTCCGGCAGCGCCAAAGAAGAGGCGTGGAGCTGCATCAAGTTCCTCCTCCGGACCTTCTCAGCCCTCCAAAAGGCGAAAGAAGTCCGGAGACAAAACTACTTCCAAGCCTGCAGGTAAGGCCCTAGCACGAAGGGCTCGGAAACCCAAGGAGCCCCAAACCTCTATTCCATATATAGTCATACGTGCTCGCAATGAGAACTTGCACAACATCTTTTGTCCTGCCAGCCCGTTTGCAGCGGGGCCTCAAGGGAACTACTGGCAATTAAGGTGCTCCTTTTAATAGAGCACCGAAGCAAAGCATTAACAATCGTGAACACATGTGATCCTCACATCAAAGGCATTCCCTCCGGTTATCCCGATTTCTGTCACTTCGGGGCCATTGGTTCCGGATAACAACGTGTGTATACAACTTGTAGATAAGACCATAAACAATACTATCATAATGAATCAATAACACGTTCAGATCTGAAATCATGGCACTCAGGCCCTAGTGACAAGCATTAAGCATAACAAGTCGCAACAAAGTAATAAAGCACTGATGCACTCGACTTTCAACGTAGAGCTCGTTGGGAACCCCAAGAGGAAGGTATGATGAGCACAACAGTAAGTTTTCCCTCAGTTATGAAACCAAGGTTTAATCGAACCAGTAGGAGTAAGGAAACACCCCAAAGGTGTTACTAGCTGAGCTTTGGCAGGGCGCACTACCGGTGCTAGTAGCAATGTGGAGACCTGCACAACACAACCACAGAACTTTGTCCCCAACTTGCGATGAGGTTGTCAATCTCACCGTGTTTTGCGGAAAACAAAGGATTAAACATATCGAATGGAAAGAAGTAAGAGTTTGCAGAAAGTAAACACAAAGCAGAAACAGCTTATAGATTGTATGTAAAAGACAAGGACCGGGATCCATAGTTCACTAGAGGTGGCTCTCCTTAGATAGATAACATGCTGGGTGAACAAATTACAGCGGGGAAATTGACAAACACCGAGAAAGCAATACATGCATATACTAATCATCTTGACTCCTTTGAGACTTGATTGGGCAATACAACATAATACATAGACCGCCATCCAACTGCATCTGTGACTAATAATCCACCTTCAGGTTATCATCCGAACCCCCTCCAGTATTAATTTGCAAGCAATAGATTATTGCTTTACAGACTGCGTGTAAGGTAAACAATACGATTGTTCTATGAACAAAGGATTGTTGTTTTCTCCCAAGTAGCAACAGCACATCTAGTACCTTAGAGATTTCTGTCACTTCCCCAGATTACCAGAGGCATGAACCCACTATCGAGCATAAATACTAACTCTTGGAGTTGCTAGCATCTACTTGGCCAAGATAGCTACTAACAACGGAAAGCATGCAAGATCTCAAATAACAAAGACATGATAGAATCAATAATCAATCTGAAATAGCATCTCAATATCCATCGGATCCCCGCAAACACATGTATGGATTACAAATAGATGATCTTGATCATGAACGGAGCTCACAAGATCTAAACATGAAAGCACAAAGGAGGAGAAACCAGCCATCTAGCTACTACATGGATCCGTAGTCCAAGGATGAACTACTCACGCATCACACCGGAGGCTTGCATGGTGATGAAGAAGGCCTCCAGGGTGAATTCCCCTCTCCGGCAGGGTGCCGGGAAGAGCTTCAGATCCCTCCTGGTCTAGGGATGGAGATGACGGCGGCTACATACTCTTTTGTGGATTTTTGATCGGGTCCCTAGGGTTTTCGTCCCGAGGGAAACTTATAGGCGGAAGGAGAGACCGAGGGGGTGCTGGGGTTGGCCAGACCACCCCCTGGCACAGGCCAAGCCTGGCCGCATGGCCAGGTGGTGTGGCCGGCCCCTGGCCCCTCTCCGTCTCGTATTCTGGCACTTGATCCCTTCTGGAAAAATAGGCACTTTGGCTTTTGTCCTGTCCAATTCCGAGAATATTCATTTTCTGACTTTCCTAGAACCAAAAACAGTAGAAAACAGGCAGCTGGCACTGTGGCTCTTGTTAATAGGTTAGTCCAAGAAATCATATGAAAAGTACTCCAAAGTTGGAACAAAACACAAGAAAGTGGATAAAACCAAGCATGGAACATCAAAAATTATAGATACATTTGCAATGTATCAAGCACTAATAGTAGATACTAGGCACCATGCCCTAAAAATCTGATGCCATGAACGATCTCATCCAATCCCTACCATCCCCATAGCCTATAGCGGGGGATTACTCACTCATAGATGGGGGAAACATGGATGGTCGATGGAGAAGCGATGGTGATGATGATGGCGATGATCTCCTCCAATTCCCTGTCCCGGCAGGGTGCCAGAACGGAGTTTCTGGTGCTGTTTCATGGAATCTAGTGGTGGTGGAGGAGCGGAACTCCTTCTGGAAAAACATCGAACCCCCGGAGTTTTTAGGTCAGAAGGCTTCTTATAGGCGAACAGGGAGACCGAGGGGGTGCCTGGGGGGCCCACACCACCCCCTGGCGCGACCTGGCCTGGCCCGCGCCACCAGGTGGTGTGGCCACCACTGGCTCTTCTCCGTCTCATATTCTGGCTCCTAGAGTCTTCGGATGAAATAGGATTTTTGGCATATTTTCCGGGATTTTTCCTAATAGTTGATTTTCTGCACAAAAAGTAGACACCAAGGCAATTCTGCTGAAAACAGCATCAGTCCGTGTTAGTTGCATCCAAATCACACAAGTTTAGAGGTGAAACAATAGCAAAAGTGTTCGGGAAAGTAGATACATTTTGGACGTATCAACTCCCCCCAAGCTTAGCTTATTGCTTGTCCTCAAGCAATTCAGTTGAAAACTAAGTGCGATAAAAGAACTTTCACGAACACATTTGCTTCATATGATGTATATATTCTCAGCATGTGATCAACTACTTAGGCAATTCATAATAAAGAGTATGCTACTGAGTCTACTTAATAGTCATTCGAAGCTATGAAGAGATTTCAACTCAAAAATAATAAGTAGCATGAAGCATAAACATAAGCAACATTACAATGTTCATAAAAAGGTATGATAGAGTGGTATCTCGCTTGCCTTTGATTATGAATGTCAAGGCACCTCTGAAGTTCAAGTGATGACTAGAAGTAAAGATATCAAAGATACAAGTATCAAAGTCATAACACAAATAATCAAGTAATGGGGCAAGCACAAACAATGACAACTATGCTCTCAAGAAGGTGCTCAAAGAATATGTGGAGACTCAACAAGTAAAAGAAAAAGGTTTTGAATAACTTTGAAAGGCTTCCAAATGCTGAAAGTATGATACTCATTAGCTTTGAGCTCTCATTGCCCCTATCATAAGCATCTTTAATGTGGTTAAGGTGAAAGTGAGGTCCAATCTGAGTTATATGCTTGACAGACTACGAACTGAAAATCCCATGTCCCTTGAGTACGAGGGCCGCTCCTCATGCTACTCAACTTTAGTCACCGGTAAGTTCTTGTCATCGTAAATATGTGCGTATCATAGAGAACCGCCAACGGGGTACCCCTTGCCCGATGATACGGAAGAATCCCCATACCAAAATGACAAGGCAAGCAGACAATGAGTATCTCCGCAATCTTCTTATTTACCATGGGAAAATGGTGCTTTTTTCTCTCTTTCCTCTTTTCATAAATCTCTTTTTTTTTCTTTTTCTCAATAGCTATCTCTCTTTTTTTATAAGAAGAATGCTTCATAGATATCATTATGGTTACGCTGCAGGTTTCCACCATGTCAGCATGGATTAGACCAGCGGCCTAGGCGTTTCTCTAACACACATACATAACTCCATGGACTTACAAGCTCCCATTTTATTTCACACCGACGACATCCGTAAACAAAAGAACATGATATCAACTGGGTATATATTTACAAGTGTTGAAAGTGTTCCCCGTGACAGCACGGTTCTGCTAATCCCCAGCCTATAATTTGCAAGCATATAACTTTCATGGAGAGTCACAATGGTTCAGGTTTATTAAGTGCAGGAAATAAAGTGTGCCATCAAGTTCGTGAGAGCTTTACTAACTAACTTTCTCATAACAAGCAAGCATTTTATTCAGAAGAAAACAAGGCATATTGAGTGTGCACGGAAATAGCAAATGATGCTAATAGGTAGGTATGGTGGACACTTTGTAAATATTTGGTTCAGGGAGTTGGAAACATGAGTAAAACACTTAGTGGAAGTGAAGGCTAGCAATAGTAAGGGAGCGACAAACAAGAGAGCAATAGCTGTCATAATCATGCTTGCAACAAAACAGGACTACTCATGGCATGAAAGTGATTCAAGATCCTCAAGGAAAAATAATTCATCGAGGCTTAACTGATTATTACAGTCATGTGCATGCGTGAGCATGTGCCAAGTCAATTCAAATGAAACATTCAGAGGAGGATACCATGGTGTCATACCAAGTTATGAATAGAGTAATGCAAGCAAACATTCATAAGACATGCTACAAACTATTAGCAAGCTGGAACTAATCATAAGAAAACAAGAACTACTAAGCATCCAAAGATAACATACACCCTACACGGACAGACTAAGCATGCCCACAATGAAGAGTATATATGTACAAAAATGAAAACAAATAGAGTTCGTTACCAGCCTCTTACCACGCCTCAAGTTGTCATTAATCCTCATTATTGCTCTTCACTTGTGTGGCTTGAATAATAACATGAAACCAATATCCACTGAAGATTGCTGAACCCTGTAGCAAACTCACAAAACCAAAGAAGAACGACAAATATTTTTGTTGTTTTTGATTTTTTAAACAAGAACGAAAGGGGAAAAACAAACAAAGCAAAATCTTTTTGGGTTTTTCGAATAGTTCAAACAAAGCAAAAAGTGAAAAACAAACCAAAGCAAAGAGAAAAAGAGGCAAACCAAAGAGAAACAACAGAAATATTTTTGGTCTTTTTGTGTTTTAGAAAGCAAAAGCAAAGAAAAACGAAAACAAAAAAGAGAACGAAACATGAATATACAAAGTACCGATGCAACATGATATGGAGATGAGTGCGGTGTTGGCGTACCTCCCCCCAAGCTTAGGCTTTTGGCCTAAGTGGGCATCAATACCAAGCTGGCCAAGATGAAGTGTCACCGTGGTACGACGAAGAGGTCCCCTCGTCCTGGTGCGAGCTCGAGTACGTCCCTGCGTAGTGTGCGGAGTAATCGTAGGAGGGTACATCCTCTTGGTGCTACTCGTGGAAGCCCAACAAGCGAAGCTGCTCGTCCACCTCCTCCTTGGAGCGCGACCATGGTCTCCTGTGAACACTAAACAAAGAAGGTTGTGGCAAAGGGATCTCCCTTTCATCCCCGTTAGTGAAGAGCATCCTATATACTAGACCGTCTAAATCATAAGTAGCAGTAAGAAAGTGATGGGTTTTCATAGAAACAAGGTCAAGCCTCTGTGGTGCCAATATAGCATCATTGGGACCCACTAAAAGACCTAATGCATTGACTATACACGAGGCAATGATGCCCCCATAGATAGGCCCCCTAGCAGCTAGGCGGCGAGCAATAAGCGAACCAAGATTGTACCGAGTATCATTGTTAAGCGCAGCAGCAAGGAATGCTAAATGATAGTTGGAGATATTACTTGTATTCTCCCTACCCAGTACACTAGTAGCAAGATAATATGCAAAGTATCTAAGAGCGGGGAGTTGGATATTTCTTATCTTTCCGTGTTGTGCCACGCGGTCATCATCATTGGTCACCCCTCGGTAAAGCTCCAACAAATCAGCGGGTCATCCGTGAATTTTCTTCACGGTCCCTGTCATGCGTACACCTACAATACTGCAGAATCTCTCCAAAGGCATGGTGAAGGGCAGATTATAAATTTTGAAAGAGACAGTCGACTGATAGGATGTGTTAGTAAACGTGAATCTCTCAACAAAGGTTTTAGTGAGCATAGCGTATTGCTCACTCTCATCTTGCATATATGAGGTCAAACCAACCCTCTCAATCAGTAGCAAGAAATCATCAAGAATACCTGCAGCTTGTAAGAAAGTAAAACAAGGAAAAGTGGATGGGTGAGCATCCCCATCATCCCTTTCATTACCAATACGAGTTGCAATGAGATCTTCGTTGTATGATGGCCTAAACTGAGAGGCCGATCTTGAGGGCCTCGACCTGCTAGGTGCATCACTCTCAAATATCTCTCCAAAAGTATGGTTGTTCATGCTTGGTATTCTGAAATTTAAACACCTATTAAACAAGTGATTGCAAAGTAAATATAATGAAGTATTCTACTCATAGGGACTTGTAAGAGGCCTAAAAATGCATCAAAACTATATCTCTAAGCATCAAACAAGCTTACAAGCTCTCATAACCTGTCACCTACAGCAGCAAAATACTCAAGATATAATCCACCAAACACAAATCTACTTGGACAAGGAGAGGAGTCACATACCAGGGAACAATTGCTCCAAATTTCAGCAAGAAAGAGGGGCTGAGCAAGGAGATCGAAAAAATCGAGAGCAAGCACAGCAAGAACACGATTTTGAGCTATGGAACTGGAGCTTACTCGAGAGAGA
Organism: Avena sativa; assembly: GCA_916181665.1. Classification (NCBI taxonomy): domain Eukaryota; kingdom Viridiplantae; phylum Streptophyta; class Magnoliopsida; order Poales; family Poaceae; genus Avena; species Avena sativa. The sequence continues at coordinate 469,885,908 of OV702295.1, forward strand.
GAAGAAAGTGGCAGGTGAGAGAGTTAGTGGGGGGCTAGGGGTGGCCCACACCAGGGCATGGTGCCACCCACGGCAGGCCGTGCCACCAGGTGGTGTGCCTTCCTGGTGGGTCCCCCTGGTACCTCCTAGGTACTCCTCTGCCCCTTTTTCATGCAAAAAATTAATATGAATTTTCTGGAATTTTTCGAGACACTTTATTTTGGGCATTTTCAGGCATAGAAGAATGATTTTCTGACAGACAGATTTTTTTTTGGAAAAATGATGCAAGGACAAAACAAAGCTAGAACCACAGAAGTTCTAAGACACTCTAACATGCAAGTAGCTAACAACAAAAAGAAAACTAAATGAAAGCAAAAACTAAAATGGATAGAATATAAGTAAACGGAGATAATCATAGTGAAAACATTGTTTTGTTCAATGAAATCCTTTTGTTAACAAGGTTGATCAGGTCTTGCTACCAAAACAATTCCATATGAGACAAAACTTTGTATTCCACTAATGATTATGTTACCTCAACCTTGATAGCAATAGTCCCAGTCATAATAGTTTCAAATTTTTCTCTTGGTATGGGACAATATATTTCTCCAACTTGAATGCCCTCAACATGTTCAATTGAATTCAAACCATAAGTCCTTTCAATCTTCTTGGGGAAATAGACAGTATGTTCCTTGTCATTCACATTGAAAGTTACCTTTCCTTGATTACAATTGATAACAGCTCCTGCAGTATTAAGAAAAGGTCTCCCAAGAATAATAGACATATTATCATCTTCAGGCATTTCAAGCACAAAAAAATCACTTAATATCAAGCAATTATGAGCCACTTGAACAGGTACATCATCACATATACCAACGGGAATAGTGGTAGATTTATCAGCCATTTGCAAAGATATATCAGTTGGTATTAATTTTTCAAGTTGAAGTCTCTTATAGAGAGATAAAGGCATAACACTAACTCCAGCTCCCAAATCACACAAAGCAGTTCTAACATAACTGTTCTTAATAGAGCAAGGGATAGTTGGAATCCCTGGGTCTCCAAGTTTCTTTGGAACCTTACCATTAAAGGAATAATTAGCAAGCAAATTAGAAATTTCTTCATTAGGGATCTTCCTTTTGTTCGAGACAATATCCTTCATATACTTTGAGTAAGGAGGCAATTTAATAGCATCAGTCAAAGGAATTTGCAGGAATAAAGGTTTCATCCACTCACAAAACTTACTATAGTGTTCATCTTCCTTTGACTTGTGTTTCTTATCAGGGAAAGGCATAGGTTTTTATACCCAAGGCTCTCTTTCACTACCATGTTTCTTAGCAATAAAATCTTCTTTGGTGTATTTAGTATTCTTAGTGTGATTTTCAGGTTCTTCTTCAACTTTTTCTTCATTAGGAACTTCATTATCTTCATTACCACTTTCAGTTTCAGCATCAGAGATAGATATACTATTAGGATCTATAGTAGATTTAGAGGGTTCTACAACAGTTTTATGTTTCTTTTTCCTTTTCTTACAAGTAGAACCACTATTTTCAGCTTGTTGAGAATCCTGCTCAATTCTTTTGGGATGCCCCTCGGGATATACAGGATCCTGGGTAGCAGCTCCACTTCTAGTTCTAATTTCATAAGCATGTTTTTCTTTAACAACATTAACTAGCAAGTCATTTTGCACTTTAACGAGTTGATCCATTTGAGTTTGAACCATTTGAAAGTGTTTAACAATCATCTTAACATCATTAGAGGTTCTTTCCACAATATCTTTCAACTCAACAATAGCTCTAGTGTTTTCCATTAGATGATTTTGCACCCTTTTATTAAAATTATCTTGCTTAACAATAAAGATATCGAATTCTTCTAAGCATTGATCAGGAGGTTTAGAGTAAGGGATACCACCTTCATCAAAGTGTTGGAGAGAGTGCACCTCAATAGTGGATGAGTAGGGAATAGGCTTACATAATTCTTCTATAGGAGGCAAATTCTTGACATCTGCAGCTTTGATTCCCTTCTCCTTAAGACATTTCTTAGCTTCCTTCATCACTTCATCATTTAATTCAATAATTCCCCTCTTCTTTGATGTTGGAATAGGCTCCGGAATAGTAGGTTCAGGTACAATTACTTCAGGTATAGCTTGTTTAGGAGGAGTCTAATCTTCATAGTTCTTACTTATTTTAGCCATTAATTCCTCAGCTTCCTTAGGAGTCCTATTCCTGAAAACACAATCAGCACAACTATCTAGGTATGTCCTAGATTCCTCGGTTAGTCCATTATAAAATATATCAAGAAGCTCATTCTTAGGTAATGGACTTCCAGCTTGTGCATGAATCAAAGCACAAAACCTTGCCCAAGATTCAGGCAATACCTCTTTTTCTCCCTGTTTAAAATCATAAAGTTCCTGCAAAATGGCATGTCTAGCACTAGGAGGAAAATATTTTTGCAGGAAAGTACTAATCAAGCACTCAGGGCTAGCAATAGATCCAGGAGGTAAATTACTAAACCAAGTTTTAGCTTCTCCTTTCAGTGAAAAGGGGAAAATCTTGGCAACAAAGCAAGTACACATCTTAATATCATCAGAAAACAAGTCACTCATGGTAGAAAGTTCATTCATATGTGCTACCACACTTCATTCTTAGTCCCACAAAAAGGTTCTTTCTCAACAATAGCTATGTAAGATAGATCGAGAGACAAATCATAATCTTTATCTATAATGTTTATGGGAGAAGCAGCAAACTTAGCAATAGGAGACAATTTGGGTCTAATAGTACGCCTCTCAAGGAGACTCTTAGCAGCGCTCCTATCATGGGTGTTTTTACATTCTTTAATAAATTCATCGGTCATCTCAACATAACCATCTTCAATATCATAACTCTCACTAGACTCAGGTGAACTAACAGGTGTGGTAGTGTCTTCATTAGGAGTTTCAGTATTTCCAGCTATAGTTCTAGCAATCGTAGCATCTAGGAAAGGACCTAATGAACCACTCTTATCAAGCACAGTAGAAGCAGCATCAGAAGTTTCAGATTCAGCAGTAGTAGTAGTGTGTGTAGCATGTGTATGTGGTGGTGTAACGAGCTTACTTATAACAGATGGTGAATCAAGAGCAACAGAGGTGTTCAGAACCGTACCTCTTCTTGTAGTGGATGGTAAAATAGGAACCTTGCCATCACGAGACTTACCCATGATTGGATGGATAGCAGCGAACAATAGAGAATCCAAGTGAACTTGATAAATAAAGCTATGCTCCCCGGCAACGGCGCTAGAAAATAGTCTTGATGACCCACAAGTATAGGGGGTGTATCGCAGTATTTTCGAGGGAAGTGAAACCCAATTTATTGATTCGACACAAGGGAGTCAAAGAATATTTATAAGTCTTAACAACTGAGTTGTCAATTTAGCTGCACCTGGAAACAATCTTGCTCACAGCAGTTTATCAGTAGCAACAGTTTTGTAGTAGCAATAGTAAAGTAATAGCAGTAATAAAGTAATGACAGCAGTAACAATAGCAGTAAACAGTAGGATTCGAGTGCGGTAGGCATAGGGATGGATGGACGGGCGTTGCATGGACAAGACAATTCACATAGCAAACAGAACATAGGGCAATTGCAGATAAATAAGATAAAGCATCCAAGTACTAGATAATCCTAGGCATGTGTTCCATATATAGTCATACGTGCTCGCAATGAGAACTTGCACAACATCTTTTGTCCCGCCAGCCCGTTTGCAGCGGGGCCTCAAGGGAACTACTGGCAATTAAGGTGCTCCTTTTAATAGAGCACCGGAGCAAAGCATTAACACTCCATGAACACATGTGATCCTCACATCAAAGCCATTCCCTCCGATTATCCCGATTTCTGTCACTTCGGGGCCATTGGTTCCGGACAACAACGTGTGTATACAACTTGTAGATAAGACCATAAACAATAGTATCATAATGAATCAATAACACGTTCAGATCTGAAATCATGGCACTCGGGCCCTAGTGACAAGCATTAAGCATAACAAGTCGCAACAAAGTCATAAAGCACTAATAGTAGATACTAGGCACCATGCCCTAAAAATATGATGCCATTACATGAACGATCTCATCCAATCCCTACCATCCCCATAGCCTACAGCGGGGTATTACTCACTCATAGATGGGGGAAACATGGATGGTCGATGGAGAAGCGATGGTGATGGTGATGGGGATGATCTCCTCCAATTCCCTATCTTGGCAGGGTGCCAGAACAGAGTTTCTGGTGCTGTTTCGTGGAATCTGGTGGTGGCGGCGGAGCAGAACTCCTTCTGGAAAAACGTTGAACCCCTAGAGTTTTTAGGACAGAAGGCTTCTTATAGGCGAAGAGGGAGACCGAGGGGGTGCCTGGGGGGCCCACACCACCCCCTGGCGCGGCCTGGCCTGACCCGCGCCACCAGGTGGTGTGGCCACCCCCTGGCTCTTCTCTGTCTCGTATTCTGGCTCCTGGAGTCTTTGGGTGAACTAGGATTTTTTGCATATTTTCCGGGATTTTTCCTGATAGTTGATTTTCTGCACAAAAAGTAGACACCAAGGCAATTCTGCTAAAAACAGCGTTAGTCCGCGTTAGTTGCATCCAAATCACACAAGTTTAGAGGAGAAACAATAGCAAAAGTGTTAGGGAAAGTAGATACGTTTTGGACGTATCACCAACCTCAAATGACTAAGGACAAACTGGCTAGAGCTAGATACAAGTATGTGGTTCCACACCTGCAACAATTGTAGTGACACATACAACTAGGTCTAAGCCGGATTTCGGGTTACAAATACAAGGCAGAATATGAGCCTCTAGGGCATCATTCCTAACACTATGGTGCACCAACCTTACCCATGGCTAGGGTTTGGTCCATGGCCTTCTCATTGGACACTAGGGACAGTGGAGGGAGGTGAGAAAAGATCTTGGTCATGCAGAGGGAACAAAGTGAGTGAGGGTGCTACTACAACATATTTAATGGGCAAGGAAAAGACCTATCTTGTGTCTCCCCTTCATCCAAACATAAGAGACAAAATGGAGGCGTACATATTACTGTAGTGCTACAATGCCACGACCAGAGAGTGATGGTGGTTGTTGCGGTGGTCAAGGATGGGGTTGTGACAATGGCATGTATGTTTACTTGATGATTTTGTCCAAGTTTGATTTATGACAAAAAGGATAATCATGGTTCTTATTAAAAAAATGTTCTTGAAAAGGTGTGTTAAGGGTCCTGGTAGATAGGTATGGTCAAGATGTACTAGGGGTAATATTTTGGGATTTTTCTTAGTCTTATAGATCCTTTCATTATCCAATATTCAAAAAAGTGCTGAAATGGTTTTAAGGATTTGGTTTGAGATTTTTGAATTGGGCAAGGATGGTTTTTGGTGTGAGATGGCCCCAAATTCAATATCCCAATTTGGAGAATTTTCCAAAGATTTATTGAAGAACAAAACTATTCAAAACATTTATTTTCACACTTTTCCATTTAAGAAAATAGGAAAAAAGAATTAATAAAACTCTTCAAAATTATTTATTTTTGAAGTGGTAATATAGGTAACAATATATAGGATTCAAATTTTCCTAGATTTGAAGAATTGTTTTGGATAAAAACAAACTTTCTTTACTAGAAGGACTTTTGAAGTTTTTGTAAAAGAAAGGAAATAAATGGCTTTAGGCCAAAATAATTATGGGAAAGCCTTTACTAAATTTTTATCTCCAAGGTAGGTGATGGCCACATGGGGTAGATATCATTTGGCAACCTTGGGTTTTGAAAATGAAACTTGATTTTTGAATAAAACTAGAAATAGGGTAGAAGGATGATCTTGGGCAATAATATCTTTATACCATCAAAACTTTGTTGGATTAAGGATATCAGGGCTCCCCTTGGGTCATGGGTTGTATGGATAGATATTCCAAGTGATTTATATCATCAAGGTACAAAGGGTTGACATATATCATTATTGAGTGCTTCAAGAATTGATGCCAAACTTTGCTAAAAATAAGGGTATCAAAGTAGATTATTATTTAGCCTCCAAAACCATGTGGGTGTTAGAAGCACATAGCTCCAATGGAAACAAGGGGATTATGGATGGATAGACCTTCATGAGTAGAGAACAATCATGCAAAGAGTTGGTCGAAATAAGATGACATGGAGATGGGAGCTTCTGCCAAATTAGGCATGTTGATAAGATTTGTAGAAAAGATTATTTTCTTGCCTGCAAAACCATCGGAAACAAGTGTGTCAAAAGATGATTTAGTCAAGGTCGGGACTGGGAATTGGAAGTACTTAGGATGTTTTAGAATATGGTTCAAGTGCCTTTCTAAAAAGGTCAAGGGTTGGTAAAGTTAGAGACCCAAAGATGAGATGTTGATAAAAAAATCAGACTTAGTCAAATTTGGTAGATTTGGTGTTTTTGACTGGGATACAAGAGCTAATGTTTGTGAGGGGTTGCAAGGTTCCAAAATCATCGTAAAGTAGATGATTTGAAGCGTAGATTGAGTAGAGAGGATCCATGCTTATAATTGGTCTTTAATGACTTGGAAGTTATTAGAAGGAATTAACCCTAAATTGATCTGGTTAAGGGATTAGATGTTCACTCTAGTGACTAGAGATCGGATCAAATTTGGGTAACTTTCTTGAGGTTTGTGTTTATTAATTTAGTGGGTTCCTAGAGGATGAGCTCCTAGAGTAGCTCATACTACTTCCTAAGCAAACAAATCCGGACAATCTAGTTTAAGACAGTAGATCAAGGCAATTCATCTTAACAAGCAACTCAGGCTACTACTATGGGTACCATCAAGCCTAACTTGAGATAAAAAGGAATTTTTTTAAGAGCTTGAGTTTTGAAGAAAGTAAGAGTCTCTTGGTACTTCTACCAAGAGTAGAATTCAAAAAAACATAAAATGTTTTGGAAAACCTGTGATGTGAATGGGCGACGGTTCGGCTACGACATGCCGAACCATGTGCATGTGCCGTAGCTTGACCTTGCAACTATTCCTGGGGGAATTGGTTGATTTTCCACGTTTTATTTTGGACCTTGATCTTTTGCCCACGCTATAGTTGGACTTTGATCCTAGTCTTATCTTGCTGGGTGAAAATTCAAGATCTGACCTTAATTAACTGTGCGGGGCAATTGCTTTGTTGAAGGCATTATTTTGCAAATGAGGACTTTCTGCAGGGTGAAAACCTGTGATCTTTGATCGAGCAATGACGATGCTTGTGCACTGTTTCCTTCCTGAAGACGTCGCTATTGGAGTGGTTGGACTATTGGTGTTGTTTTCGTGGTGTTAGTGTTGTTGATTCGAGGAATCGTTCTCTGTAGCGGGAATTTTTGTTTTTGTAGTTCTTTTTTTTCTAGGCAGTGTGCATCCGTAAGGACACTAGGGCATGTGTTGTTTCGGATGCTAGGTGTAATTGGTATCTCATGATATTAATATATACTCTTTTCAAAAAAAGTTGGACTTTGATTATTTATCACACATTATGTAATAGCTTAAGCTTGCTAAAATGTAAGCATTTTGAGGCCATCCACCCGACTGCCATGTGGGCATATTTTCTAATAACTATCGTTCATTTACCCAACCAATAATTATGTCTAATCACGGCTGTCACGTATCGAACACAGTTCACGACTGACCCACACATGCCTATCTTACATAACAGTGTGTACTTTTCTACTCCGTGTCCATGACATGCAGACGGCGAGGCGAAGCTCGCCTATTTGTCTAGTTACATTGACTCTTTGATAATTTGTCCGATTTCCTCTTTTACTTGATTTACTAATTTTTTGAATCCCAAGAATCAATGTCAAAGGACCAGAGTAGCCATTGGTAAAAATCAAGAATTTGATGACCTAACCGAACGAGATTGGTTTTATCGATGACCGAACCGAACGAGATTGGTTTGATCGATGACCGAACCGAACTGGACAGCGGGCGGCGCGGCTTCCAGGAATTGCAGCATCCGTGGTCACCGGAGTCCCTGCCTAGTGCCAAGATCGTGCTCGACTCAACCATTGCCTGAAGTCGCCGCCCGGCCGGTGGAGACTGGGCGCGTCGTCCCAGGTCGCCTAGAGGAGGGTCGCGCCTTCCGTGGTCGCCGCATCGAGGAGGGCCGTTCATGTGGTTCGACCATGGTCGTCGGCGGGTGGCGGGGCTCCAGCCTGACTTTCAGCCAGGCTCCTCAGAAGGAGACGAGCAGGCCCCTTAATTGATCGACCGATCTGGCAGGTCCACCCAGATACACGTTTTGGTTTCAGCCAAAAATATTGCAAGTTTACCAGAGGGATACTAATGTTATTTCAAATTGATTTTCGGATTTAAGAAAACTAGTACTACCGCCGATCAAAGTTAGTTGATTCAGATTTATCTACATTGCTCGACTTGTTTTAGTGTGTGATGCATTCGAATCTACAAAAAACAAAGTCAATGTTCGCACACGAACACATCACCGTGTACTCTCCGAGCGATGCCCGGTAGCACGCACCGAGGAAGACTCGCTGGAAGTGCGGTACGCAAGACAGTACGGTGGGTGCTTTTATAGACCCGAAACCACGCTTGCCGGGGAGGGACCTGGTCAGGGCGTCGCGGCAGCTATGGACGGCCCTACGTCGGCCTGACCGCCCCTAAAGCCTTGTGAATTCGTAGTCTCCAATTTTGAAGAACAATGAAGAATGAGAAGAAAGATACAAGAGAGGGGGATAAAAAGTAGATGAACATGAAAAATTAGCAAATTTGTTTGTTCAATCGGTGTTTTTTCAATCGGCATGCACCCCTCACGTATATAAGGAGCGGCTCGATTTTCCGTGGAAGAAAGAGGGTTAGATTCACGTCCAAAACTCTAGTTGGGGTACAACTCGAACATGCAGACCCGAAATTTGCGTAACTGTTCGGTCAAAAACTTGTTTGTACCTTCGAGGCCACTTTTGAAGCAGTAAATAAGCTAGGATCAAAATATCTTAAAAAGAAAAGTTGTCCGTACCAAGAAAACAAAGAACTTTGATGTTTGCCACTTTTCCATTCCACCTGATCTTGATGGTCTTTTCCACTTATTATCTTCTTAAATTCGGATTTTAACCGAATGATTCTACTTCTATTCAGTCGTATTTTAAATCTGGAGGCCGTATACTTGCTCCAATGAAGTTGGCCCGAAAAGAAAAGTTGTTCGCCTTAAAAAACGAAGAACTTTCATATTTTGCACTTTTTCATTCAAGTTGATCTTGACCTATTTATTTAGATCATACGAAAATGTGTCGGCTTAAATAGTTTTCGACCTCATTCTCACCTAAGGGCAGAGGTTGCTGAGGTCAGCCGACCCGACTCACGTCTAGAGGCAGAAATTCAGGTTTTGGCAGTATTTTTGCTTTACAAGTTGCATACGATCTTAGATTGAGATGAATCAAAAATCAAATTTGCTTGTTTCAATAAGACGCATAACGTTCGTGTTCGGCATATTCTCATTTGATCTCATATTAAAGGATTCATAGTGGAAGCCTCCGTATATGAGTCGTCGAACCTTCTCTGAACACTAGCATAGTCGACCATAGGCATAATCATGGCTTGATTTGACACGATGATGATGATTAATAATCTTCTGAGTAGACGTTTCCGAGTGTGTATCATCATTGTTCAGCTATGCATGAGCCGAAAACGAGTGCTAACACATGCCCCTTATTTTCTGGCAGAGCTTGCACATCAGAGAATAACTTCCTCCACTTTTAGCCTAAGGACGATGTCAACATTCCACCGGCCAATGGTTTTCTTACTGTGATAACTCTATATCGACCATATGTGCTAAGGGCGATAAATATATATCAGCCATTTATGTCCAGGCTTGTTACCACTTGGGTATAATTTCTTCAAATAATTTGCATTGAGAACAACCACTTCATCTTGAAGACGGATGAATATCATAATTGTTTTTGAAAAACTCTCACAATGATCCTCGCCTGGTCTTCATCCAAGTTCTCAAGAAGAATATCACCAACCGATCGGCAATAAAGATCATTATCTATTAAATAGTATTTGAAGAGCACCCAAACTATCATGTTCATCCTTTAGTTCATATTTTCCTGTAATAAAAAAGGGCTTCCTCTATTCTTCATCTTCACCTGCACTAGATCTTTCATTAGTGGCCGAAGCGACCATCTCCAATACGCCCTAACCTTTTCTCGGTCTCAAGTAACACTAAGGACGATGTTAGAACACCACATATGCCATGATTGGATAATGATGTCAGGGCAATAAAATAAATATCGGCCATATGTCTTTTCCCTAAGGGGCATGTATAATCTATCCACCAAAGTATGCGTAGCTGAAGTAAACAAAACAAAAAATCTGATTATGAAATTCAAGTATTCGGCCTCTTGGATTAGCAACAATGTTGCAACTAATCATATGAATAATGATTTGGTAATACCCTTTCATGATGTAAATAATTATGATGCATCCATGGATCAAAATAAACCCATGGTGGGTAACCAATCATACCTGGGGATGAACTTCATGGCATAGACATTAATGGTGAAGTAGAATAATATGGATGATGTGATGGCTGAAGTTTTTAATAGTGATTCCGAATTCTTTGGCATAATAGCTTGTTGGCTTTATTCTTCTTGTTCTCCACTCTTGTTGCCCTTCTTATGACAAGATCTTGCACATCTTCCTTGCCTTGACGGTTTCCTCTAGGAACCCACGCCATGTTTCTTTTCTTTAGCTCCTCGGCCCTAAGCCGATATAGCTTCTTCTCTTGCCAATTTGGTAAGCTGAGTTGGCATCTCGGCTGTGGTTTTGTTTCACACAATGGCATGACTTTATTAATCTTGAGCACTTTTAACTTGGCTTGTTTGGACTCGACAATTGGGACTTTGAAAGTTACCTGCTTCACTTCCTTTCCCATAGTAGCCAACGTCAACTCAGCTGGCTTTTCGTTATTTGGAGTCGAGTCTAAAATAGCACACTTGCGTCCATCTTTTTTGATTCGGTATACTTGCTTTACCGGCTCCTTCTTCTCCCATGAACTCCGGACCGGCTATTTTCTATTGAAACGGTCTTTGACATTAGACTGTTGATCAATTGATCTTCTTGGAGATGCATAATTTGGGTGAGATGATCTAGAATTAGATGGATACCGTGCACGTGAATCATACATTTCCCATGATGGATATGAATAAAAATTAGCATCTAGAGATATCCATGACATTGGCATTGGTGACCGAAAAGGAGGATATGGATCTTTTGCATTGAATTTCTGCCTTCGCCAATCCCTATCTTTAGAATTTTGCCTTGGGGTGATCTTGATGCTTTTGCACTACTTAGCTGATAAGAACTTTTTTGCTTCACTCTCTTTTTTATATTTTTCTAATAGCTACGTGAAAGTGACTTTTGGTTTCTTACCCTTGTGATTATTGCGGCCTTTTTCTTTTTTAGTTTTACACGCATCGATTTTCGAATTTTCTTGTTGCCCCCAGTGCTTGATGTCTTCATTGTAGCTTCAATGGAATGACTGCCTTTAAGAATGTCCCCAACATGCTCTTGAACAATTTTTTTTCTTGTAGGCTTGATCCCATCATCCACGGTGTGTACCTGCTCATTATTACATGAATCGTTTATAGGTAGCCGATGCAATAACTTTTGGCCATGGAGACCAATTGAAATAGATTGGTTATCAATTTGTGTTTCAGCATATTCAATCATCCTTTATTATTAGCCGATTATATTGTTTGATGAAACATGTTGCAATGCTTTATACTATGTTCGAACGAATCATGTAACTTGCAATACATTCGTCCTTCTAATGATGTTTGAACATTGTGATCAATAATTCTAATATAATCAATTTTTAGCAACATATAAAATATATGATCACAAATACTCAAATTGAAGGTACACCTTTTATCTTCTACTAGATCTTATTGTGTGAATGGCTTTGGAATTGAACAACTGAATGGTTCATATTTTACATCACCTGATTCAGCTATGCATTGTTTCCTATATTTCCTTTCTGATATCTTTGAATACATAGTTATACTAGCATCGTCTTTCTCAAGAGACAACAAACTTGGATTTAATTTTCTTTAACAAAAATAGTTAAAACACGTATGTCTCACTTGAGACCAAACGTAAGCCAAGTATGAAATTAACAAAGCTACCATGTACATATAAAATTTGGATGAAATAATAGAGAAAACTTATGATGTGACAATTTGTGACTATCGGTCTCTCTAAATGGCACAATATGTTGACTGATATGTTCTATGATAATTATATTACTAACAAATAAATTACCTCTCTCGGTTGGTCTTTCAATGCTTATGAGAATTTTTCAAGTATATGCATCAACAATAAAGTTATGACCAAATCGGAATATAGGTAAATTATTGGCTAGATGTACCTCTTTGAAGACATTGGAAGAGCATGATGGTCGCATGACCTGAACCATATCTTTCTCAGCCTCTAGATAATTCTCCAATGCATTGTCTTCTTTCTTTTCAGGATTTTGTGCCTCTTCACTTTGATGTGCTTCGTTAACCGAACAGTATTCGACTATTTCTTTTTGTTGTTGATTTTGACAAATTTCTTTGGCACGAAATTCATAGGGCAACATGTAAGCTTCCTTATATCCAGAAAAATGAAGCAATTTTTTTTGATAAGCTTGACATGTTATTGATCAATGGAGGTTGCTTCTTTTGATTCGGTAGATTCAACACATGTATTTTCTGATTCGGCTTTTTTAATAACCGAATTAACCATCCTAGCCGAATTATTTGTACCTTCATGAGTTTCATCAGATTGCAAAGCTTGTTCTTTTTGCCTCGTTGTAGCAGAAGGCTCAACTTGATTGTTGCATGGAGGAGATGAATTGGTTCCTGCAAGTTGAGTAGTATTGTCTTGATGGTCCTTTTCAAGACTTACAAGAAACTGATATAATTCTTATTCTTCAATTTTTTTCTTATACGCTTCATGATCCTCTTTCAACTTATTTTCAAGTGCATCAAACTTCTCATCACGCTTCTTCTTGAGTGTCTCGAATTACTAGAGATGTTCCTCCGATAAATCATCAAATGTAATGATATTATTGGTGTTAACCTCAGTTGGACATGATTTCTCCCGATGCTTTTAGTTTCTTTAGGCAATGTAGTGTCGCCGAAAGTTAGCAATTGAGAAGGGGAAAACCTGATCTTGTTTGCCTTATGCTCCTCTTCACGCTTCTTGTTGTATGCCTCATAAGCATGTATTGTGGCAAGATCATGGGGCCTTTCTTCTAGTTCTTGGTGATGAAAATTAAGACTCTTGAACTCAGCTGCAAGTTTTTCCTTCCAGTAATTTTTTCCTGCATAAGAATGCCCCCAAATTCTTTTTGTATCTTTCGGCAATGAGGTGTCACCAAAAATTTGCAATTGTGTGGAGGACGTACCATACGCTACAGTACTAGATGAAGCCACATTAGCTGCTATTGACCTTCCACTTATTCGGCTATAATCATTGTAAAGGTGTCGAGCCAAATTATGAATACTATTAGTTGTATACGGTGCTGAAACATTACTAACATAAGATGTAGCATATGATGATTGCTGATTAAGAGTAATTGGGCAAATAACTAATGGTAGCATGTCCAATTTCCCTATCCATCAGCATGTTTGAAGGTGAGCCTAGAGATTGCAAGTTACTTGCCGATGAATATAAAGAGGAAAAACTTGGTGCATGCTATTGAAATTTCTAACTGAAGGAAATATGCCCTGAGAGGCAATAATAAAGTTGTTATTATGTATTCCTTGTATATGATAGATGTTTATTTTGCATGCTATAATTGTACTGATAGGAAACATCAATACATGTGTGTTTAATAAACAAAAAGGGTTCCTAGTCATGCCTCTCTTATAGACTAGCTTGTTGATTAACAGGATGATCAAGGTTTCCTGATCATGGACATTGGATGTTGTTAATAACAAGGTCACACCATTGGTGGAATGATGTGATGAACATTCATCCGAAGTATAGCATTACGATCAAGTCATTGTGTTTATATTGCTATAACATCATACGAAGTAATCTTTATCCTTAGACCATGAGATCATGTTAATTGCTAACACCGGAAGAGTATCTTGATAACATCAAACGTCACACCGTAACAGGGTGACTATAAAGGTGGGTTCAGTGCTATGAAGGTGTTATGTTGAGGCTCATGGATCAAGAGTGGAATTTGTCAATCCCGATGACGGATAGATATACTCTGGGCCCTCTCGGTGATATCACATTAAGATAGCTTGCAAGCAAGTGATGTGATCACTAGAATGTTATATCACGGGAACGAGAAAAGAGTGCATGTCGGTAACGAGATCAAACTAGGTATTTGGATACCGATGATCGAATCTCGGACATGTATTATATCATGAGACAAAGGGATTAAATTGCTGATGTTAAAGGTTCTCACGATCACAGAAGTCATCGTTGAATATGCAGGAGTCAGTATGGATCTCCAGGTCCCGCTTCTGATTATTGATCTGAGAGGAGTCTCAATCATGTCTGCATTATTCGTGAACCGTAAGGTGACACACTTAAGGGTTACCGGACACCATTTAGGAGCACATATGTTCCAGACAAAAGGTTTGCAAAGCGCAGGAAATGTTTCGATAGAAACAGGAATTGTTTCGATAGAAACCGGAATTGTTTCGGGTGAAATTGTAGAAAGTAGTTCTACATGTGATATTGAAATGTTGCAAGGGGTTTTATGTGAATGTTTGTTAATTAAAGTAATTAACAAAATTCTGAATAAAATAAATAAAAGAGTTTTATTAATTGAGAGTTGCATTTAATTTGGTGGAAATTAAATACATGTGAGTGGGATTTTGGGTGGAGGCCATGTTTATGTGAGTGGAGGTTCACCACATGAATGAAGGAGGGGAGGAGTCCCCCCTCATGCGCCGGCTATGGGAGGGGAGAGGTATCCCTCCCTCCTATATAAAGCCCCCCTCTCCCCTCTCACAAACCACACCTCCTCGTGAAGGATCTCTCTCCCCCTCTAGATATTCCCCCATGGTCTTGGATTAGCGAGATACATGTTCCCGGTGGCCTTGCGTCTGGAAGGAGTTGCTGCTTCCGCTGATTCGCTGGAGCGAGGAGGTGGAGGTTGTCCGGTGGCTTGAACGTGTGTGCGAGTACGGATGCGCTGCTGATTTGCGGCGCTCGGACTTCCACACGATCTTAAGATCGGCAAGCGTACGACTACATCAACCACGAGTTCCTACTCGTTAACAAAACTCGTTGTCTTCGAGGGTAAGTTCTCCATGGATGTATGTCCATCCATTGCTCTGTATCTAGTAGATAGATCTTGGCGTATAGTTCTCATCGTAGGAAAAAATTTGTTTTCTATGTTGCGGACCCAACAGTGGTATCAGAGCCTGATCTATGCGTAGATGCTTTGCACGGGTAGTACACATATGTTTATATGTGGGCGATGATGATCATGTTATTGCATCTTCTATGTACTTTGGATATTGGTGGCATAGTGGGATGAAGCGGCCCGGACCAACCTTACATGTCATCGTACATGAGACCGGTTCCACGACTGACATGCAACTAGTATTGTATAAGTGGCTAGCGGGTGTCTGTCTCTCCTACTATAGTCAATATCTGATTTACAACGAGTTGCTAATAACTTGGTTATCCTCGTTGTGGTTCATGTTCATAGGTAAGACCGGTTCTATCTCTGAAAGTCCTAAGCCACGTAAAACTTGCAATTGATAAATTAGAGGCGTCTAGTTTAGATCGTTGCTGGGCTAGTGTCTTGATATGGTATTGTTGTAAGTAGATGTATGATAGATACTCTTACAACTCACTTAATGTGTAAGTTCCATAGACCTTGGCCTTACACACAAAGGAATGATAGAGATCATACCACGATGCAAATGATAGAGATCAAATGCATGGACCATATCACCTCACTTCACACATTAGATGTTAGCATCTTATATTGCTAGTTTGGCGCTTTTGGTAGCATTATAAGATGATCCCTCATTTAGATATCAAGATAGAATGTGTTCTTCCTTAAGTATGCACCGTTTTGTGGATCGTGTTTTGAGGCATCACGTGATGATCGGGTGTTTTCAACTCTACGCTTTCATACAACGGGTGTAAGACAGTTTTACACACGCGAATACTAAGGTTCTTACTTGACGAGCCTAGCATGTACAGACATGGCCTCGGAACACGGACCGAAAGGTTAAGCATGAGTCATATAGTTGATATGATGCCCATATAGATGCTCGCCTTTGAAGCTACACTGACTCACGTGATGATCGGACTTGGTGTAGTGGATTTGGTTCATGTAATCACCAAAAGGACACGAGGGATGTCATTTTTGAGTGGGAGTTCATTAGTAATTTGGATTAGTTGAACTCAATCTATCATAAACTTAGTCTAAATAAACTTTACAAATTCTGTTGTAGATGGCACCACCTGCTTTTAATTTCAATGTGTTCATGGAGAAAGAGAAACTTGCTGCGAATGGTAGCAACTTCACCAACTGGGCTATGAATTTGAGGATTCTCCTCATTGCTGCACAAAAGCAATATGTGCTAGAGGCGCCACTAGGCCCCCCACCAGCTCCTGATGCCCCTGACGAGGAAAAGAACGTCTATATAACTCGTCAGGAGGACCACAACTTAGTTCATTGCGGCATACTGTATGGGCTAGAGCTAGAACTTCGAAAACGTTTCGAAAATGGCAATGCTTTTGATACCATGGGAGAATTGAAAATGATTTTCGATACCCATGCTGCCGTAGAGAGTTATAATGCTACAGAAAAGTTCTTTAGCTGCATGATGGAGGAAAACAGCTCCGTTAGTGAGCACGTACTCAAAATGTCTGGGTACGCCGATAAGCTTATGTCCTTGGGAATAACGATTCCCATTGACTTAGGCATACATCGTGTTCTCCAATCTCTGCCACCTAGCTACAAGAGCTTCGTGATGAACTATAATATGCAGGACATGAAGAAGTCTCTTCCCAAGCTTCTGTCAATGCTTAAGACTGCAAAAGTGGAGATTAGGAAAGAACATCAAGTGTTGATGATCAATAGGACCACCGGTTTCAAGAAGGACAAGAAAGACAAGCAGAAGGGAAAGAAGGGCGGCAAATCTGTTGTCGCACCTGAAAAGAAACCCCGAGATGGCCCTAAGTCTAACACCGAGTGCTACTATTGCAAGGGGACTGGCCATTGGAAGCGCAACTGCCCCAAGTATTTGGCGGACAAGAAGTCCGGCAAGGCAAACAAAGGTATATGTGATATACATGTTATTGATGTGTACTTGACTAGTACTCGCAGTAGCACCTGGGTATTTGGTACGAGATCGGTTGCTAATATATGTAACTCGGTTCAGGGGCTGCGGGAGAAGCGACAACTAGCAAGGGATGAGGTCACGATGCGGGTCGGCAATGGATCAAGAGTTGATGTGATCGACGTTAGAACGCTGCCTCTCCATATGCCGTCAGGATTAGTTATAAACCTGAATAATTGTTATTTGGTGCCTGCACTGAGCATGAACATTGTATCCGGATCGTGTTTGATGCAAAGTGGTTATTTGTTTAAGTCTGAAAACAATGGTTGTTCGATTTATATGAATAATATCTTTTATGGTCATGCACCTGTGTTG
This sequence comes from Avena sativa, assembly GCA_916181665.1. NCBI lineage: Eukaryota > Viridiplantae > Streptophyta > Magnoliopsida > Poales > Poaceae > Avena > Avena sativa. Next base: position 469,903,534 of record OV702295.1, read on the forward strand.
AATGGTTTGTTTCTGTTGGATCTCGATAGCAGTATTACGCATATTCATAATGTTGATGCTAAAAGGATTAAACTTGATAATGATATATCTGCATATATGTGGCACTGCCGTCTAGGTTATATTGGCGTTAAACGCATGAAGAAACTCCATTCTGATGGACTTTTGGAATCACTTGATTTTGAATCATTTGATACATGTGAGCCATGCCTTATGGGCAAGATGACTAGAACGCCGTTTTCCGGTTCAATAGAACGGGCGACAGATTTATTGGAAATCATACATACTGATGTATGTGGACCAATGAGTGTGTCGGCGCGAGGTGGATATCGTTATTTTGTTACTTTCACGGATGATTTGAGTAGATACGGGTATATCTATTTGATGACACATAAGTCTGAAACCTTTGAAAAGTTCAAAGAATTTCAGAATAAAGTGGAAAATCATCATAACAGAAAGATCAAATTTCTACGGTCCAACCGTGGAGGAGAGTATCTAGTTACAAGTTTAGCACACATATGAAAGACTGTGCAATAGTTTCACAACTCACGCCTGCCGGAACACCACAACGTAATGGTGTGTCAGAACATCGTAATCGTACTTTATTGGATATGGTTCGATCTATGATGTCTCTGACTGATTTGCCACTGTCATTTTGGGGTTATGCACTGGAAACCGCTGCATTCACTTTAAGTAGGGCACCATCTAAATCCGTTGAAAAGAAACCGTATGAATTATGGTTTGGAAACAAACCTAAGCTGTCATTTCTTAAAAGTTTGGGGATGCGATGTTTATGTGAAGAAACTTCAACCGGATAAACTCGAACCCAAAGCGGAAAAATGCGTCTTCATAGGATACCCTAAGGAAAGGATTGGGTATACCTTCTATCACAGACTCGAGGGCAAGGTCTTTGTTGCCAAGAATGGATCCTTTCTTGAGAAGGAGTTTCTCGTGAAAGGTGTGAGTAGTCGGAAGGTAGAACTCGAAGAGGTTATTGAACCTTCTCTTCATGAAATGGCGAGTAGCACAGCTCCAGAAGTTGTTTCGGAGTTGACTTCACCTAATGAAGAGAGAGCTAATGATATTGATCATGAAACTCCGAAAGAGGACACTACCGAACCTCGCAGGTCAAGCAGGACACGCGCAGCTCCTGAACTGTACGGCAATCCTGTTATGAATTTCATGATTGATGAAATAGATGACCCTGCGACGTATGAAGAAGCGATGATGAGCCCTGATTCCAACAAATGGCTAGAAGCCATGAAATCCGAAATGGAATCCATGTACGGGAACCAGGTTTAGAACTTGGTGGACTTACCTCACGACCGAAAGGCCGTTGAGAATAAATGGATTTTCAAAAGAAAAAATGATGCTGATGGTAATGTGACCATCTATAAGGCTCGACTTGTCGCAAAGGGGTTTCGAAAAATTCAAGGAGTTGACTACGATGAGACATTCTCTCCCGTAGCGATGCTTAAGTCGGTTAGGATTATGTTAGCAATTGCTGCATATTTCGATTATGAAATATGGCAGATGGATGTCACAACTGCGTTCCTCAATGGTAATATTGAAGAAGAGTTGTATATGATACAACCTAAGAGTTTTGTCGATCCTAAGGATGCTGATAAGGTGTGCAAACTTCAGCGATCCATCTATGGACTGAAGCAAGCATCCCGGAGTTGGAATCTCCGCTTTGATGAGGTGATCAAAGAGTTTGGATTTGTCCAAACTTATGGAGAGGCTTGTATTTACAAGAAAGTGAGTGGGAGCAATGTGGCATTTCTGATATTATATGTGGATGACATATTGTTGATTGGAAATGATTTAGATCTTTTAAACAGTGTTAAAAGTTATCTAAACAGCAAATTTTCGATGAAGGACCTTGGTGAAGCTTCATATATATTAGGCATTAAAATCTATAGAGATAGATCAAGACGCCTAATTGGGCTATCCCAGAGTACATACCTTGATAAGATATTAAAGAAGTTTAATATGGACGGAAGTAAGAAGGGGTTCTTACCTATGTTGCAAGGCAAGACATTGAGTAAGACTCAAAGTCCGGCTACGGCGGAAGAAAGAGAGATAATGGATAAGATTCCCTATGCCTCAGCCATAGGCTCTATAATGTATGCCATGCTATGTACAAGACCGGATGTGGCATATGCTATTAGTTTGACTAGTAGGTACCAATCTGATCCCGGTTCGAAACACTGGATAGCGGTCAAGAATATCCTTAAGTACTTGAGAAGAACTAAGGATATGTTTCTTGTATACGGAGGTGAAGCAGAGCTAGTCGCTAAGTGTTATGTCGATGCTAGCTTTGACACTGATCCGGATGGCTCTAAGTCTCAATCCGGATACGTATTTCTCTTGAACGGAGCAGCAGTTAGTTGGAGGAGCTCCAAACAACCTGTGGTAGCTGGATCAACAACAGAGGCGGAATATGTTGATGCTTCAGAAGCGGCGCAGGAAGCAGTTTGGATGAAAGAGTTCATTACGGAACTGGGTGTGGTTCCCAGTGCGTTGGACCCGATGGTGATCTATTGTGACAACAATGGAGCCATAGCCAACGCAAAGGAACCAAGGTCTCACAAGAATTCCAAGCATATTAAGCGCCGGTTTCACTCCATCCGTGAGCATGTCAAGGATGGAGATATAAAGATTTGTAAAGTGCACACGGACCTGAATATAGCAGATCCGTTGACTAAAGTACTCCCTAGGGCAAAACATGATCAACACCAGAACTCCATGGGTGTTAGATTTATTACTATGTGAACAAGATTATTGTCTCTAGTGCAAGTGGGAGACTGAAGGAAATATGCCCTGAGAGGCAATAATAAAGTTGTTATTATGTATTCCTTGTATATGATAGATGTTTATTTTGCATGCTATAATTGTATTGATAGGAAACATCAATACATGTGTGTTTAATAAACAAAAAGGGTTCCTAGTCATGCTTCTCTTATAGACTAGCTTGTTGATTAACAGGATGATCAAGGTTTCCTGATCATGGACATTGGATGTTGTTAATAACAAGGTCACACCATTGGTGGAATGATGTGATGAACATTCATCAGAAGTATAGCATTACGATCAAGTCATTGTGTTTATATTGCTATAACATCATACGAAGTAATCTTTATCCTTAGACCATGAGATCATGTTAATTGCTAACACCGAAAGAGTATCTTGATAACATCAAATGTCACACCGTAACAGGGTGACTATAAAGGTGGGTTCAGTGCTATGAAGGTGTTATGTTGAGGCTCATGGATCAAGAGTGGAATTTGTCAATCCCGATGACGGATAGATATACTCTGGGCCCTCTCGGTGATATCACATTAAGATAGCTTGCAAGCAAGTGATGCGATCACTAGAATGTTATATCACGGGAACGAGAAAAGAGTGCATGTCGGTAACCACATGAATTAAATACATGTGAGTGGGATTTTGGGTGGAGGCCATGTTTATGTGAGTGGAGGTTCACCACATGAATGAAGGAGGGGAGGAGTCCCCCCCTCATGCGCCGGCTATGGGAGGGGAGGGGTCTCCCTCCCTCCTATATAAAGCCCCCCTCTCCCGTCTCACAAACCACACCTCCTCGTGAAGGATCTCTCTCCCCCTCTAGATATTCCCCCATGGTCTCGGATTAGCGAGATACATGTTCCCGGTGGCCTTGCGTCTGGAAGGAGTTGCTGCTTCCGCTGATTCGCTGGAGGGAGGAGGTGGAGGTTGTCCGGTGGCTTGAACGTGTGTGCGAGTACGGATGCGCTGCTGATTTGCGGCGCTCGGACTTCCACACGATCTTGAGATCGGCAAGCGTACAACTACATCAACCACGAGTTCCTACTCGTTAACAAAACTCGTTGTCTTCGAGGTTAAGTTCTCCATGGATGTATGTCCATCTGTTGCTCTGTATCTAGTAGATAGATCTTGGCGTATAGTTCTCATCGTAGGAAATTTTTTGTTTTCTATGTTGCGGACCCAACACTAACATCGGATGTTTCATATTGATTAACTGAATTGTCGGCATGTGAATTTCTGGGGTTGCGCTGGTGCATGAGAATTTGAATATACATGTTTCAAGTTGCTAAAACTAATTGAGGCATGGAGATTATTTTGCATCGACGTTTGCACATAGTAAGAACTAGGGTTAGCCGATAAACTACATATGTCTAAAGATCTAGCAACATCAACATAAGAGCAATATGCATCTATGTAGGAAGATTGAGGATTCATGATATCTTGTAGATTGCAGCCTCTTGACGATGCTCTCTTTGTGGCAAGAGCGAGCTAGAGACCCAAAGCTTCTTCCCTAATGAAATCGCCAAAAAGGTGTGTTCGCACACAAAAAAGTCACCGTGTACCCTCGGCGCCGAGCGTGATGCGTGGTAGCACGCGGCGAGGAAGGCTCGCCAAAAACGCAGTACGTAAGACAGTCCAGACGGCTGCTTTTATAGACCCAAAACCCCGCTCGCCCGGGAGGGACCCCGTCAGGGGAGGTGGCTATGGGCTGCCCTAGGTCGGCCTGACTACCCTTAGAGCCTCGTGAATTCGTAGCATCCAATCTTGAAGAACGACAAAGAACAGGAAGAAAGATACAAGGGAGAGGGATAAAAAGTAGATGAACACGGAAAAGTAGTAGATTTGTTTGTTCATTTGGTGTTTTTTGAATCAGCATGCACCCCTCATGTATATAAGAAGCGGCCAAAATCCTAGTTGGCGACCAACTCGAATAAGCAGACCCGAAATTTGCGTAACTGTTTGTTCAAAAATTTGCATGTACCTTCCGGGCCACTTTTGAAGCAGTAAACAAGCTCGGATAAAAATATCGTAAAAAGCAAAGTTGTTCGTATTGAAAAAAAATGAAGAACTTTAATTGTCACTTTTCCATCCGACCTAATCTTGATGGTCTTTTCCCCTTATTATGTTCTTTAACTCCGATTTTGACCAAACGATTCTACTTTTGTTCGGTCGTATTTTAAGTCTGGAGGGTGTATACTTGCTCCAATGAATATGGCCCCAAAAGCAAAGTTGTTCGCCTCAAAAAATGAAGAACTTTCATGTTTTACAATTTTTCATCCGAGTTAATATTGACCGATTTATTTAGATCACGTGAAAATGTGTCGGTTTAAATAGTTTTAGGCCTCACACTCGCCTAATGGCAGAGGTTGGCTGAGGTCAGGCGACCTGACCCGCGTCTAGGGGCAGAAATTCAAGTTTTGGCAGTAATTTTGATCTAGAAGTTGCATATGACTTCGGATTGAGATGATTAAAAAACCAAAGTTGTTTGTTCGACAAGACACACAACTTTCATGTCCGACACCTTTTCATTTGATCTCATCTTAAGGAGTCATAGTGGAATCCTCTGTATATATGAGTATTTGAACCTTCTCTGAATACTAGCATAATCAGCCAATACGCCTGATCATGACTTGATTTTATATGGTGAATCTTTGATGATGATTAATAATCTTCCGAGTAGACCTTTCCGAATGTGTATCACCATTGGTCAGCTATGAGCCCAAAATAAGTGCTAACAGTTAACTAATTTGGATCGGAGGGAGTAATAAATCAATTAAAGTGTCAATATGGCAAATTATCAAAGAGTCGATGTAACGTGTGGCAAAATATCAAATTCAACTAAAGCGTGGAAAATTTTCAAGACCCAAGGTAAAACGTGGCAAATCATCAAATACCGTACCCCCAACGATCGCCTACATGCACAAATAAATAAAACATGCACAGGTAAATAAAACTATAGTGTGCATTATATCTGGATACGGCCAAACTAGTGGAAAACAGGCCTATAGTCCTGGTTTGTAAGAGCCTTTAGTCCCGGTTGCCCATCTGGAACTACGAAATCGGGACTAAATCCCCCCTAGTCCCGGTGGGCCACAAACCGGGACTAAAGGACCTCACGGGGTTGTGGTCGACCACAGGACCTACAAACTGGGACTAAAGATTTTTTCAATTTTTTTTTAATTTCTTGAACTTTTCAATTGTTTAACTTGTTAATCTCTCACTTGGGATATTTTTTTAACACTAACTATATTTAATCTTAGATCAAATTGCACTTATTGTCAAACTTTCTGATCAGTCACCCACCTACCACTACTCCATCCCCAACACACTTAACTTCTTCATTCCATCAGGATATCCTCAGGATATCCTCGCACGAAGGATATTGTACCTTGTTGTCAAGACTACCATATCAAACCTATTAACTCATATCAATATGTCACACGTCTTTATTTTTCGAAATTACAAATGATTATTTAAGCAAACAAAAATAAATAAGTAATATTAATATTTTATTCCAATGAAAATAAAAAACTAACTAAAATAATATTTTATCATTTTGCCTTTTATTCATTTAATATGACATAAATAATACCTTTAAATCTATAAATTAAAATTTGCCAAATAATATATCCATTATTATCATAAAAATGTTAGGAATCCAAATATGGCATAAAAATATATACTAAAAAATAATTTTTGAAATAACTTTTTTCCTTTTCGAATTTTAAAAATCTAAAAGAATCCAAAACGGCCTAAGGCGGTTGAAATCGAACTAAAATATTTTCTGCATGTTTTGATAGGTTCTATATTTTTTTCTGACATCATATGCAAAGTTGTGGCCGTTTGAAGTTTTCATGATATTTTTTTGCAAATTATGTCGAAGTTCATGTTTGTTAATTTTCGTAACAACTAAATTACTTAATATAACTACAGTTCGAAGGATTTTATTTTTAGATTTTTTTTAAAAAAAATTAGCATGCTTTTGAAACTAGAAAAAGCGATTTCTTGCCACGGGGTGTGGGTGAGGGTTGGACAACCGTTTTCCTACTGCGGCAGGAGTTTTGCCCTTTTCCCGCCGCGGCAGAACACACGATTTTTCTTGCCATTTTCTTCATCCACAAACCGGGACTAATGTGGTTGGCACCAGCCGTAGTCTGTCATAACTCCTTTAGTCCCGGTTGTTGTCTTCAACCGGGACTAAAGGTCCCGTTTGACCTGAGACTAGAGCTGGTCGTGCCCCTGTGGCGGTACTAGCCGTTGAAATCAGGACTAGTGCTACATTAGTCTCGGACGCAGACACGACCGAGACTAGTGCTCCGGACAGAAGGCCTTTTTTCTACTAGTGGGAGCACAAGTTAAGGTCCACATGAAGTGTTTCTATTGTATTAGGTATTTAATGTGCATGTGCCTCTTTGCCGGCCCTTAAAAAAAGTTCAACCACTTTCGAGTTTTGGCGCCTCGTGTTCACTCCATTTGATTTGGCTTGGCTGAAGTACATGTAAGATACGTCATCAAAGTTGGCTAGCTCTATAAAGATCTGCGCTGAAAATGACAAATTCATTTGAGTCACACCATACTAAGTGACGTGAATTAGCTATTTTTTTTTACCTAGAAGGTCTGATATCGCTCTGAGAGTGTCCAAAATTTCTAGAAACTAGCTAACTCAAGTGGTGTATTATACCTTTACTTTATCCAGTTTACGACAAAAACGGCTATAAGTCATTTGGATCCAGCCACACACATTAGCGTGTGTGATGGCCCAAATAAACCATCACAAATGGCGTGACTAAAAAGACCATAAGTAGTTGAAAGATTTCCGATATGACTGTCGATGTTGATTTCTCCATCATTGGGTTGAGAGCCACAAAGAGGAACAATCGTTGTCCTAGGTATATCTGTCCTAGGTACTATTTAATGGCAGCCAGGATAAACAATCGTTGTCGCGCCCAACATGAGGAGCCAGGGTAGATCCACCTGCCTCATCTTTTACTATTTTAATAGCAGCCGATCACGAACTGTTGTTGTCACGCCCAACACGAGTACCAGCATCATCTTTCATTCTAATGGAATGTTCTCGTGTTGTTTACTTTTGAGTAAAGTATATTTTGAGTAAAGTCCTTGCACATGAGCACCAGTGAACCTGCCATGAGGAGCTCTCTGTGCACCGGCCCCTCTATGTGTCCATCCAGTTGTCCCTATGCTTTGCCCCGAGTATATGTCAAGGTATCAATCCGGCCGAATCGTTTCTTCTCGAGTTGTGCATTTAGACTAGTCACAACGGGAGTATCATATATAGTAGTAATCATATAGTAGTATCATATATCTCTTCTGTTCTACAATATAAGACTTTTTAGTAAAGTGTTTTAGCTTTCTAAAAAACTTATATTATGGATCAGAGGTACTATATGATACTACTACATGATACCATCAGGACAACCCAAATTATATGGTAGTATTATAGTTTTAGTGCATTTATTGTTTTATAGAATCTTAAAGTACAAGATTTATTTGTGATTAGTTTTTCTAGTTCTACGTGCTATTATACCGTATCTGTCTATGATACCAACACAATCTTTTTCATCATTAATTAGCATGTCACGTCCGAATTTTGCCAACATGTTACGCATAATACTAATTATGATACCCCGTTGGGGAGTCAAATATGCATTCGCGGCAAAATTCAGAGAAGTGCGTTGATCATACAATGTTCAGATGCATAATTGTACATAGTTCAATGAATTCAAGAGCTTAAACAGTAATTAAACTACGTTAACATCTCGGCATACATTGTCGGAAACCATAATGCCAAAAGTAGGCCCTGGGTGACCTCACCGGAGCGTCCAGGCGCGGCGGCGACGGGGAGCATGGAGATCTCCTTCTATTTGGCCTCGTACCGGGCAGGTGTCAGACTCTGTACATCGCCTTACCATTTAGCAGAGTCATGTGTTTTTAGTAAACAATCGCTACCCCCTCGTCACCTAAATGACAGAAAAGCGCGACTCTTTCTCCTCGTGCTTCCATGCCACCGCGAGTGCTCTTTCCAAGTGGCGTTGTTGCGTCTCCGGTGTGCGGTACTCCCCTTCATCGGTGTCGACGAAGTCGTGTGACACCACCTTGTCCCCTTCCGACTCTTCAGTACTCTGACGACGTGCTCAACTCCTCGTTGGAGTAGGTGGAGACAGAATATGACGAGGGAATGCCCAACAGGGTAGTCCCAAGATGTGGAGTCACCAGGGAGACTGGAGACTACGGTGCCCTAGATAGCCCCATAGGAAGGAGGATTCCATACATAAGGCCTAGCACATTGACTTGGAGTTCAAGCTATTGCCAACTCGGCCCACTAGGCGAGTCGGATCCGAAACTGCTACGGATCCTATCTTGTAAACCCTAGCTGGGGTCTTTTATGATCCTTCGCAGAAAACCCTAGTAGGGATGGAACACATCTCATGCCTTAACGCGAGCTCTCTCTCTCTCCACTCTAATCTACACGCCGTCTCTGGTGACTCTCTGTAATCAACATACATCAATACAACCACAAGCAGGAATAGGTATTTACCTCTAAAGTGAGGGGCCAAACCTGGGTAAACCTCGCGTGTTCATCTCGCTCCGGGAGTGCCTAAGATTTCTTACTCACTCCCCACGAAAGTTACCCCCTAGTAGCATATGTCGGATCTATGCACCGATAGTTGGCACCCATCGTAGGGTGTGGAACTTCGAGAGTGATATTCTCGGCGAGACCGACTTTGTCACTCTCTAGCCAGATTGCAGCCGACCGCCTCATTGCCATCGGCCCTTGATGTACGTCACTAGCTACGGCTACCACCCGACGGTAGAACCGATCACAGGCTCCTACATCGTGTCATTTGGCTACATCGGTGCCTTCTTCAACTAAACTGCGGTCGCCGAAGCCATGTAGGTGGGAGAAAGTGTCGGAAGCCCCGGATCCACCGACATCACGCCCTCGGAAGGTGACTCCATCAATAACCCTACCCTCCTCGTCAAACATCCCAACCTCGCTGACTAGCTCAACAACAACGCGGACTCAATCGCCCTAGACTCTGATGTCGGGTCGATTATTCTAGTCTCTAATGCTGGCGACTTTGATCATGAATCGGATTCATTGCTCCTTGTCCTCGACTACAAGTTAGACGGAAACTCCGTCGGAGTCGCATCTATGGGGACGGTCACCCCCGTAGGTGTCTACAAGCCACCGACAGGAATACAAATGCCATACCCAACCCCGCCAATGCCAATGTTAACGCCAATGCCAATTGCAACGTCACTGCCAACCTCTACGCAGGCAACAGAAGAACCACTGCGAACGGCGGCAATATTGGAAACAGAGGCAACATCGGCAATGCTGGAGTCGCTAGCAATGGTGGGAACATCGGAAATAGCGACAATGTTGGAAATGGAAGAAATGCCTCCAATCTGGATTTGATCCACTCTATGCTGATCACGGTGGTGACCCCGGCAGCAGATTTAGAGCGAGTGCATCTTAGCATAATCGTCGAGCAAAAGAAGCAACAGAACCAATGACAATGCCTCTAGATCGAGAAGAATTTACACAATGGCGTCTCGGACTACCATACTCGCAAGTGTGCAGCCCCATGGACCCAAACTATCGCAACAACCTCTCTGTAGTCTTTGATCAGGAGGATTTGGCTCGCTCCACAAGCAGGGATACTACCGCAACTTGGTAGCTGGTGCGGCAGGCTAACTCGCAATGTGGATCAGCCGCAACCACTCATCACTGAGTAGCAGCAGAAGCGCCCATCAAGGCTTTTCGTCCCAAACACCAAGGGTGTCCCCTTATGCGTCAAGCTGGGAAATGGTGCGGTTAGGAATAGGCGTTTTGGTGTGGGTTTCTGTTGTGCGATCAATGGGTTGGGCTGAAATGGTGGTCAACAGCGAGTGGATTGGAGCGGTGCGGGTTTAGCGGGATGGTGGATTGGGGTGGTGCGGTCTGGTCTAAAGAAAAAATTCTGAAACGGACTCAGCCCGTGGGTTCAACCCGCATTAGTTGTGCGGTTTCGTCAACTACTCATTTTCCATCTTCTGTCGAGCGACCAACACACAGCTTACCAGCAGTCAAGTGCTGACTCCAGAGGCCACCGCCTAGATTTCCCATGAACCCACGGGTTCAAGCCATGGGCTGCATGCGGAGTGGTGTGGGTGCGGCTGAAAATATGTAGCGGGGCGGTGCAGTGTGGGTCAAAAAAACTAATTTATTGGTTTGGTCTGGATTGGGTAATTAGGTTAGTTGCATGCAGTGTGGGTTGGATTAGGTGTGGGTTTTGCCCCCATTCTCACCTTGACTTATGCGGGAGCCCCGTGGAGAACATGGTCGCCGCAGCCAGCCTTTCCCAAGGCATCGTCCCAGGCACGCTCAACAAGTCGCTATTATCCACGGTTCACACTAGTTAGGAAGGCACACGAGAAATAGATCAACGGCGTAGAAAACGAAGGGAGGCTCTACTCCTGTACATCCTAAAGTTGCATGGCATCTTCCGTGCATTGTGCCCAGCCAAACCTGCATAACTATCTACAACCGCCCCTCCACCACGGAGGTACAAGTCGGCCATCTCCAGAAACCATGGTATGGAAATTTCCCATGTTGGTCAATCTATTGTTCATCATCCCGTTCAAAATTTCTGACTTCATAATGTGCTAAATGTCCCCAATGCATCCAAAAACTTGCTTTATGTTCATCGTTTCACCCTTGATAATCGTGTGTTTTTAGAATTTTATCCTTACTTCTTTTTGATCAAGGATCAGGTCACACATAAAACAATTCATAGAGAGAGATGCATTGGTGAGATTTATCCGCTTATTTTGTCCTTGGTGTCAACCCAATCTCTGAAGCATGCGTTTAGTGTTACCAAGCCCTCTAAACAAAAGTGGCACAACCGTCTTGGCCATCCGTCCTTAGTTATTGTTAAGCAAATTGTTAGAAAGAATAAACGTCCTTGTGTTAGTGAGTCTTCTATAGAGTTAGTTTGTGATTCATGTCAGCGAGCTAAGAGTCATTAACTCCCCTATCCTATCTCCACTAGTGTATCTACAACTCCCCTTCAATTAGTTTTTACTGATGTTTGAAGTCCTGCACCTACTTCTGTTGGTCGTCATGACTATTATGTCAGCTTTATCGATGATTATAGTAAATTTTTCTAGATATATTTGCGTAAAAATAAGTCAGATGCCTTTGACGCCTTTGTTAACTTCCAAAAACTCGTTGAACATAAGCTAGATCGAAAAATTCTTATTGTTCAATCTGACTGGGGGATAATATGTTAAATTAAACTCCCTTTTTCAGTCTCAAGGCATCTATCATCTTGTATCATGTCCCCATGCTCACCAGAAAAATGGCGCTGATGAAAGAAAACATCATCATATAGTCGAAGTAGGACTATCTCTTCTCACTCATGCGCATATGCCTCTCAAATTTGGGGATGAAGCCTTTATCAGAGCCACCTATCTTATCAACATGCTTCCTAGAAAAGTCATTAATAATGATACACCAGTGCATCCCTCCTAGGGTCTCAACCTGACTATTCTTCTCTTCATGTTTTTTGGTGTCTTGTTGGCCAAATCTATGTCCCTATTATTAACGGAAGCTTGCTTTTCTGTCTAAACAATGTGTTTTCTTAGGCTATAGCCCACGACACAAGGGAGTCAAATGTCTAGAGATTGACACCAGCCGTGTTTATATTTCACGTGGTGTTGTTTTTGATGAGGCTATTTTCCCTTTCAAAAATATTCATCCTAATGTCGGTGCCCTTCTTCGCAAATAAATCCTATTACTTGATCCATCTCTTCACAATTTTGAACATGGGGATGACAATATTAATGACTCACATGTGATAAATTTCCCTACTACTAATCCTGTTTCTAGCCTGACTTCTGATGTCCTGCAGCAAATTATAGGCCAAAATCAAGCTCCGGGAGAAAATTTGGCCAAAATACCTCACCTGAAATCTCAGCACAAGAGGACAATGGCTCAGGACACGAGGATGATCGACTAACAGGTACGGTATCCGCCTCGGATCGCGCACCGCAATCATCGCCTGCCGCGTCCGACATGCACAGCGTGCGTCATTTTCACCATGGTTCTGGCCACACGTCAATCCCGCACGGATCCTCTGTGTCGCTTGGTTCCCCGCCTTCCTCACCATCCCTACCCTCAGCAACGACCACATGATCCAATGCAGGGGTTGGGGGCTCCACGACAGCGACCTCTACGACTACATCTTTGTTAGGTACGCGCAGATCCTCTGTGTTCCCTCCATCTATTGACCAGCATGTGCCATTGCCAAATCGCTCGGTTACACGTGCGTCGAGAGGTGTGGTTCGTTCAAAAGATTACACTAATGGTACAGTCCATTGGTGCTTGACGTCTACTACTGATGAATCAGCAAATGTGTAGGACGCATTGGTCAATTCTAATTGGAAAGAGGCTATGGATGAGGAGTATGGAGCTCTTATGCAAAATCAAACATGAAGATTGGTTCCCCACGTGTAGGTACAAATATTATCGACTATCGGTAGATCTATAAGGTCAAACACAAGGCTGATTGGTCCATTGACCGATACAAGGCTCGTCTTGTTGCTAAATGGTTTAGGCAATGCTATGGTATTGATTATGAGGACACATTTAGTCCGGTTGTCAAAATTGCAACTGTCAGACTTGTGCTAGCTATATCTATCCCCCGGGGATGGAGTTTGTGATAGTTGGATGTCAGGAACGTGTTTCTTCATCGTGTTCTTGAAGAAGAGGTATACATGAAACAGCCACCTGGTTATGAAGACAGGGGAAACAACATTATGTTTCCAAGATTGACAAGGCGCTTTATGGACTAAAGCAAGCACCCAGAACTTGGTACTCTAGGTTTAGTTCTAAATTGATTGAGTTAGGGTTCTTTGCCTTGAAGTCCGATAGGTATTTTTTTATATATCACAAGTCAGATGTGACTATATACATTCTTATCTATGTGGATGATATCATAGTGGGAAGTTCTTCTCAAGCTACAACAGAGACTCTATTGAATGATCTAACTAAAGAGTTTGCATTGAAGGATCTTAGTGATCTTCACTATTTCTTGGGCATTGAAGTTCACAAGGTTCATGATGGTCTAGTTCTGAATCAAGCTAAATATGTTTAAGATGTTCTTGCATGAGTAGGTATGACAAACTGCACGAGTGTTCCTATTCCCTTGTCATCTTCTGAGAAGATAACTGCATGAGAGGAAGATTTATTAGGGCCTGAGGATAGCACCAAATACAGGAGCATGGCTGGGTGCGTTGCAATATTTAACTCTTACAAGGCATGATATATCATATGCAGTTAACAAAGTCTGTCAATATCTACATGCCCCTACTACTATTCATTGGACAATTGCCAAGAGAATACTGAGATATATTAGTCATACACTGAGCGTTGGACTGACATTTGGGAGGTCAAGTTCTACACGTGTGAGTGCCTTTTCAGACGCAGACTGGGTTTGTTGTGTTGATGATCATCACTCAGTTGGAGGCTTTGTTGTGTTCTATGGATCAAATTTAATCTCTTGGAGTGCTAAGAAACAAGTTACTTTTTTTCGCCACAAACCTTTCTTTTTTGGTAAAAGGCAGATGTTCAACCATTCGAGTTGATAGAAATAGTGATAATTACAGAATTTTCAGCGCCTACTTCCACTTAAAATAGGATCTGATACAACATTGTTACTACAGGATGTTGTTGGGCTTTCGCTGCAGCGGCCACAGTGGAGAGTCTGAACAAAATAAAGGGCGGAGAGCTGGTTGACCTGTCCGTGCAGGAGCTCGTAGATTGCATCTCGACGGATCCATTCCGGTCACCGTGCACAACCGGTTCTCCTGACAGCGCCCTCAACTGGATCAAAAACAAAGGGGGACTGCTGACCGCGGCCGAGTACCCTTATGTTGCCAAGAGAGGAAGGTGCACGACATCCGCCGATGCCCACCGTGTCGGTAAAATCACGGACGTCCGTTCCGTAAAAATGCTGAGCGAGGAAGCATTAGCGCTGGCCGTGCTAGAGACCCCGGTGGCTGTGCGGATTGATGCGAGTGGGGATGTCCTACAGAACTACAAGTCTGGGGTGTACAAGGGGCCATGCAGCACAAGCCACAACCACGTGGTGACACTGGTTGGGTACGGGGTCACCGGAGCCGGAGAAGAGTACTAGATTTTGAAGAACTCGTGGGGCCAGGAATGGGGCCAGAAGGGCTTCTTTTTCATGCGTAAGGGAGCTGACGGGCGCGAAGGGCTCTGTGGCGTCGCCATATTCGGTGTCTACCCAGTCATGGACTAGTGATTTGGTCCCCTTGACCCCCTGTCCTTCACTCGCGCAGACAGCTCGCTGAAGATGCCACGTGCCAAGTCCTTCGTGGGCATCTAATATAACTAATGTCTTAAGTTCCTCTCCCCTAGACCTACGTATGCAAAAGAGGAGGTTGTGCCCTTTTGGGGGTGATACACAAATATGCTCACAGGACCCCAAAACTCCTACGCCCCGGTCCTAAGGGGATCAGGAGACCATGCGGTCTCCACCGCCGGCCACCAAGAAGTTCATGCCGGCGTGCCACTACTCCATCTCGCACATCACAATGGGTTACACCATGCCTGCATCAAGCCGGCACTAGGAAGCTTCATCAAGTTGTAAGTCCATACGGAACTGTTTCCGTTTTTGGTGTTCTAGATGACACTAAGGTGGCTTATGTTAAATTCTAAAGCTAACAAAGTTTTGTCAGAAAACAATAATAGAAATGCATTTTTCTCAATTATATTTGCATAGCAAACTAGCACTAGTAGAAACCGGGCAATTTGCCCCGGTTCGTAAGGGCCTTTAGCCCCGGATTTCAAACCGGGGCTGCGAAAGCGGGACTAAAGGTCCAAACTTTAGCCCGGTTCAGTTACAAACCGGGGCTAGAGGTCCAACCACGTGGCCTGCTAGGCGCACTGGGCGGCAGGACATTTAGCCTCGGGTCGTGTTACGAACCGGGACTAAAGGTTCCCTGCCGCGGCAGCATTTTGTGCCATTTGGCTGCCGGGGCAGGGGATGGGGTTTTAGGTTTTTGTGTTTTTTTTCATTTTGTGTTTTGTGTTCAATTATTTTTTATTCTGTGTTTTCATTAGAAACAAGTTTTCGTATACATACATAACGCTACTACACAGTACTTGGCCACATTGACGCAATATATAATATAATTACTCTTACAAGCATATATATATGGAGTCCCAACAAGGTCCAGAGCATCTCTATTTGATTAAATGGAGATCATTACATGGATGCTTTAGGGTATACTTATACAGTATTCTCCCTGTGGGTCTATGACCTCGTCGAGGAAAAATGCAGCAAATTCCTCTTGGATTGCTATTAGGCGGTCCTCTGGTAGGAGCTTGTCCCGCATCGCGTCCAACTATGTAAAAAGGAGATCGTATGGATTAGACTCAACACGACTTTTTGTAATAAAAATAAAGGGTGAATATATTGTTTACTTACTCGAACATTTTCCGAGGGCTTCTCAATACTGATGCGAATGAACTCGCACACGTAGAATCCACAGATTAGTTCCCTGTGGCTGCCTCGCGCACTTTACAAGAATAGAATTCAATCAAATAATAACGCTAGCATGATAAATGCACATAAACTAGAATTAAATAGATGCGCGGACTTAGCTCGTACTACTTACCGAGAGTGATTTAAAAAATAGCTCCCCACGCCATTGACCGCGGACATGTTTCTTGAACTTTGTCCAAACCCTACCCGACAAAGAAAATTAATGTATGAGTTAATAACTACTTGATATCTCAGAAAATGAACGAAAGAAACCGATATAGTGCGATAATGGTTGAAATTACCTCTGGAGCGCATCGATAATGATGCGATAGTTTTCAATGTCTTTGTTTAGTGAGTCCATGATGTGAACTCTTCCCATATCAAGTGAAATGCTTAGAAGAATTCAGTGGTACCTACGCAAGGTTTACATACGTCAGTAACTCATCATTTACACTGAACATCGAGTAAGCAAAAGTTAATGTGTACAAAAACTCACTTGCCGTCGTGGTAAGGAAATAGTATTTCGTTACAGAAATGATGTTTCGTGAGAAACCGCAACAAGTTGTGCTCGGTCTTCAGTGGTTTATTCTTTAGTATAGCTCCATGAACTCGATGTGGGTCAATGTACCCAAATCCGTTGATAGCCTTTCTTTTACAATCGAGCATCTTCATTCTGCATCATTATATATAGCGTACAAAAGAATATAGTGAGTATACTTACCGGCAATGAATTGAAAAAGCTGAGATAGAGACCTAATTACATAAATAAAGTAATCACTTACAAACAATACGAACTGAGGATAGTTTTGTCGAGTTCCTTTAGATTGAATAACTGAAATAATTCTGTAAATTCAATAGGAACCTCGTCTTCAATGAAGTAATGCGATTTTCGAACTTTCAGTATGAGCCAATTTCGCTGTTCTTTTGATGCTTTCATGTACCATTCATGGAATCGTCGCATTTGTGTTGGCATATCCCGAAGCCTCTCAGAACTGACCAGAGGCTCACCGTTAACAAATTTGGGTGCTACCTCAGCCTTGGGCATAACGCCGTGAATAATTTCATGAATAGGCA
This sequence comes from Avena sativa, assembly GCA_916181665.1. Taxonomy (NCBI): domain Eukaryota; kingdom Viridiplantae; phylum Streptophyta; class Magnoliopsida; order Poales; family Poaceae; genus Avena; species Avena sativa. The sequence goes on from OV702295.1 coordinate 469,920,987, forward strand.
TACCACATTGCTCGGCCAATATCCTAGCCGTTTCCGGATCCATAGGTTCTTCCTCATATAGTTGAGGTTTGGGTATGTTCACCTAGAGTGGGGGGAGCGATTGGTTTGCTTGTTTCCCCAGCTGGGGAACATCTCTTTTGGTTCTTCGGCTACCACTCGATTATTTTGCTTGTTTCCCTAGCTGAGGGACGTCGGTTTTGATGCTTCCGCTACCACTCGATTGTTCTTTGTTGATGCTTCCTCTATCGCTTGATCTCTTTTGTTTCAATGTCTTCTGAAGACATCGTGTATAGTCATCTGGCGCATTTAACTGAGCTTGGGATGGCTGTGTCAGTAATTTCCTAAAGTGCTCCTTGGTTTCCGGTTTTATTTGGACCTCTGGCTCAGGTTGTTTCTTTTTAAAATGAGCATCCACTTCGGCACGTACGACCGCATCGGTCTCCTCATCGGTCAGGTCGTAAGCCCTCTTGGGAGGAACCGACGGTACTCTTGGGAGGGGCGACAACTGTCGCTTCGGGCGTTGGTTATCGCTCGACGGAGCGGTGGTATTCTTCCGCTTTTGCCCCTTAGTGGGTGGAGGCGGCTGCGTAGATTGAGATGGACTCGTGTTGGGGTCATGGATTGGACTATTACTAGGAGGAGACGGTGCACTTGGAGGTGGACTTGAAGGAGACGGTGCACTGGGAGGAGACGGTTGCCTTGGTGGAGAAGGTGACCTTGGTGTCGAGCCTGAAAACTTGATGTATTCTTTTTTCCAAAGAATGAAGCCACTCGTGACTTCTCCCAGTGTCGTCTTCCCTTCACCTCCAGGGATGTCAAGCTGTAGTGACTGACACATAGGTAGAATTTCATCCACACCGACACGAGCATAGCCAGCTGGAATCGGATTGCAATGGTAGGTCGCTCCCGGTGCAGAAGGTAAAGCAAAGCCGACCGCCACCTTCATGGATATATTCTTCAGTTCAACATGCAGCTCACAACTAGTCTTCTCCTTAATTGCATCCACGGGGTACACATCCATCGTTGCATCATTACCGTGGCCATCCGTGGAAGCCATGCTGCTTTTTCGTTGCGATGGGCCGACCGTACTGTCCGGTGTAGGATCTTGCTTGATTCGCAGCTATATAACCCACCACCGGCCCAAACTGTGTCTCGCAACAAGTCACAACCACTTACCATGGCTTCTCTTCTTCCTTCCTCTCTCACTCTTCTTGCGATCCTCTTCATCGTAGCTCCGAGCACCGTGTCTCCATCTTCACCGGATGCCACCTTGGGGACAGGCCATGACCCGGTGATGCTAGATAGGTTCCACCAGTGGATGTCGGCATATGGGCGCTCATACCCTAGCCTAGCCGAGAAATTGCGTCGGTTCGAGGTGTACCGCCGCAACGTGGACCTCATCGATGCCTCCAACAGGGACGCCGAGAGGCTCGGCTATGAGCTCGGCGAGAACGAGTTCACCGACCTCACAAACGAGGAGTTTCTCGCACGGTATGTCAGGGGTGGCGTTGGTGCTGGTGGCGGTATCATCACTACCCTGGCTGAAGATGTCGCGGAGGGGATGGTATCATCGTACGATGGTAATCTAACGACCGCTTCTGATCTTCCTCGGCAGTTCGACTGGAGGGAACATGGCGCGGTCACATCCGCTAAGCAAGAAGGGACATGTGGTAAGCATATGTAGCATATGAACGTGAGTGTTGTTACACCTATATTTTTTTTGACTATAAATATCCTATTTATGAACCTAAGTGTGGTGTTACACCTATATATTTTCGTATTTATAATGGTAACGTTATAAATATTATTTTCGTATTATAAATATTCTTTTCTCGGGAACGGCCTTTCCCGAGGACCTACAACATGCGCGCCGAAGCACTGGGCGGAAAGCCTGGGATCGCACCCATCATGCCCCTGGGCATTTTCCTTCATACGGAATTTAGCATAACCTCGGAAGCCTTGAGCAGAGCTAATAGGCCCAGCCCGCACCCTCGTTCCTTGGAAACCCCGAGCTTCCCAAAGACGCCCTTTCCTAGGGCCCTACATCACGCGTGCCAAGGCCCCGGGCGGAAAGCCCGGGATCGCACCCACCGGGCACCTGATTCCTTCTACGCCAAGAAACCGTGGGGTCGCACCGCCACCTTTCAGAGGTCCCTTGACCCCCTGTCCTTCACTCGCGCAGACAGCTCGCTGAAGATGCCACGTGCCAAGTCCTTCGTGGGCATCTAATATAACTAATGTCTTAAGTTCCTCTCCCCTAGACCTACGTATGCAAAAGAGGAGGTTGTGCCCTTTTGGGGGTGATACACAAATATGCTCACAGGACCCCAAAACTCCTACGCCCCGGTCCTAAGGGGATCAGGAGACCATGCGGTCTCCACCGCCGGCCACCAAGAAGTTCATGCCGGCGTGCCACTACTCCATCTCGCACATCACAATGGGTTACACCATGCCTGCATCAAGCCGGCACTAGGAAGCTTCATCAAGTTGTAAGTCCATACGGAACTGTTTCCGTTTTTGGTGTTCTAGATGACACTAAGGTGGCTTATGTTAAATTCTAAAGCTAACAAAGTTTTGTCAGAAAACAATAATAGAAATGCATTTTTTTCTCAATTATATTTGCATAGCAAACTAGTATGGCTAGTAACGTGGCATGCTTCATGATAATTGTCTAGCTAGTATGGCTAGTAACCAGTGGCGGGTTCAGGATTTTAAAGGGGGCATTCAAAGTAAAAAATGTTAGAAAAGTATCAAAAAGTAGTGTTCGAAGTAGAATTTGATATTGCGACTAGAAGGTCTAGATTGATTTCATCTAACCAACTAGACCAACTAGACCAACGCATACTTGTATGCAGAAATTCACTGAGTTTTGTATAAAAACAAGACTGCAATATAGGGCTCCAAGATATGATTTGAAAGTTTTGACAAAACTTTTGGGTATTCAGCTGAATACCTTTGATACATGGTGGGCCTGCCCTGCTAGTAACGTGGCATGCTTGCATGTGTACACGAATGAGCAAGGTTTCCAATGATGGAATGGCTTATGTTGACGTAATTTATTTTTTTGATAACATGCCTAAAGGCCGAACATTAAATTAATAACACCATACATGATGCTGAAACCAGCTTATAGAGATTTCAAGCACACAAAAACAGGAAAACCGAAGGAGCAACAAATGAGAACACGAGACGGAGAACCAGCCTAACACCTAAGGTCAACCGCTGAAGAGGAAGAGCGCACACTAGATGGGCAAATTCGTCGGGCCGCCGAACCTCACCCTAGAGCTTGGACGGGCACACCAACACACGATGCATACTGCCAAGGGCCGCAAACCACCGCAGACCTCGCCACCGAGGATCGGCACCGCCACCAAACACGAACTGTCGCTGACAGGATCCACAAGGAAGGCCACATAAGAGAACAATGTGCCGAACAAGATGTAAGCTAGGCCGGAGGAAGCACATCAAAGAAGCGATGCCGACCAAAGAAGCCACCAAACAAAGTGCCAGACTTCGTTCAAGCCAAATCTCCCCTCATGCAGCACCCAGCGGGCCAAGTAGGAAAAACAAGAAATTGTCCCCTTTTAACCAAATACATCCCAAGTGGTGCGTGGCTGCCTGCATTGACCCTATTTTCTGGGTCGTACTAGGCATCCCCGGGATCAAAGCTTCGGATCCTGAATCCCGGTGGCCATAGAGACTCGCCGGATACCTCGTAACAAAAAAAAATTGTGCTAATGTGACTACAGAACAATTTTAGCGAAAAACTTGTATTACTGTAGAAAAACCAACTTCTCCAGAGACATCACCGCGACTCTCGCCGGGAACATCTTAGCCAAAATTTACACACAAAACATTGCGGTACCATTTGGAGAGCACAAATGTAGCAAACACGGAATGGATACGTAGCAAAAATTAAACGAGTATGCACAAGCCCCGGGCTTCGCCAATGGTAGCATCGCCCCTCGGACCATGGTAGCACCGCGGTCCACCTAACGTAGCATCGCTATCTGCCCATTGTAGCATCTTCGCCACAACACCGCCACGTGAGCACCTCCCCGTTGTGGCCTCCATCTCGGGAAAGGGCGAGGCCATGGAGCGGAGGTAGGTGTAGCCTCTATCTGTGCTCGCGAAGTGAGAGAGGAGATGGGGCGGCCTATGGTGGGCTTGCCGGAGAAGCGGTGTTTCGCCAGGAGAAGAACCATGATCGCAGGGATGCGAGGAGCATGAGATGGGTCAGAAGGATAAGGAAGTAGGATAGGTGGGTGTGACCTGGGTGCCAAGGTGATGTGCGGTCTCCTCTTTGTTTGGACCCGGACGATGCACCCCCAAGGAGATGTACTCCATGCAATCCATATTAAGTGTGGTTGTACACTTATTATGGATCGCAGGAAGTATCGTTGTACTTTTGTTTAACTATAGTTAAACCATTCTATCCATTCCATTATTTATGTATATGATATATCAGAAGAACTAATATATGTAACACATGATCGCACGAATTGCAATTTAGTAATCGGCAACATTTTATAGTATCTAATTTCTGCCGGCGATAAGTGTGAGCGAGCGGCCGTGCGTCCCTCTGGGCTCAACATAGCCAGGAGAAAAGTAGTAATAAAGTGGTAGTAGTAGTAATAAAAAAAGGAAGAGAACAGCCAAAACGCCACGTCACGGGGCGCCCGGGCACGTAGGGCCCACATGTCACTGGGAGCGCGGCGTGTCGAAGCAAGCGCGCGTGCAGACGCTCTTTTCTCTGGTGGAGGGCCAGGCCAAGCACCGGCACCATTTCGCCCGCCCGCCGCCTCTCCCTTTCTGGCCTCCTAGCTTTCCCCCGCCATTGATGGCCCCCTCCCCTCCCCCGCCTTCTAGAAACGGCAGCTGCCTACCCCACAAGTAGCAGCAGTGTACCGGATTTCCCTTTCTCTCCCCCCTCTCGCTCCCTTTCTGGCTCGGTTGGCTCGGTGGGGAAAGTTCGACAGGCCGACGCACCAGCAGGAAAACGCAAACCGCCCGGATATCCCTTCTCTCTCTCTCTCTCTCTCTCTCTCTCTCTCTAGGAGGGTTCCTGATTCGATTCCGCTGCTCTGTTCCTTGATTTGGGTTGCTGCTGTTGAGCTCCATCTCCGAGGGCCGCCGGATCGGCCGATCCGGTCCATGGGGAATTGCTGGGGCGCCAAGATCAGCTCCGACAGCACCGCCTCCCCCTCAGGTGCTTGCTCTTTTCTCCCCCCCGATTCCTCAAAACAATATCTTGTCGACGAACCAAGTGATTAGTTAATCAATCGATCGACCCACGACCCGTGCTAATTTTGCAGCCTCCATCTCTTCATCTCTTCTTCTCTTTTGTGCTAGTTTGCTGATCTCCGTTCGATTTGACTTGCTCCTGATAGATAGACTAATCGCTAGGTTCAGTCGTTGATCATCGCGGACTTAATCTGGCTCCTAGCAGTTTCTTGTGGCCAACATGTTTGTTTGGTTTTTCTTTTTAATCCAATTCAGTTATCAGGTAGCACTCAATTGGGTTAATTATGTGTCTGGGATCTCCTCTCTTATTTTTGGATGATGCTAGTAGTATTTAATTAGATTACACTTATTCGGCTCCACTTTAACTGGATTAACATACATATGCCAACCTTTAAAACTCAGTTCATCACACGCTCAACTTGGCTACTAGCCAAATTCAGTTCCTGCTTTTTTTTTCAATAGAAAGTACTAAAATCTACCCTGACACTAGAGTCCACCTCCTCTTGGACTGTTTCATGTGTATACAGATCAAACCTTTACTTTTAGACCCTAGCTAGCTACCACAGGAAGCTTCCAATGTGAATGCTTCCGTTTACTTTATCTGACTTTTCTGTTGATTCTAGTATCGAGCTAGTGTCCAGACAGACAGAGAGGAAAGCTCGATTGTTCTGCTACTTTTGGCTCAATCGATGCATAACTATTCTTCAAAGTTATTGACTGTTCCGTTCCTTTTTTTTCCTATGACCAATTAAATAGGAATAATCGTGTTTTAGTACTACGACCTAGCTTATTCATGATGAACCTTTTTTTTTTCTCTTCAATGTTAGGTAAGTATAGGAAATGATACATTGGGACAATAACTTATTTGTGCTAGTACTAATATTTGATTGAATCATGTCTGAAAGTCTGCACGTGTGATATGATTTTCAGGGACAAATTCCAGGTATGCTAGCAGGAATGGGGCAGCCTTGAGCAACTCCAGCAGCTATGCCTCGGCGGCGTCAGTGCCACGGAGCGAGGGCGAGATTCTGGAGTCGGCAAATGTCAAGGCCTTCTCCTTCAACGAGCTGAGGACCGCCACCAGAAACTTCCGGCCGGACAGTGTGCTAGGGGAGGGAGGGTTTGGATCAGTCTTCAAGGGGTGGATCGATGAGAAGACCCTCACACCGACTAAGCCAGGCACCGGGATGGTCATTGCTGTCAAGAAGCTTAACCAGGAAGGTTATCAGGGGCATAGGGAGTGGCTGGTTAGTGACAATTTCAGTCTGTTGGTAATGGGGTTTCTTGTCTATTTCAGCTTTGCACTGTGTATGACATGCTCTTCGTTTGGGACGCAGGCTGAAGTGAATTACCTTGGGCAACTATCACATCCGAACCTTGTAAAGCTCGTCGGGTACTGCGTCGAAGACGAACAACGGCTCCTCGTCTACGAGTTCATGCCTCGTGGGAGTTTAGAGAACCATCTCTTTAGGAGTAAGTGCCTGGATTATTAATCTTCCTGTTAGCTGGATGTTATGTTTCAGTTTTGATGGAATGATGCTAATGTGTTCCAACATTCAGGGAGTTCACATTTCCAGCCCATCTCCTGGAACCTTCGTATGAAAATTGCCCACGGAGCGGCGAAAGGGCTTGCGTTTCTACATAGCGACATGGCCAAAGTAATCTACCGTGATTTCAAAACCTCGAATATCCTCCTCGATGCGGTATGTATATGCACATCCTTCAAGAATCTTTCCTTTTTGTTCGCAAAAATTCTCAATTGGCCGAGCTGACAAGTCACATACTTTCGTCTTCAGAACTATGACGCGAAGCTTTCAGATTTCGGCCTGGCCAAGGACGGGCCAACTGGTGACAAGAGCCATGTGTCCACAAGGGTAATGGGGACATATGGGTATGCTGCACCAGAATACCTTGCAACAGGTTGGTTGGCCATTCCACCTTCGGAATCCTCGTCTACACAGTTTTGTTGCTGAAAATCTAACTGCACCCACCAGAATCATGATTGCATTTGTCACTCCGGTCACGTCATCGACCATGACGCCAAACTTAACTAACCTTCATGCGTGCATTTCGTCAGGCCATCTGACCACCAAGAGCGACGTGTTCAGCTTCGGCGTGGTCCTCCTGGAGATGCTGTCTGGGCGGCGCGCGGTGGACAAGAACCGTCCCAACGGCGAACACAACCTGGTGGAGTGGGCGAGGCCGTACCTGACGAGCAAGCGACGCATCTTCCGCGTCCTAGATGCCCGGCTGGGTGGGCAGTACTCCCTCGCCAGGGCTCAGAAGGCCGCCTCGCTGGCGCTGCAGTGCCTCTCCGCGGATCCCAGGCACAGGCCGACCATGGAGCAGGTTGTCGCGGTGCTGGAGCAGCTCCACGACTCCAAGGAGGAAGGAAATGGCCCTCGCCCGCAGCTGCAGAAAAAGCAGAGCAGCGACCGGAGCCTGACGGGCTCGAGATCTTCGTCGACCAAGGGAAATAACAAGCCTGCTTCTCCAAGACCGGATTGATCAGTTGAGTGGATCGTAGCAAGGTACTAGAGAGATGTGTTGAGGTGTAATAGTAGTACAATATATAGTAGTCTCCTGGAGGTGATCTGTGAAGAGGCAGCAGAGCAGGCCTGTGAATCTTTGGTGCTTGTAGTGTTGGCATGTACAGCTTGTATCTAGTTTTAGCTAGTCTTTATGTATGGGCATGTAAGTACGTAGTTCTTTTTATGATTGATGGCTTTAATTCCGAAGTGCAGAGGTTTTGCTTACGGCCTCCCATTTTTCGCCACGTGAATCTTGTTATTAGGCCGAACTCTCTAAGATGAAGATGGAGAATGTATATATACTTGTTGGTTGATTTATCGAATGTGAATGAACAATTATTTGCTATTTTATCGAAGCAGGTGATTGACTCATTATTTCCTTCTTTTTAAGATGCTTGATACTACCTCCGTTCCAAGGCTTAAGGCATATAACTTTTTTCAAAAGTCAAACTACCTAAAGTTTGACCAAGTTTTTAGAGAAAAATATTAATATTTACAATATGTAATCCATACCCTTTCATAGATCATGAAACATATTTTTACATGGTATATATATAATATAATAGTTATTGATAGTTTTTTCTAAAATTTTGGTCAAACTTTACATGGCTTGACTTTTTAAAAAAGTTATATGCCTTAAGCCTTGGGATTGAGGGAGTAGTATATGTTCCAAAGAATGCAAGAAAAATCAACTTGTTTAGAAAGTTAATCAAATTGATCCAATTTCCTCGGGGAAATAGCCAAATTTTATCAGGTCTAGTGTTGAAAGAGTGTTGCGGGAAAAATAGCCAAATTATATCTGTGCAAGCCTTATGATTTCACTCTCTTTAACTCGTATCCGTATTCCGATGTCCGTTATTATCTTTATCATAACGGTGTATGTGCAGACGATTGGGTGACACTGTAATACCGAGTGGGCCTAGATAGTATCTCTCCATCTTGGGAGGAGTGAGATTCCACTTGTGTATGAAAAAAGGTCATTGGTATTTTTATGGGGGTCAGTATTAAAAAATAGGGGCGTATCCATTTGTTGATCGTCGTTACCAAGGGACATGGACAAACTGGTGTTTGTGTTTCAGTATCTTGGACATTGATATTGGCAGGAGCTGCAGTAATATCCATTTGACCACTGTCTTCGTGTTGCAATACACGACCATTAGTACTTTGGGTTATGGACATTGGTGTATGTGGTATATTTGGCAGGCCATTAGTATTTTGGGACGTGGACATAGGTGTATGTGGTACATTTTGCTCTTCACTAAATAGGGCTTTTGAAGACTGTTTCTTTTCACTGGTTTCACGCCGTCTTTTCGGATAGCATCTTTATTGCACGCATAATATTCTCTATCCTTCTGTAGGGTTGCACGAATAGTAATTTTCATTATTGATGGAAAACATTAGCAATTAGAAATAACCGGTTGCCGATGACCTGCTCCTACTATATCAAAAAGATAGCACTGTTTTTGTGCTATCTTTTTTTTGTTGTTACCCAAGGAACCTAGGCACGTGGCCCGGTCAACATGGATAGAGACTTTCCTGAAGCGAAAAAGCCCTCAAGTTGTCTATCGGATGCGCGAGCGCTCGCTAGACTCGTCCAAACTGAAATGTGACTAATGTTAAAATAATCACGTGAACCACATAGTATTTGTTGCACCAGTAATGTTTGCAAGTTTCGTCTAAAAAGACTAATGATTTACCAAAATAGCGTATCCAACTAAAACATGTGTAAGGAGTGGCAGAGCTAGCTCCCGGCGACCCCGGGCAGCTGCTCGGCCGTGAAAGCTCCGAGGAAATTTGACTCAGTTGCAAGGCTTTTGTCAGTAAACTAATGGGCAAATGATTGGACAAATGATTCTGCAGCTTGGCGTGGCCCGGACATTCCGGCTAGCTCTGCCACTGTGTGTAAGCTCAACATAAACTTTCTGCAATACATATGTCGTAAGAAGACTACAACGTAGGTAAGTGATAAACCTCTAAAAAGTTTCGTATTATTGCTTCATTATTTTATGATTGGATGTATTATACATATAAAATGAACCAATCCCGGCAAGTGAGTCCACACAATCAAAGACATTCCTTGAGAATTAGGGATCGAAAGTAGCACACCTACAAAAATCAATGAAAGATTCCATGCTGTATTTTTATATTTTTTTCATGGAACCATGCTTTTTTTAAAGAAATGAACCCTACTTCAACGCTGTATTTTTTTTGTTTACCTAAATCTTCACGTTGTAGACTGGCCTCGTTTCCTTTAGGCCGGATCCAGCCCAACTGGACAATTAGGAAGGGCATATGCCTTGATCTCTAGATTCTCAAAAAAAAAAAGCCTTGATCCATCAGTCAGTCACCGTCGCCGGCCGGCGAAGAAGACGAGATTCCACATTCCCATTTGATCCCCTGATGCCTCCCCCAGTCCGCCCAAATCCACATCCACCGCCGACGGATCCTCAGCTTCTCCACCACGGGCTCCACTCCAGATCCTCTAGATGGCCACGCCGCTAGCGCAGCCGACGGAGACCAGCGCCGCAGCCAGCGCCACCGTTGACTCCCTCAAGGACGACAACATCGAGGACATCCTGCTCCAACTCCCGTCGCCGGCGTCGCTCGCGCGCGCCGCGCTCTCCTCCCGCCGCTGGCGCCGCGTCGCCTCAAGCCCGGACTTCCTCCGCCGGTTCCGCGAGCGCCACCCCTCGCCGCCCGTCCTCGGCCTCTTCGTCTCCCAGACGGATCTCGGCCAGCTCCCCGTCTTCCACCCGTCGGCCTCCGTCCGCTCCGACCCCGACCTCGCCGCCGCCGCCCGCGGGGGCGACTTCCTTCTGACCCGCCTCGAGCACGACCCGGGGTGGCGCCTACGGGACTGCCGCAACGGTCGCCTCCTCCTCTGCAGAGGCGAATCCCTCTCCGTCTACAACCCCATATCCCACCTGCACGTCGCCGTGCGGCGTCCACCAACCGAACCCCTCCCTCTATCCGGAACGGAGTACATAGCGGACTGCTTGCTCGGCGCCGGCCATGGAGAAGAAGATGGCGCGGCGTCCTTCCGCCTGGTCAGCGTGCAGCGAGACGGCCCAAGGTTGCGTGCCATGGAGTACCGCTCCGGTACGCCGGATTGGCGCTGCCACCCGTGGGTGGATGACATCGATGTGGCTACACTGTGTATGCCGGCAATGCCCGCTGCCATGGCTGGGCTTATATTTTGGAGACTTGATCAAAATTCATCGCTCCTTCTTGACACAATCACCATGAAATTCTCCACGGTCCCTCTCCCGGTTCCACTCCTCTCAACACAGCCAATAAGGCCACGGCCAGTATACGGCATAGGAGATACTGAGGCCGGTGAGTGTTGCCTTGTTGTCATCATTGGCAGAAAAACGTTGCAAGTGTGGTTACTCAAGAAAAACGGCGCTGTCAATACCTGGGAGTTGGAGAGGCAAAGTCACATAAGGGAGCTGCCTGGCTTCAGTTGGCGGTTTGGCTTCTATATGGTGGCTGCAGGACAAGCTATTGTGTACTGTCTGGGTACCAAGTATTCCCACTATGTCATTGATCTCAAGAACCTGAGCCTCAAGGATAAATTTCTTTGTCATCGTTCCATGGCGTACCCTTTCCAAATGACATGGCCACCTGCTGGGTTGCTGGCCGCTTCTACTTGTGGGGCATCCACGCTTCAAACATATGCTTGCCGAGGTATGACTGAATTTGCAGTTTCTTTGCTTTTAACCTGTTGCAGAGAACTTGCTGATGATCATGATTTCCATCAGGAGTATTATTAGCCTTGGTGTCACAATTCCAATCACACTAGTATATGATATTTTGTTAAACTGAACACCATTTTGCGCTAGCAACTATCACGATAGACTGAATCTTTTGATAATTATGTAGTATAAAACTACGTGTTCACCATTTTCACTCCTTGCCATTTAAAGATGCGGAAAAGCAACAGGAAGCATCGTCTTCCAGTAGGAAGCGGAAGAGCAAGGAGGAAACATCGTGTGGCAAAGAAACGACGGAGCTATGTATCTGCACAGCCTCTTGGAAGGATGAATCATCACAGAAGAATTTCTGCTTTGAGCCTGGACCGCATCTTGGTTAAAGAAGGAGATCAACACTTGCGCGCTTCAATGCCTTCTTGTGAGCAAATAATACACTTCCTCAATCTCCTTGATATGTGCAAGCTTGGAATATGATAAACTCTGTACTTAGAACACGGCATCAGAGACTTTGAGTTACAACCATACATTTTTCTTTGTAGAGAAACAGAGCCAATATTTCAATGTGATGCCTTGTTTACTAGAGATATATCTATGTTGCATGGTACGGCATGAAACAAACCAATATATCAACATCAAGATAATTCCACTTAGTGCCTAATTTGGCGCTGTCGGGTCTTCTATAACATTTTTCTTGTATATATGCACTGCAAGAGTATCTCGTAAAACCTAGAAAACAACGATAACTCATCAGTTCATCTTTGTCTTTTGCCATACTCATGGTGTTTTTTGCCATAGCTGACTGAGTTGGAGCTCTTGACTCTGCCGACCCCTCATGTTGATCAAGACAATAAAGATCGGCTGTTGTGATCTCCAGTTCTGTTTGATGTTCCGCTTTTTGATTTGTTGTAATATGCAATGGCCTGTAAGGTGTCTTGTAGTACTAAACAACATTGACATGGGACTGTTCTCTTGGGTCATGCAGGTGCGAGTTGCAGCAGGGATTCCGTTTTAAAAAGCTTGGCAACCGATCATATGCCCTTTGAGAATGTCAGAGCGATCAGGGATTCACGGTATAACCTCCAATATTATCTGGGTAAGAATCTGGGTTGTACTCGGCGCACAACCTACTGCGCCGACTCCCGCAGCGCGCAGGATGGGACAGCAACGTCAACTCTACCGACTCCCTATCCCGCGCACCCGGGTTGCTACGAGTTTTACCGAAATCTCCATGGAGTGGAATTGCATTGGTTGGTGTAACTAAGATGTCATGTGAGATCCCACCAAAATCCAGTTTTAAGTTCATTTTGTAATTTTTCTAATGCAGAATTTCTTTCAAATTTTACACTAGAAACCACAAAATGAACTACAAATGGGACTTTAATGGGATCCCACTTGCATCTCTAGGGGCAATGGACTTCGTTTAGGCACACACAGTGCATGAATATACAGAGAATCGGAGGTAGGCAACACGCAGAGTAGGACATGAGTAGATTGGCACACATTCGTGCATCTATGGTTTCAGAAGCAGCCACAGGTGCGAGGAAGCTTCCCCGTCGACCGGATCTTGGCCGCCTTCGCCCGGACCTTGCCCTCGGCGCTACTTTTCTTCTCCTCCGCCGTTAGCCTCGACGCGGCAGCCACCTTGTTGATCCTCTGCATCTCGTCGTTGTACTCCTCCAGTGCCTTTGCTCGCTTACTCTCCGAATCCCCCTGCTGTAAAAAAATAGCTTCGAAATTATGATTCAAAGTAACGAAAGAGGAAGCTGCAAGAACATAGCCAGGATGAATTTCGAGCAGCAGAATACCTCTCTAGGTTCCTTCTGGCGCCTAGCCTTGGCCTTCTTCTCATCCTCCCATTCGGCTATGGTTTGCATCGTCTCATTATACCTAGAGATTCACGGTAAGTGGAGTGTCATTTAGACCAAGATCACAATTCAGAAAAGCATCGATCGGTTTTCAAATATCTAACTCACTTCTCCTTGATCCTCGCCATCCTCTCCTTCTCCCACGCGGCCGCCATCGCCTCCGACTCACTGGTAAAAGCCACTCCAGATGGCCTGCCTGTGGGTGGTACCCTCTGACTCGCCGCCTCTTGCTCGTATCTCCGGCTATCTTTCCTCTGATCCCGTGGAAATGAGGCCGTTGGGTTGGAAACCTGTGGTGCTGCCGGCCTCGGATTTGCTTGCTCCTGCTCGAATCTCCTGCTCCTCTTCCTGGGTTCCTTCTCTAGGTTTGGGGCAGAGTCGGCCACCTTCCCCACCACGTTCTGACCAGCTGGAGTTATTAAACCCTCTGGCTTTTTCTGTGCTGGTTTCACCGGCCTCCTCACCGAAACATTCGCTGCAAGCAGCCCACCATGTTTTTAGTACGATATATAACACAAAATACATCGTCCTATATAGTACTTATGGCACGTTTAATTTTCTAGCATCAAAATGCACTGCCGTCACCTCTTTGCTCATCGTCGTCGCCATCTTCGCCGAGCTCTTTACCGCTAAACCATCTGGAGATCATGCTGCCATCCATGGGCCTTTTCATGCTCTCGCCTCTCTTGGGTGGATTTTCGAGGAGGGGCGGGGCAGATGCTGGCGTATGGACTGTCACATTCTTTTTTCGAGATGGTACCTTTTCCGGGACATGCTTTCTCCCCTGAGACGGCGCCTTCTCCTCCTCCTCCCTTGCAGCAATGGCATACGCCACCGCCGCCACCGTTGCCGCGTACGCGGCGTCGTATTCTTCACCTGGGCTCGGATGCCCTGACAAAATTATTACGAGTTCCACGTTCATTTCTTCACCATGAGATCCACAACATGATAAAGCAGCTGTGATGGGGATGCTTTACCTCTTCCAAAAGGTGTGCCTTGCTGCTGTGGAGGCATCGTTCTAGTCTGCCCGCTACCCTGGTCCTCCTGTCCGACACCAGAGAACGGGACCCTGCGAAATAGCAAACTGTCTTTTTAGGGGGCAAAATGTAGCAAATCGTTTTGAAAATTCTGAAAGCTACGAAAAGTGATAATTTCAAACAATAGGGCTCTAAATAAAGGTCTCCTTCTAAGTGATGATACCTCAAGTTTCTCATCCCATCGTCCATGGTGCGCCTGAATCCGGGAGAACGTGTGTGTGTGTGTGTGCTCTTAATCTGTTGTCCAACTTTCGAGCTTATATTCTAAGCCAAGCAGTGCGCCATATATATATGAAGAGAGAGAGAGGAAGAGATTTAGAGAGGGAAAGATGAAGATGTGGGGCACGAAAGCTGTTCTCTTGGAGGCAAAGCAAGCCAGGAAAGATTGGGATCGCTTTTGCCTCGCTAAAAAGTCTTTAAGAATCTGGCCAAAGCTGCTGCCATTATTCCTCCACCGCTCCTGAATATTTCTGCTGATTCTTAGCCTTGCCACAGTATGAGTTGCCTTGGCGTTGGGTGATTTCTTGAGAAGTAACGTGTGAAGGCAGATGGTTGATTGATTTCTCCGGTGGCTTTGAATCAATCTGAACAATATATTCACTAGTGCTGCTCTTGCTTGAGTTCGAGATGGACCTTTAATTCCGGCTGCACACACACCTTCCTTGACCTTGAGGAGCACATCTTCCCAGTCCCAGCCACAGTATATTTTTCTAGTCCCGTTCAAATGAAAATAATAACATTGGAACATTGCGTGCATTTGTAGTCCGTTCAACTGAAGCAGGTGTGACAACATTTGACATCGCTCAAGCAGCAGTTGCTTTTCTCGTTGAATCGGACAGAGCCCCGATCCAACGAATATTTCTTATACTCCCTCCGGTCCAAATTATTATTCTCAGTTTTTTCTAGATTCGGATTTATCTAGTTATGTTTTCGTGCTAGATACATCCAAATTTAGACAAAACCCAGAACATTAATTTGGATCGGAGGTAGTAGATATTTTCTTGTAATACATGAATATTTATTTCTCTTGTACGTACGTCTGGTCTTCTTCGAGATCTCCAGAGAGCCGTCTTGCCGCTCCACATGTCAGGTCGGTTGAGAGCTTATAGATGCAGTCCTTCAGGTCCTTAATCGCAGATGTAGGCGTGTGCGGGAATCGTGGATTAGGACACATATGAGGTACATGCCTAAATGCACACATCACGACACCTCATTTCCTGGAGTTCACGCAAACTGTCGACGGTTTCTCGTTCTAGCACTGAGGTAGAGTATAAGACTTTAGCAAATGGTACAATTAAAGTTGTCTGGGTACAGTCAGTGTTGAAGGAGTTTGGTGTGCATCAGTCTAGTCCTCCGTCTTGTACCGTGACAACCTTGGTGCCACATATCTTTTGGCCAATCCGGTGTTTCTCGCGTCTACTAAGCATATCGAGATCAGCTTCCACTTTGTTCGTAAGAAGGTCGCTTTAGGAGCTCTTGATGTCCACTTTATTTCCTCTGGCGATCAACTAGCTGATGTTTTTTACTAAACCAGTTACACACTTAATGCTCCGTAGGTTTCGTTCTAATCTTAACCTTGTACACGACGGTTTAGATTGAAGGAGGTTGTTAGAGATAGAATCGGTTTATATTCTATATATTAGGTAGGATCGATCTGTGATCCACCTTGTCGTGTATGTATGTGTTTGTACCCCTGTTGTGCGATGTACTCTTTTCGTATGTAAAGAGAGAAACCCCGGTTGGGGAGATCAGGGCAAAACACTTCTCTTGTCTCGACTATCTGCAATTCTGCACTATGCTGTATAGCAACTGTGTCTAGCCTGCTCAAGCTGACAGAATATGAGGTAACAATGACACTACATTTTGTTCGAACTTTCCCTTTTCAAAAATGTAACCTCTTATTAACCTTATCATCACATCAAGCACGTAAATTCCGTTCAAACATTAAGTAGGCCTGTTTTCATTTACTCATATGCAACTCCACCGCTTTGGTCATCACAGCTTGGAAAATCTGTTGGAGGTGGAGGAAGAGTTGTCTCCAACGTCGGCCCGTTTTCCACGATGAGTACCATCCCCATGCCCGACGACACATGCTTTTCGAAATGGCAATGCAAGAACCACACTCCTGTTCACAGATTGTACGCTAATTAAAAGACAAATCTTCTTGATAAAAATATGGATCTGAACCAAATTATATTGCACCTATAGTATAATAATATGTACGTACCAGGATTATTTGCGACGAATCGAATGGCAGTCCACCCAGATATCGGGACAAGGGCCGTGTTCCTCACGGGTGGATCCACCAAGTTGTATGTCTGCACATCCTTTGTCGCGTCGTATTTCCCAAGCCCCTGTGCGAGAACGAAGAAGTCGTGTCCATGAAGGTGCATAGGATTAGAGTAGACAATCCCATCCGGCGGTCCCTGGAACACGATCTCCACCGTGGTGTTGTAGCGCACCCTCCTCACCGAAGTTGCTTTCAAAGTACGACCCTTGTTGAACACTGTCCCTGGAGGTATCCTCCCTGGGAATTCCTGTATGCTGCTGCTCATATTGTGGTAGTAATGAGCTTGAAGCAATGACGTCGTGGTAGGAAGCTGGAAGGAGATGTTGTTCATGCGGGACACCGGACCGCATGTTGGATCACCTTCTTCGCAGGTGTACCCCGTGTCGATGGCGACCAGCAGTTGCTCGTCTACATTCCTTGGCACCGGGCGCATAAGCGAGTGAGGCAGGCTGGTAAGGTTGCCATGAAAGTAGAAGGATGTGGCTGCATCATCCTGACCCGTTATTTCAGGGGCCAATATGGGAGTATCATGAGATCCTTTGCTTGGGATGTAGTTTACAACCCCTCTTGTTTGCACAGGCCCCTCGATTGTCTTGGAGTTAACAAGGACCATGTAGTACCTGCCAGGTGGTGCGTTCGCAACGAACATTGCATCCACCGTCTCACCTGGCGCGACCACGATTGTATCTGTTATGTACGGTTTTACGTAGTTGGCATCGGCGGAGACCACTGTGAAAGTATGCCCAGCGATCTTGAAGTAGTACTCTGAGTGGAGCGCGGCGTTCACCATGCGTAACAGATATGTCTTGCCGCGCACGACGTCTAGAATGTAGTTGTCTTCGATGACACCTACACATGGAATCAAAATTCCAATTTAGAACTTTCGATTGCAGTTTGTTTCGCAAAATTGGGCTTACACTGAAATGGGAAGTGTTACTTTGGATTGCCTTCTAACACACATAATATACCACACGGTTACAAAAATGAAATACAAGAGGATGCATCACTCCAATGTTTATTATTTCCAAGAAACTTTGCACTATAGTAGAATTAATATTCTTATTATACTAAGTCTATACTGCTTCTGCTACTACTACTACTACTACTAGTTGGTACAAATAATAGCAAAATTAGTTAGTTGTAGAACAGTACTAGTTTCTACTAGTTGTCTCTAAGATTTGAGCAACAATGAGGGTAATTACCAGAGCAGTTATTGAGGTCTCCGAGTTTTCCATTGATTGTAGCTGAACGGGGCAAATCGGTGAAGTCACCTTTCGCGATTCCCTTCTCCAACTCAACAGGGCTTATTTCCCACCATTCGCCTGCATGCAGTTTGGGACAAAGTTAGTTGCCCTAACTAATTAGCAGGTACTCCCTCTGTTTAGAAATATAAGATGTTTTAGCTTTGTGAATCGAATGTATCTAGACGTCTTTTAGTGTGTAGGTTCGTAGAGGTTCGGAGTGAACCTATATACTAAAAAAAGTCTAGATACACTCCTTTCACAAAGCTAAAACATCTTATATTTCTAAACGGAGGGAGTAGATCAAAAGTGAATTTCCAGGTAGTCCCCTCTGTTTCACAATAATGTAACACGTTTCCTTAAACTAAAGCATTTTTTAAAACTTTGGTACTATGAAAGACGAAAGTATATTCTGTATAACATGTTGTCACAAGCTCAGCACGCACTAACCAATAACAATGGGGATCTCCTTGTCAGGCTTCGGAAACGGGTATGAACCGGACCCGCCGGGTCTCGGCCGGATGATCAACGCGCCATGGACGGTGGCGCGGAGGCAGCCGACGTGAGCGTGCCACCACAGCGTGCCCTCCTGGCCGACGACGTCGAACCGATAGGTGAAATTCTTGTCCGGCTGGATGGGGCACTGCGTTACCATCACCGGTCCATCAGCCCAGCAATTCAGCAGCTGCTTCACTCCATGCCTGCATATATGCATGTGTATAGACTCTTTTCAAAAAACAAATCGCATCGTTTGTCTGAAGTGTGCTAGTACTAGATTTGAATTTGATTGCTAGAGAAATGCATATAAATGGAGTAGTGATCACTTACCAGTGAATTGTTACTCCATGGGGCGAGTTGTTGATGACATGAACGACCACCGAGTCCCCTTCCGTGACCTCTATCGCTGGGCCTGGCAGCTGCCCGTTCACCACGGTGACCAGCGTCTCGTTGCACAGATGATTCAGCTTGATCTGGCTCACCTATACATACATTCCAGCGAATAATTACATACCCACATAGTTCAGAAGCTGTATAGGAATATGTTCCTAATTCAACTACTACACTATGCAGAGAGCTGGGACTAGGGGGCGGCGCTTACTACAAACGTGTGCTCAACGAGCGCCGCCTCGCCGTATGGTGACGCTGCGAAGAAGAAGAGGAAGAAGAAGCCGACCACCGCGCCGACGCCCGAGGCAATGGCTGCCATGAGAAGCTATCTGCGAGCTTCTGAACAGGCCTCCGGGTTGACTGATTTGTCTTGAGATACAAAGTCTTGCACTACGTACTAGTACTACTCGAGATCTGTTTAGCACTAGTCAAACCGACAAGAAGGTTAATGCTACTACGGTGGGAGATGTGCCTCGTCAACGCATCACGTGCAATGTTGTTAGTTCCAAGAGTGCTGTCAGAACAAACTGCAAGTCAATACCCAAGGATTTCACCGCCTAGATCGAGGCTAAGCCAAAGAGAGAAGCGTAAGCGAGCTTCGCCTCGCTGCCTACATGTGGTGCCGACACGTCTTGACCTATGTGGTAGAATTGCAGATGTTTTTCAGTGATGATAACACTTGAGCTGATACAGAGTAAGATATAGGCAGACTATGTCATCGCGGACCATGGTTACAGATATTTATCCATTTATTATCCTTCTTACAGAAGCCAAATTACTTCAGCGACCACATAATCTCAACGTTTTGAAGCTCAAAGTTTTACCACATAATTTTTGTCCTTCTCGATGAGGTACAACAACACATGTTATTCTTATTTAATAACCTCGTAAATTAACGACGATCAATGTTTTTTTTTGTGATAACTGAAAGTTTACCTAAATGCAAAGTCTGCCCGTGGTAGCCTGGCAAACACAAGATGTATGAAGTTTTAGGTAGAACATAGTCTAGTCATTACTTTCATGTCAAATGACCCACCATGGACGCGATCTATTGATGCAATACACTACTTTGCAGCTACTGGAGCTCCTACATGATATTTTTCTTCTACTTTGCATCTACCGCCACTCCTGCATGATGACCGTATTTCTACGGTGCCTATTCCAGAGCATCAACATGTCGCTCTCTTTGTTCGGTCACATTCCTCATTAAAGGACGTCATCCTTTTAGTTTTCCCATACTGAATTTTTAATTCTAACCATGGGCTCTTGTAGTGGCCAAGCTTCTTCCCAATGGCCTCCATAATCTCTTCCTTGCGGGATGCCCCTCTTCCAAAATTTTCTTTAATTCTATCACAATCTAGTTGCACAAAGATCAAAACATAAACAATCGGTCAGTATGGAATGTTTAACCAGTTGGTTGGACAAGACAACACTGATAGATCTTCAGTATGCAAGCTGTTACTTTTTATATAAAAACAATGGCACTGATAAAATGTAGAGCTATTAGGTCGTGGAATTTTTTTCAAGCAATAAGTAATTATACTAATTCAACGTGGCCAACCCGCATAGTCCCAAGAATTAGAGGTTTGAATGTGCAGTTCTCTAACATGCTATATATTATAGCTGAGCAATAACCATATATCTAGCTTGGTGTTACTCTCTTCACCATTCAGTTCTTTCCATCTCTCCTTGAAAACTTCAGCATAACGTTGGACTTCGTCTTGGCTCTTCTTACCCTTCATTTTAGAGGCTATACTTCTAATATCATTCCAACCATATCGCTCACATGCACAAATAAATGCGTTGAAGTCTCCCCTTGTCCATGATGCAAAACCCTGAAATTTTATACCATTGATAGGCAAACAAAGTTAGAGAGATGACAGCAACAAAAGAGCAAGGAGAAAGGTAAAAAGCCAGAAAGTTGGCTTTAGTGTGCTTGCATTATGACTCTAACCTCTTCTGACGCTTCTCTCCCCGCTCCTCTGGCGTCAAAGGCTCCGACTGATCTAAGCATCACATGAGAATCATGGAGTTAGCACGATCCACTTGCTTGGATGCTGTAATACAATTAAATCTGGGAATGGTTTCGGTTAAACCGGGTTGGATGGTTTAGTTTCTCGCTTTATTTGGGTCTGATTAGTTCGGTCGGAATGAGCTGATCGAGTTCGTCGGACGGTTGGGGTTGGATTTGGTCCGTGGAAATAACAGTTGGGTTTGCTACTATGTGCGCGTCAACTTGCTGTGGCTAATACTAGCATCTTCCAGCAAACAACGCCAATTACTTTGTCAGAGTTTATTGGCAAGAACAGTGGAGCGAGACTGCACCAACGGTTTCAACCCAAAAGAACGGAATGGGTTCAACCCACAGGTCTGCAAGTGGATTGGTTTCGGTTTGGGTCAGTTTTAGTTCAGCGGGGTGGCGAGCCGGGGTGGTTTAGTTCTGGTTCTAAACTCCACCTTGGGTGGTTATGGTCCATATTTGTTTTAGTTATAGGACCACCATTGCCAAACTTAGCTAGCAGCTCCATGAATAAGGTCTGTGACCGCTGGAAGCTCTGTTCTCTTGATTCACTGGTTCCATCTTCTTCGGCATGCCGTGGAGGCGAGGGGGGAGGATTTGGTGCTGGAGTTTCGGGTCTTCAAGCTTGATGACCGTGAGAATCTTTGCTGCACCAACGAGTTGTACCATAGTGGTCCGATGCAGACAACTGACCTTTGATGGCAAGGGAAGGCATCTTCTGGCGACATGGATGCGTCTGCTCCGATGGTACAACAACGGCGCCTTTTGCCTTCTACATCCCAAGTGGTTTCGTCCCCAGTGATACAGACGGTGTCCGTCGCCTGTATCCATCTCCCGACTTCAGCGGTGAGGAAGGACTCGATCACGTTTTCAGAAATCTTTCTAAGGTCTTCTGCGTGTATTTTCTGGACCAGGTTGTAATATTTATGTTTGTTGAGGTCCTATGCTAACTTGTACCACCGCCCGATATTAATGCAGCATCTGTAGGTCCTTCGGGACCTTTCCTGTTAAAAAAAAAAGACAAGGCCCAAGGTCCCAAACAGCGCAAGTACCCGAACGAACAGCGCATTCTGCACGTAGGACTGAAACCAATTTTAAGCATTTCTCATGCACTTCAAATCAATTAGATAAATAATTTACAAGAGCACATATATTAAAATAATGCTCCATCAATTTTATCATATGTTCATTCCCAGAGTTCGGATATCTATGGAAAGAATGCACTGCTTTACAAAATGCTTGGCTTGATCAATGGACGCAACAATAAGCACTTTCACTTTGTAGTGGTAAGATTTCAGGGTTTCAGCCAATAAGAACAGTATAGATCATATTATGGATCTATTTCTTCGGCAACTAGCAAAGCGATTTCTAGTCTTTTATCCATCTCCGTTTCCTTGCATGCCCTTGCTTCGCCATATAAACCCGGCCATAAACCCAGCTTCTTCTAGGTCCAGAAAGAGATCTCTGTGGAGCAACGTCAAAAAAGGGGAACATGACATGCTGCTTTACGCTGCCACAAAATATACAGTATAAAATACTAGGCTTAATGAAAATATGGATTCTTGGAGTACCTCGATTTTAGTACGGTACTCCAATGGGCACTCGCAGACATGGCATTCTGCCTTGTGGGGTGCTTGAATGGACTTATCCGTCTTAACAAATGCAAAGACCTGGCAGGAGCATGCTTTAATTAGTCAGATGGAAAAAAAGTTGTACTCCAAGAAATATGGATCAACAGTTTATAACATTACAAAGGGCTACTGCTGGAAGTGAACCTGACCTGCTCACCACAGTTTGGGCAAGATCCTTTCAGTGCAACCACATTGTTTGTCAACAGGCCTTGGAGTGCACCAACTGAACATAAAAAGAAAGATTGAAGGTGTGTGGAGAACACGGTTTCACAGACCGGACATGGAGTCGGTAATGCTGTAAAATGGATGGGTACATAAGAAGTGCTCTTACATGACGCGGACGCAATCGGATAGCCAACCAGGTAGGCCAAACCGATCAAAACCATGTCGTTCACCCTCGTTATCCCGTCAAGGGACTTGGTGCCATACAGGAGAAACCTGGTTCCGAAAATGTCGCCGAACGCCCGGCTCAGGTAGAAGCTTGGAACCAGGAACGCGGACGTACCGAACAGGAGCAGCAGCATCCAGATGCTTGACAGTACCATAAACAGCGAGTGGTCCTCCTGCCCTAAACCCAAATGCCAATCAGAACACCAAACTGTGAGTCTGCATGATGTTGTCTTCCAGTATAGAATTTAGAGAGGCCGAGGGGGTAATCTTCACTAAAAGGTTACCTCGGCATCTGCGTACGCCGACTGCCGCTTGAGGCTGCAGCGGGGGTATTTCACGACCGACGGGGAGCCGTAGACCCGGAGCTTCAGCTAAGAAGGAAAGAACGTGTGATTCGTTAGGACACGGAGGTGACGACGGACAGAATTGATCAGTGGAAGGCTTGGGTTGTTTACCTCAACTTTGTCGAACATATCGTCAACAATCAGAGGCTGACCACTGTAATAGGAATCGCGAGCCTGCCATGAAAGATTGAGGATTACGACACAAAGATGCATGGTGATGAATTGGCTCAAAGTGTTGGGTATTACTTCCTCACACACAAATCATCTAAAAATTCCGGGCCTGCCACCAAAGATTGACTATTATGATAATAGAGGATACATGGTGATGAATTGGCTCAAACATACAGCAGACAACACTGTTCACGGCACACAAAAATAATGAGGATGCAGTCTGGATTTTGGATGTCGATCAGGACAAGAGATGTCAAATTTTAATCAGTTAGTACCACTAAACATGATGACGAGTATGATTCAAAGTGTTGGGTACTACTGTACTTCCTTACACATAAAGCATCCAACTTTACAGGTTCTAACTGTAACGGATTATGGAAGAATAGGGGCGGAACCGAACCTGGCGGTAGAGTGCCTCGAGCCTCTCCTGGCTGGCCGTCTCGATGGGCCCCACGTAGAGGCACGACGGCCCCTCCCCCGCCGCCGCCGCCGCCGCAGAGGCCACTCCGGCAGTGCTCAGCCCCACCTGAGGCGCCCGGGGCCGGCCGAGGCGTCCGCTCCCGGGGACCACCGGGGCGGCGGCGGTCATGGACGGTGCTGCGTGTAGCCGGCCGGCCGGCCCTCCTCCTGCTCTCCGTGATGGGGATGGAGTGGTGGTGGGGAAGGAGGAAAGAATCCGGCGAGGGATGCGTGGAGGCCTCACGCGCGGCGGGAAGCGGACAAAAGGAGCTGGGATCCGTGGCTGTTGCTTCGGGGCAACAAACGCCGCCCGGAACAGGGGAAGAAAAAATGTGTGGCTGCGGAAATTGAGCTTTCGGATTACCGGCGGGACGCCGAGCCAAAGAGGGGAGAAGAGAAGAGATTTTCCTCTTTTTGTTTCCTTTCCCGTATGTCCATATGCGGTGGATGATGATCTCGGTTTGACAGTTTCGGCAAATTTTGGCAGTCCACGTGATCCTATCCGGTTCCAGGAATTTTGGGGCAAGTTCTTCCGTGCACGTTTTAGTGCATCATTCTTCAAAGTTTCCTGGAAAAATACCAATCTTTTCCAACGCAGTGTAAATCGCCACTGTACCTCTTCGCTACAGCAATCTTGTGAAGTTTCTTTTTCGTGTGATTTTGTGAAGTTTCAGTCGCGTCCTTTTTTTTCACGAAAACGCAAAAAGCTTTGCGTTTCGATTTATTGATAGAAAAAAAAGTTTGATTTACAAGCCTAAGAGAAGGCCGATACACCCATACATACAACACACCCAACACTCAAAGCAAGACTACGGCTAACGTCGAAATCCGTCGAGCGCTCCTCCAGGACGCCACAGAGCGAGCTCCTCCGCCGAACAGAACCCTTGCCGATGAAAGTCGCAGTGCTTGCGCATCGTTGATATCGCTAGGAGCATGCCATTCGCAGCCAAGATGGGTCCCACCTGGATCCCGCGAGCCATCCAGGCTCAGCCCAGATCCGGGGCACGCCGCTGGCGCGGTGGCTACCTCCCTGCAACCTCAACAGACTTACTAGCATGCAGTCTTCACCGACCCGCCATCAACCACAGAGGCCAGCCCACCACTGGTCATCCAGAGGCTTGCTTGCGCCGTCCGAGGAGGATCCCCGTCGCGCAAGCCATCCGCGATACTACTCGAGAGGCCGACACTCCAACTGCACTAGGACGTCGCATGAGGCCAACACCGAAGACCATGACGATGAGCAGCGACTCGTACCAAGGAATCGGGCCTCCAAGACGACGCCACCATGGAGGGTACGACGTCGAAGACGCCGCTGTCGCCCGATCTGGCAAGCCAAATCTGGGGTTTTCACCCGGAACCTGACACCCTAGGCAAGGGAGGTGCCGGAGCTCCTCGATGACGCCTCAACAGGACGCGACACCCATAGGCGTCGCCGTCACCGGCCCAAAGGCAGGGCTTTCGCCCCGAGCTTGGTACCTCGCACCTGCACCAAGCACCCTGTTCCTCACATGAAGCCCCCGCGCTAGCCCTAGGAGGTGTCACCGGCAGGTTTGCACACAGCCACCTCAAAGAAGCATCGCCGGACACCCAACACCGCCACCCCCGCCGCCGGCGTCAGAAAACGCCTCGAGCCGCCACACCAAGAAGGCGTTGGGCTCCACTCGACCCGGCCAAAGCAGCAACATCCCTGCGCTCGGGGCCGGGGAGAACGGCCAAGGGAAGTGGGGGGGCGCACCCGGCCGCCGGCGCCGTTGCCAGCAACGTCGCCCAGGCGACCCAACCTGCGCGGAGCACACCCAGCGCAGGGGCCAGCAGGCTAGGACCCGCACAGCCCAGATCGAGCCCGAATGGGCCCAGATCTGGGCTGGCCGGCCCGCACCGCCCGTGGCCGCCTCCCTGCCCCCAGCTAACAGACTGAGCCGGAGCAAGGGCCGGCGAGCAGCCCCCGCGCCGCCGCGACCACCCACCGCCGCCTCCACGCCGCCCGCACGGCCGGGAGGAGGAAGAACGCACGCCACGGCCGCCACCCGACGTATGGTCGACGCCGTCCGCGTCGTTCGGGGCCGCCGCCCCCGCGAACCAGATCCCGACCAGGCCGCCACAAGCCGCGCCCCCGCCACCACCCACCACCACCCAGCGCCGGCGAGGCCGAGCTGGAGAGGGGCACGACGTGCGGAGAGCCGCCGAGCAACACCGGAGAGGACCAGCCACCCCCAAGGCAGCCCACCTCCATACCGCCTCGGAGGGGCTCCGCGAGCAGATCCCCACCGCCCCCATCACCGGGGCTACTGGGCTTCGCCGGCAGCCGCCTCAAGGGACGGCGAGGGAGGGGGAGCAGGGAGGGGAGGCGGCGGTGGGGAGGGTTAGGGTTTCGCCCCTCCCGTCGCCTTAGAGGAGACGACGCGAGGGGGCAAGGGGTTCCCGGGTGTCGCGCCCTTTTAGTTCTGTATTTGCTCTTTTTATCAACTTTCATTTGCTACTGTTTATCTAGTTTTGTACCGCCTCTGTTCCGAAACGTAGACATTTGGAAATGCTTACATTCAGGAACATAGGTAGTAGTAGTACTTATTTTTGTTTAAAAAAATTATACAAACTAAAACATGATAAATTTTAAGAAAATTAGAAGTTTCTTTATTGCAATCGAGCTTTGATAGGACACGGTGGTAAACTCTACATGACAATATCTCAATCGTTTGTGCCATAGATAGATAGAAAATTGTTTTTCAGCGAAGATTGGTCAGTCAATAGTTTAGTGTTACATTTTTTCAAGAACTTGTAAATTCACATTTGGATTGGTATGAAATTCCGTATGCGCAAAAATGTAGGTTATGGGATCCAAGCATTACTTGCTATCTAGATCCCCTGATTAAGCTAAAATACTAAGATTTCATAAAATGTTGCAACATTAGAACTGCCTATGTAGCAAAAAAAAATCAACGTATGCAATATTCATCATTAAACGCAACATAATATTTAAAAAAAATAGATGGCAACATAAACATGAAAAAAAATAAGCCTAAAATTATTGCAACATGCCACATGGGTGTATGTAGCAGAGACACACGAGCTTGCAGTAAACTGAAACACCTTATGCCACATGAAGAAAAAATGATTCAATAACCGACTCGGCCAGCACCCCCTCCTTCTCACTTGCTCAGCCTAGTGGGCCCATGTGTCCCTCCGACCCATGCTACCCACTAGGTATATTAAATATAAATGATTTTTTCGAAGTTTGAAAAATTCCGGACGACTCTGAATTGTTTTGGAATTTTTCTAAATCATTCTGATATCTTTCATATTATGTCCGAAACCATTCCGTTCACTCTCGGTGATACTTCGAACATCTCTGTCATATTTCGAGAATCTCCGAACTCACTTCGGAATTATTTCACCAACATATCTTATATCAAACTCACATTCTATATGTTGCTAAACCTTTAAGTGTGTCACCCTATAGGTTCAGATATGAGTGGACATGTTCGGAACTCGTTCCGAGACAATATGATCAACATAGGTATCTTGATCTATATATATTTATCCCCACCTCTTAACACGAAGATCTTGATCTATACACTAAGTGTGCACGGGATGTGCGGGTCGCCCATGCCGCGGATAGTGTTACGGAAATAATGGAATTTCTGCTTCATGTACATTTCCACTGCTTCGTGAGGTACACTTACGCTACCTACGGAGCTTCGACACAAATCTAAATACGCCTGATGTACTCTCCCCTCTAGACTACTTGCTTGGGCTAAATACGCTGTGCTATCTATTGTACTATCTATTGTCATACGACATTGTCATTATATTGTATATTGAGTGTACGTAATGTCTTTATTCATTTGCATCCAACAATTGATTTTCCTATTGTAACATCTCACTTTTAGTAACCCTGACTAAGTGTCCAGAATACAAAAATCATAGGGAAACAAAAACTTTTTCTTGTTTAATGATGCAGTGTTTGCTTACTTGTTTGTTTGTGCTTATGCATCTGAATCTATAGTAGGATATATACTCCTTTTTACCTCAAGCTAAGTTTGATGGTACTGTAGTAGTAGACTTAAGATGTTGTTAGGATAAATTGCTTTGATATGCTGTTTGTGTTGCTTGCTTAGGAGATTAGACTGAGCTACCCTAGGAGCTCATCTTCTAGTATCAAGATAATCTAAGAATACAAGCCTTAACCAAGTTTCCCAAGATGGCTCTGATCTCTAGTCCCTAAGGTGACCATCTAACCTCTTAACCAGATCAATTTAGAGTTAATCCCTTCAAATAACTTACAAGTCAATGAAGACCAACTACAAGCATGGATTCATTCTACACAATCTACACTTCAACCTCATCCACTTCATGATGAGTTTAGAATCTTGCATCCTCTCAAAACTATCCCCTCTTGCATCCTAGTCAAAAACCCTAAATCTGTCAAAAATTGACCAAGTCTGGAACTGTTATCAACATTTCATCTTTGAGTCTCCATCATCTCCAACCCTTGTGCATTTTTGGAGATGCACTTGAACCATATTGTAAACCATCCTAAGGACTTACAAATCCCACTCTTGTCCTTGGCTACATAATCCTTTGATCCACTTATTCCTGATGGTTTTGCAGGCAAGAAAATAATATTTTCTGCAAATCTTACCAATATGCCTACTTTGGTAGAAGCTCCCATCTCCATGTCATCTTATTTTGACCAACCCGATTGTACTCTACTCATGAATGTCTATCCATACATAATTCCCTTGTTCCAATTGGATCTTTGTGTTTCTTAAACCCACATGGTTATGGAGGCTAAATAATAATCTTCTTTGACACCCTTATTTTTAGCCAACTTTGGCATCAATCCTAGGAAAGCTCAACCATGATCAACCTCAACCTTCTGTACCATGGTGATCAACATCAATTGGTATATCTATCCATATAGCCCATGACCCAAGGGGGGCTCTGAGCTGCTTAACCCAGCAAGATTTTGGTGGTATAGAAATATTATTGCCCTAGATCATCCTCCTACCCCCATTTCTTGTTTTATTCAAAAAATCAAGTTTGATTTTCAAAACCTAAGGTTTCAAATGATATATAATATTTGTGGACAACATCTACCTTGGAGATAAAAAATTATCAAGTGTTTACCATATTTATCTTCGCCCAAAAACTATTTATTTCTCTTCTTTTACAAAAACCTCAAAACTCTCTCTATAAAAGAAAGTTTGATTTTCTACAAAACACCCATGTATCTTTAGACACAGTTGAGTCCCATATTTTGTTTCCTATCTTCAGACTTCAAAAATAAATATTTTTTAAAAGTTTTATTATTTCTTTTTGCATATTTTCTTAAATGGCAGAAATAAAAAATAAATGTTTTAAATACTTTTCCTGCCCAATAAATCTTGGAAAATTTCTCCAACATGTGATATGGTATCTTGGACCATCTCACACCAAAAACCCACGTTGTACGATTCAAAAAAATTAAATGAATTCCATAAAACAGATACATCCACTTTTTGAATAATTGAATAATAAGGGATCTAAATTCATCTAACAAATCCCAAATAATTATAGTAGATTTATCTTGAACCTATGTATCTATCAGCATCATTGTCCCATCTTTCCAAGATTAAAAATCAATAATTACATCATGATCATCAACTATGAAAAAATTGGAGTTCGACCAAAATCATGAGACATACCCCCATCAAAGCATCATCAACTCCCATCTTGACCACCACAGCAACCACCCCTTTGCCCTGGTGGACCAACACTATAGCCCTAGCACCGTAGCAACTTTATCTCTTTGTCCTTTGTGCTTGGAAATGAAAGAGACAATGGACCATATCTTGCCTTTTATTTACTTGCTGATGCTGCACCACTCCACCCTAGCCACTCTGCTCGACCTAGAGCACACACACGCCACCCCTCCAGCACCCAGGGCCCTAGCCTTACATCCCCTCTCTCTCTATTTTATTCTTTTGGTCGAAAGCTAGTAAATGCACCCCAAGCTTGCTGCCCACTTTTCCCTCGACCCTCTCTGACCCCCTCCGACCCTTCCTCGACCACCACCGCCCACCACGACCAATCCCCATCCCGCAACCTCCCTCCATGCCCTCACATAGACCATGTCCATGGTACACCCTCACCTCTCGGTTATAAGGCCCTAGACCACCCCAACTCCTCTCTCGACCCTCATTCCACACCCCTACCTCCCCTCTTCCATGGTACATAAGTTTTATTGCAGAGCTGGCCTACCATGGGTTAAATTAGTCTGGTCATTGTATACTCCTAGTATTGCGCCACATGCTCAAACACGTCGAGGATCTTTTTGGTGGCGGGACGTTTTTAGTCTAGTGGATGTATATATAAGCATTGGCACATGCAAAATTGGTGATGGAGAGACAATTTTGCTTTGGAAGGATTTTTGGCATAGTAATGCTCTAATCCGCGACCAATTTCGACGACTCCACTCCTATGCTCTAAACGAGGATATCTCAGTCTCTGAATTTGCCGCATTACCAGAGGTATTTGATGCTTTTGCCTTACCTCTTTCCGTGCAAGCTTTTAGAGAATTTGGAGGAATTACGTGAGATCACTCAGGGTGCATTCAGAGGTCAATCCGATGTAGATTCAAGGGTCTTTCCATGGGGTAATACATAATACTCTTCGGCGAAATTTTATAAACTCATCTTTGGAGCCATTATAGGGGATCCTGCACTAAAATATACCTGGAAATCGAAATGCCTCTCTAAATTGAGGGTTTTTGCCTGGCTTCTACCGATGGATAGGTTAAATACCAAAGACTTGATGCAGAGGAAAAATTGGCAAGTCGAGGGGGTCCTTCTTGTGTGTTGTGTGACACTCAAGCTGTAGAGACTCGAGACCATCTATTTTTCCATTGTCCGTTTGCTGTGACTTGTTGGGACACAATTGGTATAATTTGGGAGGACTCCCATCACATTTCTCAGAGGTTTGTGGAGACAAAAAAATCGTTCGATGGACCTTGCTTCATGGAAATTGTGGTATGTACTGCATGAAATATCTGGAAAGAACGTAATGCTTTTATATTCAGACAACAAGCCCCCTCCATAGCCAGATGGAGAGTAAGACTCCAAAGCGACCTCTCTCTTCACCAATACAGAGTTAAAGCTACCTCAGTTTAGCCTCTTTTAGACTGGATTGCTTCCTGTCTTGCTTAGTCCTCGTCTAATTTGCATATTTTCTTGTAAGCTTTTCCACTTCTACCCCCCATTATGTAATCCCTGACTTTGGATGATCTCTGTATATATTTATAAAAATAAAAACATACCCTAGGGGTTCTTCCCTACGGTCTCACGGTTCAAAAAAAACCTCCCCTCTTCCTTCCCCCAGTCTCCCGAGAGCTCTCTCCCTCTCCGCTGCCCGGGAGAAGGAGAAAGCCACCGCGGTGCTACGTGCTTGCGGGCAAGTTCTCCTCCGTCTCCAACCTCTCCTTTGCCCTCCTCTTACATGCATGTCTTCTCCAGGCTCCCATCTACCTAACCCTAGCATCTTCTTCCTTCCAGGGAGACCCCAGTCTCCACTGCCGTCGAGCTCCGCCGGATGGTTTTGGGTTCTGTCGTGTGAGCCCTTCCCCGTTGCCAACACCGCCCTCACTGCCCACCTCTATAGTCCCTGCATCGTGCCGCATCGTCCTGTCACCTCACCGGTGCCGGAGGACCTCCCTAGGTGAGCCTTTGCGCCCGCCGGCGCCGCCCTAGGGTTTCTGCCCCACCGGCCACATCGGGAGGAAGGAGATGGCTCGCGGCCGTTGAACTTCTTTAGATCGTACTACCGATGATGCTCGATACCCCTTTGGATGGGTCAGCCACTGACGGGCGGGCCCCTTTCCCGGCCATTTGAACCGCCTCTCCCACGCGCGCGTTCCACCCGGGTGGGCCGAGATCCGACACTATGCAATGTGGGTGGTCGGATTTGTTGGGTCCGCAGCATAGAAAACAAAAAATTTCCTACAATGAGAACTATACGCCAAGATCTATCTACTAGATACAGAGCAACGGGTGGACATACATCCATGGAGAACTTACCCTCGAAGACAACGAGTTTTGTTAACGAGTAGGAACTCGTGGTTGATGTAGTCGTACACTTGTCGATCTCAAGATCGTGAGGAAGTCCGAGCGCCGCAACTCAGCAGCGCATCCGCACTCGCACACACGTTCAAGCCACCGGACAACCTCCACCTCCTCGCTCCAGTGATCCAGCGGAA
This sequence comes from Avena sativa, assembly GCA_916181665.1. Classification (NCBI taxonomy): domain Eukaryota; kingdom Viridiplantae; phylum Streptophyta; class Magnoliopsida; order Poales; family Poaceae; genus Avena; species Avena sativa. The sequence continues at coordinate 469,953,041 of OV702295.1, forward strand.
GCAGCAACTCCTTCCAGACGAAATGCCACCGGGAACATGTATCTCGCTAATCCGAGACCATGGGGGAATAATTCTAGAGGGGGAGAGAGATCCTTCACAAGGAGGTGTCAGGATGAAGGAGAGAATGGGTGGCCTTTTATAGGAGGAGGGGGTGCCCCCTCTCTCCATGGCCGGCGCATGGGGGGTGACCCCTCACCCCCCCCATTCATGTGGTGGTAACCCCTCCACATTAAAATGCCTCTTCACATTCCCTTTTAAAGTCTCCACTTTAAACGCATTAAATTTCTCCAAATTTAATGCTCTCTCATTTAATAAAACTCTTTTTATTAACTTTCTTCAGAATTTTATTAATTACTTTAATTAACAAACATTCACATATAGCCCCTTGCAAAATTTCAATATCACATGCAGAACCACCTTCTGTAATTTCACCCGAAACAATTTCCGGTTTCTATTGAAACAATTCCTGCGCTTTGCAATTCTTTCGTCTGAAACATATGTGCTCCAAAATGGTGTCCGGTAACTCTTAAGTGTGCCACCCTACGGTTCGCGAATAATACAGATATGATCGAGACCCTTCTCCGATCAATAATCAGCAGCGGGACCTGGAGATCCGTACTGACTCCTACACATTCAACGATGACTCCTGTGATCGTGAGAACCTTTAACGCTTGTAACTAAATCCCTTTGTCTCTCGATATATTACATGTTCGAGATTCGATCATCGGTATCTCCATACCTAGTTTGATCTCGTTACCGACATGCACTCTTTTCTCGTTCCCGTGATATAACATTCTAGTGATCACATCACTTGCTTGCAAGCTATCCTAATGTGATATCACCGAGAGGGCCCAGAGTATATCTATCCGTCATCTGGATTGACAAATTCCACTCTTGATCCATGAGCCTCAACATAACACCTTCGTAGTACTGAACCCATCTTTATAGTCACCCTGTTACGGTGTGACGTTTGATGTTATCAAGATACTCTTTCGGTGTTAGCAATTAACATGATCTCATGGTCTAAGGATAAAGATTACTTCGTATGATGTTATAGCAATATAAACATAATGACTTGATCGTAATGCTATACTTCGGATGAATGTTCATCACATCATTTCACAAATGCTGTGACCTTGTTATTAACAACATCCAATGTCCATGATCAGGAAACCTTGATCATCTTGTTAATCAACAAGCTAGTCTATAAGAGAGGCATAACTAGGAACCCTTTTTGTTTATTAAACACACATGTATTAATGTTTCCTATCAATACAATTATAGCATGCAAAATAAACATCTATCATATACAAGGAATACATAATAACAACTTTATTATTGCCTCTCAGGGCATATTTCCTTCAGTCTCCCACTTGCACTAGAGACAATAATCTAGTTTATACAGTGATAAATCTAACACCCATGGAGTTCTGGTGTTGATCATGGTTTTCCCTAGGGTGTACTTTAGTCAACGGAACTGCTACATTCAGGTCCGTGTGCACTTTACAAATCCTTATATCTCCATCCTTGACATGCTCGCGGATGGAGTGAAACCGGCGCTTAATATGCTTGGAATTCTTGTGAGACCTTGGTTCCTTGGCGTTGGCTATGGCTCTATTATTGTCACAATAGATCACCATTGGGTCCAACGCACTAGGAACCACACCTAGTTCCGTGATGAACTCTTTCATCCAAACCGCTTCCTGCGCTGCTTCTGAAGCAGCAACATATTCCGTCTCCGTCGTTGATCCAGCCACCACAGGTTGTTTGGAGCTCCTCCAACTAACTGCTGCTCCGTTCAAGAGAAATACGTATCTGGATTGAGACTTAGAGTCATCTGTATCAGTGTCAAAGCTAGCATCGACATAACACTTAGCGACTAGCTCTTCTTCACCTCCGTATACAAGAAACATATCCTTAGTTCTTCTCAAGTACTTAAGGATATTCTTGACCGCTATCCAGTGTTCCGAACCTGGATCAGATTGGTACCTACTAGTCAAACTAATAGCATGTGCCACATCCGGTCTTGTACATAGCATGGCATACATTATAGAGCCTATGGCTGAGGCATAGGGGATCCTATCCATTATCTCTTTTTCTTCCGCCGTAGCCGGACTTTGAGTCTTACTCAATGTCTTGCCTTGCAACATAGGTAAGTACCCCTTCTTACTTCCGTCCATATTAAACTTCTTTAATATCTTATCAAGGTATGTACTCTGCGATAGCCCAATTAGGCGTCTTGATCTATCTCTATAGATTTTAATGTCTAATATATATGAAGCTTCACCAAGGTCCTTCATCGAAAATTTGCTGTTTAGATAACTTTTAACACTGTTTAAAAGATCTATATCATTTCCAATCAATAATATGTCATCCACATATAATATCAGAAATGCCACATTGCTCCCACTTACTTTCTTGTAAATACAAGCCTCTCCATAAGTTTGGACAAATCCAAACTCTTTGATCACCTCATCAAAGTGAAGATTCCAACTCCGGGATGCTTGCTTCAGTCCATAGATGGATCGCTGAAGTTTGCATACCTTATCAGCATCCTTAGGATCGACAAAACCCTTAGGTTGTATTATATACAACTCTTCTTCAATATTACCATTGAGGAACGCAGTTTTGACATCCATCTGCCATATTTCATAATCGAAATATGCAGCAATTGCTAACATAATCCTAACCGACTTAAGCATCGCTACGGGAGAGAATGTCTCATCGTAGTCAACTCCTTGAATTTGTCGAAACCCCTTTGCGACAAGTCGAGCCTTATAGATGGTTACATTACCATCAGCATCAGTTTTTCTTTTGAAAATCCATTTATTCTCAACGGCCTTTCGATCGTGAGGTAAGTCCACCAAGGTCCAAACCTGGTTTTCGTACATGGATTCCATCTCGAATTTCATGGCTTCTAGCCATTTGTTGGAATCAGGGCTCATCATCGCTTCTTCATACGTCGCAGGGTCATCTATTTCATCAATCAAGAAATTCATAACAGGATTGCCGTACAGTTCAGGAGCTGCACGTGTTCTGCTTGACCTGCGAGGTTCGGTAGTGTCCTCTTTCGGAGTTTCATGATCAATATCATTAGCTCTCTCTTCATTAGGTGAAGTCAACCCCGAAACAACTTCTGGAGCTGCGCTACTCGCCATTTCATGAAGAGAAGGTTCAATAACCTCTTCGAGTTCTACCTTCCGACTACTCACACCTTTTGCGAGAAACTCCTTCTCAAGAAAGGATCCATTCTTGGCAACAAAGACCTTGCCCTCGGATCTGTGATAGAAGGTATACCCAATCGTTTCCTTAGGGTATCCTATGAAGACGTATTTTTCCGCTTTGGGTTCGAGTTTATCCGGTTGAAGTTTCTTCACATAAACATCGCATCCCCAAACTTTAAGAAATGACAGCTTAGGTTTGTTTCCAAACCATAATTCATACGGTGTCTTTTCAACGGATTTAGATGGTGCCCTATTTAAAGTGAATGCAGTGGTTTCCAGTGCATAACCACAAAATGACAGTGGCAAGTCAGTCAGAGACATCATAGATCGAACCATATCCAATAAAGTACGATTACAACGTTCTGACACACCATTACGTTGTGGTGTTCCGGCAGGCGTGAGTTGTGAAACTATTCCATAGTCTTTCATATGTGTGCTAAACTCGTAACTAAGATACTCTCCTCTACGGTCGGACCGCAGAAATTTGATCTTTCTGTTACGATGATTTTTCACTTCATTCTGAAATTCTTTGAACCTTTCAAAGGTTTCAGACTTATGTTTCATCAAATAGATATACCCGTATCTACTAAAATCATCCGTGAAAGTAACAAAATAACGATATCCACCTCACGCCGACACACTCATTGGTCCACACACATCAGTATGTATGATTTCCAATAAATCTGTCGCCCGTTCCATTGAACCGAAAAACGGCGTTCTAGTCATCTTGCCCATAAGGCATGGCTCACATGTATCAAATGGTTCAAAATCAAGTGATTCCAAAAGTCCATCAGAATGGAGTATCTTCATGCGTTTAACGCCAATATGACCTAGACGGCAGTACCACATATATGTAGATATATCATTATCAAGTTTAATCCTTTTAGCATCAACATTATGAATATGCGTAATACTACTATCGAGATCCAACCGAAATAAACCATTCAACGCAGGTGCATGACCATAAAAGATATTATTCATATAAATCGAACAACCATTGTTTTTAGACTTAAACGAATAACCACTTTGCATCAAACACGATCCGGATACAATGTTCATGCTCAGTGCAGGCACGAAATAACAATTATTCAGGTTTATAACTAATCCCGACGGCATATGGAGAGGCAGCGTTCCGATGGCGATCACATCAACTCTTGATCCATTGCCGACCCGCATCGTGACCTCATCCCTTGCTAGTTGTCGCTTGTTCCGCAGCCCCTGAACCGAGTTACATACATTAGCAACCGATCCCGTATCAAATACCCAGGTGCTACTGCGAGTACTAGTCAAGTACACATCAATAACATGTATATCACATATACCTTTGTTTGCCTTGCCGGCCTTCTTGTCCGCCAAATACTTGGGGCAGTTGCGCTTCCAATGGCCAGTCCCCTTGCAATAGTAGCACTCGGTGTCAGACTTAGGGCCAGCTCGGGGTTTCTTTTCAGGCGCGACAATAGATTTGCCGCCCTTCTTTCCCTTATGCTTGCCTTTCTTGTCCTTCTTGAAACCGGTGGTCTTATTGATCATCAACACTTGATGTTCTTTCTAATCTCCACTTCTGTAGTCTTAAGCATTGACAGAAGCTCGGGAGGAGACTTCTTAATGCCCTGCATATTATAGTTCATCACGAAGCTCTTCTAGCTAGGTGGCAGAGATTTGAGAACACGATGTATGCCTAAGTCAATGGGAATCGTTATTCCCAAGGACACAAGCTTATCGGCGTACCCAGACATTTTGAGTACGTGCTCACTAACGGAGTTGTTCTCTTCCATCATGCAGCTAAAGAACTTTTCAGAAGCATTATAACTCTCTACGGCAGCATGGGCATCGAAAATCATTTTCAATTCTCCCATGGTATCAAAGGCATTGCCATTTTCGAAACGTTTTCGAAGTTCTGGATCTAGCCCATACAGTATACCGCAATGAACTAAGTTGTGGTCCTCCTGACGAGTTATATAGACGTTCTTTTCCTCGTCAGGGGCATCAGGAGCTGGTGGGGGGGGGGCCTAGTGGCGCCTCTAGCACATATTGCTTTTGTGCAGCAGTGAGGAGAATCCTCAAATTCATATCCCAGTTGGTGAAGTTGCTACCATTCGCAGCAAGCTTCTCTTTCTCCATGAACACATTGAAATTAAAAGCAGGTAGTGCCATCTACAACAGAATTTTTAAAATATATTTAGACTAAATTTATGATAGATTGAGTTTAACTAATCCAAATTACTAATGAACTCCCACTAAAAAACGACATCCCTCGTGTCCTTTTGGTGATTACATGAACCAAATCCACTACACCAAGTCCGATCATCACGTGAGTCGGTGTAGCTTCAAAGGCGAGCATCTATATGGGCATCATATCAACTACTCCCTCCGTTCAGAAATATAAGACGTTTTAACTTTGTGAATCGAATGTATCTAGACGTGTTTTAGTGTATAGGCTCGTAGAGGTTTGAAGTGAACCTATACACTAAAAGGTGTCTAGATACGTTCGTTTCACAAAGCTAGAATGTCTTATATTTCGGAACAGAGGGAGTATATGACTCATGCTTAACCTTTCGGTCCGTGTTCCGAGGCCATGTCTGTACATGCTAGGCTCGTCAAGTAAGAACCTTAGTATTTGCGTGTGTAAAACTGTCTTACACCCGTTGTATGAAAGCGTAGAGTCGAGAACACCCGATCATCACGTGATGCCTCAAAACACGATCCACAAAACGGTGCATACTTAAGGAAGAGCACATTTTATCTTGATATCTAAATGAGGGATCATCTTATAATGCTACCAAAAGCGCCAAACTAGCAATATAAGATGCTAATGTGTGAAGTGAGGTGATATGGTCCATGCATTTGATCTCTATCATTTGCATCGTGGTATGATCTCTATCATTCCTTTGTGTGTAAGGCCAAGGTCTATGGAACTTACACGTTAAGTGAGTTGTAAGAGTATCTATCATACATCTACTTACAACAATACCATATCAATACACTAACCCAGGAACGATCTAAACTAGACGCCTCTAATTTATCAATTGCAAGTTTTACGTGGCTTAGGGCTTTCGGAGATAGAACCGGTCTTACCTACGAACATGAACCACAACGAGGATAACCAAGTTATTAGCAACTCGTTGTAAATCAGATATTGACTATAGAAGGAGAGACAGACACCCGCCAGCCACTTATGCAAAACTAGTTGCATGTCAGTCGTGGAACCGGTCTCATGTACGATGACATGTAAGGTTGGTCCGGGCCACTTCATCCCACTATGCCACCAATATCCAAAGTACATAGAAGATGCAATAACATGATCATCATCGCCCACATATAAACATATGTGTACTACCCGTGCAAAGCACCTACGCATAGATCAGGCTCTGATACCACTGTTGGGTCCGCAACATAGAAAACAAAAAATTTCCTACGATGAGAACTATATGCCAAGATCTATCTACTAGATACAGAGCAACGGGTGGATATACATCCATGGAGAACTTACCCTCGAAGACAACGAGTTTTGTTAACGAGTAGGAACTCGTGGTTGATGTAGTCGTACACTTGCCGATCTCAAAATCGTGAGGAAGTCCGAGCGCCGCAACTCAGCAGCGCATCCGCACTCGCACACACGTTCAAGCCACCGGACAACCTCCACCTCCTCGCTCCAGTGATCCAGTGGAAGCAGCAACTCCTTCCAGACGAAATGCCACCGGGAACATGTATCTCGCTAATCCGAGAGCATGGGAAATAATTCTAGAGGGGGAGAGAGATCCTTCACAAGGATGTGTCAGGATGAAGGAGGGAATGGGTGGCCTTTTATAGGAGGAGGGGGGTTCCCCCTCTCTCCATGGCCGGCGCATGGGGGGTGACCCCTCACCTCCCCCATTCATGTGGTGGTAACCCCTCCACATTAAAATGCCTCTTCACATTCCCTTTTAAAGTCTCCACTTTAAATGCATTAAATTTCTCCAAATTTAATGCTCTCTCATTTAATAAAACTCTTTTTATTAAATTTATTAAGAATTTTTTTTAATTACTTTAATTAACAAACATTCACATATAGCCCCTTGCAATATTTCAATATCACATGCAGAACCATCTTCTGCAATTTCACCCGAAACAATTTCCGGTTTCTATTGAAACAATTCCTGCGCTTTGTAATTCTTTCGTCTGAAACATATGTGCTCCAAAATGGTGTCCGGTAACTCTTAAGTGTGCCACCCTACGGTTCGCGAATAATGCAGACATGATCGAGACCCTTCTCCGATCAATAATCAGCAGCGGGACCTGGAGATCCGTACTGACTCCTACACATTCAATGATGACTCATGTGATCGTGAGAACCTTTAACGCTTGTAACTAAATCCCTTTGTCTCTCGATATATAACATGTCCGAGATTCGATCATCGGTATCTCCATACCTAGTTTGATCTCGTTACCGACATGCACTCTTTTCTCGTTCCCGTGATATAATATTCTAGTGATCACATCACTTGCTTGCAAGATATCCTAATGTGATATCACCGAGAGGGCCCAGAGTATATCTATCCGTCATCTGGATTGACAAATTCCACTCTTGATCCATGAGCCTCAACATAACACCTTCGTAGTACTGAAATCATCTTTATAGTCACCCTGTTACGGTGTGACGTTTGATGTTATCAAGATACTCTTTCGGTGTTAGCAATTAACATGATCTCATGGTCTAAGGATAAAGATTACTTCGTATGATGTTATAGCAATATAAAAATAATGACTTGATCGTAATGCTATACTTCGGATGAATGTTCATCACATCATTTCACAAATGTTGTGACCTTGTTATTAACAACATCCAATGTCCATGATCAGGAAACCTTGATCATCTTGTTAATCAACAAGCTAGTCTATAAGAGAGGCATAACTAGGAACCCTTTTTGTTTATTAAACACACATGTATTAATGTTTCCTATCAATACAATTATATCATGCAAAATAAACATCTATCATATACAAGGAATACATAATAACAACTTTATTATTGCCTCTCAGGGCATATTTCCTTCAGGATCTAGCCCGCTGCCCTCTATTCTTTTTATTTTAATAATCGACTATCTAGACATTTAATTATGTTGCTAGGTTTAAACCCTAATGAAAATGGAAAATAGCTAGAATGGCCTAGATATGATTTTTGCTACGTTCCCTAGTGTTTTCTCTACCTTGTAGAGCTAGCCTCATGCCAAGATTAGCTTCTTTTATTTTCTAGCATTAAATCTACTAAACAGTACCTTTTGCAATCCACAAATTCCTTAGTGAGTTTCACATACCCAAATGGAGTAAATACAACTTACTATGGAAGTTATTTTAAATACCTACCCTATGGCTTTGGCATCATACCAAGGAGATCTATATTTTTACTGTAGCAAAAATAACAAAACAATTCAATTCTACCTTTAGAAAATTCTCTAAGTCAACCTGTACAAACCTTTGAGTTGATTCCAACTCTCAATGGAGAGGTACTTCAAGAACTAACAAAACCTAGGAGATCAAAATTTATTGAGCTCCTGGTGAATTTCAGTGAATTAAACCCTTCTGTTTAGGTTGTTTTCACTAGATAAATCCTTACAATAGTTCAATAACTTCAAAAATGATGAATCCAATTTCTACAGAAAGGTATTTCAAATACCCACCCATGTAACTTTGGATTCATATCAAAAGGACCTGTAAACTAAATCTAGTGAAAAAGACAAATTACCAATAGAACCGACTTTGTGATTTTCCCAAGGGTATTCTAGTAATTATTTTGGAGTGAAACCAACTCTCAAAAATCCTAAACTCGGAGGCCTACAAAACCCTCTAAGAACAAATTTATTTGACTTCCATATATTTTCTTGTGATTTATTCTCTAAAAAACAAGAATTATTTCCACTAGAAAATCCATAACTAAATAAAAGAAAATTGATAAAATCATGAAACCACTTATGGTGGCTTTGTTAATTCAATACCTAATGATATAATTTTTTCACATTGATATCATAAAGAACCTAGCCCTGGTATTAACCCCTTATTTAAGTGGAATTTGACAATTAAATTCTAAAGGTGTTACACCAATGCAAATCAAGTAATTCCAATTGTCGTGAACCCAAGTTATCAAAACCTACTAAAGTGTATTGATGCCTTGATCTTTTGTTGATGTAATGTACTGGTGCTTGTTTCCTTGTGTTGATTGTGGTCTTTGCTTGCATATGTGATCCTTGACGACGATAGTTGCGAATTATATCAAAGTCAAGATGGAGGAGATATTGGTTATGATGGTATTCTAAGAAGAATCCTAGGGACATATTGCCATATTGCTGGTCGCAGGCAAGCCACCTACTTGTTCATAAGCCTTGTCTTACTATTTTACTTATGCATGTTTTATCTACTTGTTTAAGCAAAACTGTATTGTTTTACTATATGATGATCTATTCTCTAGTAGTAGCTTGGCTCCTCCAAACCATTACACAAGTGTACTACTAAGTACCACCCCCTTTGATGACACCTACTTGTCCCTAGTATTGTAAGTGGTGTATAACACCATACCCCTTTGGAGACTCTGTTTTAGCCAAAGCAAAATATAGATTGGGAAGACCCCGGATGGGTTTACAAAATGCATTATGGTAAAACCTTGGTATGATTTGCCTTGCCAAGAGGAATATGAGAAATAAAAAGGTTTTGGTTTTACTAGTGATACTGAAGTGGAGAACGAGAAAAATGTTTATGAAAATGCACCCGGTTTTTTGTAGTTTGCTAGAACAATTAACTCGTGCAACTACATTACCCTGGAATGGCACATGGCCTGACTTGAAGGTTTTCTACTCTGGTATGGGATGCCTCGCAACTACTTATAAGGGATCATCTCCCTCGAATGTTGGGTTTCTTCACGGTAAAGGGTCAGTGGTTGAGAGCCCTGGTCTGGAGGAGATGAGAACTACCTTCAGGAGCAGCCGGATGATACTATGAGCCTCTCATTGAAAGTGCCCACTCTCGAGGAGTCAAAATGTGCTCTGGTTGGTCCGTGGATCCCGAAGTCCCGGTGTTGAGAGGAACAACTCATAGGGTAGGACCAATGCTAGAGTGAAATCCGAGCCTTGATCGGTTACTCGACCCATGATCCATGAGGGATAAGGGTAGGGTACCCAGATGGTGTGGGTAAAGTTTACAACCTCTGCAGAGTGTAAATCTATTTGAATAGCTGTGTCCACGGTCATGGATGGTTGGGAAGGTTGCTGTAGAGCGATGTTGGTTTTGATTTCTAAAAAGGATTTCGAGAAATAAAGAGTTCTCGAAAACAGGGTGGTCTGGAGGACCATAGAGGAAGTGAGGTGATTGATACATTGCAAATGTATCTATAATTTTTGATGTTCCATGCTTGGTTTTATCTACTTTCTTGTGTTTTGTTCCAACTTTGGAGTACTTTTCATATGATTTCTTGGACTAACCTATTAACAAGATGCCACAATGCTAGTTGCCTATTTTCTGCTGTTTTTGGTTCCAAGAAAGTCAGAAAATGAATATTCTCAGAATTGGACGGGACAAAAGCCAAAGTGCCTATTTTTTCGGAAGACTCACGGAGCCAGAAGGAGAGTCGGAGAGGGGCCACAGGGTGGCCACACCACCCCATGGCGCGGGTCCACCTAGGCCGCGCCAGGGCATTGTGTGGGACCCCTGGCCGGCCACCGACTTTGCCTCCTTCGCCTATAAGAGCCTCCCGATACCAAAACCCTAAATCGTCAATCAGAAATCCACGAAAAGTTCCGCAGCACCGCCACCACTGAAGGGGAGATTCGGGGGGACAGAAAGTCTCTGTTCCGGCACCCTGCCGGGACGGGGAAGTGCCCCCAGAGCCATCTCCATCGATCTCCACCACCATCTCCATCACCATTGCTGATTACCATGATGAGGAGGGAGAAGTTCTCTCTCAAGGCTAAGGGTTCTACCGGTAGCTATGTGTTCATCTCTCTCTCTATGCATGATCTTATTGAGATCATGAGCTTGTAATCTATATATCTACCTTGCTACTCAAGTGCTTTAATAGATCTCTACTCTCCCCATGTGTGTGAAAGTGACAGCGTGCACACCATGGTGGCACTTAGGCTAGAGATTACAAATACTTGTTATGAGTTATATTTGGAGTTGGATGTCTTTATGAAATTGTGGTGTTTGTTGGACCTATCTAGTACTCAAGGCGATAGTGTGGGTTTTTCTAGATGGGAAAGGCTTACTTCGAAATTATTTCCTTTAGTCTCTGTAATTTTGTCTTTGTGTTTCTTGTTTTCACTAGTTAGGCTTAATGGAAAACAACAAAAAAACTAGAGAGCTTTATAGTATTTATCTTGAGTTAGGACATGAAGTGTTTGAAGAGAAAATTAAAAAACCTATGGAACTTTATTTGCATGCTAATAGCAATGTTGTTAGTATGAATTCTTTGGACACCATTATTGCTAATGCTATGGAAAAGTCTAAGCTTGGGGAAGCTAGTTTTTATGAAAATGATCTTTTTAGTTCCCTAGCTTTGGAAGATAGCTATTATATTGCTTATGATGATACCAAACCTCCAATATATGATGATTATAATGATGAATATGATATTTTCAGTCCACCTACTATTGAGGAGAAAATTAATTATGACTACAATATGCCTCCTATATTTGATGATTACGGTGATGAAAATAATAATGATAGCTATTTTGTTGAATTTGCTCCCACTACAATCAATAAGAATGACTATGTTTATGTGGAGAGTATTAATTCTTTTATGCATATGGCTCATGATAAGAATGTTTCTTGTGATAGTTATATTGTTACTTTTATTCATGATGCTACTGAAAGTTATTATGAGAGAGGAAAACATGGTTTTATGTGTCTCAACAATATTAAGTTTCCCCTCTCTATGTTGAAATTTTTGAAGCTGCACTTGTTTTGCTTTCCTATGATTGTTGCTTTGTGCTTTCATGACTTGTTTCTTTACAAGATTCCTATGCATAGGAAGTGGGTTAGACTTAAATGTGTTTTGAATTTTCTTCTTGATGCTCTCTTTTACTTCAATTCATATGTCTTATGTGAGCATCCTCTCAAATTATCATGCCTAACTTAAAGGCGTTAAATAAAAGTACTTATTGGGAGGTAACCCAAAAGTTTTAGATAAGTCTTGAAAGTTATTACTTCAGTAATAACCGCTCCTTATCCTTTTTATTTGCTTTTTATGCCAAGAGTAACCTCTAATGAGAGAGAAGTATTGATTGGGAAAGTTGCTGTCCCGAAACAGATTTCTGTGCTTCACCGTAAAAATTCGTGTAAAATCTCTGAACGTCTTTTTGAGGCGTGAATTTTTGTGCTTCTGATCCAGGTTGTTATCTAACTTTCGTTAGTTCAACACTTTTTTATTTGAGTAATAGAAGGTCTTCGAAAAAATTCGTCTTTACCTGCTGGTCTGTTTTGACAGATTTCTGCCATTTTCTGCATTCGCTTCTTGTTGGTTCCTTTTTGAGTTTTTTGGGGGAATTGAGCTTTTTGAGGGAAGTGCTACAGTAGCTAGTGTTCTAATGGAAGTTTATTTGGTGTTAGAACTGAACCTTAAGACTTGTTTATCTTGAGCGCACTAATGTTGCTAATAAAGATTGTGTGAAGTTTTGTATGAAGGAAAAAATTTCAGGTGTATGGAAGGAATGAGTAATGAGATGAAGGATGGACTAAATCTCAAGCTTGGGGATGCCACGTGTGTCACCCCAAGAAATATCCAAGAAGTACAAGCGTCAAAGCTTGGGGATGCCCAAGGCATCCCCTTCTTCATCAATAAAAATCCCAGGTTTCTTCCAAACGCTTCATTTTTATTGTTTCATGTACAGTTGTGTTGTTCTTGGAGCGTCTTCCTTTTTGTTTTTGTTTTGGTTTTCCGTTTGCTTGGTTTTCTTAGTCTGCTGAATAAATTGGTTGGACCCCCTCTTTCATACATTGGTTTTCAAATAGTTTGGTTTGGTTTGGAAAAGAGTAGGAAAGTTCATGCTTATGTGGTAAAAAGAGCTCGTTTTTGACTGTGGCCTATGCTTTGTCATGCCATGCTTGATATTGTTTTGGCTTTATGCTTAGTATTCTTTGCTGTAGCATGACTTGTTATAAATAATTGAGATTGCTTAATGTGCCTTGGATGAATCATGTGTTGTTTTAGCATATTAAAGCATAGTATTGTGGTATTCTCCTTTGATGCTTTATTTGGGTTGACTTGGCACATGCTCACACCATGTTATGACTATCTCAAGTCACCATAGCCTTTATGATCCTTTAGTTTTCAACTTGTAGTATCACTTTATGCTTTGATCAATGATGTTTTGTCGCTCTGCATGATTATGGCCATTATTGCTCTCTTAGTTTGTCGCTCCCAGTCTTTTGCTAGCCTCCATAACCAAGTATGAGTTCCACTCATGCATCCAACTCCCTAAACCAAGTTATTCCAAAGATTCCACCATACCTACCTACTAGCTTATGCTATTCCAAGTATATTCATGTTTTTGTTTACCTTCCAAATTAAACTTGTTATGAAAAAACTAGTGATTAAAGCTCTCACGAACTTGATGGCACACTTTACTTTTCTTGCCCTTAATAAACTTGAACCATAGTGTCGTTTATGTTGTACATGCTTGCACTTATTTGTTAGGGATTAGCAGAACCATGTTGTCATGGGGAACGCTTTCAACATTCAACTGGTACTTTGTACCTAGTTGATATCATGCTCTTTTGTATATGGATGTCGTCGGTGTGAAATGAAAGGGGAGCTTGTAAGTCCATGGAGTTATGTATATTTGTTAGAGAAACGCCTGGTTCGCTGGTCTAATCCATGCTGACATGGTGGAAACCTGCAGCGTAACCATAATGAGCTGTCTTTGAAGCATTCTTCTTATAAAAAAAGAGTCCTATATTGAGAAAAAAGAGAAAAAGAAAAAAAAAAGAGATTATGAAAATAGGAAAGAGAGAAAAAAGCACCATATTCCCATGGTAAATAAGAAGATTGCTGAGATGCTTGTTGTCTGCTTGCCTTGTCATTTTTATATGGGGATTCTTCCGTATCATCGGGCAAGGGGTACCCCGTTGGTGGTTCTCTATGATACACATGTACTTACGATGACAAGAACTTACCGGTGACTAAACTTGAGTAGCATGAGGAGCGGCCCTCGTATTCAAGGGACATGAGATTTCTAACTTATACTTCGTCAAGCATGTACACCATAGTTTGTTCACTTTAACCTTAATCACTTCAAGATGCTTATGATAGGGCAATGAGAGCTGAAAGCTATAAGTACCATAATTTTTGGAAGCTCTTTATGAGACCTGAATCCCTACTTCCTTTTACAAAAAGCCTTTCTTCCACCATTATATTGAGTCTCCACCTTCTATCTTTATGCGCCTACTTTGAGAGCATAGTGGCCATTCTTAGTTCTATGTGCATTGTCCCAAGACTAGTTGATTGATACATACTTTGATATTGCTTGTTTTAAACTATTGTATCTAGTCACTCTTATGAACTTTGAAGGTGTCCTATGCATTTATATTTGCTACTCTATTGAGGGACAAGTTGAATACTTTTATGCTATGTTTTCTTTATGTGAAACAAACAAACGTCTTGCAAAGCATGTTATTCATGAATCTTTTGTTTGTGCCTTTTCATGTTGCATCATAGTTTCTTTTCTTATTGCTAGAACTTTGTCTTTCATGTTATGATTGAAGTACTATAATCTCAGCTTTGAATGTTTTGCAAATACTTTGATCAAGTCTTTGACGGTGCATGTCACCTCGAAAATTATTCTTTCTTTTTATCACTTACCTACTCGAGGACGAGCAGGAGTTAAGCTTGGGGATGTTGATACATTGCAAATGTATCTATAATTTTTGATGTTCCATGCTTGGTTTTATCTACTTTCTTGTGTTTTGTTCCAACTTTGGAGTACTTTTCATATGATTTCTTGGACTAACCTATTAACAAGATGGCACAGTGCCAGTTACTTGTTTTCTGCTGTTTTTGGTTCCAGCAAAGTCAGAAAATGAATATTCTCGGAATTGGACGGGACAAAAGCCAAAGTGCCTATTTTTCTGGAAGACTCACGGAGCCAGAAGGAGAGTCAGAGAGGGGCCACAGGGTGGCCACACCACCCCATGGCGCGGGTCCACCTAGGTCGCGCCAGGGCATGGTGTGGGCCCCCTGGCCGGCCACCGACCTTGCCTCCTTCGCCTATAAGAGCCTCCCGATACCAAAACCCTAAATCGTCAATCAGAAATCCACGAAAAGTTCCGCAGCGCCGCCGCCACTGAAGGGGAGATTTGGGGGACAGAAAGTCTTTGTTCCGGCACCCTGCCGGGACGGGGAAGTGCCCCCGGAGCCATCTCCATCGATCTCCACCACCATCTCCATCACCATTGCTGATTCCCATGATGAGGAGGAAGTAGTTCTCTCTCAAGGCTAAGGGTTCTACCGGTAGCTATGTGTTCATCTCTCTCTCTATGCATGATCTTATTGAGATCATGAGCTTGTAATCTATAGATCTACCTTGCTACTCAAGTGCTTTAATAGATCTCTGCTCTCCCCATGTGTGTGAAAGTGACAGCGTGCACACCATGGTGTCACTTAGGCTAGAGATTACAAATACTTATTATGAGTTATATTTGGAGTTGGATGTCTTTATGAAATTGTGGTGTTTGTTGGACCTATCTAGTACTCAAGGTGACAGTGTGGGGTTTTCTAGATGGGAAAGGCTTACTTTGAGGTGTGCTGTTATAGCCCTACCAACGATTAGAGTGTCTAACCGGAGAGTAGTTAAGAGTAGTATCATAAAGAGAAGATATTTATATGAGAGTGTTCACTAATAAAAGTATGATCCCTAGGCCTTGTTTCTAAGCATTGATACACCGTTTGTAATTAGATCTGTTACATGTTTGCTTGTTGCCATCTTTATTTCAGTTTGCCTTTAGTCTTTTCCACGCCATCAAGTTATTATCTATCACCATTACCACTTATAATTATCCATACCACTTGTATTTCACTATCTCTTCGCCGAACTAGTGCACCTATACACCTGAGAAGTGTATTGGGTGTGTTGGGGACACAAGAGACTTCTTGTATCTTGATTGCAGGGTTGCTTGAGAGGGGATACCTTTGACCACTTCCTCCCTGAGTTCGATAAACCTTGGGTGATCCACTTAAGGGAAAACTTGCTGCTGTTCTACAAACCTCTGCACTTGGAGGCCCAACAACTGTCTACAAGAATAGAAGTGCGTAGACATTTGTGATCTCGGAGGATCACAGGAGATGAAAGGCCCAGTCGAGTGAGGACCGGGAGATGAAATTGGGTGACCCAATCCTAGAAGTTTCTAAACTTCACAAATGTTTCCAAAATGTTTTACAAAAGTTTTTAGCAAGGATGTAGAGATGCTATATATACAAGAGAAACTATTTGAGAAAAGAACCTCTTATGGAGCCTCCCTACTACCACAGTGATGAGTCCAAAATTGATGCATATCTAAGTATATAAATTATTCATATTTTCACTCATTACATGCTACATATATCTACAACTATGCCTATTATGTATTAATTCCTAATTCTCATTCATTTCCACATGGACTTTGCACATTAGTAGTTTTATTTGGATTTTATTACCGTTTTCTTGTCTCTGACTTGTGTGTAGGTGTTATGATGGATTATGGATAAAGAAAGGCAAAAAGAATCAAGAGGATGCAATATGGAGGAGCTGCAGGCACCAGACATAGCCATTCAAGGGGTGGAAAAGGTGATTTTTTTCATCAGCTCAAAATAAATATCCAAGGCCATGGTGTTGTGGCCCTCGTCCATACGAATCCAACGAGCCGAAGAACACCCATATCGGATTTTGTATGAAAAATGACGGCCAAAATATGAAAGTATACCACGCCGTTAACGACCACTGGTATGGGCAGGTATGGTCGTATCGTCCGCCCGTACCACGGGCCTGGACACATGGAAACTATGTTTCTTGACGCGTTTCTTCACAGAATACATCCTGGTTTGTTCCTAGACCTTTCTTAGGTCATAAGGAACATATTGGGGACTATTGGGGGCTCCCCTAGGCCTATATAAAGAGGTGGGGAGCCAAGGGAGAAGGATACCTTTTTATAGACATCCACGGCGGAGCCCTGCCGTCGTGCCATCTCCATAGCCGCCACACCTCCAAGATCCAGATCTCCATCTACACCACCACACCATTCAAGGACGAAGAAGAGAAGGAGGCCATCGTCATCACCAACACCACGCATCGAGCACCGACTCCATCACCATCTCCATCAACGCCTCCATCTCCCTCTCTCTTGTATTTAGTATTTGTTAGATTGAACATGATGATGATCTCCATGAATTCTTCTTTGTGTTATTGTTCATCTATGACTGAGTAATTGATTCGGTTCTAGGTTAAGGTATGATCTAGTATGTAACCCTAGACTTTGTGGCTTGATCTATTATATTACTCTCTCCCCTAGTGACAAGGAGGAGATAGATGAGTTCATGTGATCCTTTGGTCTGGAGTGTATTATTGACTTGCGTGAGTGACAGCGACGCGAGGCTCTATGTAGTACACATGTGTGACAACCCGGAATCATTGGCATCATTTATTTATCTAAAGTTGTATCTTGTGTAATTCTAGTAAATGGCTACATAGGTGCCCCTCTAGGACTAGTGAAACCAAAAGCCTAGACACCGTCTTACTCTAGTCAATTTTACATCTACAACCCCCTTCATTTACTTTCAGTATCGCTTTACTTTGTTCTTATTTAGCTCCTTGTTCTTAGTTACTTCAAACCTCTCTCGAATCATTGTCATTCTAGTAACCTATAGAGTAGACTATTTCCAAACACTGTTTTGGGTGTGAACATGGCCGCATTGACAACGTGGCTGTGGGGTTGTGTTGTTTCCATCCTGCAAAGCTCCTTTGGGATCGATCTTTCTAATAAATAGTTGCCGCTACAAGTACTGCAATAACTCTGTTGTTGGACGCAGGAAACGAGTCATCACACAACCATATTGCATATCCTTTTATCGTTATTCTCTTAAGGTGATTTGCGAGTACATCCAGAGTACTCACTGGCATTGTTCCTGGCTATTTACTTGGTCAGACTTCGAGAAGTAAGGTGAAGAAGAAGGTGACGTTGACGACTATACGAGCTAGGGCGTTCTCCCAGTCAGCTTCCTGCAGGGTTAAGGCATGGCTTAGGCTCGATGATGTACTAAAGTTCCGCTGATGATAAGCGATTTAGCCATCATGGCAGTAAGGTATGCCTTGTATCCACTTAAGTATGGGATGTTTATTTTGATACTTGTCGGTTATGTGCCACGAAAGACTGGTCATGGGATCGTGCTAATATGCTTAACATGGAATCTCGGATGACTAATCTAGGGGCCCCACACATGTGCTTGCTTTGCTTGATGTAGACACGACTTATGTCGTTACCCACCTACCGTCTGGACTACGACTTAAGCGACAATCTTGTGGTAGAAGTGCAGTTCTAAACGCTTCCCACTAGTCTTGGAGGCCCTCTTTGCTAGCATCGGTTGACCGGATATTCCTACCAAGTGTAGTATCCCACTGGCCCTGGTATGATTGCCAGAGACGTGAGGAAGATTGAAGCTGAAAAGAATCTCTCGCAATCATACCAATGGCAGTGGGGTATTACACTTACCACTCAAGAGGTTGAAGGCGATGTAGCCACTCATGCCATCGCGTATGTTGAAAGGTACGATCTTGTGGAAATCCAAAACTACACTCACACTAAGAAGAAGGAAGAGAACAATGTTCTAAAGGCTGAAGTACGATGACTCAGAGAAGAAGTCAACGACATCGATGCTATTATGAAAGAACTAAGAAGGAAATGTGCGGAGACTATCTGTGCTTTTGATCTTGTGCGGCATGAGTATATGCGTATCGTCGGAAAAAACTTCGTGCCGGCGTGTATCTCCACATCGATAAGAAGATGAAGCGCATGCTTAACAAGGCTATCATCTACCTTCAAATGGTCGGTGTGCATTCGTACAATGAATCGGCCAATGACGAAATCACCAAAACGTTCAGCCGCCAAGAGTTGCTGCCGTGAATGACTATTCGCTGTTATTAATCCCGAACGAGCTGTTTGTTTGTAGACTGACTGTGTTACTCATTCGCCTATTTTACATGTGATGTTTAACTTTTAGCGATTTCGTTCCCGTGGGTTCTTCATGCATGCTCAGGTCGCTCCGCAATCGAATCGTCTCATAAAACGCTTTGCCTAACGGTCGCGCCTCAAGAAGGAGTATAGTTATAAGTAAACTGCAAAATTTCCCACACAATATGCACAAAAAGGCGTGATAAAAACAACCCGCTCGACAGACTTCTCCTGTGCCTTCTAAAAGTAACATTTTTGACAGTCATTTCAGTTTACTTTAGCAATGTTATCTATAATATGCAAAAAAAAAGTGAATTAAGGAACCACATAAAAATCATTTATCTTATTAAGTGGGATATTTAATTTCCATAGGTATTTGCTAAGAAACCATTTATGACCTTGCATGATAAGTATGGCTAAGACTATTCAGTTTTTACCGAATACAATTTTGTTACCGAGGATAACCTTATTTGGGTATCTTGAGATCTGGAGGAAGGAGCCATGTGGCAGTTGTAGGGTCTTCCACGTAGTATCCCATCGACATGATCTTCCTCATAGCGCCATCACCGTCGACGCTCTTGTCCCCGCTGTACAATGGGCGGCATCCATGCATACCGCATCGCCGTCGAGGGGATCGTCGCTAAACAGCAAGCTATCGTTGAAGTAGTAAATGTGGTTTGCCTTCACCCGGCGGCCATGCTGCCAGCATGCCAATATATGTACAATCTTGCACGGGGCCGATGGCCCCAAGAATAAGGCATAGTCGCCCAAACTCATCACCTCTGCCCACTTGTAGCTATCATCAGATGCGTCAGAGTTGAAGGACGGCTCGTGGTCACGTGACCACTTGGCCCGCACTGCCATCGCCGGCTTGCCGTGCAGCTCAAAGATGTAACTAACATACACCCATGGCTGGTTCACTCTAGGGTCAACACCATCGCGCCTTTCAATGTACAGCCGGCGAGCGACTGTGACCACCGGCATACCGTCGTCGTCGACGCTAACTTTACACCTGATTAGTCCCTCGGCGCCATGGGTTAGATGAGTGTCCTCCACCGTGAGACCGACGACCTCGCCGTTGCAGAAGGCAATGTCCAGAACGCGCTCAAGGTCTCCACGTCGTGCCATCTTCCACCCTCCCTTCGCGCAGCCAATCCTGCCGACCGCGACATGCCAATCTGATGTGACGGCGGCGAGGATGCATCCGTTTGAGGTGGGGGCCTTCGAGGAGACTGTTGAATATATAAGCAAATTACCATAATATTTAATCCGAAATAAGTAATAATAAATCATGACTATAAGTGCTGAAATTAATCTAATCATGTATACTAGCAGAATAATCGAACAGATCATATTCAACCAGAATAAACAGATCATATCTATTCCAAGAGCTAGTACAAGAAACTGCAACAGAAACTGAACTAGATAGGAACAGATTACGTACAGTGCTGGAGGAGGAATCGGGTTCGCGTTCAGGTTGGGGTTGAGGTTGACACCAGTGTCGTCATCCATGGCGTCGATGTAGAGGCTGCTGATGTCCGGGAAGAAGTCCTCGTCGGGGAAGGAGTGGTCGGTCGACGTGATGCCGTCAGTAGTCGCGCAGACGCGCTCCCCAAAAACCTGATCGCCCCTCACCCGTACAGGTTCACGAGAGGCGGTGGTTCCGGAGGCCTACTGTCGCGCAAGGTTCTGGAGGCAGAGAGATGTGTATTTTTTCGTATTAGGGTTTTTGCCTAAGGTCGTTTATATATAGGCGCCGATCGGATAAGACGTGGGGCGTAGCAGCACGTCCGAGTAGTAACAGCCCACGTTTCCGGAAATACCGGAAACGGCTGACAGAAAAATAACTCGCACAATAATTTTCCCGAGCAGCAAAAAGATTCCGGAAATAGCTGACAGAAAAATAACTCGCACAACAATTTTCCCGAGCAGCAAAAAGATAAGATCGGCACCGAGGCACAATTCCGCAAACCGCGGCGCGCGCGTCGTGACGAGGCGAGGCGGGCGGCGGAGGAGGAGCGCGCGTGTATGCCACTCCTCTTCACTCTCTTTAGGAGGTAGTGAAACACTCCACTATATATATTGGTCCAACTCTCTCTAAACTAGCAAGGTGGGACTAAACTTTGGTGCCACCCCTTGCTAGGCATGAATGGGCCTAGAGAATTTCAGAATTTGTATTAGGCTATGGGCCAAGGCCCACACCCAAATTCCAACAATCCCCCACAAATTCTCATAGGCACATATCATCACATCACATCAATCAGTTCTAGAGCATTGTTTATATACCGGTGCGAGGTGGAGACTGTTAAGTTGAACTTCCACTTAGAACTTCATGCTACACTAGATTGCAACTTGAATAGTGGACTATGCCTTGAACTACAAGTTTGGTGCGCACTAGTTTCACATAAGGTCTAGACCGATACAGGGCTGCCGCGAAGCTTCTCCGCGGTTTGGTGCTTATGCGTCATACTCCATGGCCTTTCATGAGTTTATTAGAGAGCACCCAACTCTCACGGACTGCGACGTTTGACAGTCAGACTCATATAGGTGTGTTCTTCAAAAGATGTTCTGCAGGACAACATCTTTGCTTAAACAAGCCACTCAGAACACATTAAGGTAAATACCAACCTGCCATGCAGAATAGGAGAGTATTGCATCTATACGGAGTGGTAGTATGCTATAAGGATACTCTCCTCCCAGTTGACCAACAGCTTGTCTCCCAACTCTACTTCACGGGATCTCCGATCACATAGAGCGGGTTACCACTATGAGCAACTCAAAAAGTGGGTCTCAAACCCATCTCCCTCGATGCATTATCTATCACATTACGTGATAGACCCTTTGTGAAGGGATCTGCCAGATTTTTAGATGTTTGGATATAATCCAATGCAATAACTCCGGAGTTTCTCATTTTCCTGACAGATTTCAATCTCCTCTTCACATGTCTTGATGACTTCATATTGTCCTTAGAACTGTTTATTTTTATGATCACAGTTTGGTTATCACAGTTCATAAGGATTGCGGGTATTGGTTTTTCAACCACAGGTAAGTTCATCAAGAGTTCACGAAGCCACTCTGCTTCAACAGTGGCTGTGTCTAATGCTGTGAGTTCTGCTTCCATAGTTGACCTCGTTAAGATGGTCTGCTTGCAAGACTTCCAAGAAACAGCGCCACCACCAAGTGTAAACACATAACCACTCGTGGCCTTAGTCTCATCAGCATCAGAAATCCAGTTTGAGTCACTATACCCTTCAAGTACCCTTGGATACCCGGAGTAGTGAATCCCATAGCTCGCGGTGCCTTTCAAGTAACGCAAAACCCTTTCAAGGGCCTGCCAATGAACATCTCCAGGATTTGAGACAAATCGACTTAACTTGCTTACAGCAAAGGAGATGTCAGGCCTCGTAGCACTGGCTAAATACATAAGCGAGCCAATAATCTGAGAATATCTCAGCCGATCTTTAGCATCCTTAGGACTCCCTGATTCTTTCGAACCAACACGCTAGGATCATATGGTGTAGGAGAAGATCTACATTCGCTATACCCAAAACGACTCAAGATCTTTTCCACATAGTGAGACTGAAGCAGTGTTATCCCACCATCATCATCTTTCAGCAGCTTGATGTTCAATATCACATCAGCCACTCCTAGATCTTTCATCTCAAAACAACGAGATAGAAAGTCTTTGACCTCATTGATAACATTAAGATTGGTCCCGAATATCAGTATATCATCAACATACAGACATAAGATGACTCCCTCGCCCCCACCATGGCGATAGTACACACACTTGTCAGCTTCGTTTACAATAAAGCCTTCATCAGTTAAAGTCATTTCAAACTTCTCATGCCACTGCTTAGGTGCTTGCTTAAGACCATACAGAGACTTCAGTAGCTTGCACACCTTGCCTTGTTGACCATCTATCACGAATCCATCTGGCTGATCCATATAAATTTCCTCATCTAACTCTCCATTTAGGAAAGCCGTCTTAACGTCCATTTGGTGAACGAGAAGATCATGCGAGGCAGCCAAGGATAGCAGTACTCGAATGGTGGTCAATCTAGCCACAGGTGAATAAGTATCAAAGAAGTCTTCGCCTTCTTTCTGGGTATAACCCTTGGCAACAAGGCGTGCCTTATACTTCTCAATAGTACCATCAGGTCTAAGCTTCTTCTTAAACACCCACTTACATCCTACAGGTTTGCACCCATAAGGACGATCAGTAATTTCCCAAGTTCCGTTTGCTATGATGGAATCCATCTCACTGCGAACGGCTTCTTTCCAGTAGTCAGCATCTTGAGATGCATAAGCTTCTGAAATAGAAGTGGGAGTATCATCCACGAGGTATACAATGAAATCATCACCAAAGGACTTCGCAGTCCTTTGTCTCTTACTTCTGGTAGGAGCTTCACTGTTATCCTCCACAGGATTATCAGGGTGTTCTATCGAAATGGTGGGTTCAGGAATTGTGATTAATTCTTGACTAGATAAACTAGGCATCTCCTGATTTGATGAACTAGACGAATCTTTCATGGGAAAGATGTCTTCAAAGAAAGTCGCATCATTCGACTCCATGATTGTACCAACATGCATGTCAGATACCTGAGATTTCACTATCAAAAATCTATAGCCAATGCTATGAAATGCATATCCCAGAAAGATACAATCCACGGTTTTTGGTCCAAGCTTGCGCTTCTTGGGTATCGGCACACTCACTTTCGCCAAACAACCCCAAGTTCGTAAGTAGGAGAGTTTCAGCCTTTTCCTTTCCCATTCCTCAAATGGAGTAATGGTTTTGTTCTTTTTGGGAACACGGTTTAGGACATGACACGCAGTCTTTATCGCCTCCCCCCACCATTCCTTGGATAGACCCGATGTATCTAACATGGCGTTAACCAAATCAGTTAGAGTACGGTTCTTTCTTTCGGCCACCCCATTTGACTGAGGTGAGTAGGGAGGCGTCCTCTCATGGATAATACCATGCTCCGCACAAAAAGAATCAAATTCGTTGGAAAAATACTCTCCACCATGATCAGACCGAAGTCGCTTAATCTTTCGATCAAGTTGGTTTTCTGATTCAACTTTATAGATTTTGAAGTGATTAAAAGCTTCATCTTTAGATTTCAGAAGATACACATAACAGTATCGAGTGGAATCATCAATTAAAGTCATGAAATATCGCTTTCCACCTTTTGTCAACTCACCATTCATCTCACAAAGATCTGAATGTACTAGTTCCAGTGGTGCCAAATCTCGTACCTCGGCAGTCTTGTGAGACTTGCGAGGTTGCTTAGCTTGCACACATACTTGACACTTGGAACCTTTGACAGTAGTAAATTTCGTAATTAAATTCATATCGGCAAGCCGCGTCATGCACCCAAAATTAATATGACAAAGTCGTGAATGCCAAATATTGGATTCACTAGCATTGCAAACATGATTAATAACTTGAGTACATAAGTCTGACAAAGATAAGCGGAACAAGCCTCCGCACTCATAACCCTTTCCAACAAATTGTCCACACTTAGAAATTACAACTTTATTGGACTCAAAGACTAACTTAAAACCATCTCGACACAGAAGAGATCCGCTGACGAGATTCTTATTGATTGAGGGAACGTGCTGCACATTCTTCAGCTGTACGATCTTCCCCGAAGTAAACTTCAGATCCACCGTACCAACACCTTGAACAGAAGCACGTGAGCCGTTTCCTATCAGCACGGAGCCAGCCCGTTCGACCTGATAAGAAGAGAACATGGAAATATCAGCACATACATGTATATTTGCACCAGTGTCTATCCACCAATCAGGTGAATTACAAACTGAAAGAACAGTGGGAAATATACCGTACCCAGCATCCTTCATCTCAATATCACCAAGAACAACATTAGCGGACTTGCCACTATTTCCATGTGGACGCTTGTCAAAGCGATTGGGGCAGCTAGGAGCCCAATGATTAGGATCACCACAGACATGGCAGGATCCTTTCTTCTTATACTCAGTCTTCTTCTTGAAGTTGGTAGTCTGTGCGGCCTTGTTTTAGCCATCAAACTTTCCTTTGCCATCAGACCTGTTCTTATTCTTGAACTTGTGGGACTGGAAGTTGTTTTTCTGCACTACATGTGCGCTAGAACTTCCATCAAATCCTCGAGGACGTGTATCTTTTGCTCTCGCCTTTTCTTCAACATGAAGAGATCCGATGAGATCCGAAACAGAAAACCCCTATCTCTTATGTTTCAGAGAGGTAGCAAAGTTCCTCCAAAAAGGAGGAAGCTTAGCAATAATGCCTCCGGCCACGAACTTGTCCGGTAAGTTACACTTGAACTGCTCGAGTTCTTTGGCAGGGGACTGTATCTCATGAGCCTGATCCACGATGGGACGGTCATCAGTCATCTTGTAGTCATAGAATTGCTCCATGATATACAGTTCAGTGCCAGCATCCGAAACACCAAACTTGGCGTCCAGTGCATCCCACGCACCCTTGCCATTATCAAATGACATATAGGTGTCAACAATGTTGTCACCAAGAATATTGAACAAAGCCCCCATAAACATGGTGTCGACTTTCTGAAACGCTTCCTCCTGAACAGGAGAAAGGTCTCCCTCAGGTTTGCCAAGAGTGGCGCTATAGCAGCCTAGGTTTTTCAACCATAGAACTGCTCTCGTGCGCCATCTCTTATAATTGACACCGTCAAAAGGAGGCGGCCTTGTAGCCGCGGCTAAACCAGTTGAATTCAGTTGCCTATAATCAGGTTTTTGGATTGTTGAATATATAAGCAAATTACCATAATATTTAATCCGAAATAAGTAATTATAAATCATGACTATAAGTGCTGGAATTAATCTAATCATGTATACTAGCAGAATAAACGAACAGATCATATTCAACCAGAATAAACAGATCACATCTATTCCAAGAGCTAGTACAAGAAACTGCAACAGAAACTGAACTAGATAGGAACAGATTACGTACGGTGCTGGAGGAGGAATCGGGTTCGCGTTCAGGTTGGGGTTGAGGTTGACACCGGTGTCGTCAGCCATGGCGTCGATGTAGAGGCTGCTGATGTCCGGGAAGAAGTTCTCGTCGGGGAAGGAGTGGTCGGTCGACGTGATGCCGTCAGTAGTCGCGCAGACGCGCTCCCCAAAAACCTGATCGCCCCTCACCCGTACAGGTTCACGAGAGGCGGTGGTTTCGGAGGCCTACTGTCGCGCAAGGTTCTGGAGGCAGAGAGGGCGTAGCCCACGTCCGAGTAGTAACAGCCCACGTTTCCGGAAATACCGGAAACGGCTGACAGAAAAATAACTCGCACAATAATTTTCCCGAGCAGCAAAAAGATAAGATCAGCACCGAGGCACAATTCCGCAAACCGCGTCGCGTCGCATCGTGACGAGGCGGGCGGCGATGGAGGAGGAGCGCGCGTGTATGCCACTCCTCTTCACTCTCTTTAGGAGGTAGTGAAACACTCCACTATATATATTGGTCCAACTCCCTCTAAACTAGCAAGGTGGGACTAAACTTTGGTGCCACCCCTTGCTAGGCATGAATGGGCCAAGAGAATTTCAGAATTTGTATTAGGCTATGGGCCAAGGCCCACACCCAAATTCCAACAGAGACGAGCTTCCGGATACGGAACGGGAACGAAAGGTTGCTACCTCCGGAAACACACAGAAGCCTCCTCTGCTTCCTGGAGAGCATCGCCTCGGCGCCGGTGAAGAGGTTCCTGATCACGAGAAGGCGGTGCCCTTCCTCGAACGTGGCGACCCAGCCGCCGCCGTGGGAGCCGACGAGCCGGCTGTCGGCGGACAAGCTCGGGAGGGGTACGTGCATGATGGCCCCGCCGTCCTCTAGGTTGTACAAAAGCCGCTCCGTCGTCCCCACCCGGTTGTCCCGCGGGGGGAGGAAGAGGAGCCACGGGAGAGCCGCCGGTGCCAGGTGCCGCGCCCTAGACGCCAGTGCGGCGCGCCACGGACCGCAGACGGCGGCGAGACGGATCCGGTCTAGGGCGGTCGGGACCATGGCGCGGAGCGCTGCGAGCAGATCGCCGGGAAGATCGGACCACGGCGGCACCACCGCCGTCATCGCCGTGGTCTCCGTGGTGCCGATGCCACGGTCGGCGGCGGCCACTTCCGTCCCGTTGACTTCTGCCGCAATGGCTGGCTCGACGTTGTCGGCAGATACGCATAGCACGCACGGGACAACCCTGGCTAAAGCCGCCCAGCGCAACCTACCGCGTTCCACGGCCTCCAGATAGCAGCATCACAAGGTCTCGACGAGCACCCTGGCTAAAGCCGAAGTCGTCGTCGTCGACATGCACAGGGCTCCTCTAGAAGAGCTTTTTCCATGCAACTATATGATGCGCACCATCTGTCAGAAATATCTGCTCTATTAGGTGGAGAGGTAAAGAAGAGCAAAGTTTCGTAATTGATACGGTTACAAACGACTGCTATTAGGATTGCACAGTAGACGTTTTAACTGAGATGTTTACGAGTGATCTACCGTCGAGTGCACTGCGCCACTCACGAGGCAAAAAAGACACCTTGATATGTTCCATGTCATCGCTGCAGCCCTATCGTCTCGCGAGTCATGGTCCCATAGACAAACACCATCGCACCACCATGATGTGCATGGACATGAGTGTGCAAACTGCTCGAGAGCACAACTTTGCCATCTTGGACAAAGTGTTTGGCTTCGCCAAATCAATGTTGAAGGCAAGCGACGATGGCGATTACAAACTCAAGGGCGATCTCATAGATGACACTGAGGAGTACTAAGTGCTAATCATCGTCGAAGAGACCGGCTTTATCATGACCACTCATATACTCGGTAACTCCACGAGACCAGGTACATGGCCAAAGAAACACAATAGTGTGTGTTTGAGGGTGGAAAGATAACCACCAACCAAGAGGCGTCATTTTTTTACTGTACCATGAAAAGTGAGAGTCAGTCAGATTTCGGTGTATCTGAAACAGACTCACAGCTTTTATTCCTGGTGCAACGCACGGACATTTGTGCTAGTTTTTTTCTAAAAAAAAAAGTCACAAATTAACCAAGCTTTTCAAAATTCCCACAAACTTTAATCAGAGCTTACATAGTCCTTACCTATTTTTTTTACCAAGTCCAATTATTAGAGATGGCAGTCTATTTAATTCATTTTTTTAACTAAGTATAAAGATGGTAGAGGGGTACTCAAAAGGTTACCCACTTTCATCCTTACCAATTATCGCGTATGGGACACGGATGATGCTGGTAACCGAAAATATTTTGACCGATTACCATATATTTGATTTTGAGACGTGGCACAACTTGTACGCTATTTTTTTTAAATAATACATTTTTTAATCAATTTCACAAATAATACGCGATTTGAGGTATTTACTAATCTAGCGCGGTGTCGTTTTTTAAAATAACGACCAGTCCCGGTCGGTTTTTGGAAAAGCAACTACAATGTTGGAGTGCGTCAGGCAGGATGTCGTTTTTTGAAACAACGACGAGACGGCTCGGCTTTTGAAAAACCGACAGGGCAGGAGGTCGTCTTTTGAAAAACCGATGGGTCGTGATGGTTTTTGAAACGCCGACGATGACCGACGATTGCACCGACGGCTGCATGGTATTTGAGATGTAATATCGATACGTATACGTATGGTGTACTACACCACCGTATACGTATCCAACTCTGTATATGTCATGCAATGGGGCTATTCCTTGCCAATATAAACACGAACCCGGCTACCCCAAAGGGTAAGACCGTTCCTCCTAGACAATACGACTTTGACATGGTATCAGGCCTCCCTCTTCCGAGCTCGTTCTAGCCGCCGCCGACGCCGGCACCCTGCCTCGTCGCCGCCGTGCTCTCCTAATTTTCCGACGACCAACAACCCACGACCAAGATCTCTCCCTCCTAGAACAATTCCCATAGTCAGATTTTCCAAAAACCCTACCCACCCTAAAACCCTAGATCGCACCCTACAATCCCCTACTCGACGGATCTATGGCTACTTCTTCTACGATCGTTGCGGCTTCCTCCATCGGTGCTCCTCCTGCCACCAAGCTCACGCGGGAGAACTTCCTCTCATGGCAAGCCCAAGTGCTGCCCACCCTACGTGGGGCTCGCGTTCTTCGCTTACTTGAAGGATCGGATCCGGCGCCGCCCGAGTTCCTCGATGCAGAGGATGCTGACAAGAAAAAGATACAAGTTTCCAACCCTGCCTATGATGTCTGGATTACCCGTGATCAGCAAGTCGTGCGTTACATCGTGAATTCTCTCTCTGAGGATATCCTCTCTCATGTCTATGGCATCGTTCATGCTGCTGATGTCTGGCGTGCTATCCATGACCTATTCTCGTCTCAGTCCAAGTCGCGGGTCTCCAACCTTCGTGGTGCTCTTACCAATACCAAGAAACTCGACATGACCGTTCAACAATATATCACCAAGATGAAAGGATTTGCATCTGAACTTGCCACGGCGGGTAAAACCGTTGATGATGATGAACTCAAGGTTTATATTATGAATGGACTTGATGGTTCCTGTAGCATCCCAATTGTCTAACAATTGTAATGCCACTTGGTCTAATAATATAATGGCTACTTCCTATATATAATTGTTGCATCATAATTATATCATGCTCATGTCATCATGCCACCTTGCATTTGAGCATCATATAAAACCCTTTTTCTTTGGTTCTTCTCTCATATGCATTATTAATTGTATTTGCCTCTTGATATTGTATTTGGTTATTGATATATTGTTTAATGCCCAAGTTGAGTTGGGGGCATATCTTTTATTCAACTCCATCACTTTTCTTTTAACCGCCTTATAATTCTACCATTCCATTTACCATGGGCTTTTATTTTTCTGTTGATATTTAATCTAGCTCATGGGAGATGGGATGGATCCAATTCTATCTTCTTTTGCTTGGCCTTTATTCCATATTTTGGGATGCATAAGAATAATGCCATGTTATTATTATTGTCTTCACAAGTATAAAAACATGGCATTTAATACTTTGCATGGGCCATGCAAACACCATCACCACTTCTTTTCTTTTGATTTGCCCTTGGTTTTTGAGTGGATCCTTTCCTTGTGAGTTTGTTCTCTCTTCCTCTCACCATCTCCACCTCATCACCCTCAACATCCATGCCATGCATGATCAAGTGAGATATCATCCACACCCCCGTTTTCTCCTTTACACATGATCACACCACCTTAAAGAAAACCCTACACCATGTCCTCTCCTTCCTCCCTGACACCCTCCGCCTCGCCGTAGACCCCTAGCGTCGCCGTTCCTTTCGCCGAACGCCCTCGGTGCACGGCAGCCGTTGTCGTCTGGTCCGCGCCGCGCCTCGCAGGGACATACCTAGCCATCAGGCGCCCTTCTGTCAACCTCCCGAACCCAGCCGCACTGGCTCCACCCCTTAGCGCGTGCGCCCCGCGTCGCGGCTTCGAATCCCCGTGCCGCGCCCCGCGTCGGTCGAGCACCGATCCGTCCGCAGGTGCAGGGAAGATCTACAGGGGCCTGTGGAAACTTTTCAAATCGCCCCCTCTTTTGTTTTTTCCTTAACCCGCGGTACCACCGAGCCCCACCGTCAGCCTCTCCGTCCGTTTTGCAGTTAAGCCCCCAGCTCTTAGGCCCTCAACCCGCGCTCCCTTCGCCGCGACACGTGGCTGACCCTCCCCTCTTGCTGTCATGTGGGCCCGGCCCCACCGACGGACCCACCGGTCAGCAAACTGGGCTAGCTAAGGCCGCGGTACAGAAAACCCTTCGGTGCGCCTGTTACCGCCAGATCAGCCCGGGCCCACTTGGTGGTGTCGGTGACTAGATCTGTGTGAGTACAAAATGGTTTCTGCTTTGCTGTTTAATTAAACCTTTTTCAAAATTGTTTCAAATTCAAATTCAAATCTGTTTTTCATATCTTTTAAAAGATATTTCCAAATTCAACAAATGATATATATTTTTGAATAAGAAAAATGTGAGGAGTTCAAATATGCTATTCAAAATAATGTTTGAGCACTTTAATTTTTCGAGCTAATTAAAATTACAATAAAATGCCCTTTTCTTAATTAATTAGTAACTTTAGTTTTATAACTCCAAATTTGATAAATAATATGTCTAAATCGATCAGCGCGACGAGCCCGTTCTATCTATGCATTACATGTTCTGAATTGCAGCATGCATCATATAAATACAAAGTATACAGCAACTTATTTGGGAATAAAAAGCGATTAAAACTTAATAAAATGCTTTAATCTTGTACCCCACACCTCACCCATGCCATGCTACATTATTGCCATGCAAATTGTGCATCATTCATCATGGCATGATTGTTTGCTTGTCGCATTATAATTCATATGCTTGTGCACTCTATTTATGTTGGCTCTTGTTTGTTTGGTTCTTCTTCGAATAGACGCTGAGCAGGGGATATATCAGGAATCCCAGGAGCACTACCCAGAACCTTCTCTCGCTTCAACTGAGCTGCCAGGCAAGCACTACCACATGCTTGCATACATATAGTACCTTTTGCCTCTATCTTATTCTTGCATCATTGAGTCGCGATTGCATTAAATTGAATCCCAAGTACTGCATAGCCTTTACTTTTAAACCCCACCAAAGCTTGTTCCTCCATCCCATGAGCCATTACTACAGGAGTTGCTTGAGCCATGCGGGTCGTAGAACAACATGTGTAGGGTATGTGAGTGTCTATTGAAAAATGAGGTACCTAAACAACTTAACCTGAGTAGTAATGGGATAACTAATGAAAGTGGCACCGGTGAGCAATATTTGCTATTTGGTTTTTCATGCTCACTTGTGTCCCGTAGGACCCCGAGTACTTGATTCCTGTTCCTTGACTATTCGCACTATCCACATCCGGGAGGCCGTGGACCCCCCTGAGCCAGATCTTGATTCATTCTTATTTCTTGGGGCCACAAAGTAGTTTGGGGCTTTATTACTATCATGTACTTATGCCATGCTTTACTGCTTTATTTAAGATTGTGCGTGGAGCATCTGTACTATTTTGGATCGCGCCACGTTTTCGCGGTATCGACAAGCCCAGTCACACTTTCGGGTTCCCAGTCGTTTACAGCCGTCGTCGCAAACCCTGGGTCCGTCTCGGAGCCAGCCAACTTCGTTGCGGGTAGCTTATTGGGGTGGCCCCTGAAACATTTCTGAATCCTGTGATCGCTTTGTCGTGAATGCCTCGTTGGGTTTTGATTTGGTTTTTCCGAGGTTGATCGAGTGTGTGTTGCTATTTGTGCACCCCTGTAGGGTAAATCTGTCTGAAAGCCATGTCCGCGGTTATGGACGACTTGGAGCATAGTTTCTCGATCATAGACAAGTATAACTAAAGTACCGCTTTTAATTTGACTAAGTACCTGACTAGTAAATAGTGCAACACTCATGGAATGGTTAATTAAACTGCCAACGGATGGGGGGGTTGTTCGTCCGTTTTCTCGTTGGTAAGCGAGAAGGAGGATGGATCTGTTAATTACACTGTTATAACTGTTGTTCTTAATTAACGGACATCCGTCTATCTTTGGTTAGGCGGATGGTTAGCGAGTATCTTTAGACTTGTTAGTTATTATCTTTTGCTGTAATTGCGTCACCCCAGGTTACATCCCCTTTAGAGGCATAAAGACTTGCTGAGTACCCCTAGGGTCTCACACGATAAATTGTTTGAATCAGATGAACAGGTATACTCGCAAGATGGATACTGGGTGGAGGAGACGGACGATGTTGACAACGATCACTCGGTGTAGAGATTCCGGGAACAGGGATCCGTGAGATCTATGGGCGGGATGTGTTTATTTATGTGGCATCTTATGCCGATTTGTTTCTTATCCGTACTCGGATCTTGTTTTCCGCTTCCGCCTGACACTCTGATGTTTGATGTATGAGGAGTTATCCTAAATTATTATCTATATCTAGGATATTTGGATCTTGCCGTATGGCGTTGCAATATTTCTATTTCTTTAGATGGAATGGCTCTGAGGACTGTTGTATGTGGCTTGCATACATACTCATTTGTGTATGTAGTTGATCCCTATGCTTATCGATTACGCCGCTCGTTCTTGTCCCGATGTTCTGAAAATGGTTAGGACGGCCGAAAGGTCTACCTGTGAGTGGCCCTTGGCCCCACCATACTATTTTAACCATTTTCGCTCATCCAGGCATGTAACTAAGAGCGTCATTCACCGAGGTAGTTACAATTGGTATCAGAGCCAAATACAATTAATAATGTGTATGAGAGAAGAACCAAATGGAGAAGGGTTTTATATGATGCTCAAATGCAAGGTGGCATGATGACATGAGCATGATATAATTATGATGCAACAATTATATGTAGGAAGTAGCATATATATAGACTAGGCTAATAGCCTTGCAATTGTTAGACAATTGGGATGCTACAACTCTCCCCCACTAAATAAGAATCTCGCCCCGAGATTCCTAGGAAAAAGAAAACAACACAAGGAGAGGAGGGTGTTCGGAACGAAGGTTACCCTCACATTCCCAAGTTGATGATACCACTCTATAACACCCTCAAATCGGCACTATGCAAGTTTTAGCGCTTCCCGCCAAACCCGCATAGAAACGATTCAAGGACGCCCACCAGGCACTTTCGTGCGGGTGGAAAACGAAGTAATACCATTACACAACAGTCCTCGATGGGACCCACAGAACAGATATATATACATCAGCGACTCGACGAGTCAAGAATACAGATATACAATACAAAATCCAATTCACCTTGAAAACGATAGAGCGTCCGACTACGGACAAGATGCAAATGGGGCTAAGAGACCTAAAGAATAACCAATGGCGTCCATAACCCTGCCCAGGCCAAGCCGGAAGGGTAACCCTGCTAACGACGTCGATCTCAAACCTGCTGAAACAAAAGGGGTGCCGACAAAGGGCAAAGGAAAAAGAGGAGTGTCAGTACTGAGGCCAGTACATGGCGAGGCTAGAATTCGGCGGCTCTCGCCTACATAGGTATGGTGGGCGGAAGCGGTAGCGCAGCGGCACTAAACAACCTATAGAGACTCGATACAACAAGCGGTTATCAGAGAGGGATAAGAAAGACCTATTCGGATCCAACCTGAAGCTAACACCAAACAAACCCATCCTGGTATTTTCCCCTCGAGACCAAACGAGGAAATCGGACCAAGGAACTCACACCGTTGGCAATTTTACTCATTCCGTTATGGTTGCAACGATTACTAATCAGATATATATAACATGAGTCCTCCTGATAGCATAAGTAGTGGGCAGTTTTAATCACCATTCCGTTGTAGTTGGAACATTTACTAATCAGATATAATTGTCCTGAGGAATCCCAAAACCTAGCAGTTGTTGGCACTTTTATCACATTCCGTTGGAGTTGCAATACTTACTAGGCATATATATCAAAACAACCTAGATCCAGCAGTTGTTGGCATTTTTAATACCCATTCCGTTATAGTTGAATCTGATTACTAGTCATATATTAAGTCAAGTTTATAGCACTACTTTAGTTATGCTTGTCTAAGATCGAGATACTGTGCTCCAAGTCGTCCATAACCGCGGACACGGCTTTCAGAAAGTTTTACCCTGCAGGGGTGCACAAATAGCAACATACACTCGATCAACCTCGGAAAAACCAACTCAAAACCCAACGAGGCATTCACGACAAAGCGATCACAGGATTCAGAAATATTTCAGGGGGCCACCCCACTAAGCTACCCGCAACTAAGTTGGCCGGCTCCGAAACGGACCCAGGGTTTGCGACGACAGCTGTAAATGACTGGGAACCCGAAAGTGTGACTGGGCTTGTCGATACCACGCAAATATGGCGCGATCCAAAACAGTACAGGTGCTCCACGCACAATCTTAAATAAAGCAGTAAAGCATGGCATAAGTACAGGATAGTAATAAAGCCCCAAACTACTTTGTGGCCCCAAGAAATAGAAATGAATCAAGCTCTGGCTCAGGGGGGGTCCACGGTCTCCCGGATGCGGATAGTGCGAAAAATCAAGGAACAGGTATCATGTACTCAGGGTCCTACGGGACACAAGTGGGCGTGGAAGAACCAAATAACATCTATTGCCCACCGATGCCTCTGCATTAGTTATATCTAGCATTTTAATGGTTGTAATTAAAGTCATGATCATCTCCACCATTAAGCATCTCCACCAAATAAACATCTGCCAGCATTCCAACAACTGTGGTACTTGACAGCCCGAGATCGCACCTGAGCAAGCAACTATGACTCGCAAGGCCAGCTACCTACCAAACTCAGGTAGTAGGAGGTGTCCAAGGCAATATGGAGGCTGCACGGGATATAACTGGGGTACGGAAACTAAAGCATCGCGACACGGAGAGCAATAGATCAACAGGAGGAAATAAAGACTATAAATGCAAAATAGGTAGAAGGGGAAGAGATGCTCGCCTGGGAAAACACTGCCGAAGGTTCATATCCGGAGAACTTGTCGATACTCGCATCCACTCATCGGTCTAATCCGTGAAGAAGCAAACACTAGAAGAAACACCGGATGCAATATTTAATACTACGACAAAAGATCCGGCATGATTATGATATGATGCAGATACGGTGCAATTAGGCAATATTAAGCGAAACCGGGGTCCCGACAATTAATTAATAGGTATGAGTTGTTTAACTACCCCGCAAATTGAATATTGTATTAACAAGGCAAAACATGGCATCGGTTCACTACACCAATTTAAATGGAGTCCGGAATAAGACAAAGGTATTCCGCATATCGACTCCATATTTAATATGAGGTGAATCGGCATGATGCCCCCAAACCCACAGACAGGTATGCATGCATGAACAATTTAATGTGCGACTGTTGATAATGTCATATTATAAAAATAGGGGCTTAGGGTCACACATCTGGTTCGGCAGATCTTGGGTTCCGAGGGTTCGGGGTTTGACAGGGATCGGTCTCGACGGGGACGTTCTCGGACAACGGAGTAGATCTTGGTGTTCCGGGAAGAATGACTTGGCGTTCCGAGATGAAGCGCTCGTTGTTCCGTGGCGATCTTGGCGGTCTTCGGATCCGGGTCGAAGAACTTGGCATGCCAGGGTTCGGTCTTCGGATCTTGGTCGGGTCGCCGGTAGATATTGGTGTCCCGGGAAGGAGATCTTGTGGTTCCAACTCATCACCGGTCGCAGGCAACGGTCCATGCGGACGGAAGTAGATCTTGACGGGGGTCGATGCACTCGTCACGGGGTCGGTCTTCGGTTGATTGGGTCCACGTGGAAGAACTTGGCGGGCTCCGGAGTCCGAGAACGGGTCTTGGCGAA
The DNA here is from genome assembly GCA_916181665.1 of Avena sativa. Classification (NCBI taxonomy): domain Eukaryota; kingdom Viridiplantae; phylum Streptophyta; class Magnoliopsida; order Poales; family Poaceae; genus Avena; species Avena sativa. The sequence continues at coordinate 469,989,725 of OV702295.1, forward strand.
ACTTGGCGTTGAGCTGTACTTGGAAGATCTTGGCGACATTGTGATATGGTTTTGCCACGGGAGACGCTTCAGCGGATCGGACCCTCACACACAGGACAAGGACGGTTGGTGACGAGATGCTGGCCACAGAAATCAAACGACCTGCAACCACAGGGATACTCATGCGGCTTCCACGCGCGGAACACAGGGGTCCAGCCTGAGGCTGCCTAAGATGCTAGCCTGCACGAAGGGAGGCGAAGGTACGGTGCTCGCGAGGGGATCTGGTGGTGGCGGCCCGAGGCGCTCGTAGGAGGGCGCCGCGACGGCGGCGGAAGGCGAGGCCGGCGCCTGGAGACAGAGGCGACGCGGTGACGGAGCGACGAGGAGGTGCTCGCGGGGCTTGGGCGGGCCGGCGGAAGGCGGGCTCGCCGGAGGAGACGCGGTGCAGACGCCGAGGAAGCCGAGGCCCCCCTGAGCCAGAGCTTGATTCATTTCTACTTCTTGGGGCCACAAAGTAGTTTGGGGCTTTATTACTATCATGTACTTATGCCATACTTTACTGCTTTATTTAAGATTGTGCGTGGAGCACCTATACTGTTTTGGATCGCGCCATGTTTTCGCGGTATCGACAAGCCCAGTCACACTTTCGGGTTCCCAGTCGTTTACAGCCGTCGTCGCAAACCCTGGGTCCGTTTCGGAGCCGACCAACTTCGTTGCGGGTAGCTTAGTGGGGTGGCCCCCTGAAATATTTCTGAATCCTGTGATCGCTTTGTCCTGAATGCCTCGTTGGGTTTTGAGTTGGTTTTTCCGAGGTTGATCGAGTGTGTGTTGCTATTTGTGCACCCCTGCAGGGTAAAACTTTCTGAAAGCCGTGTCTGCGGTTATGGACGACTTGGAGCACAGTATCTCGATCATAGACAAGCATAACTAAAGTAGTGCTATAAACTTGACTTAATATATGACTAGTAATCAGATTCAACTATAATGGAATGGGTATTAAAAATGCCAACAAGTGTTGGATCTGGGTTGTTTTGATATATATGCCTAGTAAGTATTGCAACTCCAACGGAATGTGATAAAAGTGCCAACAACTGCTGGGTTTTGGGATTCCTCAGGACAATTATATCTGATTAGTAAATGTTCCAACTACAACGGAATGGTGATTAAAACTGCCCACTACTTATGCTATCAGGAGGACTCATGCTATCTATATCTGATTAGTAATCGTTGCAACCATAACGGAATGAGTAAAATTGCCAACGGTGTGAGTTCCTTGGTCCGACTTCCTCGTTTGGTCTCGAGGGGGAAATACCAGGATGGGTTTGTTTGATGTTAGCTTCAGGTTGGATCCGAATAGGTCTTTCTTATCCCTCTCAGATAACCGCCAGTTGTATCGAGTCTCTATAGGTTGTTTAGTGCCGCTGCGCTACCGCTTCTACCCACCATACCTATGTAGGCGAGAGCCGCCGAATTCTAGCCTCGCCATGTACTGGCCTCAGTACTGACGCTCCTCTTTTTCCTTTGCCCTTTGTCGGCACCCCCTTTTGTTTTAGCAGGTTTGAGATCGACGTCGTTAGCAGGGTTACCCTTCCGGCTTGGCCTGGGCAGGGTTATGGACGCCATTGGTTATTCTTCAGGGCTCTTAGCCCCATTTGCATCTTGTCCGTAGTCGGACGCTCTATCGTTTTCAAGGTGAATTGGATCTTTGTATTGTATATCTGTATTCTTGACTCGTCGAGTCGCTGATGTATATATATATCTGTTCTGTGGGTCCCATCGAGGACTGTTGTGTAATGGTATTACTTTGTTTTCCACCCGCACGAAAGTGCCTGGTGGGCGTCCTTGAATTGTTTCTATGCGGGTTTGGCGGGAAGCGCTAAAACTTGCATAGTGCTGATTTGAGGGTGTTACAGAGTGGTATCAGAGCTTAGCAGTTACGATACCCCACAAGTCCAGCTTGTAGGATAACCTAGCTAACGGCCGAAGTAGAGTGTCAAAACTATTTTGGAAAATCGGTTGGATAGATCTGATTAGGTCTGATTTTACTCCTTACCCCTCTGCTGTTCTCCTCTTACCTCTGCGTGTTTTGAATCTGCCCTCTTACCTTCTTCTAGTCCAGGATTTCTCGTGGTTGGGTTTTCCGTCATACCTTCAGGGTTTCGCTTCCTCCTTTGGTAACGGTGTTTCTACATCCGGTATTCGTGTTATCTGAGTGATCCTTTACCTGTGGTACCATTCTTTGTTCCTTGTTTGTGCCTTCCGGTGTTTTCCGACGCGACGACAACATCTACGCCAGATCCGATGCAGAGCCTGCATCACTCCTTTGTTTCCGAACCTCGAGTGTCGAGATCTCCAGTCTGATTCCGAGAATGGTTGCACGCTTTTCTACTGATTGTGCGGAGTAATAGTTTGGGTGCGTGATGGATTGGCCCCCATGCCGACTACTCAATCTATTTGCTCTTGTACATTGTAGTGGATGAGAATGCATCGTTTCTCTCCTTCTATCGAAGGTAGAGGTGGCTTTATCTGTGGATACCTTTACCTTCGCCCTTTGTTTCCCGGAGTGTTCTCTCGACGATCACGGACAACGACCTCTTGTTAGTGGTGTCGCGAGAATCTACACGAAGCGAGAAGATTCAGATCGCTGGCTTTCTTCCCTGTACCACGAGGCGGATCTCGAGGGCGAGATCCATTGTTAGTGGTGTCGAATTGTGGCATCCCACAAAACCACTACTAGAAAATCGCGTTGTTTTTGTGCATTGCGTCATCATGACCGCATGCTCATGTCATCATGCCACCTTGCATTTGAGCATCGTCATGTCATTGTGCATTTGTTTGTCTAAAACTATTTTCGCAAAGTCTGTTTTGTTTTCTAAACGCTCCGTCTCTATTCAAATTAAAACCCGGGTCTCCGGATTATTTTGTTTTGTCTATCAACGGTTTGCAAAAGCCTCGTTTTTAATAAATAAAATATTTAAATTATTTTTGTGAGGCAGCCAGCCAGGCCCGAAAGCCTAGCCGGCCACCTCCAGATAAAAATCCTATCTAACCCAGACTACCCAAACCCTTTTTCTACCCTACCCTAATCCTACCCAGCCCCCTCCACCTCACCCTGCCCTATAGCCGCGCGACACCTGACCAAGCCCCTCCCTTTTTCCCTCCACCTCACCCAGCCCCACACCACCCACCACACACACACACACACAAACGCACGCCTCCACCTGCCCTAATCCCTCCACCCCGCCGCCTGCAACCATCCCAACGCCCCTGCCTACCCTGGCCCACCCCCTGGCCCAATCTCCCACCAACCGCGCCTTCCCTCCTCTCTCTCCCTGCTACGACCCGCCTTCCTCCACGAGCCTGCCGACCGCCCCTCCTTCCGCGCTCGCCCGCGCCCCTCGAGCCTCATCGCCGGAGCCGCCTCGCCTCTGCTCTCTGCGTCTGCACCGGCTGCCGCCCCGTCGCCGGCCACCTTCCCCATCCTCCGCCTCGACCCCCTCCGCTCCGGACACCGCCTCCTCCATGCGCGGAAGCGCGGCCCCTCGCGACGCCGGCGACCCCGCCGTCGGGCGCCCATCTCCTTGCCGCCCGCCACCGCCCCGTCTACCTCGACCAGATGCGTCGTCGTCTCCTCCTCCCGTGCTCGCCGCCGCACAGTGCTCCCTGCCATCTCGGCAATCGCGACCACCACCTTCCTCGCCGCGCTCGCCCCCCTCCCCCGTGCTCGATTCCGGCCATCGCTAGGCCCGCCTGCGGCCTTCCCGGCCCGACCTCGCCGCGTCAAGCCGCCGCCATCCCGTCTCCCCGCAGCTGCCGTGCCTGCCAGCGCCGGCCTCGGCTTCCTCGGTGTCTGCACCGCGTCTCCTCCGGCGAGCCCGCCTTCCGCCGGCCCGCCCAAGCCCCGCGAGCACCTCCTCGTCGCTCCGTCACCGCGTCGCCTCTGTCGCCAGGCGCCGGCCTCACCTTCCGCCGCTGTCACGGCGCCCTCCTACGAGCGCCTCGGGCCGCCACCACCAGATCCCCTCGCGAGCACCGTACCTTCGCCTCCCTTCGTGCAGGCCAGCATCCTAGGCAGCCTCAGGCTGCACCCCTGTGTTCCGCGCGTGGAAGCCGCATGAGTATCCCTATGGTTGCAGGTCGTTTGATTTCTGTGGCCAGCATCTCGTCACCAACCGTCCTTGTCCTGTGTGTGAGGGTCCGATCCGCTGAAGTGTCTCCCGTGGCAAAACCATATCACAATGTCGCCAAGATCTTCCAAGTACATCTCAACGCCAAGTTTCGCCAAGACCCGTTCTCGGACTCCGGAGCCCGCCAAGTTCTTCCACGTGGACCCAATGAACCGAAGACCGACCCCGTGACGAGTGCATCGACCCCTGCCAAGATCTACTTCCGTCCGCATCGACCGTTGCCTGCGACCGGTGATGAGTTGGAACCACAAGATCTCCTTCCCGGGACACCAAGATCTACCTGTGACCCGACCAAGATCCGAAGACCGAACCCTGGCGCGCCAAGTTCTTCGACCCGGATCCGAAGACCGCCAAGATCGCCACGGAACGACGAGCGCTTCATCTCGGAACGCCAAGTCATTCTTCCCGGAACACCAAGATCTACTCCGTTGTCCGAGAACGTCCCCGTCGAGACCGATCCCTGTCGAACCCTGAACCCCCGGAACCCAAGATCTGCCGAACCAGATGTGTGACCCTAAGCCCCTATTTTTATAATATGACATTATCAACAGTCGCATATTAAATTGTTCATGCATGCATACCTGTCTGTGGGTTTGGGGGCATCATGCCGATTCACCTCATATTAAATATAGAGTCGATATGCGGAATACCTTTGTCTTATTCCGGACTCCATTTAAATTGGTGTAGCGAACCGATGCCATGTTTTTCCTTGTTAATACAACATTTAATTTGCGGGGTAGTTAAACAACTCATACCTATTAATTAATTGTCGGGACCCTGGTTTCGCTTAATATTGTCTAATTGCACCGCATCTGTATCATATCATAATCATGCCGGATCGTTTGCCGTAGTATCAGAGCCATCCCGCCCTTCAGGGTCTCAGCCAAATGGTCGTTGTCAGTTTAGCAAATATTTTTGGTAGCTATGTATACTAGGGAAAAACAAAAACGTGAGAGTAGGATTGCTTCCATTTTTCTTCTTACCCAACCACCCACCCTTTTCTGGTAAGGAAGTGTAACGTTTTCAATCCTCTTCAAAAATTCAAACTAGGATTCACGTGTTCTGGGTTCCGTAGTACCATAGGTTGTCTGTCTGTGTGTGTGTGTGTGAATTCCTTGTTTTGTTTTCTAAACGCCTCGTATCTATTCAAATTAAAACCCGGGTATCCGGATTATTTTGTTTTGTCTATCAACGGTTTGCAAAAGCCTCGTTTTTAATAAATAAAATATTTAAATTATTTTTGGGAGGCAGCCAGCCAGGCCCGAAAGCCCAGCCGGCCACCTCCAGATAAAAATCCTATCTAACGTTGTATACCGATGCGATCTGTCTCACTCTTTGTTATCCGATGTTATCTTGTTTGGGGTGTTCGTTTCCGTATTTACTAATCTTTAGGTTCATCTTTAAAAGAAGGTGTTGGGATATGTGTTTTACTTATTCATGTGCGGAGTAATGATTTGAGTGCGGGATGGAGTCGCGACCATACCACTACTTTTATCATTCGCTCTTGTATATTGAATTGGTAGAGTTACTAATCTTGATTCGTTAAATGGTTTTGCGCACATAGTGGTATTTTAATGCCGAAATTTGCGGAATTTTTTTTCTTTGTTAGCTTGTGTACCACACTCCTTGTTCAGTCGTGTGCGATATGCTTAATATCTTCTAGGTGCTTTGAACTTTGTTGATATTTTAATATCATCTTAGTAATTGTATCCTTTAATCTTGGTTAATTCCATTTTGGTACTATTTTGGATTATAATTATTCTCCATTATGGTACTGACTTGTGTTTTATATCAATCACAGGATGGCACCACCACGCCGTTCTGAGGAGGACATACCACCTGAACTGGGGGCTGCGTTGACAAGTATTGCTAATGCCTTGGGTACAATACAGCAGAACCAGCAGCGTTTTGAAGAAAGTGTTAGGAGGAATAAGTTTGTTCCGCTACCTCCACCTCCCAAGCGAGGAGACATCAAAAGCTTCCTGAAGTTCAACCCGCGCCACTTTGAGGTGTCTGATCAGCCACTTGATGCGGATGATTGGTTGCGTGAGATGTCAAGGTTACTGGTGACTGCTGATGTTCCTGAGCAAGAATGGGTAAAATGTGTCACTCACCTTCTGAAGGGAGATGCAGCTCTGTGGTGGGAGAATTACCTCAAGGCAAACTACATTGGTTTTCAGCCTACTTGGGAACAGTTCACTGGAGCTTTCAAAGAGCAATATCTGTCAGAAATTGTCATGGAGAGGATGAAGGAAGTGTTTCTCAACCTCAAGCAGGGCAATGACAATGTCAATACCTACATCAGAAACTTCATAAACCTTTCTCGGTATGGTGGCGCTGATGACAAGAAGAAGCAAAAGAGGTTCAGACAAGGGCTCAATGCATCGATTAAATATGCAATCACACATGCAAGGCCGGCGTCTTTTCTAGAACTCCAACATACAGCTCTGTGGGAAGAAGCAAGTAGGCAAGTGTTTGAGGAGTCAAAGAAACACAACCGTGATGCAGCAAGCTCTTCAGCTATGTCAACTCCTTCTAAGCGTCGTGTCTGGGTTCCTAACACCCCACCGTCGCTCCCGGCTCCACCAAGACCTTCAAGCTACGCGGCAAGGCCACCAAACTCCTTCACTGCTGCTCCCAGGGGCTACAACCACAACTACCCTGGAGCGCCTGGCGGAGTCCCTGGCTACGTTGCTCCACGTCCACCTGGTGCTTGTTACACTTGTGGAAACACTAGGCATCAACACTGGAACTATCCAATGAACAACAAAGCTCTTCCTCCACCACCTCCAAGACCTGCGACAAGCTCTCCTATGGTTCGTGCACCACCACCTCGGGCTCTCAACATCAACACCAAGCCTGGGTCTACTGTTGCTCGTGCCAACTGTGTCAACGCCGCTCAAGCTGAGCATGCACCTGGAGTTGTGATGGGTATGCTTCCTGTTAACTCAGTTCCTGCATGAGTTTTGTTTGATTCTGGTGCATCACATTCTTTCGTGTCATACAAGTTTGCGGAGAGTAATGGGTTACCTTCTGATGCTTTACCAACTCGCCTCATGGTGCAATCTCCTGGATCAAGCATGAGGGCTTCTAAAATCATCCATGGCAATCAAATTGAGATTGGTGGTTCTTTGTTCCCGGCTTCCTTAATTATACTGGGAAACTCTGACATTGATGTTATCTTGGGCATGGATTGGTTAATAGCAAATGCGGCTATGATTGATTGTGCTGAATGCTCGGTTTCTCTGAAAATTCCTGAAGGTCATATAGTCTTTTCTCCAAGTCTGACTCCTGCTATTCAGCTTTTCTCTTTGGCGGCTCTGAATGATGATGCTATGGAAGCTATTCAGAGTGTTCCGGTGGTCTGTGAGTTCCCAGATGTTTTTCCTGAAGAGTTACCGGGTATGCCTCCTGACCGTGAGGTCGAGTTTGTGATTGAGCTTGAACCTGGTACCGCTCCTATCTCCAAGCGGCCTTATAAAATGGGTCCTGCTGAGTTGGCTGAACTCAAACGTCAGCTTGATGAACAAGAGAAGTTGGGTTTCATTCAGCACAGTACTTCTTCTTGGGGTAACCCAACCATCTTTGTGAAGAAGCGAGACAAGACTGATAGACTTTGTGTTGACTATCGGGCTCTCAATTCTAAAACCATCAAGAATAAATATCCCCTTCCGTGGATTAATGATCTCTTCGACCAGCTAGCTGGAGCTGTGGTTTTCTCTAAGCTTGACTTGAGAAGTGGATATCATCAAATCAAGATTCGCAAGGAAGATGTTCCTAAAACAGCTTTCACCACCCGCTATGGCCTGTATGAGTACACGGTCATGTCTTTCGGTCTCACCAACGCACCTGCCACCTTCTCGAGGCTTATGAACTCGGTTTTCATGGAGTATCTTGATAAGTTCGTTGTGGTCTATCTGGATGACATTCTAGTCTATTCCAAGTCAAAGGAGGAACACGAAGAACACCTTCGGTGTGTCCTAAACAAGCTTCGTGAGAACCGCTTGTATGCAAAGTTCTCCAAATGTGAGTTCTGGCTGCCTGAAGTCACCTATCTGGGTCACGTCATCTCTGCCAAGGGCATTGCCATCAACCCAGAAACTGTTAAGACAATTGTTGACTGGCTTCCACCCAAAAATGTCAAAGAAGTCCGGAGTTTCCTTGGTTTGGCTAGTTACCGCCGTCGCTTCGTGCAGAACTTCTCGAAGATTGCGAAGCCTCTTACCGATCTCCTCAAGAAAGGCAAGAAATACCTTTGGACTCCTGCATGTCAAGCAAGCTTTGAAACACTCAAAGAGAAGCTCACTTCCACACCAGTCTTGGTTCCTCCAGATACATCCAAGCCTTTCCAGTTATTCTATGACGCCTCCTTGCAAGGATTGGGTGCGGTCCTTATGCAAGAAAAACAAGTTGTTGCTTATGCCTCTCGACAGTTGAAGACGCATGAGATCAACTATCCTACACATGACCTCGAACTCGCAGCAATTGTCTTTGCTTTGAAAGTATGGAGGCATTACTTGCTTGGCAACTGTTGTGAAATCTTTTCTTATCACAAGAGTCTGGAGTATATCTTCACACAGCCTGATCTCAACCTTCGTCAGAAGAGGTGGATTGAAGCAATCAATGATTTCGATTTGACCATCAACTACACTCCGGGCAAAGCTAAAGTCATGGCCGATGCTCTCAGCCGCAAAGCTTATGTTAGCAACCTCATGGTGGAAGAGCAACAGCCTCTCTTGTGTGAGGAATTCCGTCAGCTCAACCTTGAAATTGTGGAACAAGGGTATCTTCTGAACCTTTTGGCAACCCCTCTCTTGGAAGAAAATATTCGTGCTAGTCAGCGAGGTGATGCTTACGCCAAAAACATAATCTCCAACATTCAACTGTCGAGATATGACTCCTTCCACGTCGATGATCAAGGAGCTCTTTTCTTTGAAAACCGGATGTTCGTTCCGAACGACCGGGGATTGAGAGAGCAAGTTCTTAAAGAGGCGCATGATTATGTTCTTTCTATTCACCCTGGCAGCACTAAGATGTACATGGACTTGAAAACACAATATTGGTGGCCTGGGTTGAAACGATATTGTGCCAAGTATGTCTCAGAGTGTGATGTCTGCCGCAGAGTTAAAGCTGTCCATCAGAAACCTTCCGGTCTTCTACAGCCATTGAAACCCCCGGAATGGAAATGGGAGAAAGTAGAGATGGACTTCATCACGGGTTTTCCAAGGTCACAGAAGGGCAACAATGTAATCTTTGTTGTCATCGACAGGCTTTCTAAAGTGGCTCACTTCTTTCCCGTCAAGGAAACAATTTCTGCAATTCAGTTGGCTGAGCTCTATATCAACAGAATTGTCTCTCTGTATGGAGTTCCTCTCGAGATCAGTTCAGACCGTGGAAGCATCTTCACTTCCAAGTTCTGGGGAAGTTTCCAAAATGCTTTGGGAACAAAATTGAACTTCAGCACAGCTTACCACCCTCAGTCGCAAGGACAAGTTGAAAGGATCAATCAGATTCTAGAAGATATGCTCCGTGCTTGCGTTATCTCTTTTGGTATGAAGTGGGAAGAATGTCTTCCTTATGCTGAATTCTCGTACAACAACAGCTTCCAGAAAAGTCTAAAGATGGCACCATTTGAGGCTCTCTATGGTCGCAAATGCAGAACTCCGATTGGTTGGTCGGGCGCAGGTGAAAGAATATTGTTTGGCCCTGACATTGTAACTCAAGCGGAGGAGAAGGTTCACATCATTCTTGAAAATCTGAAGGTTGCTCAAAGCCGCCAGAAGAGCAACTATGACAGAAAGCACACGGACATGGAGTATGTTCCCGGTGATCTCGTTTACCTTCGTGTCACTCCTATGAGAGGCACGCACCGCTTTGGTATCAAAGGGAAGCTGGCTCCTAGATACATCGGTCCTTTCAAAATTCGTGGAAGAAGAGGAGAAGTTGCTTATGCTCTTGAGCTCCCTGAAAAACTCAAAGTCCATGATGTTTTCCACATCTCTCAACTCAAGAAGTGCTTCAAGGATCCCGGCAGGACCGTGGATCATGAACTCATCAACCTCCAAGAAGATCTGTCTTATCAAGAACACCCCACAAAAATCCTTGAAGTCGCAGAAAGAAGGACTCGCAACAAGTCCATCAAGTTCTGGAAGGTGAAGTGGTCGCACCATTCCGTTGATGAAGCCACTTGGGAACGTGAAGATGAGCTCTGTGCCAAGTATCCTACCCTCTTTGAGTCTCCTTCTTCTTCCTAGAATCTCGGGGCGAGATTCCTGTTTAGTGGGGGAGAGTTGTAGCATCCTAATTGTCTAACAATTGTAATGCCACTTGGTCTAATAATATAATGGCTACTTCCTACATATAATTGTTGCATCATAATTATATCATGCTCATGTCATCATGCCACCTTGCATTTGAGCATCATATAAAACCCTTTTTCTTTGGTTCTTCTCTCATATGCATTATTAATTATATTTGCCTCTTGATATTGTATTTGGTTATTGATATATTGTTTAATGCCCAAGTTGAGTTGGGGGCATATCTTTTATTCAACTCCATCACTTTTCTTTTAACCACCTTATAATTCTACCATTCCATTTACCATGGGCTTTTATTTTTCTGTTGATGGTTAATCTAGCTCATGGGAGATGGATTGGATCCAATTCTATCTTCTTTTGCTTGGCCTTTATTCCATATTTTGGGATGCATAAGAATAATGCCATGTTATTATTATTGTCTTCACAAGTATAAAAACATGGCATTTAATACTTTGCATGGGCCATGCAAACACCATCACCACTTCTTTTCTTTTGATTTGCCCTTGGTTTTTGAGTGGATCCTTTCCTTGTGAGTTTGTTCTCTCTTCCTCTCACCATCTCCACCTCATCACCCTCAACATCCATGCCATGCATGATCAAGTGAGATATCATCCACACCCCCCTTTTCTCCTTTACACATGATCACACCACCTTAAAGAAAACCCTACACCATGTCCTCTCCTTCCTCCCTGACACCCTCCGCCTCGCCGTAGACCCCTAGCGTCGCCGTTCCTTTCGCCGAGCGCCCTCGGTGCACGGCAGCCGTTGTCGTCTGGTCCGCGCCGCGCCTCGCAGCGCCATACCTAGCCACCAGCTGCCCTTCTGTCAACCTCCCGAACCCAGCCGCACTGGCTCCACCCCTTAGCGCGTGCGCCCCGCGTCGCGGCTTCGAATCCCCATGCCGCGCCCCGCATCGGTCGAGCACCGATCCGTCCGCAGGTGCAGGGAAGATCTACAAGGGCCTGTGGAAACTTTTCAAATCGCCCCCTCTTTTGTTTTCTCCTTAACCCGCGGTACCACCGAGCCCCACCGTCAGCCTCTCCGTCCGTTTTGCAGTTAAGCCCCCCAGCTCTTAGGCCCTCAACCCGCGCTCCCTTCACCGCGACACGTGGCTGACCCTCCCCTCTTGCTGTCATGTGGGCCCGGCCCTACCGACGGACCCACCGGTCAGCGACCTGGGCTACCTAAGGCCGCGGTACAGAAAACCCTTCGGTGCGCCTGTTACCGCCAGATCAGCCTGGGCCCACTTGGCGGTGTCGGTGGCTAGATCTGTGTGAGTACAAAATGGTTTCTGCTTTGCTGTTTAATTAAACCTTTTTCAAAATTGTTTCAAATTCAAATTCAAATATGTTTTTCATATCTTTTAAAAGATATTTCCAAATTCAACAAATGATATATGTTTTTGAATCAGAAAAATGTGAGGAGTTCAAATATGCTATTCAAAATAATGTTTGAGCACTTTAATTTTTCGAGCTAATTAAACTTACAATAAAATGCCCTTTTCTTAATTAATTAGTAACTTTAGTTTTATAACTCCAAATTTGATAAATAACATGTCTAAATCGATCAGCGCGACGAGCCCGTTCTATCTGTGCATTACATGTTCTGAATTGCAGCATGCATCATATAAATACAAAGTATACAGCAACTTATTTGGGAATAAAAAGCGATTAAAACTTAATAAAATGCTTTAATCTTGTACCCCACACCTCACCCATGCCATGCTACATTATTGCCATGCAAATTGTGCATCATTCATCATGGCATGATTGTTTGCTTGTAGCATTATAATTCATATGCTTGTGCACTCTATTTATGTGGGCCCTTGTTTGTTTGGTTCTTCTTCGAATAGACGCTGAGCAGGGGATATATCAGGAATCCCAGGAGCACTACCCAGATCCTTCTCTCGCTTCAACTGAGCTGCCAGGCAAGCACTACCACATGCTTGCATACATATAGTACCTTTTGCCTCTATCTTATTCTTGCATCATTGAGTCGCGATTGCATTAAATTGAATCCCAAGTACTGCATAGCCTTTACTTTTAAACCCCACCAAAGCTTGTTCCTCCATCCCATGAGCCATTACTACAGGAGTTGCTTGAGCCATGCGGGTCGTAGAACAGCATGTGTAGGGTATGTGAGTGTCTGTTGAACAATGAGGTACCTAAACAACTTAACCTGAGTAGTAATGGGGTAACTAATGAAAGTGGCACTGGTGAGCAATATCTGCTATTTGGTTTTTCATGCTCACTTGTGTCCCGTAGGACCCCGAGTACTTGATTCCTCTTCCTTGACTATTCGCACTATCCACATCCGGGAGGCCGTGGACCCCCCTGAGCCAGAGCTTGATTCATTCTTATTTCTTGGGGCCACAAAGTAGTTTGGGGCTTTATTACTATCCTGTACTTATGCCATGCTTTACTGCTTTATTTAAGATTGTGCGTGGAGCACCTGTACTGTTTTGGATCGCGCCACGTTTTCGCGGTATTGATAAGCCCAGTCACACTTTCGGGTTCCCAGTCGTTTACAGCCGTCGTCGCAAACCCTGGGTCCGTCTCAGAGCCGGCCAACTTCGTTGCGGGTAGCTTATTGGGGTGGTCCCCTGAAACATTTCTGAATCATGTGATCGCTTTGTCGTGAATGCCTCGTTGGGTTTTGATTTGGTTTTTCCGAGGTTGATCGAGTGTGTGTTGCTATTTGTGCACCCCTGCAGGGTAAATCTTTCTGAAAGCCGTGTCCGCGGTTATGGACGACTTGGAGCACAATTTCTCGATCATAGACAAGTATAACTAACGTACCGCTTTTAATTTGACTAAGTACCTGACTAGTAAATAGTGCAACACTCATGGAATGGTTAATTAAACTGCCAACGGATGGGGGGTTGTTCGTCCGTTTTCTCGTTGGTAAGCGAGAAGGAGGATGGATCTGTTAATTACACTGTTATAATTGTTGTTCTTAATTAATGGACATCTGTCTATCTTTGGTTAGGCAGATGGTTAGCGAGTATCTTTAGACTTGTTAGTTATTATCTTTTGCTGCAATTGCGTCACCCCAGGTCATGTCCCCTTTAGAGGCATAAATACTTGTTGAGTACCCCTAGGGTCTCACACGATAAATTGTTTGAATCAGATGAACAGGTATACTCGCAAGATGGATACTGGGTGGAGGAGACGGACGATGTTGACAACGATCACTCGGTGTAGAGATTCCGGGAACGGGAATCCGTGAGATCTGTGGGCGGGATGTGTTTATTTATGTGGCATCTTATGCTGATTTGCTTCTTATCCGTACTCGGATCTTGTTTTCCGCTTCCGCCTGACACTCTGATGTTTGATGTATGAGGAGTTATCCTAAATTATTATCTATATCTAGGATATTTGGATCTTGCCGTATGGCGTTGCAATATTTCTATTTCTTTAGATGGAATGGCTCTGAGGACTGTTGTATGTGGCTTGCATACATACTCATTTGTGTATGTAGTTGATCCCTTCGCCTGCCGATTACGCCGCTCGTTCTTGTCCCGATGTTCTGAAAATGGTTAGGACGGCCGAAAGGTCTACCTGTGAGTGGCCCTTGGCCCCACCGTACTATTTTAACCATTTTCGCTCATCCAGGCATGTAACTAAGAGCGTAATTCACCGAGGTAGTTACAGTTCCTATAATGGCTTTGTTGCGGCCCTCAAAGTCGTGCCTTCCACTTCCCTCAATGATATGTGCTCTCAGCTGTTGTCTTACGAGAACCGTGATGCCATGCTCTCCACCACTGGCCAGGTTTCAGGCTCGTTCGTGTCCTCTGTTAATGCCGCACCGCGTGTTCCCAATCCTGGCTATGGGGGAAGTCTGTCGAGGCCACCGACACCAGCGCCATACATGCCACCGTATCAGTCATATCAGCCGGCACCTTACATGCCTCTACCACTGGCGCCCTACATGCCTTCACCGCCGGCGCCCTACATGCCTTCCTCGCCGGCCCCCTACATGCCCCTGTATCAGCAACCGACGCCCTATATGCCTCCATATCAGCAGCCGTACCCACTTCCACCTTTCATGGCACCATATATGCCTCCTCACCTGCAACAGCCACGTCCACAACGACCTCCACAGCAACGTCCCCGTCAAGATCGTCGCCCGAAAGGGGGCGCAAGGACAGGCGTGCGACTCCATGGCAGGACGGTGTTTTTTGTCAAATCTGCAAGAAGGAGGGCTACCCGGCTGATGAGTGTTCGTGGTGGTATGATGATGATGATGATGAGGAGGAGGACAGGCCACCAAAGGAGACAAAAGGTGCTTATGGAGTTGACACAAACTGGTACTTAGATACTGGCGCTACAACTCATGTCACTGGTCAACTCAACAAACTCCAGGTTCATGAAACCTATCAAGGCCGTGATCAAGTTAATAATGCTAGTGGATAAGGTATGGATATTGCTAATATTGGTCATTCTATTTTGCACACCCCTGATAGTACTATGCAACTTTGTGATATTTTACATGTTCCTGATGCATCCATGAGTTTAATTTCTGCTCATAAGCTTAGCCTAGACAACAATTGTTATATGGAAATTCACCCATTCTTTTTCTTGATTAAGGATCAGGAAACGCAGCGCATCGTGTTTAGAGGTCCTTGTCATGGTGGCTTATATCCTCTAGTTCGAGTGTCTTCGGAGTCCTCCAAGAATGCTCTTGTCACCGTCAAGCCTTCATCCTCTACATGGCACTGTCGTCTAGGCCATCCATCTTCTTTTATCGTTCATCAAATTCTTAGGAAGCATAAACTTTTATATTCCCCAACAATAAATCCTTACATATGTGATCCATGCCAACAAGCCAAAAGTCATCAGCTACCATACCATGTTTCCACTAGTGTGTCTACAGTTCCTTTGGAACAGATCTTTTCTGATGTATGGGGTCCAGCTCCTCTCTCTATAGGCAAACATTCATATTATGTAAGCTTCATTGATGATTTTAGCAAGTTTACTTGAATTTATTTGCTTAAGAAACGTTCTGAAGTGTATCAAGTGTTTCTTGATTTTCAGCAATATGTTAAGTGCCAATTCGGTCGCAAAATTCTCACCATGCAAACAGATTGGGGTGGTGAATATGAAAAATTGAATAGTTTCTTCCAACGTGTAGGCATTGTTCATCATGTATCATGTCCACATGCTCATCAACAAAACGGTTCTGCTCTCCCCGGCCCCTTCGGCGCCGAGCCCGCCGCCACTGTTGTCGACCCCGGCGGCAGCGGCGGAGGGGTGGAAGATCAAGGAGGTGGAGGGGTAGGCGACGGGAGGGGAGCCCCCCGGCGGTGCCCTGGGGTGCGCCAAGGGAGGGGAAGGGAAGGGGGCCGCATGTTGCTCATCCTTAACACCTCGGCTAACTGAATAGCAACGCGGAACTTCGTGAGAATCGTTCCGTCCATATAAGTAAAGATTTTGACTGGAACTAGGGTCTCTTATGCCAACTCAAGCAACATATGACACAGGATTTTAGTTAATTCCCCTTGGTAATCCACAAGACTTCTATCTCAGACTCTTGCTTTACATTCCGGCATCGAACTCGTTATAATGACTAAAAATTTTAAAAAGTAAAAACTAAAAAATATTATATTTTAGGCTAAACAAAAAGATAAAATTATGACAAAAATATGTATTTCTAGTCTTATTTACCATCGGTGATTTGTTTTTTAGCCTAAAATAATCTATTTTTTATAAAAAAATTGCACAAATATATGGACCATGTACATGTGTTTCCAAGATTTTTTAAATTTTTCTTTAAACTTAAAAGTACAATTTTTATTTTTAAAATAAAGGGAGTATTAGGTGTCCATGTGCACCAAATCTTCTGAATTTTGCATTTTGCTTTAAAAAGGATACTATCCCTATCCTAAAAGAAAGAGTTTCTATTCCGGTGTTCCCCTACTCCAGCAGAGAGCAGCAGCGGTGAGCTCCCCCGCCACTGATCCATCTCCCGCTCTCGCAACGGCAGCCTCGCTCCTCCCCGCCCGCCCAAGGTCCTCCGCCGCGAGTCGTGCGCCCGAGGATGCGTCAGGCGCCAGAAGGGGCGGAGCAGCTGCGGTCGAAGATGCAGGCAGACATGGCGGCGCAGCGGGCGCCGCGCGAGTGGCGGATCGCCGCCGGCCGGGACCGGTACGCCTCCGCCTCGAAGACCTGCCACGCCGGCCTCCAGTCCGCCCACTCTGGCGGCCGCCAAACCCTCTCTCGCCAAGGCACGCCCCCCTCCCCCTTCTCCCTCTCATCTCAACCGAACCCCGAAACCCCCGTCCTTTTTTCAACGGTTTTGCTAGTTCTCAGGCGCCTGAGAACTTCTTAGGTCTCGGTCGCCTCTTTCACCGTTCGATTTATCTCGTGATTCGTGCAAAGTGGAAGTTACACATGAGTTGTAACTAGGATGTAACTGAAAATTTAATGAGTTACAACTAGGTTGCAACTAAAAATTAGTACAAATCTCATGAGTTGCAACTAGGTTGCAACTGAGAATTAGTACATCAGCGACTTAGACCTAAAAAGTTCTCAGGCGCCTGAGATCTAGGCATTCCCTTTTTTCAACTGGTGTGCCAAATGTGGGCGCCGCTCGTTGAAGTGAAATTCTTCGAATTTCCGGTGCGGTTTCCATTCTGATTGGCGAGCTTCTCCGTGCTGCAGAGGACCTCGCCGGGCTCAAGAAGCAGGTCCTAGACCTGGAGGCTGACCTAGCGCAAGCCCTGTCCCGTAAGTGCACATCTTGAACTCTGCAAATTTCCTTACTTAGTGCTGCTGCTCACTCATCTTTCAGTTACCTGTGAGTTGCTGGGTGGTTTTGTTCATGGATGCCTAAAATCTGGGCGCCAGCTTTTGCATAATAAGTATGGCTAAGAACTATTCAGTTTTTACCGAATACAATTTCGTTACCGAGGATAAACTTATTTGGGTATCTTGAAAATGTTGCCGTTTTTCGTTTCGTCTAGGAACTTGGCCTAGGAACGCGAGCGGGAAATCGGCCATTCCCAGGCCGAAACCTCCGTCCGTCCGGCGCTATATAGATCCGGATTTCGGCCTGAAAACGGCCAACGAGTGGAGATGCTCTAATCAACTGCAGTTGTCTTACCTCAACTAGTATTAATTACTTTGCTAGCCAGAGTTTGGGGGAAGAATCCATATGTCAGTTCTATGGTCAACCACGTAGTATACCACAAACATGATCCTCCTCATAGCGCCATCATCATCGACGCTTTTGTCACTGCTATACAACACACGGACACCTTTGGCATTCATGCAAACCGCATCGCCCTGATCGCGAACCAAGGAAGTATGGTTAAGGTAGTAAACGTGATTTGCCTCCACCCCGTTGTGCCGTCCTGGCGATATATGGATCGTCTTGCACGGTGCATTCGGCACCACAAACAAGGCGTAGTCGCCCAAGCTCATCACATCTACCCAGTTGTTGTAGTTACCACATGCGTCTGAGGTGACAAGCTTGAACACCCTGAAGGACGACTCGTGGTCGCCTGACCACCGGGCCTGCACCACCATCGCCGGCATGCCCTGCATATCAAAGATGTAGCTAACATGCACATCTGGGTTGTTCACGCTAGTGCCTGCACCATTGCGCCTTTCGAAGAAAAGTCGGCGAGCAGCTGTGACCACCGGTGGACCCTGTTGGTCGCCGACGCTAACTTCGTACCTGATTAGTCCCTCGGTGCCATTGGTGCCATTTACAATGAGACCATAGAGCTCGCCGTTGCAGAAGGCAATGTCTGAGATGTGCTCATCATCGCGGTATGGTGCCATCTCCCACTTTCCCTTGGCGCGACCAATCCTGCAAAGCGCGACTGTCCAATATGCGGTGATGGAGGCGAGGATGCATCCCCTTGAGGTGTGAGCCACTGAGAAGACGAGTTTCCTGATGAAACGGAATAAAAAGTTGGTACGTCTGACAACATTAACTTTGCATTGTCATCATATGATGATTGTTGAGTTGGAGAGAAAAGGAGGTTTGCATTCTCTTAGCTATAGATGATAACTTAATTGAAAAGAAGATGCATTTTTCTCCCTCGTACAATATATTCTATCTTAGTTACACATTTTGGACTAATAGATACTATAGATAACATATCGTATAACATGAGTTTTGTCTCCTGTACTCCCTCCGATCCATATTACATATCGCAAAAATGGATGTATCTAGACATATTTTAGTACTAGATACATCCAATCCAGTGACAATTAATATGGATGCGGAGGGAGTAGATAACATGCAATGCATAAGAGAAGCTTTCTTATGAATCGCACTATACATGTCCTAAGCAGTCGACGTCGACTCATCTTCGTCGCTGGAATTGCTTTACGCTAATCAATTGCGGTTGTCTTACCTCAACTAATCTAACTTTGCCAGCTAGAGATTTGGGGGAAGAATCCATGTGGCAGTTCTATGTTCACGCTAGTGCCTGCACCATTGCGCCTTTCGAAGAAAAGTCGGCGAGCAGCTGTGACCACCGGTGGACCCTGTTGGTCGCCGACGCTAACTTCGTACCTGATTAGTCCCTCGGTGCCATTGGTGCCATTTACAATGAGACCATAGAGCTCGCCGTTGCAGAAGGCAATGTCTGAGATGTGCTCATCATCGCGGTATGGTGCCATCTCCCACTTTCCCTTGGCGCAACCAATCCTGCAAAGCGCGACTGTCCAATATGCGGTGATGGAGGCGAGGATGCATCCCCTTGAGGTGTGAGCCACTGAGAAGACGAGTTTCCGGATGAAACGGAATAAAAAGTTGGTACGTCTGACAACATTAACTTTGCATTGTCATCATATGATGATTGTTGAGTTGGAGAGAAAAGGAGGTTTGCATTCTCTTAGCTATAGATGATAACTTAATTGAAAAGAAGATGCATTTTTCTCCCTCGTACAATATATTCTATCTTAGTTACACATTTTGGACTAATAGATACTATAGATAACATATCGTATAACATGAGTTTTGTCTCCTGTACTCCCTCCGATCCATATTACATATCGCAAAAATGGATGTATCTAGACATATTTTAGTACTAGATACATCCAATCCAGTGACAATTAATATGGATGCGGAGGGAGTAGATAACATGCAATGCATAAGAGAAGCTTTCTTATGAATCGCACTATACATGTCCTAAGCAGTCGACGTCGACTCATCTTCGTCGCTGGAATTGCTTTACGCTAATCAATTGCGGTTGTCTTACCTCAACTAATCTAACTTTGCCAGCTAGAGATTTGGGGGAAGAATCCATGTGGCAGTTCTATGTTCACGCTAGTGCCTGCACCATTGCGCCTTTCGAAGAAAAGTCGGCGAGCAGCTGTGACCACCGGTGGACCCTGTTGGTCGCCGACGCTAACTTCGTACCTGATTAGTCCCTCGGTGCCATTGGTGCCATTTACAATGAGACCATAGAGCTCGCCGTTGCAGAAGGCAATGTCCGAGATGGGCTCACCATCACGATATGGCGCCATCTCCCACTTTCCCTTGGCGCAACCAATCCTGCAGAGCGCGACTGTCCAATATGCGGTGATGGCGGCGAGGATGCATCCCCTTGAGGTGGGAGCCTCCGAGAAGATGAGTTTCCGGATGAAACGGAATGAAAAGTTGGTACGTCCGACAACATGCACGAGTCTCTTCTGCTTCGAAGAGAGCGTCGCCTCGGCGCCGGAGAGGACGTTCCTGCTCGCGAGACGGCAGCCCCCCTCCTCGAATGTGGCGATCCAGCCGCCATCGTGGGAGCCAAGGAACTGACTGGTGGCGGTCAGGCTCGGAAGGGATACGGGTATGATGGCCCCGCCGTCCTCGGGGCTGTAGAAAAGTCGCACCGTCCCCATCCGGTGGACCCGCCGCGGCGAGAAGAGGATCCACGGGAGAGGCGGCGGCCGCCTAGGCGCCAGTGCGGCGCGCCACTGACCACAGACGGCAGCAAGACGTACA
Organism: Avena sativa; assembly: GCA_916181665.1. Classification (NCBI taxonomy): domain Eukaryota; kingdom Viridiplantae; phylum Streptophyta; class Magnoliopsida; order Poales; family Poaceae; genus Avena; species Avena sativa. The sequence goes on from OV702295.1 coordinate 470,010,159, forward strand.
CGGTCGAGGGAGGTCGGGACCATGCCGCAGATCACGCCGAGAAGATCGCCGGGTAGATCGGACCAGAGCACTGCCGCCGTCATCGCTGTGCTGCTTCTGTCAATGACGACGGCCACTTGTTGGGTCCCATTGGCTTCTGCCGCCACGGGTGGCTCGTCAACGTCGTCGACGGACGCGCAGGGCACGGACCGGACTGATGGCGGCGCCACACTTGACAGTAGGGCGGCGAGAGGAGGACGTTCGCTGCTGCTTGTCGCCTGCATCGGCGCCGTCTCCATGGCTGCTAGGGCAACCGAACACACAAACTTTTATTCCGGCGGCCGATTAGCTTGGCATCGTATCGTATCTGTATTCTATAATCGATCGGGTTTATATCAGCCGGCCGCCCGGCCGTGGATTCCAAAAGATTTTCGCTACCGGGTGGTGGTTTTGGCAAAACAAATGTCACAAAACCGACCAAGCTTTACAAAAAAAAAAATCACAAACTTAGTTGAGTTAGATTAGCTAGATTCGAATGTATCTAGACTTGTTTTACTGCTAAATACCTCCTAATCTAGACAAAACCAAATCAACTAATTTGTGTTGGAGGGATTATTATTTTTGAAACGGGCAAAGGCTCACACCACTTCATTGATTAAGAAGCACAGGAGCACTCCACTTAATTAGAACGTCTGAGCACCTAAGTAATCTTGATAAGAGGAACGATTACAACGGTGACGAGGAGGCGTTGAAGTATGTGAGTAATTACTTCACGATTTCAGACCTGACACTTAGGCAAAGTTCTGATCCAGAGTATAAACCCAAGTGTAGAGTCGATCTTCCGGGTACTCTGCGCCGCATTTTAAGATATAGTGGATGGGTACTTGGGAAGTACTACCAGGGGCCGGGGATGATTAGAGTGTTGGATCCAATGTAATGAAATAAGTGTATGGTTTTATTGTAGATTTGTAATAGTGTGTATGGTAATGATTATTGTAATCCGAGTGTGATGTAAATAAATAAGTACCTGCGCCTGTTGCAGCTTAGTACCAGATGGAGCCGGGTATGGTAGAGTTGGAAACAAACTGTGTGCCCTCCCTCTGGAGGATCTCCTTCCCTAGCGGAGTTTGCAGATTGGGATTAAAAGGGGCCACCGCCTCAAAGAGATTCTTGGGGACAAGATTACGGTGAGAAGAGCTACTAGTCTCTGTAGTATCAACCTCCATGGTGGTCACCTGATGTCCAGCTGTACTACTCTGCCCCATGCTAATACCTCTCTCCTCCTTGCACATATCCTCATCATCCTGATCATCACTCTTGCGGCTCCAGAAAAAGGAACAAAGCTAGGCTCTGGCACAAAATTCGATGCCTCACAACAGAAGAAGAACTCATAACCTAAGAGCTTAACCGCAGCAGCCACACCAGCATAATAAGGTCCCCTTCCATCCACCCGTTTCCAGAGAACTCGCGGATTCATCATGGCAACCAGAATACGGACGACGACACCCCTGGCTCCGAAGTGTGACAAGATTCATGTTTTCATGAGCTTCTCTTCGGAGTTTTATAGGCCTAGGCCCTGTACTGAACTTTGCTTTCTCTTCTTAAGTGGAGTGCTCCTGTGTTTTTTGGCACGTTTTTCAAAGCAGTCCGACGACTGAGATTAAAGGAACTGACATCAGATCCCGACCCGCATGATCCAAACCCAAACCAGGTGTGATTAGCACCCTTAATCTCAGCCGTCAGGCTGCTTTGGAAAGCGTGCCAAAAAAAGGCCGGAAAGCACAGGAGTACCTCTCACGTTTTTTCATTCGGACGTCATCCAGTCGCGTTCTTGGGACGCCGGTTTCGTACGGATTTGGCCCAAAATTCGTCCGGAGATCCTAGATCGTTCCCGGAACGCCGGGAATGCGCTGGGAACGCCGGACGAAGCGAATTCGGCGGAAAAAAATGATTCGGCGTGTGGACCCGCTCAATCAGCGCTGGAGGCCGATCATCGTCATCCTTCCGCCTAGGCTCCCGCGAAGGACCGCCGGGCAATAACTGCCCGTCTCGTCGACCACGCATCGCCGTAATGGCGCGCCACCTGCCGCCTCGGCTTCCCGCCATTTCCCCTTTTACCGCCACGCCGCTACACACCTCCCGCCTTCGCTGCCCGTCTCAGCCTATAATACAAGGCTCTATCGCCGGTTCACAGCACACTGCCCCCGCCCACGCCACTCCACCACAAACTCCGGCGAAAAGAAGCACCCGGCGAAGACGATGGCGGAGAGGCACCCGGCGACTTCGGCCGGTGGACGCTCCAGCCCTGGGAGACGCGGATGCTCCACGACACCGGCTACATGGCACCACTGGACATCCGCTGTCCCCGCGGGTGGAAGCTCAACGCTGGCGGCGTGCCGGTGCCGCCGGTCCCTAAAGGCGACGAAATGGTCGAAGAGATCCAGGCCGCCATAGCGGCGATGCCAGATTTCGAGCTCGCTGAAGACCCTGGCAACCTCGTGCACTGAAAACAGTTATTCGCCGAGCGCTGGCTCGCCGAACTCGCCGCCCACCAAGGACCTCCAGCTCGCCGCCGAAGCGCAACAACATGGCGGGCCGACGCTGATGGTGGAGTGCGCCTGGCCGGACGCTCAACGCCGTCCTCGAGCACATCCACGCCGGCAACAACCCCCGCCTCGGTCTTTTTTTTAATTTTTTTAGCCTAAACGAAGTCAAAATTCGGATGTCCGCCCAAATTCGACGTAATATGTATGAATCGGTCATATATTAATGAAATCCGCATATTTTTGCCCAAAGAGAGTTTTGTTAAGTTTTGTCTAAACCCGGGAACTCGGCCTAGAAACGCGACTGGAAAACCGGCCGTTTTCAGACAAAAACTTTCTTCATCTGACGCTATTTAGCTTCGAATTTCGGCCTGGAAATGGCCAACGAGTGAAGATGCTCTTAGAAAGAGCTAATCAAAGACACACATAGGTCCATGTACCGAGTTGCATGCTTTGGGCCAGCCTTAATAAAGGCCAGATGTTCTACTTTATTTTGATCCTCCTCCTCGCCATAGGGCGACGGTGTAGATGCTGTCCCAACAACTCCTCCTTCGACTTAAACTCCCTAAGACTCATAACAGCCTCTATCATAGTGATCTGGTAGGCCAAATCACTACTCCTAGCCTCCGTGTAAGGTATTACGTTGTTCATCTTTTTTTTAAAGAGTTTATATTAATATCACGGAGATACCAATTACATCTAGCCTCTGCAACATCGCATGCTCTAGTGACCTTACGGATGCACACAGCCCAGAAAAAAGAAAAAGAATTAAAAAAAAGAGAAGACCTGCTATAGAGAACTATTCCTCAAAGCAACGACACTGACACCACCAGAACAACACCAGTAGTCCTCCACTCCAATAACAACACTTCAAGAAGGAAACAGTGCACAAGCACCGTCGTTGCCCGATCAAAGATCATAGGTTTTCACCCTGGAGAAAGTCCTCGCTCGTAAAACAATGCCTTCAACAAGGCCATTGTCAGACACAACCAGTTAAGGCCAGACCTTGGATTTTCACCCTGCAAGGTAAGACTGGAAACTCCTCCTGTCTCCCCCACAAACAGTCGCTGCTTCAAGTTACAGATCACGCAGCCAGTTCACCATCGCCACAAAGACTCAAATCACCATTGCTGCCCTCATATTTTTGCTTTCCTGACATTCTCCGCATCTGACTTCACCATGTCTCATTGAATGGCACTTGGTGGGAACAAACAGCAGAGCTTCGCAACGCTTCCGTTGAAACCAAACGGCCAGAAAAACAAGGTGCACACGACCGAATACCTTCCGATCCAGCAATCTCTAGGCATAATGCACTCATGAGAGTTCGCCGGTGGAGCCTTCTAGAACCCGCCTCTCAAGGCTATATCCACGAGAGCAAGCAACAAGCATATCATTGTCTTCACGTTGAAGGAACCCGACCGCGCACCATTATTGGACAGAACAACAGGGCCCCATGCTGCCGTCTTTCGTCCGTCCCCTCCGGCGGAAGAGGAAACAAGCCTGCAATAACCACGTGCCCCCGCCGGTCTGTCGACCCGAGCAAGAAGCGACGTGCCGCCTCCCCACGCACCTTCAGGCAACCAAAAGGCCGCGCCGATGGCGGATCTAGGCGGAAGCCTAGACCTACGACCACGATGCCACACCTTGCACCGATACCCGATGGGAAAGCCGCCACCGCAAACAGCCGATCTCCATGATCGAATCTCACGTCCGGGGGCAGCCACCGCCGCCACACAACCAGGGGCGCCGCCCTGGCCGCCGCGTGCAGCCGAAGAACCAGCGCCGACCCCAGCCGCCACCGGCGAAACAGCCACCACGATCTACTCTCCCCGGTCCCTTCGGCACCGAGCCCGCCACCACCGCTGTCGGCGCCGCCTGCAGCGACGAAGGGGTGGAAGATCAAGGAGGGAGAGGGGTAGGCGATGGGAGGAGAGCCCTCGGCGGTTCCCTAGGGTGCACCAAGGGAGGGGAAGGGAAGGGGGCGGCACGTTGCTCATCCTTAACACCTCGGGTAACTGAATAGCAACGCGGAACTTCGTGAGAAGCGTTCTGTCCATATAAGTAAAGATTTTGACTCGAACTAGGGTCTCTTATGCCAACTCAAGCAACATATGACACATGATTTTAGTTAATTCCCCTTGGTAATCCGCAAGACTTCTATCAGACTCTTGCTTTACATTCCGGCATTGAACTCGTTATAATGACTAAAAAATTTAAAAAGTAAAAACTAAAAAATATTATATTTTAGGCTAAACAAAAAGATAAATTTATGACAAAAATATGTATTTCTAGTCTTATTTACCGTCAGTGATTTGTTTTTTAGCCTAAAATAATCTATTTTTTATAAAAAAATTGTACAAATATATGGACCATGTACATGTGTTTCCAAGATTTTTAATTTTTTTCTTTAAACTTAGAAGTACAATTTTTATTTTTAAAATAAAGGGAGTATTGGGTGTTCATGTGCACCAAATCTTCTGAAGGCACCCATGAAGATGATGATGAATTGGTCAACGTTGACGACTTCATCAACACCGGTGCCGCCAAAGGATTGTATATGCCTTCTGTGGATGAACAACCCTTCGCAGCTCGCGACGACCATCAAGCTGGTCGGCCCAATACATGCACACAACGCCTGGTCTTCCATGGTCTTTCTCAAGAGACGCCTCCGGCCGCCGATCCACCACAAGAGAAACCGGGATTGGTTTTCAGCCCCAACACACTCTGAAAGACGACTGATGAGCAGATGGCAGTGGCTGACACTGTTGTGAAGAAGAAGCACTACAGGAAGAGAGGTAATAATAATAATAAGAAGGGTGCGAGCCAGCCTCTTCCAAAGAGGATCCGGGGTATTGACTTTATTTTGGCACCGAACTCTCGTCATATTGACTAAAAATTAAAATAAAAGTAAAAACTCAAAAATATTATATTTAGGCTACACAAAAAAGATAAATTCATGACAAAAATATGTATTTCTAGTCTTATTTACTGTTGGCAATTTGTTTTTTAGCCTAAAATAATCTGTATTTTATAAAAAATTGCACAAATGTATGGACCATGTACATGTGTTTCCAAGATTTTTTAAATTTTTCTTTAAACTTAAAAGTACAATTTTTATTTTTAAAATAAAGGGAGTATTGGGTGTCCATGTGCACCAAATCTTCTGAATTTTGCATTTTGCTTTAAAAAAGATACTACTGTCCCTATCCTAAAAGAAAGAGTTTCTTCTATGGGCAGTACTACGCGTCCCCCGGGGGATAAAAATTTCTGATCCCCCGGGTCCCCAGCCAACCACGTGTCCGTTTTTTGAATTCAAAATCCCGCTTTTGCTACATTTGCCCCGTTTTTGCTACATTTGCCCCGCTTTTGCTACATTGTAGCAAAAAACGGTTCAGTCCAAAAAATAAAAAAACAGACTGGACCTCGTCGGAGATTTCGCCGGAGACCTCGCCGGCGACCATGTAGCAAAAAAGTTATGCTAATGTAGCAAACCCGACCTCACCGGAGACTCGCCGGAGGCTTTCGCCGCTAGACCTCACCGGAGACCGTGTAGCAAAAACGTTACGCTATTGTAGCAAAAATGCAAAACGGTGGTAGCAAAAAAGTTGTGCTAATGTAGCAAACCCGACTTTGCCGGAGATCTCACCGGAGACTTTCGCCGGAGACCTCGCCGGAGACCGTGTAGCAAAAATTTTATGCTATTGTAGCAAGAGTACAAAATGTATGTAGCAAAATCGACTTCGTCGGAGAATCGCCGGAGACCTCGCCGGATACCTCGTAGCAAGAAGTTTGTGCTATTGTAGCAAAATCATAAAGCATATGTAGCAAAATAATTATGCTAATGTAGCAAAAGTCGACTTCGCCTGCCTGTAGCAAATCCATTGCCGGAGAAGACACCCGCTCGTAGCAGCACGACGTGCTGTCGGTAGCAGAGCCACATGCCGTAGGTAGCACTGTCGCGCGCCGTGTGTAGCAGAGCCACGTGTTGTAGGTAGCACCTCCTCTTGCCTCTCTGCAAGATGTGAACGCCAGGCAATGGAGCAGAGCCGCGCGCGACAGCGAAGCCCCTCTTCCTCGGCTGCGCCTTCGCTGGCGGCGGCGACTGGAGCGCCACCGTACCTGCGCGCGGCTCGGGGAGGACGGGATGGACGTCGCTGGGCGGCGCCACCACGAGGCAGCGAGGAGGCCGGAGGCGGGGAGGCGCGGCCACGGGAAGGGGGGGACCCGACGGCCGGCGAGGAGGCGGCCTGGGAAGGCGAGGTTGAGAGCGGGCCGCGAGGAGGGAGCCGGCGCCGAGACGGAGGCGAGGTCGACACGGGAGGCGGTCCTGGCCACGGCGGCGGACCGGAGGCGGTCCTGGCCACGGGTGGCCTCCATCAATGGGGGTAGGCGGGGATGCTGTGGTTTAGAGGCGCGACAGCAAGGTGCCCTAGGCGGTGGCCATGGCCGCCATCTCCTGCGAGAGGAGCACAGCAGCGCGGTGGCGGAAGCTGCAGCGGCGGCAAGATGCCATACATGACTAGACAGAGGATAAGGTAGCTGAAAAACGAACAGGAGGTTATAGAGGATAAGGTAGCTGAAAAAACGAACGGGAGGTTGGAGACAGGTCCAACTCACGGACGCGTTCATGGGAGAGCGACCCGGGGGATCGATCCCCCGGGGGACTGGTATCGTTTTCCTTCTTCTATTCCGGTATTCCCCAACTCCAGCAGAGAGCAGCAGCGGTGAGCTCCCCCGCCACTGATCCATCTCCCGCTCTCGCAGCGGCAGCCTCACTCCTCCCCGCCGGCCCAAGGTCCTCCGCCGCGAGTCGTGCGCCCGAGGATGCGTCAGGCGCCAGAAGGGGCGGAGCAGCTGCGGTCGACGATGCAGGCGGACATGGCGGCGCAGCGGGCGGCGCGCGAGCGGCGGATCGCCGCCGGCCGGGACCGGTACGCCTCCGCCTCGAAGACCTGCCGCGCCGGCCTCCAGTCCGCCCGCTCTGGCGGCCGCCAAACCCTCTCTCGCCAAGGCACGCCCCCCTCCCCCTTCTCCCTCTCATCTCAACCGAACCCCGAAACCCCCGTCCTTTTTTTCAACTGGTGTGCCAAATGTGGGCGCCGCTCGTTGAAGTGAAATTCTTCGAATTTCCGGTGCGGTTTCCATTCTGATTGGCGAGCTTCTCCGTGCTGCAGAGGGCCTCGCCGGGCTCAAGAAGCAGGTCCTAGACCTGGAGGCTGCCCTAGCGCAAGCCCTGTCCCGTAAGTGCACACCTTGAACTCTGCAAATTTCCTTACTTATTAATGCTGCTGCTCACTCATCTTTCAGTTACCTGTGAGTTGCTGGGTGGTTTGGTTCATGGATGCCTGAAATCTGGGCGCCAACTTTTGCAGATAAACACACCAAGGAGTCCAAATGCGAGCGCACCAGGGAGTCGATCTCGACCTCGGCCGCCGCGTGCGAGCAGCTCAGGAACCTGGTTGCCGATCAGAGGAGCAGGAGAGACCAGCATGCCACGGCCGTATCGCGTGTGCTCCAGGGTAACTTCAGTGTTGTTGTTAGTTTGGCATTTGGGGAGTAATATGATGCTGTTGTGATATATTGTTGATACGTCGTAGTAGCTTTACATCTGTTGCCCCGCCAGTTTTCTTGATTGAGCTGTGGGCCTATTTAGGTTATACATTGATGAAGTTTGTGTACCGTGGCAGCTGTCGAAGCTCTTGAAATAAAGAGTAGCGAAGATGAGCAGTGGAGGAAAGATATAGACAAGGCTGTTTTCTGGTATCAAGAGTCTCTCGGCCTCCAGGTCGTTGCTGGAGAAGGTACTCAATAATTTTGTGCTATGCTTAAGGAAATCATGCTAACACCATGTTTCATCCTGACAATTCACCCTATTTCCCTCAAGGTGTCGTGAAATTCATCTTCGACAAGGTTGACTTGCAAATTCCTGACAAGGAGTTCTCATTTTCCTTAAAGGTGGACAACGATAGATATACCTGTGAGTTGGAGTTTTACCCGCAATCTGTCTTGAATTTATACCTTATATATCATTCTCAGATTGTTAACTTATGAGAAAATTCCTTTTTTTTCATAACAGTAACTCAATCGAGTCAACCGGTGGAAGATTCTGAGGAACTGCTCAAGGATTTGAACCTCACTAACGATCTAGACAAGTTTGTAAAAATAATCCGGCAGAGGCTCCAGGCTGCTTTGGTGAATGGTACGCAATATTTAGCTTCTTCCCGTACGACTACAAGCATAGAGTTCAAATGCCTATAAGCTTAAACAGGTCTATTTCCCCCAGTAACCCTGTGTCGGTGTCTCATCTCCTGGAATCTGAAACTCTATAAGTCATCAACATTGCAGAGGATCCATGAGTCTGACTCTTTAATTTTGGTGTTTGAGGATTGCCGAAATCATATCTAGATGTTTCTAAATGATCTGGTGCATTATTTTCACACAGAAGATTGGGTCTTCTATGCACACAAGCTTTCATCGTTTGTTACGTAATCTATTAATTTTTGTAACTTTATTTTCAACAGGGACTCCTTCTGTAACCACAACTGTTTGTCCAGATGCTTCCCCTCTACCAATCTCATCTCCAGTGATAGGGTCAGTTGATTCTAGAAACAAAAGTGGTGCTGATCAAAATCACTCCCAAAGTAAGAACAAGAAGCAGGCTCTTCCAGCTAAGAGAAGAGCTTCTGCCCTATCGGCAGCATCTCCTTGCTCTGTGCGGCGTTCCCCACGTTTTCCGGTACCCATCTCATCTCCTCTAGATATATTTTCAGTTGATGATTATATAGAGGAATATGTAAGATATAGTCCCCAGACCACCCTGTTTCTGTATTATGATTGCTTTCTAAAAGTCAAGACCCTATGGCATTTGGTCTAGAAAATCGGAATTATCTATAGAAAAAGCACGGTGCATGTACGCCAAAACGTAAATTTAGATTATTATTCACCTCCTGAATATATACTAGCAGGTCAGGGACACCATCTGAGCCCTACATAGCTTTTGTGCAATATGCTTCTTTGTACATTTGGTCCTGTGGCAGTGAGTAATAAACCTTAGAGTGGGCTGGCTCAGTTGTTGTGTATACGAACCACTAGCAGACTACTTCTTCCTAAATTATTAAAGTATACTGTAGACTAGCCAGTGGCAGGGCAACCAATGTTCTTTGCGGGGTGCACATTCACTTGCTTGGTATTAAAAGAAGCAGCAAGAAACCGTGGTGTGGTGCAATTCTTCTCGAGAAAATAGTGCCTTGTAAGAAACAGAGCTTTATCTTACCGGTTAGTGAGGTTGTTGTACAGACTTTTCATAGTAGGTATAATGCATAAACTCACATCATAGTTTCGCTCCGACTTCTGGGAAACAGGAACTGCATTTACATTATCGTACTCTTAATATTCCACACATGATTGCTGCATTTGGATCCACAACAGAGTGAGCCCCGATTTTGAACTGTGCTTTGTATGGTATAGCTGATAAACAGTAAAAGAAAAATAACACATTTTTTCGTGCCTTTTTTCTGCGCAGGGAAACGGTTGAGTCCTTACTCCTTAGCTAGAGCAGAATCTGACCTTGGCGAACTGATTCTTGACCGATGACTGGCTCCCCTGCTCTGTCTGCCCCTATGCAAACATGGTTGAGCATTCTCCATCCAATGTACTCCATCCGTTCGGAAATATAAGACATTCTAAATTTGTGAAACGAATGTATCTAGACACCTTTTATTGTATAGTTTCACTCCGAACCTCTACGAACCTATATAGTAAAAGACGTCTAAATACATTCGATTCATAAAGCTAAAACGTCTTATATTTCCGAACGGAGGGAGTACAAGCATTCCCCTTCAACTAACACGAGGGACTCAGCTTGCAAATATCTGCGGATTTTTTATGATGTTGTTGTTGTTGATCATCTTTGGGACAAAAAATGTTGTAAGTTTGCTGTTGTGTTGACTACTCCCTCCGTCTCAAATAGATGTCCGAAATTTGCTCAAATTTAGATGTATTTACACACTATTTAGACGGCGGGACTATAATTTTTGCTGTAAGTTTGCTGTTGTGTTGACAAACTTGCAACATCTATTTTTAGACGGCGGGACTATAATTTTTGGTATGTACGGAGTTGGAACTTTTAATGTGATTTGTTATGTACGCAATGTATGTGTGCTGCTGGGTACAATCTCCATTTCAGATCAATTGAAGTTCCCAAGTACTCACTCCGCTTAAAATAAGTGACTTGTATTTGTCTAGATTTGCTTAAAATAAGTGACTTGTATTTGTCTAGATTTGAATGCACCTAGACGTATTTATTTTACTCCCTCCGTTTCGGTTTACAAGTCCTGCACGTAGTTCTATATCGCCAAATTGAGCAACTTAGTATGATGTATATATTACAAAAAATGTATCACCGAAAACTTTAGACTTTGTATTTTCCAATGATATAATTTTTATATTATATAATTTAAATTATATAGGTCAAATTGATAACCTAGATATACACGTAGGACTTATAAACCGAAACGGAGGGAGTAGTGTGTAGATACATATGAATCTAGACAAATTTAAGTCATTTATTTTAGGATATTTTGGGATATTGTGAGTACGTAAAAATCTGCTAAAAATTATCAGATGTACTAGTAGTTCGAAAATATATTTTGTGATGAAACTAATTCCATGAACATGCCAATCAGGGTTACCACTAATAATGAAGCAATGATGGGCCAATGATCTGCCAATCTGCCATCCACTTTGTAGGAGTGTAGACGCAATACGAAGAGTTTTCCAGGGTGTAAGCGCAAAATCGAGCCACCAGCGAACCACTCCATCGATTTTAGTCCAACGAGAGAAAAAAGAAGACTATTTTCCCCGTGCGCCTCCGCCTCCGCCTCCGCCTCGATCCCATCGCCCCCCGCCTCGATCTCGCCGCCGCCCGAGCGCCCACCATGGCGAAGGCGAAACCGTCGTCGTCGAAGCAACCTCGCGCGCAGGCCCAGCAGCAGAACGGCGGCGGCGGCCACGCGGTGCCCTCGAAGCTCGCGCGGTACCTGGACCCGGAGGCGTCGTGGGACAAGGACCAGCTGCTGGACGCCGTGCACTGGATCCGGCAGGCGGTGGGGCTCGCCTGCGGCCTCCTCTGGGGCTCCGTGCCCCTCGTCGGCGCCGTCTGGATCGCCCTGTGAGTGCCCGCGCGTCTTCCTCCCTTGCCGCCCCTGGAATCGATCCCTGTAGTGCACTGCTCTAGCTGATAGTTATGCCTGAACTGAATTTGCATCCCGTGTGGGGAATTTTGCGAGATCCTTGACTGAATCCTTGCACCTGCCTCAGGACAACTACACTTGTTCTCGCTGCACTATAGTTTCACTTCAGCTGGAACCTCCTCTGTCTTCCCCTGGCTGGGTGCTAGTAGAATCTTGCAGTTTCGAGTTATATTGGGACTGTAAATACGAAGGTTTAAAGAACTTGGGGTCATCAGAGCATTGCACCTAAAAAGATCATGCAGGATATAGCAATAATTACTAGCAGTTTTCAATCTGGAACGCCAGCAAAGGTTTTCGTAGCAAATCGACAGTGAATTAATACTGCTGACATGAGCCCCATTGGCCTGCATTTTGTCACGACGAACGAAAACGATCTTGTTTGCTGTCATTATGTGGGGGTTTTGATGGTTATGCCGCGTGACTGTTTGCAGGTTCTTGGCTATTTCGACCGGTATTGTTTACTGGTACTATACGTACCTGTTGAAGATCGACGAGGAAGATTTCGGAGGGCACGGCGCGCTGCTTCAGGAGGGGATGTTTGCTTCTTTCACCCTCTTCCTGGTAATTAAAGGCTTCATTCAATCAAGCCGTGTGTCCAAGTAAAATCTTATTTTGTCCTGGAGATATGGCCACTGCTGGTTCTCTCTGTTTGTTACTTACACATTGTATACTCATTCTAAAATTCAAATTGCCATGTGAAAATGCAGTAGCAAACACATAGAAATTACGGTCCAATGTAAATAAAAAAAAAAAATAGTAGTTGTAGCAAAATCCTGAAATCTCAGACAAGTAGCAAAGTATTATCATCAGTATCTAGGAATTGCTACTTGGACAATACCTATTCAATCAGCAGATCATCACCGACAAACACTGACAAGAGAATCTTGTTGTTGCTTGCAGCTCTCATGGATTCTTGTATACAGTTTGGCTCACTTCTGAGAGGCTCCTCCTTTATTGAACATACCATGGAACCTCTGCCTGCCGGATCAGCCAGAAGGAAATTCTCCAGAACCCTTGTAGATTAAAGAACCCTTAGAACAGCACTGTATCAAATCGTTTCAGGCAGTAGCGCTGTTTCTGAATCCCGTTGTAATATTAATAGTTATGCTTATGGGTAGTTTGATTCAGCACGTTGCTTGCCAAATCTTGGTTGGATATTGCATCGAACCAGAACCATTACTGCCAAACATCATGATTTTCCCATCAGTTGAATAAATGGTCTAACAATTCGTTATCTAGAATTTTGTTAACTGCCGATTTTAAACTATCAGATTGGCATCGAAATGCTTATATGTATTGCCCAAAAATACTAGTGGCATAAGATGTTGATAAAGAAGTTTACAATAAGAGAGATCTCAATCATAGCAATTATTGTACTACTACATTGGTTGCTGCTACATTTGAAGAAACATGACAGTTTCTATGATCCCGTGGCAAAATAGGCACTTGTTCGACGGAACTGGAGCGGATCATGATCCACCATCAGGTCCTTAGCATCGGGCGATGACGATATGGGAACTCACTTAGCACAGAGTTTTCTCCTTTTGTTGCTGTTAGGTCTTTCCCGTTTCTGCTCTGCTCTTTCTTCCTCTTCTTGAGCTGCACTTGGTTTGACCTTCCGACCAACAAGGGCTGCGCCTTCAACTCAAAGCTTCTCGCGATATGGCCCAGATGGAGCTTCCTCTTCTTTGTGCTTGTAACTCCATATTCTTAAGTCTGATTCCACCTAACTGAGATTTTAAGTTTGTTATATGTTAAATCTGGTAATGTCGTGAGGATCTTAGATACCTATGTAATCTTCAGCCAGGTAACTTGCTATGTAATCTTAGATACCTATGTTAAATCTTAGATCTTAAATCTGCTATATGCCGCTGACTGAGAAATACCGACAGATCATACGTAGATTGAAATTTCCAGTCAGGTAACTTGCCGCTGTGATGGAAATTAAATCCACCATGGAAGAACATTTCCAAATAAACACTTTGTTTTTTCACTTCTGATGCACAGCCAAGCCTAGATGTAATCGACAGTCTTGATACTGACCAAGAAATACCTAGATTATTCCCTGTCACAATCACCATGGAAAAAATATTGAGAAGAAAACAACAACATACAACTCTCGTTTACATCGACGCCACACACAGCCTCACTGCTCAGTTTTTTCAACAGCACCTTGACATGTCAAGCGCACCCTCTTCAGCCTCTCCTCCAAAGCCTTGGTGCCCGAACCTGATGCTCGCCACTTAAGGTAATGTGTGCTTCCCTACCTTTTCTTTTGGAAATTTCTTTGCCTACTTTCACTACTTGCTCTCCATGCTGCCATGTCTACGTCCTGCACTGAAAAAAAAAGGGGGCAATTGGTGTTAGGTGCATCGCAGATTCCCGGTTGCTTTGAGAATGGCAGAGATGGGTGCTTTTAGTTGTGTTGCTTCTGTTGTTGATGCTAAACAAGATGAATTTCCAATAAAACAAGGAGACGGGCGAGGAAATGGGAGCTACGTAGATGGGAAGAATTTTTCCGTTTTACGAACAACAACCTCTGGGATTAGGAGTCCAAGGTGAACCAGAATTTTGTCTCGCAGAGATTAGCTTCCGTTTCTCCCCCATTTTCAGGGGGCAAGCTGGATTCATTCACTGAGGGACAATGAAGAACCACATCTAATATCCCCTTTCTTGCAGTCGAGTCCTCCATCCAACTGAGGTGGAAAGCAAAAGAAGATCTCCCACAATGACGACCAAACCTCCCCTCGACGATCTGCATACCGTCACAGTGATCGAGCAGCTGTACCGTGGCACTTCCTCTTCGCAGCTGCAGCTCGCTGTACGCAGTGGTGCAGCCACCAGCCCAGGGCTGTGCATTATCAACACCAACCTTGGACAGCACAAGTTTCAGGTTGCTGCAGGGGGTAGCAGTAGTCCTGAGCGCCGCAGGAGCGGATCAGACGATGCTCGTCTTCGCTACATAAGCCAGGTCCTCATGGAGGACACTGATGATGATGACAGGGCCAGCACATTACAAGGGGAAGCTGTTCTTCAGTCTATGGAGAAATCCTTCCATGACGTTCTTGGGCAGGCACACCCACCACCGGCTACTACGAACTGTCCGCTATCACGTAGCAACGACGAACCAGGTAACACCGGTAAATGCGGCGATGACTTCTACTACAGGCTCTCTGGCACTAGCTTCGGTAATGGCTGTCTTTCTCCGCCATTGCATAGGGGTATTTATCTGACAGCTCGGCCCTTGATAAGTGTTGGACGGACGTCTACATTTGTCTTCCCCGCTTTGCATTCTTGGAGAGGTGTCGAGGAGGCAAAGATGTTAGCTTCAAGGGTAGATAAGATTGTGATTTCTTTAAAGGACGACATGATTTCTAATTCCAAGCTGGGTACAAAAGCAGAAGTAGGAGAGAAGAACAAAAAAACAAACTTTGAGGGTACAGGCTGGGATATATTGGAAGGGAGGAGCAGTAAACATCATGCCATTACCACTTGTGCATTATTTCGAAATGAAAGCTTTGACGGAGTTCTGCTTTGCTATGGCATGAAGAGTTTCCACAGAACAACAAGACTGAGACAAATAATGGCAGAGGAAGCAAGCAAGAATTCACTGAAAGGCCCTCGGTGGAAATTACGGGGTAAGAAGAAACTGAAGAAAGAGCTGGTTGATCTCAGGACTCTCCTAGTCGATTGTGCGCAAGCCGTGGCCGATGGTAACGGCCCGCTGGCCACTGAACTGCTAAACAAGATAAGACTAAACTCATCATCAGATGGTGATTGTACTCAGAGACTTGCATTTTACTTGGCGGATGGCCTTGAGGCACGCTTGGCTGGGATCGAGAGTCAGGTTTATCGCAGCCTCACCGTGAGGCGGACAAGTACAACAGACTGGTTAGAGGCTTACAGCCTTTATCTTGCAGCTTGCCCTTTTAACAGGGCGTCATACAACTTTGCCAACCAAACAATTCTTGATGTCTCGCAAGGGCAACCAAGGGTGCACATCATCGATTTTGGAATATGCTTTGGCTTTCAGTGGCCATCACTGATTCAGAGGTTTGGACAGCAAGACAATGGGGGCCCCAAGCTTCGGATCACAGGTATAGATGTGCCTCGGCCAGGTTTCCACCCCTGGGAAATGATCGAGGATACAGGGAAGCGGTTGGCTGATTATGCAAACATGTTCAAGGTACCTTTTTGGTACCAGGGCGTTGCCGCTTCACGATGGGAGACCATTACGATTGAGGATCTTAACATTGGTGAGGACGAAGTGCTCATAATCAACTGCATGTTCCAGATGAAGAATCTCGGTGGTTATGGAACCGTAGCCATAAATAGCGCAAGGGATAAGGTTCTGAAAACCATGAGGAGGATGAATCCAAAGGTTTTTATTTTTGGCATCGTGAATGGGTTACACAGTTCTCCCTTCTTCATACCACGTTTCAAAGACGTTATGTTTCACTACTCTGGAATGTTTGACATGCTTGATGCAAACGTTCCACGGGATAATGAAGCAAGAAAGATGATAGAGGAGGGTCTATTTGGGCAGGATGCACTTAACACCATAGCATGTGAGGGTGCAGAAAGGACCGAGAGGCCAGAAAGTTACAAGCAGTGGCAAGCAAGGTGCCTCAAGGCTGGGTTCCAGCATCTTCCTGTCGATCCAGCCATCTTAAAGATAATAGTACGCATGAATAAATTACTGTATCACGAGGAATTCTTTGCTGTTGAAGATAGTGGCTGGCTGCTACAAGGATGGAAAGGGAGAGTAGTTTATGCTATATCTACATGGAAACCTAATGAAATATGTGATGATCAGTAAGATCCGGGAAGTTCTTCAAGTGCGCAAACATGAGTAGACAACTCCCTGTCGCTATATACTTGCACGACTCTCAACACAATGGATCTGAACACTGTAAGATGCTCTTTTGTCAGATGAGCATTGGGAACTATCTTGCAAGGAGATAGGATGGTGATTCGAATGTTGATACTCAACATGTTTTAGTTTGGTCCAACTGCTGTACTATACGACCATATGTAGGAAATAAACAGAAGGTGCATATGTTGCTTCTGTGATTCTTTATAATCTCTGAACTTTTAGAAGAATATAAATATTGTGTACTCGATCATTGTTTGGTCCGTGCATTGGACCTACTAGACATACCTAGACACTGCATTTTCTGTAAAGGTGTATATTGGACTGCCCACCTCTCAAAATTGTCAACATGGAAGGTCAAAGAAAATGACATTTCTGATTTTGAAGACGGCAATGGTACTTAATTGAAACAAGGATCGTATGCGCAAAAACAATAGAAATGCACTAATATTCATATACTATATCATGTGATACTCTACCAGGTAACAAGAAAGAGCATAAACATTTTATATATACAGAATCCATTGACCAATAAAGGAAAGAGATAACCAGAAGAATCACTATGGAATAATACTGCACAGAATCAAAGGTTGCATGTCCTCACTTAGCAAACAGAACACTAACCTGAACCAATACACATCCCATATCGCCTAAGAGAAAACTGTCTCATTTCTTCACCCTGAATGCTCTTGTCTTCTCAGAAGCGAGTAGCAATCTGTGCAAAAACAGACTTAAAATCTGTCGTCGGTGTACCTTCACCTTCAGGTTTTGATGCCAGATCAAATGCCTTGAACCTTGCTTCTTCAAATAGCAAGGCCTAGGTAGGAACGGCACAGATGCATCAGGGTAGTAACCACTAGTCAGTATGGCGCAGATAGATGCCAGGAATATATTTGGTAGATGATGAAAAAACACATCAAAGAGTAGTTTATGTAAGGAAGATGTGTTTCGTTCTATGAAGGTACCTGTATGCAAACTTCTGCAACATCTGCCCTGGCAATAGTTTTTGTTTCAGTCTTCAATATCTCATCATCCTTGCCAATGATCAACTCACGCACACCACCATCTTTGTCTTGTAGTCCTCCAGCCCTGCAAAGAGATGGGAAATGGGAAAGGTATGTTATCAACACAAAAATTGTTGGCGCAAAATACAAATATGCATCCCTGTGAAATAAATTGGAAAAAAACATTTCTCAACTAAATTACCGTCCTTGGTGGTATTTCTTACTCCACAATGCATTTCTGTTGTTTTCTTCATTCATCACACATATATAAGATTAATTTTATGACTTGTCTATGAAGAAAAGTGACAGACTGCCTGGAAGTCTATTACATAAATCAAATGCAACAAAAGAAATCTTTGTTGACTATGGAGGAAAGAGTGCATTCCAGAAATAGCGCTAACGAATACTATAACCTTACAATTTTATATGGAAAATCACGATAATGAATGCGTTTGTGCTATAACCTTATAATCGTATATGGTAAACCAGAGTCCGCTAGGTACTGCTCCGCCTTCCGTTTCCACACCTGCAAATTATAGGAACAACTGACCGTTCTAAGTTCCAAAATGATACAGATGATATGTTCATGCACACACAAATATTAGGAACAACAGATAGAAAATCTTCGAATATGCTGTATACCAGTATATTCCCATTTCCCAGCTTGTTCAACGGATGGTTGAGATCTGTTCCACCCATGGATCCAACTAAAACTATCTGCTTTACGCCAACGCTCTTGGCTGCATCGATTTGATTCTTTTGGCCAATCCAATCCACCTTAAATCAATCAATAAAAAACAACACGGGACATCAATTCAGATTTCGGAAGAAATGCACCAAGTTGCAATAGCTAATGAAAGCGATGCCATTGTCAAACGATTTCTTCAGTCACCTGCTCAGGGTCAAACCCTTCTTCGAAGTAGAACTCCGGCCGTCCACCTTTGCTAGGATCGAAGCCGGGCTTCATCTTGGGGACCCCGCTGGTGAGGATGACGAGGGCATCGATGCCCTCGACCGCGGTGGCGATGCTCGCGACATCTCTTATGTCGCCGACGAACACGTCGTCCCCGCCCCCAATCTTGGCTTTGCTGTCCTCCGTCCTGACCAGCCCTCTGGCCGTGAACTGGTCTGCTCTCTCCTTCAGCTTCTTGTACACAATCTGGCCTGGATGGATTACCACAGAGGTCAGAGGCGCAAACCGGATTGCCGTATGCAGATGGGAAGGATAATCACAAATTAATGTGAGATTATTAAATCGGTTGCAATTAGGGTTGCGAAGCGGCACCCGATCCGCCCTGCTTCGTAGGCAAAATTTGTTAGTCTAGTTCAAATTTTTTCATCAAAATCTCTCTAGTTTGTACTAAATTTTGCTTTCGCGGGCTCTCGCGGGTTGCCACTTCACAACCCTAGTTGCAATGCATCTTTGGTACCAAGAATCCTCCCGAATACGGAGCCGAATCTCATTGCTAGAATAATGTAGACACACGGAATATGAAGCGATTGAAACTAGAAGATTGTATATTTTGTACCTGTTCGTCCTCCAGCGCCGGTGACGAGCACGGTGGCAGGCGACCCGCCGCCGGCCGCCGAGACGGCGAGCGCGGCCCGCCCGGGACCCCGCCTCGACGAGACGACGCAGTGGCTGGGATGAAGGAGGGTCTGGCCCCTGAACGGGGATGGCAGCCGCATCGTCGCCGCCGCCGCCGCCGTCGTGGTCATCGTTGCAATGTTTCCCTCCGGCGAGTGAGCCACGTCAGTGGGAGTTTGCTCGGCTAAGCGGCGGTCCGTCACTCTCCTTATCGCTTCGACGGTGGGGCCGCGTGTGAATGTGGGCCTGAGAGGGATTTGGAGTGTGTAGGCTTCGGCCTGCTTGCCAAAGACACGATGGGTCGGTTTTATTTTGGAAGCCCAGTGCATAGCTACTCTCAATGTAACCCTCAAAAAAAAAGCTACTCTCAATGTTTTTCAAAAAACAAAAAAATCTCAAAAAGAGAACTACTACCTTCATCCCACAATAGCTTAAGAATAAGTTTTGAACTCCCAGTAAAAAAGCTTATTCTTAAATATAATTAAAAATGCCACTCTCTCCGTTCATTCATGTAAGATCTTCTAGATATTTTAAAATTGTTTAGGTTTGGACTAAAATAGATTAAACTAAGCAATAAAACTTGTCTAGATACATGCATTTTCAAAGCAAAAAAAGAGGACAGAGTAGTTTAAAACCTCCTTTACATTGCTAGTATTAACAATAGAAAGCCACTCCCTTCGTTCCATGTTAGTTGTCATTCATTACAAAGATTGTGCTAAATTAGTGATAACTAATATGAAACTAAGGTAGTAGTTTCGAAGGCAACCACGCAACCACAAGAACTTTTATTGCCGCCATGCAAAGATGATAGCCGTCAAACCATCCACCCAAAAATCAAAGAACTTGACTATGTGTTAGATCATGGTAAATCCATATTTAGCTGACCAAAAAGGCATCACAAGTAGCAAGGATCGATGAACTCCCGCATGATATCTGGCTTCCCATATGCCACACATGTCCAACCTAAGTTATCTATATTCCCTCGCGAAGAGCTAATTTAAGATGCCGCATGGTCTCTTTTATAACACTAGCCCCAATGGGGATATTATAGATGGTATCATGCATTATATGTATGTAAAATGCTTATGTGTCATAGCAAGTAATGATGAAAGAGATTGTGTCGGTATCATAGATAGATACAGTATCATAGCACGTAGAACTAGAAAAACTAATCTCAAATAAATCTTGTACATGATTTTACATTGAGATTCTACAAAACAATAAATACACTAAGATTATGGTACTACTGCATGATACTATGCATTATGGAGATGGTATGATATATTAGTATCATATATATGATACTACTATATGATAGTCCCCATTGTGACTAGTCAAACCCACGCCTCATTATTTGAACCCACTTATGAATTTGCTTTCTCTCTCTATTTGATCTATTTCTTCTCAATCTCATTGACTCTCTCCTGTCTCCTGCACGCATGTTCCTCTCATACATATAAAGTAGTTGTAATGCGCCATCGCCATTGTCTCATCGATTATCATCCAACATCTCCTCCTCAAGTGCATGCTAGACATCTTGGGAAGGACGGCACCAAGTCCATCATATACATGATATTTGACTAATACGACCAACAAGGACATGACTCCACTCCACCAACATGTGTACCTTCCATAGGTGCTAGTGCAAAGGGAGGAGGTGTGTTTCTATTTTTGAAATTTTGGTTTGGCTATTTAAAAGTTTACAATTTTAAAGCAAAAGTTAAGTTGCACCCTTACATTTTGAGGTGAATTGTTCTAGCCTCTAGTACATCATGTTAACTACTATCACCTTGGGGAGGCGGTGCATACATAGATGAACATAGTTAGAGGAGTTTTTATAGGAAGGTTGCTCGAATTTCTTCAAGTGCCGCATGATGAAATGGAAGCGTTTTGGTGGTTTGGGGGATACTCATTACCAAATTCTTGAACATTTCCCTTTTGTTGAAATGGATCTAGAAAATATTCAATTATATTGGTAGTCTTTCACACTGTACATAGGAGTAATTACTAGCGAGTACATGGCTAATGCAAAGTCTATCACGCTAAGTAATGTGAGGGATTCTTTTTTTTTACGGAAAAAGATCCGGATCTATTTCATGAGTTCACAAGAAGTACAAAGCACCCAAACATAATAAAAATTACATCGAGGTCCTTGAACCACCTAACGACTACTACTGCCGCCAGAGCGAGCCGCCGACGCGCCGCTGTCGCTGCTCCCTTACCGGAGCCGGTCTGACGTTGTTGATGACAGTCGGGAAGTCTTCGTGCACGTGTCCCTAAGGACCAGCGCCCTAGAGCTGAAGCAGTCGTCATTGAACCATTGAATTGATCTGAAACTTGTAGCACCAAACCTAGAACAAACGTAGACTGAACGAGATCCACCACTCCATGGAAGCGGTGACCAGACGAATCCCCGCCCTCCTCAACGCCAGCGGCAAGATCGTGGCAGACGAGGTGGAAGAGGACTCGATATACCTTACTCTTGTCCCCCTCAACACTGCCATAGCCATCATAGCGTCGATGCCGGTTGACCACACTCTAACTTTAGGGACCTTCTACAACGTCGAGCGCAGGTCCGAGGTCCCCACCCCCTCCCGTCGCAGGAGCGACAAGCAGAGGAGGCGGCGACACGTCGATTCCCAAACGTTGACGACGAGGACGACATAGATTGCGACGGCTGCTAGGGTTTTCACCCTAGCCGCCGCCTCTCTTTTCCTTACGGGAGGAGGACTTTCTAATGTGAGGGCTTCTTGGTTCTTAATTAAATGGACTACAACAAGTGAACTAATGGTGGAGCTTTTTTTGGAGGGGAATGGGAAAATAGTTCAATGTAGCATGATAATTCCATATTAGAATTTTCTCCGAGGTTGATGCTTTCCTTATTTTTGTACTAGCTTGCTTCTAATCTATAAGCTTCAATTCACCAATATTTTGATAGACTGATTCAAATAAGGGAGGTGAGATTCACAAGATCCTTTGGACATGGAGAGATGTGTAGTTGAATAGGTTCCTCCTATTATTAGATATATTGTGCTGCTAGATGATTAACTTAACAAGGTGTCGAGTTTTCTTCCACATCTATTCGTCATTTGCAAAGGGGTCCGTGCTCCATATCTAGGATATATGTGCAAGTTAAAGGTTCCTCTAGGACTGATCCCAAGGACACGTCCAAGAGAAATCAAGGGATGTATTAAGACTAATTTCCAGCCACCACATTAAGTATCGAGGTTTCAGAATTCCCCTATAACATGCAGCCAAAGAAACTTGGCACGGTTTTTGCCATCTCCAGCCAACATACATCTATTTAAATAAATTGTAGTGCAATCATGTTATATAAAATAGAACGAGAGCACAACATGTATCTATAAATATCTCACAACATAAGAACAGGTTCATCATCTCGTAACCAAAGATCCACAATAGAAATTATATCTATAATGTAGTAATCATGTAAGGCGTTCATATGTTCTAATTCAATGATAGCATGCGGAGAGATTGATCAAGTTAACACCACAAACCCATGGTCCTATGGTTGACTACTCCCTCTTCATGGTGGAGAGTGCTCAGGAGGCGATAACGATGGAGGGGAGGCGGTCGAAGGCGATTACGGTAGCAGTCTCCCCTCCAAATTCTCCTTTGGTGGCAGACTGTAGCATCTCTATTTCCTACCTCAAGATCTAGCCATCGCGAAATAAAATCTCCAATGGTATATATAGATGATTTTAGGTCGAAATGAATGCGGTGGCACAAAAAAAGAGAAAATGGGAAACTTGAGAGTCTAGAAACCCCTGGTTTTTTTTTTGAACGGGAGCTGATATATATTAACAGCAGAGGAGTACAACACAACTCATACAAATATATCTCTAAAGATCAAAGCCGACCCTAAAGCCTACAAGCTCACAAAAAAGAGATGAAGCTAAAAACACAGGAAGTCTACGCAGAAGAACACAAATGGAGCTTGCCAGGGATTCCATCGAGAACATGGAATTGCCACACCTGCAAATGTGATCTTCAGGAGCCTCACATAGCCTAACCAACCGTAGAACTAGTGGCTCAACTAGCAATCGAGATGGCACAGACAGACGAGGTTGAAAGTTGAGTTGTGTATAAAGAGGCAGCATCACCGAGCTCAACACAGGAGGATCTTCACCGCTGAATCTAGGGAGCGACAACAGAGACGATCTCAACTGTCTCCGGCACACACACCCGAGCGACATGAAGATCACAAAGACAACTGATACATTGCAAATGTATCTATAATTTTTGATGTTCCATGCTTGGTTTTATCTACTTTCTTGTGTTTTGTCCACATTTTGGAGTAATTTTCATATGATTTCTTGGACTAACCTATTAACAAGAGCCACAGTGCTAGCTGCCTATTTTCTGTTGTTTTTGGTTCCAGGAAAGTTAGAAAATGAATATTCTCGAAATTGGACGGGACAAAAGCCAAAGTGCCTATTTTTCGGAAGACATCTGAAGCCAGAATACGAGACGGCGAAGGGTTGGGGCCGGCCACACCACCTGGCCGCGCGGCCAGGCCTAGCCCGCGCCAGGGGGTGGTCTAGCCGACTCCAGCACCCCCTCGGCCTCTCCTTCCGCCTATATATTGCCCTCAGGACCAAAACCCTAAGTACCCGATCAAAAATCCATGAAAGAGTCTATAGCCGCCGTCATCTCCATCCCTAGATCGGGAGGGATCTGAAGCTCTTCCTGGCACCCTGCCGGAGAGGAGAATTCATCTTGGAGGCCTTCTTCATCATCATGCAAGCCTCCGGTGTGATGCGTGAGTAGTTCATGTCTGGACTACGGGTCCATGTAGTAGCTAGATGGCTGGTTCTCCTCCTTTGTGCTTTCATGTCTAGATCTTGTGAGCTCCGTTCATGATCAAGATCATCTATTTGTAATTCTGCATGTTGTGTTTGCGGGGATCCGTTGGATATTGAGATGCTATTTCAGATTGATTATTGATTCTATCATGTCTTTGTTATTTGTGATCTTGCATGCTTTCTGTTGTTAGTAGCTATCTTGGCCAAGTAGATGCTAGCAACTCCAAGAGTTAGTATTTATGCTCGATAGTGGGTTCATGCCTCTGGTAATCTGGGGAAGTGACAGAAATCTCTAAGGTACTATATGTGTTTTTGCTACTAGGGAGAAAACAACAATCCTTTGTTCATAGAACAATCGTATTGTTTACATTACATGCAATTCATAAAGCAATAATCCGTTGCTTGCAACTTAATACTGGAGGGGGGTCGGATGATAACCTGAAGGTGGATTATTAGTGATAGATGCAGTTGGATGGAGGTCTATGTATAATGTTGTAATGCCCAATCAAGTCTCAAAGGAGTCAAGATGATTAGTATATGGTTGTATGCTTTCTCGATGTTTGTCAATTGCCCCGCTGTAATTTGTTCACCCAACATGTTATCTATCTTAAGGAGAGCCACCTCTAGTGAACTATGGACCCCGGTCCTTTCTTTTACATACAATCTACAAACTGTTTACTGCTTTGTGTTTACTTTCTGCAAACTATTACTTCCTTCCATTCGATACGTCTAATCCTTTGTTTTCAGTAAAACCGGTGAGATTGACAACCTCATCGCAAGTTGGGGACAGAGTTATGTGGTTGTGTTGTGCAGGTCTCCACATTGCTACTAGCACCGATAGTGCGCCCTGCCAAGGCTTAGCTAGCAACACCTTTGGGGTATTTTCTTACTCCTACTGGATTGATAACCTTGGTTTCATAACTGAGGTAAACTTATTGCTGTGCTCATCATACCTTCTTCTTAGGGTTCCCCAACGAGCTCGTTAGTATACGAGTCAGCAACAACCTGCACAACATTCCTCAAGAGATCCTTAGTGAAGCTTGAAGGCCCAAAGACTGCATCCCGAGATGAGAAAATCTAAGATGAACTAGCTAGAGCAACCTGACAAGAAAGCATTGCCACTTTGATTCTCCAGCACCGATCCAAGCCCAGTTCATATATGCTCCAACCGTCACCACGCTGCCCAGAGCAGGTCAGCATCCGAGTAGCACTGGGCTCAGAAGATCTCCAAAGGATAACAACGGTAAGATACCATCGTTTAGGAAGGAAAAGATCAAAATAATCCGCTGCAAGAAGCCAACGAGTATATCTTGCAGCAGATCCCGTGGCTCTAGAGGCATCAGATACGCCTTCCCGCGGTGGAGTGCGAGCAACACCATACAGAGCAGGCGGGCAAGAGCGCAACCCCCCACTCCAGAACGCCAACGAACAAGCCCTCGACTAGGGAGGCCCCAACCACCAGGACAGAGGCGAGGCCGCCGCACCACCAGGGAACTCCCCCCGCGACCACGGCCGACCGGGAGAGCCCTAGAGATGAAGCAAGCGGCAGCACCATCCCCTTCCCCCTCGCTACCACAGCCGACCGGGAAGAAGATGGGCAAGCAGTACCACACCCCCCACCAGGAGAACCACGCCACCTATATTATTCAGGGAAGCGTCAGCCATCTCCAACACTCTCCACTCCGACCGTCAGAGGAAGAGCAAAGGGAGAAGGGCCGTAAAATCGCTGGGATCTGGGCGCCAAGATTCGGGATTTCGCTTCGATTTCCAGGCAGATCGCCCACTACCGGCACAAAGTCCAACCTACAACTAATCCTAGCTACTCTAGCAACCCCTCCCCCTTCCCCAACTCTGGCGAGCAGCACCGCCGGAGTGGGTTGGGGACAGCCAGGCACCTGGGGGTCGACTCTCAACGGGAGGGGAACGGGGCCTTTGTGTGTGATCTGATGCTTTACTGTTTGGTCTCTAGAACCCCCTGTGGCGCGCCTGCCCTGAGTGAACGTGCAATGGACCCTCCTATCCCGCAAATTGGTCTTCTTGGATCCTTTAGCTTGATGGACACATCTTGAAATTTTCAAAACAACATTTTTTTACCTTGCCTTTTGTGGAGTCCCAAAGCTCCCGGAAGTCAAAAATTCCAAGAGGAGGTGGTTTTCTTCCTCTGATAATTAAATACCAAAATAATGATGTTTCATAAAAATCCCGTAAATCAGTTAAAAACGGTGACACGCGCTCCTGTTACATATTAACATAACAAGCTTCAAAGTTTCTATATATGTTCCCGACGTATCAGCATGCCGACATGTTCTTAGTTACACTGAGAGAGGAGATGTTTTGGTTTCTTTCATAGCCCCTGGTTGTATATTTAATATGGTAATCCCGTTATAAATGTGTATTTATTTTCTTTATATATAAAGCAGGGCGCTAAGCCTTGTCACTTAAGTTCATACCGTTGCAATTGACTTTTTTTCGTGAAAATGCAAAAACCTTGTGTTTTGATTCATTGAAAGAAAAGAAGAGTATTATACAAAGTATACACAAGCGCCAAAAGGCGCACACCCGACACACTCAAGATGGTACATGGCCGAAGCCGCTAGGCAAACATTACAACCGACGCAACCAAACAAACCCTGGTCTAGATGCGCACACTGAACACGAGCCCCACCACAGGAGGGAGAATCCAATCCGCAAAGAAGGGCAGAGTTGGGACACTCAGGTTTTGGAGAAGACGCTCAGGAAGCAGCACCACCACCCACCCCCACGAACTTCGTCGTTGCAACCTAAGACAGCAGCTAGCAGCCACCCCCGTCGAGTGAATCCATGCAACCGAAACATCACAATAGAGGATGCTCCGTAATCCACAATCCCTGACAAAGGGGTAGCCGAACTAGAACAACGTTGGAGCTCCAAGGATCTGCTCGCCAGAGTCCAAGCATGCGCCATCACCATGCGTGCCATCCAGGACCGCACCAAAAAGAACAACGCCTCCAAGGAGGGAGCGACGTTCAGGATATCATCGTCATCCTATCTGGCAAGCCAGATCTAGGTTTTCACCCAGGGAACTGAACCACGAGGGATGGGGGATGATTCGATGCTCCTCGATAATGCCCCAAGAGGGTAACGACGCCCAAGGGCACCACCCTCGTCGGCACCAACCAAGGTTGGGCAGGCTTTCGCCCAGAGCACCCCGACCACCACTCACGCATTGGCGCAACTACCGAGACCCGACAACAAGATCTTGTCGCCACAACACCATAATAGTCCGAGAACCCGATTGGCCCACCAATCTACCGGCAAAGGCCACCCCAAGTTGCAGGTTCCACGGTGATGGAGCACCGCCCGAGGTAGAAACCTCGTTGCATGAGCACCCGTGCACCAGCCAGCTCCGATCAGCGGAAGAGATGCCCAAATCAGCATCACAATGCCGGTGCACACGACGGCAACCAACCAGCTCCATGGGTGTCAGCGCACGGTAGCGACAGGCGGAGTGCAAGGAGACGCAAAGGCCCCACCTTGCACCTCTCCACCACCTAGCTTGGTGGAGGAGCTCAGCCATTGGCACCGCCAGATCCGGGATGAGTCCAAGCAGCAAGCAAGAAGCCGCGAGCATGCCACTCTCCCATGCCTGCCAACCGCCCTACTCACCAGAGGTCGCCGCCAAGGTCTCGACCATCCGAGGAGGGCGAAGATCACAACTTTCCCCCAATGGTGGCAGAGCCGCCCTGCTACGGAGCGTACCGCCAGTCCATCGCAACCGCTGCCAACCAGGGAGGTGGAGCAGCGTGAGGACGACGACGCCGCTATGCGTGGAGGGGAGTGAGGCCTAACTCGGGAAGACCGAGCCAGATCTGGGCCTGCATGCCTGCGCCGGAGGTCGCCGCCAACGCCAGCGCCAACTCTGGCCAACACTTCCACCTAGAGCCAGATCCCCCACCGCCAGCGCCGTCGTCGTTGCCGGAGCAGCCACATCCGCGCGGTGGAGCACCGTCTGCTCCTCGCGTGTGCGTCACAGCGCTGCTGCGTCCACGCCGTCTAGAAGAAGACAAGCCAGCGCTAGGTTCCCTGCAGGGCTCTGCGTCGCGAGCCTTCACCTCCGCGCGCCGCCACGCCTCTCGCCGCCAGGCTGCGTTCCTTCCAGCCCCCAACCCCAGGCTGCGAGGCGCGAATCCCCGCCGCTCCCTTCACCGGCGACGCACGCGGCTTTGCCAGCGGCCGCCTCTAGGGATGGCAAGGGGAGGGGGAGGTGGGGGTGGACGGCGGCGGGCTAGGGTTTGGCTCTCCCCATCGCCTTGGAGGAAGCGACGCGAGGGGAGCGTTTCCTACTAGGATGTTTTGTGATAACTCTACCATCAATTTGCAATTGACTTTAAATAAAGCAATCCAACAAGATGGAGCTTTTTAGCAACTGCGTTTGATATCTTTTGGCTCCACTCCACATCACGCTGGTTAAAAATGTGTTTTGTTTTGTAGTTATTTCCAAATGAATTTTTACGTGTTCTTAGTTGGGGTGAGAGACGAGATTTGGTTTCTTTTCCTAGCTTGTGGCTGCATTTGTAATATGGCAACTTCAGTAATATTGTGAACCTGTTTTCTTTGGATAAAGCAGGGTGTTAAGAGTATGATTATTTTTGCTTGCTCCTAATATTGTCGAGCTAAATAACGAGAACACGGAAAATTTACAATCAATCCAAGTATGACAAAAGTATTTTCTCCAAAGTATGTTGCCATACAGTGGAAAAGCCCAAGAAGCCTAATTAAACTCGTTGGTGGACCGCAACTACTATTGTGAGTATGGCTCCACTGTCGTTGCCGATCATAGATCTTAGGTTTTGACCTGAAGAAAGTCTCTACTCTCAAAACAATGCCTTTAACAAGACCATTGCTAGGCACAACCAATGAAGGCCAGACCTTAGATTTTCATCCTGAAAGGCAAGACTTTTAACTTCTCCTTTGCAATCGCCCCTACCTGCAAGCCACTCCTCCAAGTAAAGAAACGCCAAGCCAATTCCTAATCGCCACAGAGCTTCGAACCACCATTGCTAGTCCTCAGATCTTGGTCTCCATGAGCTTCTCCGCCAGCACCATGGGACGAGAATATGCCCCATGATATTAACAGCCATCAGAGCTTCGAAGCGCTCCCTCTGAAACCAAACAGCTAGAGTAAAACACGGGTGTGTGATGTCTACGCACTTCTATTCTTGTAGACAGTTGTTGGGCCTCCAAGTGCAGAGGTTTGTAGAACAGCAGCAAGTTTTCCCTTAAGTGGATCATCCAAGGTTTATCGAACTCAGGAAGGAAGTGCTCAAAGGTATTCCCTCTCAAGCAATCCTGCAATCAAGATACAAGAAGTCTCTTGTGTCCCCAACACACCTAATACACTTGTCAGGTGTATAGGTGCACTAGTTCGGCGAAGAGATAGTGAAATACAAGTGGTATGGATATTAGACAACGGTGCTAGAAAATAGCTTGATGGCATGGAAAAGTCTAAAGGCAAACTGAAATAAAGATGAAAGCAAGCAAACATATAACAGATCTAGTAGCAAACGGTGTTTCAGTGCTTAGAAACAAGGCCTAGGGATCATATTTTCACTAGTGAACACTCTCATATAAATATATTTTTCTTTATGATACTACGCTAAACTACTCTCCGGTTGGACACTCTAATCGTTGGTAGGGCTATAACAACACACCTCAAAGTTCATCTTTCCCATCTAGATAACCCCACACTGTCACCTTGAGTACTAGATGGTTCCAACAAACACCACAATTTCATAGAGACATCCAACTCCAAATATAACTCATAATAAGTATTTAAAATCTCTAGCCTAAGTGTCACCATGGTGTGCACACTGTCAACTTCACACACATGGGTAGAGCAGAGATCTATTAAAGCACTTGAGTAGCAAGGTAGATCTATAGATTACAAGCTCATGATCTTAATAGGATCATGCATAGAGAGAGAGAGAGATGAACACATAGCTACCGGTAGAACCCTTAGCCTCGAGAGAACTACTCCCTCCTCATCATGAGAATCAACAACGGTGATGGAGATGGTGGTGGAGATCGATGGAGATGGCTCCGGGGGCACTTCCCCGTCCCGGCAGGGTGCCGGAACAGAGACTTTTTGTCTCCCGAATCTCCCCTTCAGTGGCGGCGGTGCTGTGGAACTTCTGGTGGATTTCTGATTGACGATCTAGGGTTTTTGCATCGGGGAGATATATAGGCAAAAGAGGCAAGGTCGATGGCCGGCCAAGGGGCCCACACCATGCCCTGGTGCGGCCAAGTGGGACCTGCGCCTAGGGGTGGTGTGGCCACCCTGTGGCACCTCTCCGTCTCGTATTCTGGCTCCATGAGTCTCCGGGAAAAATAGGCATATTGGCTTTTGTCCCCTCCAATTCCGAGAATATTCATTTTCTGACTTTCTGGAACCAAAAGTAGCAGAAAATAGGCAACTTGCACTGTGGCTCTTGTTAATAGGTTAGTCCAAGAAATCATATGAAAAGTACTCCAAAGTGCGGACAAAACATAAGAAAGTAGATAAAACCAAGCATGGAACATCAAAAATTATAGATACATTTGCAATGTATCAGTGCGCACGACCAAATTTCCCGATCCAACAAACTCCAGGCATGACTCGCCTCGTGGAGCTCGCCGACGGAGCCTTCCGGAACACGCTACAGCAACCGGATCGATAAGGACTTGCATCCGGCCGGTCTTCATCTCGGCGGGAGGAAGAACCCTAGGACCGCCTCCATTATACAAGCAAACCATATGATCCCCTTGTTGCGAGTCAGAACAATAGAGGAGGAGGCAAACCATCATCACACAGCCCTAGCAGGTCCAGATCGGACCAA
Source organism: Avena sativa (assembly GCA_916181665.1). Classification (NCBI taxonomy): domain Eukaryota; kingdom Viridiplantae; phylum Streptophyta; class Magnoliopsida; order Poales; family Poaceae; genus Avena; species Avena sativa. The sequence goes on from OV702295.1 coordinate 470,041,077, forward strand.
AGTCTAGGTCGAACCCACCACCAAAGAAGCTTCAACCATCGCTGCCATCCGCCCCTTCTCACCGCTCCGGCTAGCGCCAAAGTCGCAACAGAAGGCCGCGCCCCTCCCCCCCGATGCAGGGGCGCCACCCTTAACGCCGCATTGCGACAACCACCAACCCCGCCGCCATCGCCCCAACAGTGTCCGCGCTCGCCCCGGATGCACCACTAGCCCCAACCACCTTCGACAAATGGGCCCGCCGCCACCATGATGAGGGCCAGCGATAGCGGCGGTGAGGGGAGACGGAGAAGGGAGGGCCCATGGCGGCGCTAGGGTTCCGCTCCCAGTGTTGCCCTAGGGTTGCGACACGGGTGGGGGCAGTCAGTTCCTTATGACTTCTCTATTTTGCAAAAAAAAAATGTTTGAAAGTTTCTTATTTGAGTTGAAAGTTGTGATTCGTCTTGTTAAGTGGTCCTGGTGTTCAAGCTTGTTTTCGAAGATGATGTCACTTGTTGTCGCCTAAGATGGAAGGGGAGGTAGTATGGAGCGGGGACTCTAGAGCGAGCCGAGGGAAGGGAACCCAAAAAACACACACATATGGCATGATGTGAGACTACCAAAAGTTGAGGCGCCGAGGGAATGTCTTTTTGACCAACAACTTACCTACAAATAGGGATGAAAATGAAGCTGAAAGTTTTCAATTTTTTCTGCGATAAAACAGAAATTGAATGAAAATATGGAAACAAAGAAAGAATTTTGCAAATATAATACAAATGGATACAAAGAAAACTTAATGGAAACTCCTTCCAAGCAATGACCAGCAGTGGGCAATAAGATCTTAACGAAGATTGGAATGCTAAGTTCTGTTTTTAATCTGCCGATAGATTTTAAGGAATGCTTCTATCTTGCCAGGGTTTCTTCTAGGCTTGACACGGCAACCACCATTGTCATACTCCAAGTGCAACCTCTTGTCCCTCTCATCCTCAACAATCATGTTGTGAAGAATTACACATGTTGTCATGATGTTGTTCAGGTGTTCCTTTTGCCAGTAACGAGCAGGCCCTCGGACAATTGCCAACCTTGCTTGAAGAACACCAAAGTCTCTCTCAATGTCTTTGCAGGCTGCTTCTAGACAAGTGGCAAAATGAGCTTCTTGGGGGTTTTGGGGTTTACTTATTGTTTTCACAAATGTTGCCCATTGTGGATAGATGCCATCTGTGAGATAGTACCCCATGTTGTACTCATGGTTATTGATCTTGTAGTTGAAGGACGGTTGTTCTCCATTCGCTAGCTTCGAAAACAAATGAGATCTCTGCAAAATGTTGATGTCATTCAGAGAACCTGGAAGACCAAAGAAGCAATGCCATATCCACAGGTCCTACGAGGCTACAACTTCAAGTACGATTGTTGCATCTTGGTGATGGCCAATGTACTGCCCATGCCATGCTTTTGGGCAGTTCTTCCACCTCCAATGCATGCAATCAAGGCTTCCGAGCATCCCGGCCAACCTGTTTTCTCATTCTCTGCCATGAGCCTCATCGTGTCTTCCTCGTTTGGTGCTCGCAGGTACATTGGACCGAAAACCTTGATCAATGTCTTCATGAATTTACGCATGCATGTCATGGTCGTATCTTGTCCAATATGAAGATATTCGCCGGTGTAGTCAGCTGACACTCCATAGGCGATCACCCTCATTGCGCCAGAGATCTTCTGGTACGAACTGAAACCAAGCAACCCAGCACAATTTTTATGTTGCGTGAAGTACCGACAGTTGGCCTCGCAAGCTTTCACGATCTTCTCGAACAGGGGCCATCTCATTCGGTACCCGCGGCGACACAGACGAGCAGGAAAGATGGGTGTCTCGGCAAAATAATCTTGCATGAGCATCTCGTTCCCTAGAACGCAGTTGCGTGGGATGCACAATCGCCCGACAGTTGATCCTCTCCTCCTCTTATGGTATTCTCCTTCGCCTCCAGTTCGTCCATGGCAGCCAGCAGAAGGAGGTCCTCCGCGTCGTCGTCGTCGAGGTCTTCCCAGTCAGACTCGTCGGACGACGAGTCCTCCATCAGAAACCGAATGGAAGAACTCGTCGCAGAACACCAGGACTCACTCCACGACGAACTCATCTACAAAATCGCCGCCGCACGGATCCTACATCTAAGAAATTTCAAATTTCTAGACAAACGATATGGGAGACAGAGGGTTTACCGGCTCGGACGGGCGACGTAGCAGATCCGGCGCACGGGTGGTTGATAGGCAGGGGGTCGGACGGGCGGGGCAGCAATTCCGCCGTAGATCGAGCGGCGATGGCGTCCGCGGCGGTGCCGCGTTGGGTAGAGCGTAGACGGCGGTGGCGGGCGACGCGGCGACCACTCCAGAACGATGGTGGCAGCGCGGGGCGGCGCCGCCACGCAGTGGCCGTAAACGGGGGAATTCGTACGGGCGGTGGCGGTGGGGAAAGCGGCGGAGGAAGTTTAAAGACGGGAGGCGTGAATCTTCATCGCACCTCCGCTTTGATATTATGTACTCCCTCCGTTCACTAATGTAAGACCTTTTAAATATTTTAAACGGGACTAGATACACTTAAAAATGAGTGAACCTACACACCAAAACACGTCCGTCCACGTACATGTATTGTAGAAAAAGGCTAGAATGTCTTATATTAGTGAAAGGCGAGTATAAAATACTCCCTCTGTTTTATAATATAAGATGTTTTAGCTTTGTGAAAATAATATATCTAGATACTTTTTAGTGTATACTCCCTCCGTTTCAAAATATAAGATTTTTTAGCTTTGTGAATGAAGTGTATGTAGACCTCTTTTAGTATTTAGGTTTATTCTAAATCTAGATGAACCTACATAGTAAAAGGGGACTAGATACACTTTATTTATAAAGCTAAAACATCTTATATTTTGAAAAGGGGGAGTAGGTTCGAAGAGATTCACTCCGATTTTACACATACTAAAAGTTGTCTAAATATATTACTTTTACAAACTTAAAATATCTTACATTTTAAAACGGAGGGAGTAGATCCGTTTACGCAAACGAGAAAATAGCGAGAAGGATAAAACCGAGCATAGAATTAACACGTTAAGAATGGAGTAGTTTATGCCACAAATATTAAACTAGAGGTTAAAAACTGGAGATCACTCGAAGTTTATGCAAGCTAAATGCCAGAGATGTCAAAGCAACAACATTCCGCAGAGGTTAGCGTATTTCACACGAATCTTAGAGCGTGAAATAACGGTGGAAATTAAAGCTTGCAGCTGAGTACCCGAGCCAGAAAATTTTCCCGTTGGTGCAGCGCTTGTGCATGCAGAAGCCAACAAACGGGTAGCAACAAAACGGAGTTCAGTTACTTCCGGGTGTCCGGCAGTCGGGCCAAGAACTCCGGTGGCGCCTGCGCTGCTCTTCAGTTACAGCAATGGACGGACGCATGCAGGCGGTCGGCGGTCGACGGGCTGGCGGACCGCCGCGCGCTTTTGTCCGTGGCGGCAGCGACAGCGAGGTAAAAAGGAGCGCCACTCGATCCCTGCTCTGAGTTGGTCGCCGTTCATTGACCCGTCTGTCTCTATATACATGCGTCGATCTCCAGTAATTAATTCGCCACCAATCCATTGCTCCTTGAGAGGAGGAGGAGGGGAAGCATGGAGCCTGCGAGGTCGTCGACGGGCGACATTACCGACGGCAGCGGCGGCGGCGGGGCGCTGCTCGTGAGGAGCTACTCCGCCGGCAGCAGCAGCGGCATAAATCACCAGCCGGAGCCGGAGCAGGAGCAGGGCGAGGAGCGGCTGCGGGAGAGCTCGTGGGGCCGTGTGGCGAGGCTGAGGAGGCGGGCGGCGGAGCAGCGCGCCCGGTTCTACATCGTGCGCCGCTGCCTCCACATGCTCCTCTGCTGGCGCGACGACACCAAGCTCTAGTAGCTGATGCATATACGGCCGAGCTGATTCAAGGTAGCTAATTAAGCTCCGTCCGCAGGTTTCCTCCTCGATCGATGACAGTCCCCTTTCATTTCTGTGCTATTGTAATGGACAGCACCACAGACTCAGATTTATTGCTGTTCTGTCTTTGATGATAGTCTCCCCTTGTTACCACCGTTTCTCTGTTCTGTAGATTATCGTGCTTCTTCTGTCGAGGAAATTAAACAAATCAATATTTTTCCTTTTACCAATTCAATCGCACATCACAAAGGTAAGGTGCGGGTCTGCGGGAGGGCCGATGCGAATAGTACAACGCCATCGAAATGGGGTAAACACCTCATCGTGCTCCGATCATTGAACAAGAGACCTCATGCGGAGGCAATACATACATGTTACCCACCAAGATACATAACTTAAATGTTGTCTGCCTACCCTGTAACTAGCTGTCAGATATATGGGCCCACTTCGAGATGGATACAAATTACCGGTCACCTGGACAATTGTCCACACTACATAAGAGAAATTGCACTCACATAAGCGATGTTTGATTGACTCATCGTCAGGGGCGGAGCCAGGATTTGGGCATGGGGGGGGGGGGGGGGGGGGTGTTTGGGCGAGCCGCAGACGGGTTCAAAAAAATTCTGTGTTCGGGCAAGCTATTAAAACAAAAATCCCTTGAATAATCTTCCGGTAATTTTCGAGTGGTACTAATGGACACATCACAGATTCAGAGCCTTAACCAGCATAACTATGACATATGAATATAAAGTTTATCAGCAAAACTTTGCATACAGATTATATACATGAAAATGTTGGATTTTCTGCTAGTCTAACGAGCTTGAATGTAAAAATATAGCCGATCGGTTAGCACTTTTACGAGGCTTGATAGTCATGTCGTATACTTTCTCAAGGAAAATTGACTAGTTATGCGCATTGCACTACGTACCTCCAGATTTGAGTGTTTGATCAGGATAACTAGGAGATCGCCGTCCTCCATGATGGTGAGGCGCCGCAGCTAGCAATCGGCCGGATGACACTGCAACACCGCGAGTTAATTTCCTATCCGCTGGTTCTTAGCTTAGTTTGTGACCTCCGGCAATCGCCGACAGATCGACCTGAGATTAGGGTAAAGGAGGACGAACCGCTCCTACTCGGTAAACAAGACGAAGTTCAGAAAAGGATCGAGCTCTAGGAGGCTGGCCTAAACTGGGCTGGGTTTCGGTGTATACAATTGTACCGTCAGGTTATAGGCGTGGGCTTTGAGTACTGATTAGTACCGGTGATCTGCGTCAGTTAGCTTTCCTTAATCATATTTGCACCAATTAGCATGATCACATCGCTCCTACGATATATATATATATATATATAGCAGATCAATAGGGGGGCCGAACCAATGTGCATGCCGATGTGTAGTACACCAGTTTAGTGAGAACTTTTCATTGTAAGTTCCACTGAAATTCATCTGCTCTATGGACTAAGCGCACGGAAGGATGGTGAAAGGTCTAAAGGGGAGGTGAATAGGCGGTTTAAAATTTTTACGAGAGAGATTCAATAAAGACGGAATTAAACTAGTGTTTACTTTGTCAAGCACAAAACCTAGAACAACTAGGATTCACCTATGTGTACCAACCACTTATGCTAAGCAAGACAAGCAACTATGTGATAGCAAGATATAGACTTCAAGCACGAAGGCTATCACAAAGTAAAGTGCATAAGAGCTCGGGTATAGAGATAACCGAGACACGTAGAGACGAGGACGTATTACCGAGTTCCTCCCAATAATGGAGTACGTCTCGTTTGGAGAGTGGGTGGTATCAAACCACCAACGCCACAAAATGTCTCCCTTATTCTTCGATGAATCTCACCCCAATGGGATCGATCCACCCTTCCACTATATCGGCAACCTTCGAGGTGGTAACCGATACATTTACAACAAGTTCGAGGCACACATCCACAACTTAATTGGAGGCTCCCGAATCCAAGCAAGTTGTCACAATAATTAAAGACAAGCTTGTAAGAACCAAATCAAAAGCTAGGGTTTCCCATGAAATATTAGAACAAGGGGCCCCCAAGTGAATGAGGGGGAATGGAAATCTCTCTTGGTGAAGTAGTAGATCAAGGCCTCCTCCTTCGATTCTCCAAAGCTCAAGGACTTTGGATGGTTGTAGATGGAGTTCTTGTTGATTTGGTGGCTCTAGGGTTAGGGTTCTTCAATTCTGGAACGAGCAGCTTCTCAAGGTAGAAGAAGGGGCCTTTATAGAGGGCCCCTGGAAATAGAGCCGTTGGAGCCACTTACCCCGGACAATCCGGCAAAAAGCAGCTGGACACTCCGGGTGACATCCACCGGACACTCCGGTCTGATAGAGTTTCCGGCCAGAGTCCGGGTGGTGTCCGATATGGCACACAGAATGTCCGAGCTGGTCGACGAATCCTCAGGGCCGGACAGTCCGGCGGGCACCAGCCGGACATTCTGGCTAGGCCGGATACTCCGGCTGAAATCTACCGGACAGTTCGGCGTAGACTTGATTCTGCACGCTAGAGACTCCGGTCTGAAAACCTGCTAGAGGCAAAACTGATAGAAACAACAAAACTGTAATGATCATAACATTTGCATCCGGACTCTGATTGACCCGAAACCAATTTTGTTAGAAAGGGGGTACAAGAGCTACCCAATTTTGTTCGAAATATTGGATACCACCAAGAGAGAGCATTTCATGTATTATGATGTGAGATACCTCTCTTGGTGAGAAACCGGAAAAACCTCCAAGATCAAAAACGCAATTAGGTATACAGGGAAATCCGTTTTTGATGAACTAGAGCTTGTTATGAATTACCACAAGCTCTAAATCCTCATATGGATAAGATCCAAATAAGAACCTAGAAAGATGATGCTAAGTATGCAAAGGTTTGAGCTCTCTCCGAAGGATATGGTCAAGTTACTCACTCGAGAGCCCCTCTTGATAGTACGGCTATCTATCCTATAAACCGGTCTCTCCAACTAACACCACGAGACCGGTAAGAAGGAAACCCTATCAAGAATCATACATTTGCCTTGCGCATATTCCACTCGAGCTTGATGATGACGATCTTCTGCACCTCAAGATGGAACACCTTTCTTGATTGCGCTAGCTTGGTGAAGACTTGCAAATTGCTCCACATACTCCACTATGGTAGAGCTTCTCTTTTGCGCATATCATCTTCCCATATCCATGATCACCATAGGATGGCAAGCTTCAAGCAGATGATCTATTCGAGATGGCTTATCTTAAACTTGCACATTATGTCTTCTTTCTTCATTATGTTGGTGTATTGAAGGTACATAAGATATATCACTCCAATTTTATTCTTCAAGACACTTGCTATAGGCCCAACTTTTTTTTCGAAGTAAAGGAAAGTTCTGGTAGACTGGTAGTATAAACGGGAGCTCAAATTCTTGTCTAGGGATACATGGATCTACGCTATCTAGTTAAAAAACACAATACAACAAGAAACTTACTCCCTTTGTTTTCAAACATAGTTTTCAATTTTTTGTTAAGGAAAACACATGGAAAATAACACTACTATTTAAAAAACAAATGGGAAAGGCCGAACACATGGGAAAGCTAGAAATCATAGCAGTGTTTTTTAGAATCATCATAGCATTGTTTTTTTGAGGGTTCCATAGCATTGTTGACCACTACCAAAGCTCGGAAGAAACAACTCGGTGGGCCAACCCAAAAGAGACCACCAGTGTTTTTCTCTGGGGTGGGTGGGCCTTGGGCCAATTCGGATATAACATAGCCTTGCCTCTGATGTTGACCATAAGTTTATGGTGCAATTCTTAAAAAAAAAAGTTTACCGTGCAATTCTTCGTCAATGGTTATTACAAAATCGAAACAACTAGAATTTGTAGTAATATGAAGTCGATACTATCAATTTTCAACATAATTGACATTGATTGAATTACATTGCTCAAGATAAAATTTGATCGATCTTGCTTTTTTAAGCCGGAGATCTTCGACCGTCAAAGTATAACACTTATATATATTTCTGAACATAATTAAAGTACAACTCATGCATGCTTTATTTCGATAAGATAGTACTCCCTCGGTCCCATAATATAAGATGTCATATAACATGTTATATTATAGGACAGAGGGAGTACATTATGTACGTACGTGCTCCATCGACATACACCACAAGTGTCGACACGCTTACAACACAGCTACACAAGTGTCGACATGCTCACAACACCACAAGTGCCGACGTGCTTACACCACAGGTGACGCAACACAAGGCATGTACTACTATGTTTGTACATGTATTTAGGAACACAAGTCGTATAAACACCACGTAGAAGGATGGAAGAACACACACATAGGGGCTCTGTGTGAGAAGCTCTGTCTGAACAGAGAGGAAGATGGATGCTCGGGCGCGCAGCCTGTTATACGTGTTGTGCCGGGGAGATGGATGGATGGATGGATGGACCGAGAGCAGCAGACGATCTACTTGTCGACCTGGCCGAGCTTGCCGAGGCCGTTGCAGTTGGCGCAGACGATCTGCGGCAGGTCCTTCCTCGCCGCGTTCGCGCGCAGCGTCGAGCCGGACTTGCGCACGAAGCCGGCGCCGTCGCACTCGGGGCACCTGCACCATCCAATGCATCAAAAACCCTAGTTGAACCAGACCAACACAGCAGATGGAGATGGGGATATGGTCCTAGCTTGAGCCACTTACGTGTCCTTGCGAGAGAAGAAGATGGGGAAGGCGGTGCCGACGAGGGCCACGGCCACGGCGCCGGCGATGAGGAACGTGTTGCCCTCCGCCGCCACGTCGCCCACCGCGCGCACCCTCCCTGCCACCGCCCTGCTGCTGCTGCTCCTCATCGACGGCAGCGGGACGGCGCTGCAAGGTGTAGTAGGGCGCCGCGGCGGGAGCAGCCCGGCGGCAGGGGAAGGCGCGGCCATTTCTGCTGGGCGGATTGTCGGATTTGGAAGAGCGATCGAGGAGTTGAGTGAGAGGGAGCTAGAGCTAACGTACCTACATACAAAATGTGGACTGCGCGCGGTGGATCGAGGTGAACCGCGCGCGGCCGCTCCTCCACACCACACGGAGCTTCTCTCTTGGATAAGATTAAGACATCTCCGATCACATCCATCGACCATCGGTTGCGTCGATAAGGTGGCCCCTACACAGCCTACATTAGGGTCAATTTCAAATATCGATAACTGTGCTGGAGCAACATATATATATATATATATATATATATATATATATATATATATAGTTCTACCAAAAATTTCGGACTATATTCAGTATTAGGTTCAAACTAAATTCAAATTTTGTTCAAATATGAGAAATTTTGAACGAGGAAAATCTGGAATATTTCCAAAAAACAATGAGTTTTTTTAATTTTATGAATCTTTTTTTTAATTCATCGATTTATTAATAATAATCATCAACAACAGTACAAAACCTAAAAGTAATAAACAAATATTCTTTTGGTCCCCAAACTTATATCATTAGATATTCTTTTCCCTGGTTAGAGGTGCAAACCTTGAGTGACCCGGCCCCGAAAGGCACCAACAAAAATTGCTGATCGTGCAAGAAAGAGAAGAATAGAAAAAGGAAACTAACTCTTCGCCAAGAGTCGGGCTCTTTGAAGAATCTGCTAAGAGTCGAGATCGTTGTGTTTGTACAACATTGCATTTACGTAGACACTAATAATTCGTATATAGAATAAGATTGAGACACAATCAACTGTATGAGTAAACTGTCGACTCTAGGTGACATGGAACTTAGAGTAAGGATTAAGAGTTTGTAAGTGTTGATTATTCGTTGAAAATACGCAGTCAAGAGTTCTCCGCTTGTCGCTTGAGACGGGGACAATTTTAGGCCATTCGGTTGGTCGACGTTGCAGATGGACCTTCAGTCATGGGTCATTCTATAGCAGCGGCTGCTACGATCAAAATTTCAAGAAAGAGTCCTGCCTACCAGAGGTGGACGCTCTTTGAGCCTGCTATATGAGTAGCCACTGTATTTTCTTCACATTCTTTATTTTTTCTGTTTTCTCTTATACTATACGCCAATATCGGCACTCTATTTTCATGTCCTTTCTTTATTTATTTTCTTCCTTATAGTTTTTATGTTAATTTTGAATTTGAAATCCTTTTAATGTTTCCTCTCTTGCATCTTCTTTTATGTATTACTACTTTATTTTTTATAGTTTCTTGTACATTGTTCTGGCTGTTTATCATTCTCTATTTCTTGTTTTCTTACTCTTTTAATCTTCTTTTGATTGTTCTTTCTATTATAAATATATGAATAGTCTATAAAATACGTGATTTTTTCTGGAGTCATGGTTTTGCATACATCTGAGCATTTTTTTGTGGAATACATGAAATAATTTTTCTGTAGCATTGGACATTTATATTGAGGTACATTGACATTTTCGAATAGAAAATAAAGGACATGTTTATCATATAACATGGAATATTCTTACATGAAATTGTTCTTTTCATTCCACGGAACATATTTCACTAGTGGTGTGAATATTTTATAAATCTCACAAGTTGTTTTAAAAAAACTAAAAAACACACGTCGCATGTTTTTCTCAATCTACTAAAGTAGATTTCAATATATCATTTATTAAATTGATAAGTATTTTAAACATACACCACACATATACATTCTTTTTTATGAAGTTATAAAAATCATATGTGCTAATTGGCCGGCATATTTAGCTTTGTTGATGTTACCCTCCCCCCCTCCCCCCCTCTAAAGGCGAGGGGCTGGGATTCTCCCATGAAGCTTCAGGCGAAAGACACTAAAGGAGATGATGTTGCACATCAAAATGACCTCGTAAACACCGCATGAGTGTCATAACATAAAAATAATTTGAAATTGAAACATTAGCAACCCTAGTAGGTGTCGAGACAAGAAGGGTTAACAAAGAACTAGTTAACTTGGCATGGTAGAGGGTGAATGGAGTGATTGAGACTAGCGAGGGGATCGGTTTCATTGATCTGACCAAGGATGAACAACCTTTTAGTACAAATTCAGTCAAAGTCAAAGCTCACTAACTTTGATGAGATATACCAAAAAAACATATACATATTAAATAAATTTATGCTATTGTGAAAATATATTCTATAGTAAATCTACTAATATTGATTTGGTATTGTAACTGCTCATATTTTTGTCTACAACATTGGTCAAACTTAGAGGTGTTGACTTTTAACTAAAGGTGCCCCCCTTGTTCATTGGAGCAAAGTCTTTGCCACCATGACCGAGAAGACCAATCCTTCCTAATATAGGAGCATGTAGCAGCCATGAGTGAAGCACTCGAGTGGGAGACAAAGGGGCAGAGGGAGGATTATTGATCTTTGTGGAGGGTGAGAGGGAGCTGAAGCAGAGGTGGCACCATCGAGAGGTTGTCGTCACCATTGCCAAATCAGATAAACCTGAGTTTCACTCTGCTTTATTTTGCAAATGCTATATCTTATTCAAGTATATAGAATATGGATATTTGAATGTTACTTCCATGTTAAAATAACACAATTTTATGCTACTTAATAAAGCCACTTTTACCCGCCAAGGAAACACATTTTACACATTTTTGAGATATGGACTTTCTGCAAATTCCATCTTTAGTAACCTTATGGACAATTAAAGGTGTTACAATTGCGACAAGAAGATAACGAAGAACGAAAACGAAAAACACAACAAGGGAACACAGATTTAACGTGGAAAAACCTCTCCAACAAAGAGAGGAAAAAACCACGGGCGCCAGCCAGCAAAACTTTACTATATCGAGGAGTGTTTACAAACGCCGGGGATTTTACAGATGCAACTCTCCCCAACCGGCGGCTTACAAGGGGTTTATATATCGGTGGAAACCTAGGTCTTCGACGATCCGTACCGTACCGCGGGGGCTGTCGCCCCCCGCACCCCCCACAAGCGTCCCCGTTGGGCACGGTGTGGGCCAACTTCAGACTCGTTACACTCGGCCCAAGCCTCCGGCGACGGGCCTCGCTCCACTCGTCAGAAGTTGGCCTATACTTTGTAGAATTTGGATCAACATATAACAAACTCCACCTTGAGACAAATTCCTCATTGTAGTATCAACAGCAACCATCTCCCTGAACAAACAAAGCAAATACTTTCGGCGCCAATAGCCACTTAGGCTAATCAGTTAAACCAACTAAGTTCGAGCAAAGCTCAAACTTAGCAACAGGAACAGGTTTAGTCATCATATCAGCAGGATTATCATGAGTGTTGATCTTGCATACCTTTAATTTACCTTGAGCAACAATGTCTCTAACAAAATGGTACTTGACATCAATGTGCTTAGTTCTCTCATGGAACATCTGATCTTTTGTAAGGTATATGGCACTTTGACTGTCACAAAACAAAGTAATGCAAGAATCATCTTCACAAAGCTCAGCAAACAAACCTTTCAACCAAACAGATTCTTTGCAAGCTTCAGCAATAGCCATGTATTCAGCTTCAGTAGTAGATTGTGCAACAACAGCCTGCAATGTAGCCTTCCAGCTAACAGCACAACCACCAACATTAAACACATAACCTGTGAGGGATCTTCTCTTATCCAAATCGGCAGCAAAATCTGAATCCACATAACCAACGAGTCCCTCACCGGTCCTGCCAAACTTCAAACAAGCATTGGAAGTGCCAAGAAGGTACCTGAAAACCCACTGAACAGCCTTCCAATGTTCTTTACCAGGATTAGCCATGTATCTACTTATCAAACTCATAGCATATGATAAATCAGGACGAGAACAAACCTCCGGCGACGGGCCTCGCTCCACTCGTCAGAAGTTGGCCTATACTTTGTAAAATTTGGATCAACATATAACAAAAGGACACAACACAATTCACCTTGTCTGATTCACATGACTGATTTCAATAGTGGACGAGTTAGGAAAACACATAGTTGTAATGCCGCGTTCACCTGAATCTACAAAATTATGTTCGCACCAATGTTTGTTTGATACACTACATGGAAGGATTCTGTTTCCAAGATATTTGAGGTCATAGAAAATTTCATATCAAATACAGTCTAAAGGAACCCTTTTGAAAAAATTACAGAATGCAATTCTTCATATAAAACAAAACCATATAACAAAAATTTGCTAAGGTCCATATAAATCCGTTGGATCTATGAGGCAATATCCTTGTTTCATTCTTCGCCTGCTAATAGATGTGTCTTTTCTTCCCACTTGTGTAATCTTTTCGTCGCTTCGTGCACCTGCGCAATACAATCAGATCGTCAGAAGATAAACTCTTAAAGTGTTCCTCTTAGGAAACGTGGGTACTTTCTACGGTACGAGATGCTGATGTGTAGAGCCCCTTGACAAAGAATATGTACAGAATATTGTAATATGAGTATGGTGTGTTGGTGTGTTTCTTCTCAGTGTTTAACTTTACAATATATACCTTAATATTGTCCTAATGTTGGGTTCGAAACTTTTAATCCATGCAATATCATATGGTGTTCAAGCGAATATTGTGTAAGCTTATAGAAAAGCCCACTGCAGCCTTGCAGGTCCTGATGATACATGATTTTGTCCTAATCATTACCACTAACCTTTCATGTTATTATGTCATGATAGTACTGCTTACATTTTAATGTTGTGTACATACTAGGTACAACTAAGTCGTATCCTCCAGGAGGATCGAGGTGAATCACATATACGTGTAGTTATCGTACCTCTTTTTGCCAGTTTGTCCTGAAGGTAACCCACAACAGGATCACGGTTTGCATCAGGGTACCTCCAATCATACCGCTCCATATGCCCTGCATTTTGTGTCATCCGTCCATTCTGTTATTACTATATATGTTTTCAGAAAAGATGCACGATTTATCATGGCAAAGTAAGTTATAAAGAGCTAGCCGGTGGCCATGCACGGAGGAGGTCGGCCTTACCGCCGCGCCGAGGTCGAAGTAGAAGCCGAGGAGGCAGCCGAGGGGGATGCCGACGACGTAGTAGCACCCGACGTTGACGTAGGCGACGAACGCTTGCCACCCGCAGCCCACGGCCACCCCTGCTTATAACAACATCCACATGAGCGTCACGGTCAACTTTGAGCAAAGTACAAGTGACCACGCTAATTTTACATAGTACAATTCCAAGGAGACCCTAGAGCTGATCTGTTTACCTGACAGTACGGGTTGGACGCCGTTGAGGATGAGTGTGATCGCCAGTAGTGGCGTCAGCTTGGACACGGCCGCTGCAACGTCCTCGCCGTCTGCGTAGATGTAGCTGATGTAGTCACGGCACAGCAGGATGACCACCGAGATTGCCACCGCCAGGACGAACGACAGCGTCGTCACTACCACCACGGAGAACGCCGCCGACTTTGCGTTTCCGGCGCCAAGCTCGTTGCTCACCCTCACGCTGCATTGTCAAAAAGAAACAATTTCCAAGTTGTTAATATCATAGATATCGCCTATAATAGACCCGGTCAAACTTAAAATAGTTTGACTTAAGCACATTCCTAATTCAAATCTTCAGTTCATTTGGAACAAAGGGGACATCACTGAGTTTACCTGGCAGCTGCGTTGAATCCAAACGAAATCATGATCACCCAACCTGAAATTGTCATGCTGAAAACACACAAGAAAACAAAGAGATTGATTCTAGAATTCGAGTGATACCTCAGCAAGGCGCGCAATTAATTCGAAGAAAAACACAGATGATAGTTATTACCAGACTGAGAGCGAGGCGAGGGCCATTTCAGGATCCTTGAGGAGGCCAGCAATGAGGACGAGTATCTGGAAGTACCATGTCTCGAGGCAGAGCATGACCGCGGACGCAATGGAGAGCTTGAAGAACTGGGGCAGGCCGGAGAAGGCCTGCATGGAGAACCCGTTCCAGGTGAGCCGACACCGGCTGCTGGTGGCGATGTAGACCATCTGCGCGACCACGATGATCCACCAACTGACGCTGAGCGTGAGCGAGGCGCCCAGGATCCCGAGCCCGAACTTGTAGACGACGAGGTAGCTGAGGACGACGTGCAGGGCGAGCGTGGCGGCGGAGATGTAGGCGCTCGGCGCCATGATGCTCTGCGCCTGCATGAACTTCTGGATGGGGAAGTTGACCGCGTAGGCGAAGATCTGCGGGATGAGGCCGTAGACGAAGATGGACGCGGCGCGGGCGATCTCGTGTGACTCGCCCAGGAGGATGAGGATGGAGCCCGAGTAGATGTAGATGAGGGCGAGTGGGACGGCCGTCGCCATGAGCAGGACGACGGAGCGTTGCATGTAGATGCCCAGCATCTCAAACTTGTTCGCGCCGTACGCCTGGCCACACAACGTCTCCACCGCGCTCCCCATGCCAAGCTGCATATTGTAGAGTCATTTAATTACTTAACGGATTTGCTAGTTCTCAGGTGCTTAAATTTTTTTTTTGTCTTGGTCACCTCCCTCACTATTGGATTTATCTCGTGATCCGTGCAATGTAAGAGTTACACATGAGTTGTAACTGACAATATAATGAGTTGCAACTGAGAATTAATACAAAATTTATAAATTGCAACTAGGTTGTAATTAAGAATTAGCATAAATAGTAGGATACTGTCAGCCGACTTAGACATAACAAGTTCTCACGGGCATGAGATCTAGATGCTCCCATTAATTAATAACCAAAATTCCTGAATTTACTATATGCTATAAAAACGCTTTGTTTTCATGGAATGTTTGCAATAGCTAGAATTCAATTCGAAGCTATCTTCTTTTAGCAAAAGAAGGCCTCGAAAGACCCCAACACCACCTGTATTACTAAGATAATGATAGGACACTTTACAGAAAGACACAAAGAAAATAGGAAATTATAAATTGGTCTCCATCTTTTGCATAGAGGACCCTGAGATGTACGACACAATCGGGTCCAAGGATTCTCCTACACGAGTAGCTCGCCGACGCCGGGGAGCTTCCATGGAAAGAGGGAGAACCACTGCCTCCCTTCGGGCTCAATGGCCGGGAGGAAAAGTAGGGTTGCCATTCGACTAGAAGAAGCGAAGGGAGACCACTAGTCGACCAGAGCAGAGGGCGGTGTAGCCCCCGGAGGAGACCGCCCTTCTACACCAACACCACAGGCGGCATGGCTTCCCAAAAATCAACGTGGGTGATGAGCTTCCCCAACTACAATCTCTAGAACATGCTCATGCTCGCTCACGGGGCACTGGCGGAGGAAGGGGCAGAGCCGCCGGGCGGAGACGGCGCCAATGGTGGACTCTCAAGAGCTCTCTAAAAGGGAGAGGAAAGAAAGAGTTATGCAAATAATCCTCAGTTCAGTTCGAGACTAGGAATCGTATATGCATGCTCGATAGGCTGAAACCTAAGAATTTTATTGGTACGAAGGTACGAGTGACCAGCCCGCATGCATGGTGTGATCACGTGCAAACTAAATGTCACACACATTTAATTTGGATCCTAATTAATCTAGTAAACGAAATCTGCAAAAAGAAAAAAAAGTCAAGATTCTAGGCCATGCATATGCACTTGTTTTTACTATTTCTGACATAGAAATGTGCCATGCACGTTACCACTTCCAAGTTCCCAAGACACACGTACAACCACATATGGAATACTGTACTAGTAATCGTTTCCTACTTTGGCGGGTCAGCGCCTCGGCTGTCGGGGCAGATCTGAATTGCTACGGCTATGTTATGGTCAACGGAAAGTAGCTAGTAGCTAGTGAGTACCATGAGGCCGTAGGCGAACATCTGGATGCCGGTGTTGCCGAGCGACGCGGCGGCGAGCTCCAGGGTGCCCAGGTGGCCGGACATGATCTGCGTCGACATGGACATCAGGTAGTTGATCATGTACACCAGCACCGCCGGCGCCGCCAGCCGCACCAGCAGCCGCATCTCCACCGCCGTCGCCGCGCGCATCCGCGCCCCCCACGGCAACGACTCGTCGCTCAGGATGCTCTCCAGCTCGTAGACGTCGCTCTCGGGCGGCGACGCCGGCGGTGGCACAAGAAGCGGGCTCTGCAGCTTATTGCTGCTGACATTATTGTCGCTCTCGACGGCGCCGGCCATGGCTCCGGCCTCCGGCTGTGCTTGTGTGTGTGTGTTTTTGTTTGTTTTGTCTGTCTGTGGATCGGTCCTGCAGGAGGTGCGGAGAAGGGTATATATATAGTAAGTGGGATCGATCAGCGGTGTGTATACATGCGGGGCTATAATACTAACACGTCTCCACTAATTAACACGGCTGGGCTGTGATATAAGATCGCGTGTGCTCCATCTCCATCGTCCTCGCCTCCTTGATTTCCCTCCACGTTTTTTCAGATCGTGATCGTGGAGATGCCTCTTATGATCAAGATTTTCAAATATTGGGATTGTTGTATACTTTCCGAATATATTCACAGCTATTACTTATCCTCGGAGATTAGAGTGGCTCACTCGTGGTTAGGGTCTATGGCTACATGACAGGCCTAGTCAACGAGATAGACGAAAGCTTATCTGGCTACGAGAAGGCCTAGAAGAGTTACCGATTTTGGTCTAAAGCCGGAAAACTTTGAGTATAAGATGCAGTGGTTATCGGTTATGTTGTAATATGTACCATGCCGGGATAGGTTTCTCCTTGTAAGCTCTAGGTCGGACGACTATATAAGCCAGCCTACGGTCAACCTTTAGGACGAAAGCAATAAGACAACTCGCACGGGCGAATCTATCTTCAATCCTCTGTAACCTCCGACCTTGCCGATTATAGTGGATTGATAGCAGGAGTAGGATCCGACCACCGCAGTCGGATCTGAACCTAGGTAAACTTGTGTGCTCCCCGTCCCGGACGTCCTAAGCCTCACACCTCTTTTATTTCCATGCCTCGAGGACACCCTCATGGCGTACTTGTCAATAATTCGATGACAGTTGACACCCACCGTGGGGCAAGCTGCTCCAGGACTTCGGATCCAGGCGGGATCCAACTTTGCGAGAATCGATGAAAATATCGCCATCGGTCGCGTTTTGTACGCTGGCGGTCTTCCTATCGTCCCCAACGACGAGATCTGGTACAACGACAGATGTTGGGATACTTCTCTACAAGCCACCTCCTTTGTCCTAAGGGTGGCAGAACCGAGGGTAGCACTACATCATTCACTGCTCCACCTCGTATTTGTGTGACCCGACATCGAAAACGCATTTACCAGAGTCGTCGATGGAGAGAAAGCCGCTACTAGGGAGGATCTCGCCAGAACCAGACGTGGGAGACGATCAGTACCAGGATTGCACTGCCCCGACGCGCTACACTAACTTTTGCACTGCATTTCTCAGGGTAAGAACTATGGTCAAATCCCTCAGCCGGATCTTGGCAGAGCATCGCTGGAAAAAAAATTGTTTACGTTCTTGTTTTGAGCGTGGCCCAACATGGTTGTGGTGGGAGGGGCATCGAATATAGATTCCTAGGGTGGCTCGCTGGGGCTGGGTCACCGACTTGCGTGCCATGAGAGGACAAGGGAGAGCACAGGATCTATTTGCGGTGTGTCCGCTCGGACGCAAATCCAACATAGTTTTGGGATGGAGATGGGTCCAAACAAAATTACACAAACAGACCCCTTGCCAGTAGGGTTGCAAGCGACAACCCGTATAAACCCACAAGCAAATTTTGGTTTAAGCTAGACTAATTTTGCTGAAAAATTAGAACCAAGCTATCCAATTTTATCCACGAAGCGGGATGCATCTGGTGACGCTTTGCAACATTACATGCCAGTCAAATAGGTCACCCCCTTTTTGCACGAGAACGGCCCTGAAGGGCCTGGAAGCTGCAAATTAATCGGCGGGAACGAAATTACAAAGAGGCCCTATAACATCTCTGGCACAAGAAAACCTGCTATTTGAAGATAAGGCCTCTAATTTTGCACAAAAGGAACCCTAGAGCTAGAAGAAGAAGAGCAACCAGACCCTCACGGTCCTCCGCCGCTCGCCAACAACCTCGAGGCTCGGGCACTGGAACTACCTCCAGGGACGAAACTACTTAGGGTGGCACCAACACTGAATCCTACGTCGAGATCAATAAAGATCCTCCTCAACTAGAGGACGAAGAAGTCGTCCCGTTAGAGCTTCCCTTGCTAATCAAAGAAGTGGCGCTGGTGAGCTGGTCGACCGAAGAGAATAAGCATGCGTGACAGCGTGTGGCTGCAAGGCCGTGGTCAAAGCCAAGATGAGGTGAAGCGGAGCACAAGATTTGAGAAAACAAATCTCAGTGCACGTTTTCGTGCATCGGTGTACGTGATCTAGTTTGACTTCAAGGTGTTGTATGATCTCAAGGTGAACTGTACATGAGATATGCGGATCGTGTCGCAGCAAGGGCAACGATATTCACATACTCCCTCCCTCCTCCGTCTACAAATAAGTGTACTTCTAACTTCTGTATTAAGTCAAACTTAATAAATTTTGATAAATTTGATAACAAAACGTAACAACATTTATGACATTTAATTTGTACCATTAGAAACGCTTTGAAATGTAGTTTCATAACATACCATTTTGATTATACATATGTTGTTACATTTGTCTATAAATCGGTCAAATGTTCAAAAGTTTGACTCAAAGCAAAAGCTAAAAGTACACTTATTTGTGTATGGAGGGAGTAGGGCGTGTTTGCTAGGTTACACGGAGTCCAGCCAGGCCCTAAGAGAGAAAAAATTGGATGATTGGTTGTCCGGGCCTCTTCTATGTTGTGGCCATCGCAAAGCAGTCTCCAGCCAGATCCGCTGAGAACTATCGAATCGGTTGTTTTCGTGGAGCTAGGTTATGGAGAATAAAAAATCCCATGTCGGTGGCTCGCACGATGCAACCTTCATAGGTGATGTTCTTTTTCTCTCGTTCTAAGCATGCTTATCCTTGAACCCTTATAATTAGCACAGATATGCTCCGATTCAAAACAAG
Organism: Avena sativa; assembly: GCA_916181665.1. Classification (NCBI taxonomy): domain Eukaryota; kingdom Viridiplantae; phylum Streptophyta; class Magnoliopsida; order Poales; family Poaceae; genus Avena; species Avena sativa. The sequence goes on from OV702295.1 coordinate 470,060,864, forward strand.
TTCTACATGAAAAAGATGCAGGATGCCGATGATATTTTGTTCGAACCATCAGCGCCGAGTTTCATGATCTGTATCTTCTCAGATTCATGTTCAATTGGAGCTTCTTCAAATTTGTCGCACACAATCAACTACCGTTCGAAATTTTCTTTTAGAAGTAGCTAGATCTCATTATTCCCCATAATTTTCATGTGTACAAGTTTTTCTTTTTGTGGAGGTATAAATATTCATATGTACAAGCCAACAAGAGCAGGAGGGTGGAGGAAGATGAACTTCTCATGGTTGAAGATGAAGCTATTTTCTCTCTGCTCTCTCTTCTCGAGAATGCAAGAGCTCTTGCAGCGCCGCCCGACTCGGCGCAAAGGTTGTCATTGTTGTCAACCGCAAGGATCTCGCCTTCGTCGGGCACCTGTTTCAGACGTTCGAGTCCACCGACTTTCGTCGATTTCATCAGATTCAACTCCAGGAACCGAAGCGCCGCCACTGCGCTGCACCGGACGCCGTGCTCCTACAATGGCACCCTTAGATGGCCCCTCTCCCACATGTGTTCTACTTCCCGTCCGCCTCCGCCGTATTATCGCCCATGGCCGCTAACCGTAGTGGTGTGACGTATGTGTGTTTAGCCTTGGGGTTAGTACTACTATCATCTATCATGGTTTAGTCTGATCCCTATGTGGGGCATCGCTTTAATATAAATATCTAAGCTCTTTCTTTTTTCTTTTTTTCTTGTTTGTTATGTTTTTTCTTTCACTTTACTTTTTATTATTTTATAAATTTTTAGTAAATGTTCATATTAAAAAAGGTTTAGATTTTGTAAAATATTAGATTTAAAAAAGCTTAAGTTACAAAATGTTCTGATTTAAAAATTATTTAAATTTTGAAAAAAAAAACAAGAGCTCGAGCTCGCTAGAGAGGGGAGCTGTTTTTCCCCCTCTTGTGCAGGGGAGACGGTGTGGGAGCTATGGCGTGCTTTGCTTCTGCTATGTTAACTCTAGGCTGGGCTACCCGCCAAAAAATCCTCTTGGCTGGGCTTGGCCAGGCCACCCGATACATGGGCCACGCAGGAGCAGGAGAGCGAGCACGCGAGTGGTTTGGGCCTTTTGGGCCGACTCGTGAACAAAAAAGAACATGTAGAAAATCCGCTCAGTGATCATCATATGGAGATTATCTGCCGCTGCCCTGTGCGATGTCCATATCTGGTTATCAACTCTACAGAGACTAGAAGAAGGCGGTGAACTAGTATCTGCCACTGTCCTCCAACCTGAAACAGTGAAACAGCCAATGTTCAGATCAAAGTTAGCAACCGGATGATCAAGAAGAACTACAACTGTTCTGACACCAACTTTTCCCTAATTTTGCTTCACATTTGCACAGACAAACTAAGGATAATATCATGCTTCTTATATAGGCGGTAATCTGGGACAACGCGCAGCACCGGCCGGCCGCCGACGACGCATTTGTCCAGACTCCAGACAGACTCTGAAGAAGATGAGCAAATCATGCCTCAGAGCTTTGCACCAGCCCCGTACGCAACGCAAGCTCAACCACCGAAAACAGACACGGATGGCAGGATCAGGGGGACAGCTTAATCATTGCAACTCTCCAAACAAATGCTCTGTTATAAGTAGAAGAAACATCAGAATCATTCCAGTCCAGTAGTTGCAGCATACTTGTACATGGACCCCATGCCTGAAAGGAGCATTTCTTGGTCTGTTGGTTGATTAACCAGATGAAAGCTGCAGCAGAGCAAGCACAAAAGATGTACATCCGGAGCAGTTTAAGAGACAGTAAACGAATTCATGTGTAGCTGCTGCAACCTGCCATGGCTTACATCAGTTTAAGAGTGACATACATTTGAGGACTGTGAGAAAATATCTTGTTGTAGATATGTAGATCCAGACCAAGGAACTTGAATGTCAAGAATACGACACAAAAAGATCTGCAGACTACGAGCTAGCTACATCGAAATTCAGTCAGATGGGTTATTTCACAACAAGAAAAAAAAAACTTGTAGTTTGTGGACGGACGGATGGCATGAATATTGATGTGTTTGACCTGTGAACAAGAAAGAACATCCAGGGAATCTATCTAGTCACTAACTACAGTGATAGCAAGATCGAAATTATCCACAAAGTCATTGAATGTTTGCTAGAGAATAGATGGAGATCCCACATAGCACTCGATGATACCAAGAAACTGAGTAACTCAAGCAGCCCGAGAATGAAGCAAAAAGATATCTATCCCTCCGTCTCAAAATAGATGTCCTAAACTTTTCTAAATTTGGATGTATCTAGACTAAATAGTGTCTATTTTGAGACAGAGTACTATTCCAAATGTATCAAAGACAGTAATAGATGGACCAATTCACGTGTAGCTACTGCAACTTGCTATGGCTTGCATCAGGACAGTGATATGGGGTGACTGGCAATTACAACGATGGCAAAGATTTGAGGATAGTCAGCAAGTATCTTATTTCAGATATGTGATCCAGACAAGGCCTAAAAAGGTGAAGCAGACAACAAGCAACCTTGAAATTATGATTACTTGCAAAAAAGATAAAAGGAAGAGTTTTTCTGAGACATTCAACATTCTAAACATCAGGCCGCGTTGAATCGAATGGATCAAAGACCATGGGGAAACTTACTGTGCAGAGTCTTTGCTGTACTAACGAAAATGTATAAATAAAAGACCGTAAAAGATGGAGGAACCCATATGTGTAGCTGCTGCAACTTGCTATGGCTTGCACCAGGAAAGTGATGTGGGGTGATTGTCAAGTACAACGGTGGCATACATTTGACGATAGTAGTAAAAGCAAATACTCCAGATATCCTCAAATCTATGCATACTCCAGATATACATCTGACAGACAGTGATCCAGATAAGGAACTTAAATGTCAGAATACGTCAAAAAAGGTCTGCAGACAGCAAGCAGACCTCAAAATTACGTCTGGCAGATTACTTGCAAAAGATAAAAGAGGTATTGTTCATGTACAGATGAAATAAACATGAATGTGTAGACTGCTGAACAAGAAAGAACATCCACGGAATCTATCCACTAATCATAGTGATAACAACATACTCGACAAATATCTAGGACAGTATGTTTTATCCAGAAAATCATGGTGCTTTTGCAAGAGATCTATGACACTAACTCACTCAAGAAGCCGGAGACGAGCCCTTTAACATTCTAACCATCAGGGCACACTGAAATGAATTGAATTGAATTGAATCAGAAAGACAATCAAACATATAATGTGCTACCAACAAAACAGATCATCGCCTAGCAAGAAGTGTCAAATGCTGATCCGGAATCACAGTGAACGAACATCTTCTTCTTCCCTGCAACTAAATATGGCAGATGCTGCTGCCCCTATGTACAACACCAATCCTGTTCTACAAATCGCCGCATGTTTTCTTTCTTCTACATACATAAACAAGATGAAACAGAAGGTAATCACAACAACCTTTTCATCCGGTGTCGTTCAGGACACTATCTCTGCACCATGGCGTCGGCGTGGCCGTCTTCCAGCCTCCAGCTCATGCTCCGGCTTCTGGAGCCCTGGCTGAACACGGCGGAATGATCCGAGACATCGTTCATCTCATCGGGCCTCATTTGCGCGGCGGCGGAGGAGGCCTGAGAACTCGAGGAACTCCCACGGCCAAAGCACGCGAACATGCTATGGAACATGCGTCCGATGGCGCTCCTCTCGGTGGACCGGCGGCTGTGCCTGGACCCCCACGAGACCCTCCTCGGCGCGCCGCCGCCGTTGTTGAACCCGCCGTCCATCTCGGTGTAGACGACCGGGAGCTCCCTCTCCTCGGGCCTCCTCCCGCCGGCGAACCTCCCGACCGCGAACCCGCCTCCGGGCAGCCTCCAGATGGTCAGCCCCACCGTGGTTTCCTCCTCGGTGGGTGTGTTGCTGGTTGCTTGTGAATGGGCAGCGTCGGTGGGCATCTCGTGGCGGCAGACGGGGCATGAGTTGCGGAGCTGCAGCCAGGGGAGGATGCAGTCCTCGTGGTAGATGTGGGCGCAGGGCATCTCCCTGGCCTCGGCGCCGTACTCGAAGGGCTCCTTGCAGACGGCGCAGTGGCAGTCGGCGTCGACGTGGGAGGCGGCGATGGGGACGGTGGGCATGGACTCGACGGAGGCCTTGGACGCCGGCGGGGTCTCGCGGGCGCGGGTGAGCCCGCCGGCCTCGATCTGCGCGAGCTGGCCCAGCAGGCGCTCGAAGCCCGAGCCCATGAGGAAGTCGGACATGCTCTCCGGCAGCGGGCGCAGGCCCGAGCCGGCCCCGTCGTCGTAGAAGAGCTCGAAGCTGCTGGTCCCCGCGACAGGGGAGTCGTGGTCGTGGTCGTCCGCGGCGCCGGCCGCCGAGCGCCGGAGCACGATGACCGGGTTGAACGGCGCGCGGTCGGCGGAGGAGGCGGCGGCGGCGGCGGCGGCGCGGCGGCTGCGGCGGAGGCGCAGGTCGTTGGCGTGGTGCGCGCGCGGGCGGCGGTGGAGGTAGGCTGCCGCGGCGGGCGTGCGGGCCGGCGGCGGCGCCAACATCTCCTCGAGGAACCCGCCGCCGCAGCCCGGGCACTCGACGCCCGGCGCGCCGCCCTCGGGGGCCGCGGCGCGCACGAAGCGGTCGCAGCTGTAGCACCAGTAGGAGGCCGCGCTGGCGGCTGGGGAGGAGTCCATGGAATCCCGCTGGCGCCCTTTTGCCGAACCGACGACGAGGTCGGTCAGATCTGGCCGGAAGAAGCACCCGCAAGAAGGGAACTTTCTCCCTCCTCCTGCTCCAAGCGGCCGGGTCGAGGCTCCGCGACAGATCCGGCGACGATCCTAGAGGCGGCGGATCCCGAGGCTGCTGCTAGGCGGCGGCGGAGGAGTAGAGGAGCACTTTGGGAGAGGGAAAAGAATGGAGGAGACGGTGGGTGGAGGGAGGAAGGGGGTTTTAACCGGCGGTGCGAGAAATCAAAGCGCGTGGAAAGGGAAATGGCGAGGAAATGGTAGTACTAGTATTCTCTCCGAGGAATGAGAATGGCGTGTCGCCACTCGCCACTATCCGATCGGATCCGACGCGGCGGCTTCCTCCTCCCGACCTTCTTTTCTTGTTGCCGGATTGCCATCGAGGCTACGGAAATTTATTTTGTTTGCGTTCATACGGAATTTGGTTTGGTTTGACACGCTAATGTGCCGGCCGGCAGTTCTTGGAACGGACACGCAATTCCTGGCGGTTTCGTACCAGGAGTAGTAGTACTACATGTCGCGCTTTCTTGGGTTCATTCAAAATGTTTTCCTGTCGTCCGCTCCTTACACGCACACGGGCACACGGGCAAACGTACACGAAAATTTAGGACTGCACTATTTTCTTTTCTTTTTCAATTATTAGTACATGGAACCAAAAGATTGATTGTCATTTTTTTCTTACCGGTGTACCCACGCGTGCCACGTAGGATCCGACGTGGCGTGGAACCGCCAACCATCGCTCCGCGGAACTCTCACGACGTGGGCCGGCCGGACAGTCTCGTTCGCTAGTTAATCCCGTTGCGCGACGGTCCAAGAAATTTAGCCCAAATCATCGTTGCCCGTTACTTCCTCCCGCTTACACTCTCCGAGTCCGTCGCCTCCCCCGTCCCCTCCTGTTCCGGCGGTCGCCACGCGTAGTCCCGGCCGTGTTTTTCCTGCGCAGAGGCCCGCCGCTCGTCGCAGTTGAGGTATTTCCTCTCCTGCCCCACTTCCCGCCCCGCATTTTCCTCCGGTGTGTTACTGTTATGTACGGAATCGGCGGAGAAATCAACATCAATTCATCTGAAATGTGAGTCTAACTTGTGTTTCTAGCGATAGTCTACCGCGATTCGAGCCCCGTTTTGCGTTTCCATGGCTAGATTTTGCACTGGTGTGTTCGGATTTGCGTGTGTCGATTCCGTCCCTTTTTTCTAGTATCCGTTCGCGCGTGCCCTCCTCGGATTTGTTGATCGGTGGATGTGAGCGCCCCGCGGTAGCTATGTGATTCGGACTACTAGGCGGTTGTGTGATTGGATTTCTAACTTAGGGTTTAGGTTCTATCATTTTCCGGAAATCATGCCCATCGTCATGGAGGATTTCATGTGGTGCATGCTTAGTTTCTATCGGATTAATATCTTACTTCGGAGGATTTGTGTAGTCGATGTGTTGAATCACGTATTTGTATGCATGCAGTGCTATTTGCTGCAGGATTTGTCATTCCACATATGGTATAGGCGTTATGGTGACGTCGATTATATTGTCTGTTGGCATTTTTTGCCACACATCATGAATTTCTTGTGTTTTTCAATTGGTGTTTTGTGTAATTTTGGTTTTCTGGTTACATGGTTACTTTAATGTATTAATGATGGCACTTTACATTACATGGTCCGTATAAAATATTATGGTTGGCATTTTTGTTTGCTTATTGCAATGTCGAAATGTGGTTTCCAAGTTTACTTCATAATACAATATATGGCACTTATATGGAAATGTGGTTGGTATTTTTGTTTAATGCATTTATCACTTTTCATCTCGTATAGGTTTTCAAACGATGCCTCCAAAAAAGCGCAAAGCAGAAGATGGTTCCCTTGCTGCGAAAGAGGGGGTAATGCTCTTTTATTTTTCTTCTCTGATGTTTTCTACATATTGCGCATTATGTTAATTGTTCTTCCAATACATGCATTTTTCATTAAATTGTGCCATCATCTTCTAATTAGTGCCATGTATTTTTTTCAGGATATGAAGCGGAATAGGGCATCCCTTGCGTCCCTAGCCTTATTGTACGACAAATTCACTGATGAACAGAAAAATGCTATTGTCCAAATGGGTTTCAGATCGATGAATCACATTTCATGTGCCAATCTGGATAACAATCATTGTCTCTGGCTTGGTCATCGTTATGAGCCCGGTAGCCGAACTTTTGTGATTCTAGGCAGGGGTAGGATTAAGCTTGATGAGGTATTGGTGTTCTGCACCTTGAATGTCCTGAAAGGCCCCATTCTTGTACCGTATGCCATTGATCGGACGCTTGAGAATAAGATCTTTGCATGGTTATTTCCTGATATTGGCGGACTCCATAGACTCCAATCTAAGGTTACTTAATTGTGGGAAGAGCTGGCTGAAATGAAGACACATGGGGCTAGGTTCAAGATGATGTATCTTATGTACCTTATTGGCGCTGTGTTAGCCCCGACGACATAGCACGGATCCAGTAACATATGTTATCCTATAATGGTGTGTGCCTTTTGGCAATGCCTTTTTGTTAACCTTTATATATGTGCATTTCTATTTGTTTTTGCTCCGTATGTTATTTTATATGTGGATGACATGACATTTTTTACTTTTGTGCAGGCTAGGTACAAAGAAGCCAGTAAAATAAACTTCTGCAAGTTAGTGTCTGACAAATCGTGATTCACTTGTGTGTAGGAAGTATACTAAGGGCATCCATCTGCACCTAATGGTGTGTATGCATTGTGGCTCACCCTTTCACAATGTTTTCTATAAGCTCATTATTGTTATTTCTTGTTTTATTCGCTAATTCATATGCATCCCCCGACATATTTTTGTGTTTTCATGATATCATTTTTACAGCTAGGTTATCTTGACCATGTGTGTCTTGATAGTTTCTCATTTCAAATCCCAAGGAAAAAGTTTGCTTGCGAAGCTTGGTCGAATGAGTGGATTAAAAAGGTTGTATCCGCTGACTTGAAGGAAGATGCAAAAGATGGGAAAGTGTATGAAAGGCTTGAGGTAGCATCTGTTTCCATGTATTTTTTAATGTTAACTTCCCGTAATGATTTTTGACCTTGGTTGTTTGTATTTAATGTAATGGGCATTTTTAGTTTAAGTCAGCTGGCAACTTTTATTTTTATGTGTTCTTGTAGGCTTGCTATTTTTTATATGGTAATTTTTGATTTATCTTCCTGACAAATATGTTATATTCTTGGTGGCAACTTTACTGTTATAATGTCTGATGGCATTTTATCGGCCAATACGCATTGTTAAATATGTGTGTTCATTTTTTTTATGTCTTATCGTTGAATCTCTCTCTCTCAACCGAAAGGGCAAAGTAAGGAGTTGAACAGATGCAAGAGAGACGAGCAACATGATAAGATATCGTGCGGGTTTGCTTCCGAATGGATCGATTGTTGGGACATCCTCGATTCCTCGTAATGTAGGGTGTGAGGAGATGAAGCAAGTAGAGTATTTTAGACGGGCAAAACATGCCAAAGCACACAACCTACGGTTATGACCCGGTCGCAACGAAAGCCATGAGTGACTGAGGGTAACATAGAGCTAAGCCGGGGACTCTATATAGGCAAAGGCAGGGGATGCGCGGACTATGCGCAGGTGACATTGAGCTAAGCCGGGCACACTATGCTTGCTTGCCGGAGAAGAACGCTCGAGGCACCGACCTACATCCAATTGGACTTTTTGTACACGAGGAAAGGGATGTTAAGCCATATCCATCCAACAACTGCCAAGAGAGGTGATGGAAATTCCATTTAGCCTACATTGCGGAATAAATAAAGTAAACCTAAGGAGAAGGGAAGAAGAGGAAGTGGAAGAAAAGAAAAAAGCTTTCCCATCAAGCAACATATATGTTTCTCTCCAATGGTTGTGATGTCCGGATCCACGCCATCTTTTTCTCCTTCAAGCTATTTTCCACCGTCTTTGGTGAGATTGTTATCGTCCCTAGTTTTTGTCATCTAAGATAATGAAATCTATACGCGTGAGAGTCGCTAGTCCTACCTAGAGAACATTTAGTTGTATCCCAGATTTGATTACAATTGAAAAAAAAAACTTGGGTTGCTTAGCCTTGTGAATCTTTACGTACCTCGAGCTAGTGGTTTTCCAAGTAGTATAAATTTGAATTTTTACGTACCTCGAGCTAGTGGTTTTCTAAGTAGTATAAATTTGATGTCGATGTGCTTATGTTGCTGCTGCGCTTATGGACTGAGAACACATATTGCTTGTACTACCTATTTGCAGAATTTGGCTAGTACTTGTACTACCTGTGTGATTTGAGTGCGGTCGAATGTTCTAGGGTTCATTCTGAACATGTTGAAGCCCCGTACAAACTCCGTCATTTCTCCATCTGGTCCAAACATGTGGAGATCGTGTTATTTCAATACATATACAGTCCCACACGTACTCCAAGCCAACAATTTCTCTCCTGATTGTCGTGTTGTTGTGGCTTATTTTTATCGTAAATAAGTATGGAGCTGTACGATATCGACATTGTGTAGTCATTGCATCGGCGTCGGCGATATTAGAGATACCACGATATGTATCCTCGTACAATTAACTAAGATAGAACATGATTTAGATACCATTAGGCCCGCACCTGCGCGGCGGTGTCGCGCCGTCCCCATCCCCGGCCTAGTCCTCTCTCCCGCGATCTCTCCTCCCGCCGTCACCGCCCGGATCTGGTGGCGGTGTCCCTGCCCGCGATCTGGCGGAAAAGGCGGCGGCGGCCGCACCGGCTGGTTCGGCGGTGGTGTTGTGGTGGGCGGCGGCCGGTGATCCTCGGCCCAGATGGCGGCAAGCGGCGGTGGGGATTCGGGTCTTGGCAGGCCGCGATCTGTCCCCGTCCGTTGCCCTCGACGCCGGTGCCCTGGTTACATGGGCCTTGTTCGCGACAATAGGGGGCATCTGCCCCCGGCATGGTGGTGGTGACCTTCTTCTCCGTCGGAGTGGTCGGCCGGATGGTCTTGTCGTCGTGCGGTGGATCCTGCTAGTTTCCGACGGGTGGTGTTGGGGCTGCTGGCTCTGTTTCAATAAAGGAGGTGGTCCTGGATCCCTCTCAAGCCAAGAGGAAGATCTACCGAATGTTGGTCACCATTGATCTGGTTTCTGTGTCGTGTTTCGGAAGGCTCCGCCGGCGAACTTCATAGTGCGTTCATGTCGTGAGTTTGCTGGATCGGATTGGATTCGGTCGTACGCACCCATGTTTTACTCTGGCCGTTTGGTTTCAGAGAGTGCGTTTCGAAGCTCTGTTGGTTGTTATTATTATGTGGCATGTTCTCGTTCCATGGTGCTGACGAAGAAAGTCATGGAGACCGAGATATGAGGACTGACAATGGTGGTTTGAGTCTGGGTGGTGATGAGGAATTGGCTAGGTGACTTGTGAATTGGAGCAGTGGTATGCAAGTGGGGGCGACTGCACAGGAGAGGTTCATGGTCCTACCTTTCTGGGTGAAAACCCAGGGTCTGGCCTTAATTGGTTGTGCCTGGTAATGACCTTGTTGAAGGTATTATTTTGAGAGCGTGGACTTTCTTCAGGGTGAAAACCTAGATCTTTGATCAGACGATGACGGTGTTTGTGCACTGTTCCTTTCTTGGAGGCGTCGTTTTTGGAAAAGTTGGGCTTCTGGTGCTGCTTTGGTGGTAGTACTGTTGTTTCAATGAATGAGTCGTTGTAGGGGAACTTTTCTTTTTTATAATTATTCTTTCTTTTTTAGCTGTGTGCATCCGTATGGCCGCTAGGGCAACGGGTTGTTGCAGAGTCTAGATGTAATTGGTATCCTCTAATATTAATATATGCTCATTTAAAAAAAAAAATCTGTTGGTAACAACAGGATTTTAAAATCGGATAATACTAAGATACATTCCGGGATACTCACGACCTTGCTCCTAACCTCGAGCGGCCGGCTCTTTGAGTTGACGACAAGCTTAGCAAAAGAATAGTACAAGTACAAAGAATCTATATACACATTGATTAGGACTACGTATACATGTGCTTAACCACTGCACTAATCAAGCCGCAGGGCCGGGGCCATGCCTGCGGCTTGCCTGTGGGCTGGCTTGACAGCCAAACAAATTAACAACATATATATATATATATATATATATATGACATATTCATACTATATCCAGGTGTAGTTATACCCACGCGTATTTCACACTATGTAGGCAGTATCTAGCATACTGAAGGGTACGTACGCGTAGTATGAAGTATATAATACTAATTAGGTAGTATACGTACTACTTTTTTGATCGTATGTATGATTTTTTCACATACTTCTTTTTTACGTCCGAATATGAAGGTATTTTAAATATATAGTGCAAACTATGAGGCAAAATATTTTTTTTCATGTAACTTGATTGGAAGTATCTTAGATATAGTATATGAACATACTCTAACTTATAAAATATTATATATACTTTCGTATGGAGTATATTAAACATGAGTGTAACTACACCCAGGAGTAAGAAGGATTTTTCCTATATATATATAATCAAAGTTTAGGCATTGCAGTATCCAAAGTTCAAAGAGCATGGGCGGAGCTTGCAGTTGCAGACTGAAGTTGTATATTTGTACTATACTGTAGTATGCTTGCTAGTTGCTACCCATTTTGCAACTTGGGAGCGTTATCAATCTTGGTTCCCTCGCTCTCCCCCATATCATCAAATTGACTGTAGCAACTAGCTAGTACCTCGGTTTTACTATTTTATGCATGGCGTAGAATAAGTTATTGCACGCTCATGTTACCTGACTCTGTCAAATCATGTGCCCACGAACCGATCCACCGGCTTAGCCACGCCACGAATGTGATTTTACTTTAGAAGTATCCTATAAGTGTATTTCCCATGTAAATTTAGTCTTAGTGTTTATTTAGGTTAATGTTTGGACGTTTTGCGGTTGTTCCTAGCTAACCAATACTTTCAACTAAATATTTGTTGCGATTCTATTGGAGGATGTTACGACCAGTTCTGGGATTTTATGTCCATGGTTTAGCTCACAGAATAAAAAGTAACTGTGGAGACCGTGCACAGTAACTGTGGAGACCGTGTGTGCACAATAATGTTCAACGATACATTACGACTTGACTCTTGCAAACCATAATTTCTTACCTCGGTTCCAAAACAATTGCAGTACTACTTTTGTCCTAAGTTAAACATATTTAAGTTTGACCATGTTTATAGAAAGATATTGTGAGATCCAGACATATGGCTTAATAGGATTGATAGGATACCCATATCAACAAGTTGCAACTTCTTTTCAGGAAGCTCATTCGAAAAGAACTCTAAGATTAAATGTGCTTGGCCTAGAGCAATTCTAGAATGGGTGACCGACCGGGAAGTGGGTACCGGGTGCGCACGAGTGAGGACAAAGTGCGCAGAAAAGACTAGTGTTGGTCTGTGGAACTAGTCTAGATATCCTATTAAACTACTAGGAGTGACACCCCCCGGGCCCAGGAGTGGACGGAGTGTTACAGATATGATGATATCTACAATGCTAAACCTATATGGTACAAAAAACATAGTATATCCTAGGAGTAGTTGATATCCTAGACATTTTCTGGGAAGCCAGCTGTAAGAATTTTGGGGATAGCTTTTACCACTTAGTATATTCTTAGGGGAATTTAACCTACATCTTAGTCATAGCATTTTGTTCTTGTGAGTTGACTTGGGAAAATATGGCATAGCTAGTGCCAAAACAATGTTCTATAGATTTCTTGTCTTATATGGATTAAATAATGAAACGACTTATATGTAGCGAAGCTGGTGTTTTGGCTCATAGGGGTAGGTGCGCCCATTAAAAAAAATGCATAATTATTTTCCAAAATGTCGAAAAATTCTGAAGTAACTTTTTCGTTTACATCCAAACATTCTATGTGCACACACAGAGTTTCGTGAAACGTATATTTCCATGGTCCATATATACGCGCAAAAATTTTCTTCGGATTTTTTGGACATTTGAAATGTGTTTTTAAATAATATGTGCATATACATAAAAAAAGGAAAAAATACACCAAGGAGCCAATATGAATTTCCGTTATATAGCTAGGTAGAGATAATCATGTCCACCTAATGCGTGACGTGGACGGGGGAATTTGATGAGTCAATTTTGCACAGCTCTCTTCCAACCACTTATCAGAGTTGTTAGTACCAATTATTAGGTGGCTGGCTAAGTCCTGAATCTGCTAAAGTGTCATGATGTGTACTCCGAATGTTTAACCACGATAAGCGCGTCGTACCAACGCGACTTTATACCAAACTTTCAATGTTGATTGGTTGATTAGTTGTCCCAGATGAGAATGTAAAGGAGAAGGGGTACATGTCATGGACTAGCTTTGTTATTGTGCTACACTTTTTTTGCTCGATTTGGGATGGTATTTTCTTTCCTAGCACTTTTGCGAGAATTTTGTTGGAGGAAGGTACTACGAGGTTAGTTGGACAAAGTGGATACGATTAATCTAGGAATTTCTGCCTATTGCTTCGTAAACGCGAGGTACAGTTGATGGAATTTCTGTGGAAGCTGTATACTATATAGGACGGGAAGAATGGTAGTAAAAAGTCAGGCACCAAAAGGGCATTATTTAGGATACACTGAAGATGCTCTAATCCTGTTCCACTAGTCCTCGCCATTTCGCCAAGTGTGAGGCCTGCCATTAACTTGATTCAAATTATTGGTATTGTTTTGTACTCCCTCCGTTTCAAAATAGAAGATGTCTTAGCTTTGTGAAAGATTGTATTTAGACTCTTTTAGTATCTAGATTCACTCCAAACCTAAATGAACCTATACAAAGGGTCCAAATACATTCCTTTCAAAAACTAAAACATTTTATATTTTAGAACGGAGGGAGTACAAGTCACAGCCAGAATTAGGAAGATTGTTCTTTCCTTAAAAAAAAAGTCTAACACGATGTATCCCTAGTCTATGATACAACTGACTACAGAGGTGAGTAAACATCAGGCGCCTATATGCTATAATTGTTGGATAATTAGACACAATTTCCGTGAATATTAAACATGATAATACCAGCTACTCGTACATGTAACTCGAACATAGTAGATGTACTAAACAACAAGATAAACAGAAACAGGCAGCAGCTAAACATGTACTCGCAGAACATGATTAATAATCAGACAGCAGCACGTCGCACGTACCGTTCGATTGCAGTAATCGCAGCAGTAGCCTTGGGGAAGATTGGTCGAAGCAGACGGCGGCGAAGACGACGATAGGCAACACCGCCCGACTTGGATAGAAGACGAGCCGTGATGCAGAACTTGAGCAGTCGCGCAGGGCGCTTTCCAAAAACCTTATTTGCCCTCTCCCGTCCGCCGGCAAGCAGAGAGGTTGGCAAACCCTAGATTGGTTTTTGGTATATGCGTGGTGGAAGCCGCACTGGAGTTTATATAGAGCGGCTCAGGAAATCCCGCATAGGGCACGTCGTGGACCAAGCCCACGTCGGTTACAGATAGCCCACGATCCGGGAGCGACCCGAATAGGCTAACTGTTGACACGTCTGTCAAAACCGCACAAGTTTTCTGGCGCGCGCGCGTCGCGTCATGACGAGGCGTGCGAGCGGCGTCGTCGGAGGAGGAGCGCGCGCGTGTAGTTCTCCTCTTCTCACTCACTTTACTAAGTGGTGAACCACCCCACCTTATAAGGTGGTGTAACTCTCCTCCAACTTTCCATGTGGGACTAAACTTTAGCTCCCACTCTATTCATATGTGAGCTGCCACCAAATTGAGCCAAATCACACATGAACTTCCACACACATGGGCTTATTTATTTAGCCCATTATTTCTAACGATAGTAACCAGCGTGCTAGCTAATTTCGAACCGGCTGCTATTTCGGTTCATTTTCCCTGCTTATGCCAAGAAAAATAGATGGGTGTCATATATGTGACAGAAATGAAAGCATGTGCAGTTTACTCATTTGTCAGATATGTTACGCTTCCTATTTGGGAGAAATGTTTGAAATGTGTCCAAGTTTACCCATTTGGCAGCATGTGCAGTCGATGAAGAAAATTTTACATAAACAGCACGCAATCCTCGGATAATTAATGGGCTGCCTGCAGCTGGATACAGGTTCGCACAGGATACGTTTGGAGATCCATCAAGCATTGTGTACACGACAACCAGCTGGCACTTTGTTTGAACTCTTCTCTATTCATTCTGCTTTGGTTTCTAAATTATTTTGTACACATACATCATCCTTTCTTTTCCTTTTCGGCACCGGTATCGGTTGCGCAAGAATTCATAAATAAACATCATCACAACTATGGTACAACAGAAACAATTATAGCATCAAACATTTGTGGGATCCTTTTCTTTAGGTTCCCTTCGACCGCCGTTCTATGCCCTGCCTACTACTGTTTTCGAGTATACCCATGCCCTCTTATGTACACATTCCCTGCAACAGGGCACACGAAAACCTGTCAATCATCATCTGCAGCCAACTCCAGAGGCAGACAGATTTGTCTGTCAAGTATTACCTACCTGGCAATGGAAAAATTCTGGACATGCTCAAGACTCATGTTTATGGTTGAATATAATTATGTTGCTTTTTTCTGTAAGGGGAAACAACAACTCTTCAGTTTCCTTCTTCATCAGTCTGAACTCCTTTTAGTGACTGTAATCCAAAAGACAAAAACAGCACTTAGAAACCGGATATGTTAACCCAAACAAAGAATTTAAACCTTAAATGTGCTCGTATTGGAATTTACCTTGTTTAAGTATTTCTTCCTCAGCTTGACAGCCATGCGCACACATCTCTTTACATTGATTTTTAGTATATTGTCATTGAACATCTGAAGAAAAAATTGCCAGCTCAATTCCACAGAAATGAAGAGTGCATATATAAAAATACAGTTACAGTAGCCGAACGGAGAGCAAGTGAGCAACCTATACACACATACCTACTAGCAGCTCTCCTAACTTGCAAATGTTAATACCTATCAAAACAGAAATATTGCAGTCTAACTGCAACTAAACAAGTTTAATGACAATGCTACTTAACACTTGTTGTGCAGAAATTGGGTGTTAACAAAATTTTAAATGCACAAAGTCTACCGCAAATAAGTGTTTTTAGTTTTTCATGGACTCGTCAAATTTCATCAGGATGCTATTTAACAGTTCAGAAAGTCTGCCTGAATAAGTGTTAGTAGTGATTTCACAGAGTGCTTTAAAAACAGTGAGTCAGTGACTGAATATTTAAAAGAGAAAGCAGTGACTGAACTTGCCTTGATAGCATCATCTATTGAGTGTGTACCTCTGATAATCTTGTGTCGATTGATTATCAAGATTGCCGCCAGACAGAATATAGGCAGTTCGTTGTCTCTGTTCTTCGTCAAGACGCTTGTGCTCAAATGAGGCACCTGCTGATGTCTTGACCAGATATTAGCACCCGACAAGCCACACAGAGGATTTTTTGTACTAGATTTCGTTCCATGGTTGCAAGAACCCCGGATTTCCCCATTTCTACGATGGAATCTCCTGCTTTTGGATTTTCTTCTCGTGAACTTGTTCACCCGGTGCGGCTCTTCTTTGACCTCACATGACAACTCATTCTTCACATCTACTAGCAATGGTTCTAGGCAGTTCTCTTCCAAATTTCTGATTGCATCTTCATCAAAATCAGCAGCCCACATCATCTAAAGACAGGAAGCACAGTTAGTTAACAGAACAAGACTTTACTATGAGCATTTAAAATATAATTACCGATTCATGTGGGTACTTCCCCGTGATAAGTGTAATGCCAAATATACCATGATGTACGTAGATTATGCAATGCAGGTAACTAACTTAACCATCTTGTCACAAACATCAACTATTTCAAAGAATTCTCACCTGAATCATGGAACATCTAACAATTTAACATGCAAAGAAAAAAATCTATATAGAAACTAGAAAGCGTCCAAAATCACAGTTGGAAGTGCCTGACAGACCTCCCACATGCTCAGGGACTCCTCAAAAGATAGCTCTCGACGAAAAAGCACTAGCAGCATTCGGAAACCAAAATGAAGGCTTTCAGCACCAATTGCTGATAAATGCTCAAATAACTCCGTATCTGACAATTCCATGATCTTCCACAATGATTCTAACTGCTTGATAACTCCTATCGGTCCCTCGATCTGGAAATTTTCACGCTGAAGTGCAACAAAATTAGTAACATGCATTATATCACGCAAAATACCAACCTAACAGACACCATTACAAATTGACATAGATGCAAATTACCATCCTTCTCAGTAGCATCTCAAAACACCAAAAGGCATCTGCATCATCCTCGTATAGGACAACAAAAGGGGAAAGCAGATCGCTCATACCTACAATCAACTTATACCATATAGGTAAGTAATTGAAGCAAAATGATGTGATGCTCCATTGAAGTATGCAAACCTTGACAGTATCCGGTGGAAGGATCAACCCATGCATAAACTGCAAGTATATCTGACATTCTTGCCATATTTCTTGATTCTCCATAGAAATCTAGATGGCTATCTGTTCTGACCACGTCGACCACTGCAGAAGGCATTTTTGGTCACTAGAACACAATGTGACAATAAGAGGAAACTGTAATCGCGTGGTGTGAGGAAGAAATAAGCATACCAATTCTATGCAGTGTCCATAGCCATTCGGCGACACTATCTTTGTTTGTAGCCGGACTGTCAGAATTGGTTAAATTGACAAAATCTGCTTCTGGTGCATCAGATATCTTCAAAGAATCTACTATTTCCCTGTTGTAGCTAGTATCATCTAGCCATCTATCATGTTTGAACGCGTCTGAGTGAAAGATGGCTGAGTCACTGTTGCTAGCTCGAAACAGATCGCTGGAATTGGACTCCATAATGAGATCTATGTTATTGTTGATTTGGAAGCTGTGCATACGTTCGTCACGTTGCCTTAACCTATCTTCGGGAGCTGGGAAACTGCAATGAATTTCCTCGACTCCATTGACATCCCTACCATCGTTTGAGAACAATTTTGTACCAGGCAGGGAGGGATACTCCATGAAGGTCTCACTGTCATATCTTGGTTCCTCCATGTCATTGTAGTCCCCAGAGTCTGACAAGCAACTATTCACCACTGTGGAAGACACCATAAACTTGGAAGAATTATATACAGAGCTATCATTATGTACTTTGAAACCAACTAGTTCAACTGATTTGCTACAGTTGTCCCTTTCTTGTGACTGCGGTGCGCCACTAGAGTCATAATTTAAGTTAGAATTTTCTACTGTACTGCCAGGTGCGTGTTTTGAATCTCGTTGACTCGTGCTGACTTCTTCTCTACTGTCAGTTTCTTTTGACGTAGTCCTCACATCCATCAGCTTCGAGCCAACAGCATATGCGAGCTCACCTGTTCCAATGCTTGGGTGCATACTCTTGCACTGCCTAACTAAACACTGATATTTCTCCCTTAATAGAAATAGGGAAAAAAAACATGAGTTAGGCGCTTCCAAAAATGTTGCACTGCTCACATGTGTAAAACCATAAAAGGTAAACCATTCCGGTTAAAGGCAGACGTGGGAATAATCACCCTTCTATGAATGAATACCAATGTAAAAACACAAAATGTAAAACACTCCAGCCTCCTAGGTATTATGAAAAAAACTATATAATCAGCTAGGGCATAATGTTATGATACAAATTCTGCAATTACACCGAGCCATAATGTATTAGACAATTACTCCAAATGTATCAGACGTTATCTCCCATGTTCTACGCACAAGTAGAGACTTAAGGACAACTGCAGCCTGTGGCTGTGGTTTTATGCTTCATATATAAAAGGCAAGGACAAAACAAAAAATATGGGGAGATTTAGCTACAGAGGTTCAAGTTTCAGTATAATGCAGAAATAACGAAACCAAAGCTCTACAGCTATTATTCGGGGTAATAAAATGGAAGAACAATTAGCCAGCCCCGCTTCGAAACATAAGGTAACATTGTGTCGAAGACAAGAAAACGAGATCAAACCTTCGAGCGGCTCTCAGTTTCCTCCTATACTCTGTGGTGCTACTTAAGGCATAGCATCCAAGAAGGAATTCCCAAACTTGTGGTCGAATAGAGGGGTCAATACCCTGCACATCGATAATGGAGGTAAATAATTACTGTTAAAAGCAGAAGACCAGTGTGATGTGCTTTCTTTATTCATACACAGCTGTGATGAAACATGTTTCAGCACATCTTCAAAATTGTGTACAGTGAAATGACAGCACTAACCTCGCCAACAAACTACTCTGATGCATTATAGTGCCAATTCAATAACCATCCAGACTAATAAGATCAGCAGAGTTAATTTTAAACTTGGAAAACTACTAGAATCAGCGTAGTTAATCCAAACTTCCTATTAGGAGATGAATGGTGCATCTAATGGAAAGCATCAGAAAGCTGTTGTGTCGTTCAGCAGCTCCTCTAAAGTGAGATAAGTGAGTCAAAAATTAACTGCCTAAAGTCCGATCAACGTGTCAAGCTAACTTATATTTGCTGGGTTGTGGCAGAGGATATAGGGTAGCTACAATTGTCACCCTATTCGTAGGGCATAATAAGGAATTTCAATAAGATTAATCTCAGTTGTAAATAGGAGCATTGCAATACGATTGGTCTCAGGTGTACATAGGAGCATTGCAATATGATTGGCCTTATTAAGTTCCATGCACCAACCAGTGGAACCAAAAGTAACGAACTGATGGAGAGAAGGTGGGCAATCCAAATATACTTTAACAGGCCTCAGTTGTGCATAAGGTATTCTCTCTCTCAAAAAAGTTGTGCATAATGTATAGCAAGACATGCAAGTAAGTCTCTGAAGCATGGAATGGATACTAGGAAGTGAACTCACCCCCACGACGATGAATTTAAGGGCCTTACGGAACCCTGTGACCTTTCCATCGGTATCAAAGCACGCGTTCCATTTATCTGGCCTGAGCATCTTGCCCCCCTGTAGAATCGCACATAGAGATATACAAAGAAAGGAAATGTGAGTTGCGGCAGGCAAAAGAGGTGAGCATGAGTGGAGCTGTGTATGATCAAAATATAGAGTATATGTCGCGGGCTAAATATAGTCATACCAAATGCGAATAAGAGTAGGGTAGCTAAATATAGAGTAGTGAAGAAGCTCGAGTCTTGCAGCAAGCTTTTGATAGTGAGGACTATCCTGATGGCATTTGCGTATAGTACTAGTAGTACAACTGAAGATGAGGCTGTGCATGGTTGATCAAGCTGTCTACTGCTGTGTAAACTTATTAGAAGCAAAAAATACAGAGTCTATGCTGGTTATATGTGGACTGCGAAGAAGAAGAGTGGGTATCCGCATTTAGAGGAGGAGTCAATCAAGAAGCTCAAGTGTTGCAGCAAGCATTGATAATGTTGACTATCTACCCTGATGGCATTGCCATATATAGGAGAGAAATATGTATGTATAGGAAGGAAGGAGGGGAGACCTTGAGGTAGTAGGGGTCGGGGCCCCCGCAGGGTTCCCGGACGAGGGAGCCGAGGCCTCGCTGGAGGTGGCCGCCACACGTGATCCATGACCTGATGGAATCCCCGCCGGCGCCACCGGTAGCGTGGGGCTGGGACATGGATGGATGGAGTCCGATTCGAACGGATCTCCGGCCAACTGCCCCTACCCCTCTCCGGCGTGGCGCGGCGGAAGGGGTGAAGGGGAAGTCGGATCTCCGGCGCGGGCAAATCGGATGAATCGGGGGATGGGGACCCGAATCGCCGGGTTCGCCTGCTGGGCCTGGTCGCCGCGCGCTATCTGCTCCCTAGCGAGCGAGCTCTGCTGTTAGTATTGAGGACAATGGAGCGGAGAGTCGCCGCCGCCTCAGCTGCCGCCGCGTTGCCTGGGAAGGACTAGGAACGGTCTCGGCGACCGGCGCGGTTGGTTCGGAGGGAGACGTGGGGGGAGAGAGAAGAGGAAGAGTGGAGGAAGCAACGAACCAACTCTAACTGCTCATCGTTTTTTCACTCTTTCTCTATACGTGCCAACGACCTACCAAATACAGTACTCACCCCCTCTCTAGGGCAGTTGTGAGAACATTTGGTTTGGTCTAGACCTCATTGATGATTAACATAGTGTGATCTCATCAAATCATACTATGTACTCCCTCCGTTTTAAAATATACGATGTTTTAGCTTTGTGAATAAAGTGTATTTAGACTTATTTTAGTGTGTATGTTTATCTAGGTATAAAGTGAACGAACACACTAAAAGAGGTCTAGATACACTCCTTTCACAAAACTAAAACATCTTATATTTTAAAACGGAGGGAGTACTTAACAATTTCTTGTCGACAACTAAATGAGGATAAAAACATTATCTTCCTCATGTAAGCTTAACATTTGTTTGGATTATTAGTGTCGAGGAATTGAATCTACGGTCTACGTATTTGTAATGGTAAAAGCGCCATGTTTAACTTGGGTTCAGTCCCGACGAGTTGAGAGTTAACTCGACAAGATGGGTGATTGATCTAGTGCTTACATTGGTGGTCTAGGCGTCCATGAAGAAGATGTAGATGAAGAAGTCCCCAATCCCATTAGTCATCGTCTCCTTTATATATGCACGTCTTAGAGCAACTTTAGTGGCTTGTCTAAATTTCGTAGTCTACATCTTCACATAGATAATAGCGTAAAAGGATTCTTTTTTATACGACTTTAGTTTTCTAGTGGATAGTCTAAATTTGATAGTCTATATGTCCATCTGCATATAAATAGTCAATATACACAGTAAATCAGTATAACAAATGCTCTGGTGTGGCGCGAAAGCGAGCTCGCGAGCGACCAACTTTGCTTTAGACATGGTGGCTCGGTTGTCCAAATATGGACAACGAGTAGCTAGTTTGGAGGATGTCTAAATTTTAGACCACCGGATACACAAGCCACCAGAGGCATTTTTTGGGTCCATGGTGGTCTATATTTGGCTTAGACTGCCGGATACACTAGCCACTAGAGATGCTCTTAGAAGTATCGTCCTTGTACGATTAGGGTTGCCTGTCGTGGGAAAATCATGGCATTAGCCATTGGGGGCGGCTTACGAATGTCAGAGCAGTGTGTAACGGAGGACTTCAGGTGCGAGATTGGTATACGATATACCCATGTTCGGCCCCTCGCGGTGGAGATAAAGACCTACGACTATTTGTTTGTGTATTGATGATAGTATATATCGATTACAATGTCTCATCAGCGGACCCGTTGTATGCTAAGGTGACGAGTCAACTACTAAGATTTCGTTATGTGATTGTCGGATACCCTCAAGGATGATCTTGGCCAACTTTATATGCAACAAACCAGGGGCTATAGGTAAGATCTATGATGGTTAATCATAGAGTTCCTACACAAGACAGACTACTCCACTCGTCTTAAACACCAAGCTATAGTCACCGCCTTGTTCCCAAATCCTCCACGATATGTCTTCAACTTGTTCTAGAGCCAACTTGTTTCCATCTTGTGAGGCTACCCACTTGGTATGCCCACGTTACTAGCCCCAGGGCGATTCAAGGGCTCCTTTCAACTTGGCGGTTCACCGCCAATGATAAGGTCCTCGACGAGCTTTCGAAACAAACATAAACATAAGAAACTAAACTGGAAGATTAATTCCGGTGTAATATCCCAAGAAATAGGAAAATGGAAAAATGGTAGATTTGTGATTTGTGCAACATGCATCTATAATTTGGGGTAAATTTCAATTTTTTAAGAAATATCTTTCGATTTGGCTCTAGTGAGCCTTTGAAGCCAAATGGTCACTAGGATTTGAACCAAATTCAAATTGAGGTTAGGAAAAATTCAAAATTTGAATAATATAAATCTTATGGGCTCAAAATTGAAGTTTGACTTAAGTCAAACTTGAGTTCATATTCAAATAATACTAAGTAAATGAATAGAATACATAATAATATGAACAATTAACAAATCACATAATTGAATCTTTATTCATTTGAATATGAGTACAAGGTTCTTTACAAATTAAATTACAAAAGAGAAAACAAAACCCTAATACAAACTATAAACAGAAAATAAGATCCTACCTAAACCTATCTACTTTGTTATCTTCATCTTTCTAAGATTCTTTCTTCTCAACCTACACAAACAGAAAAGACAACAACTTTGAAGGGGTTCCATGACAGAAAAAAAAACTTCCTATGGGAGAACACACCTAGCCAATTAAGATTGAGGGAGGGTGACATAGGTATGACTAATCGGGTTCTTACGATTAGTTACCCTGGTTGCATAAAGGCCTATGGCCCGTGAAGCCCATAAAGAATAAAGGAAGGTCCGGAAGCATCCGACAGATAGAAAGCACGTCTTGGCAATCAAGGAAGAAGTAGAAACTGATATTGTATGAAACTGATATTGTATTAGTATTATAATTGTAACTTGTAAACCTATCTGTATACGACTTTAGGACCTAACATATTATATAAAGGATGGGAAGAGCCAAAGGAGAAGTACCGAAAAAGGCCTTGAGCGATCTGTAACCATATTATCCATAAACAACCAGACAACTTCGACTCCCTTGTTTGTCTGATCATCCGACAAAATCTCGAGCGTTCTCTTTTCCACGAAACCCTAAGTCCATAACCATGGACATTGCCGAGGTTACCCCTCGTCATGGGATATCTGAACGCTGGAGTCATGGATTCGGCGGCCCTCCATTCATCAAGCAGCAATTCGATAACAACGGAACCATGCCCGCTCACCCCTATTTCGATTCTCGTTAACTTCAACGGCGGAGCCGATATCATCATCGGGAGATTCCAATTTTGCGTAGAGGAACCCGAGAATCTTTGCCTATCGGACCCGATCTATTTGGGTCCATCGGTCATCACAGCAGTGCCTACGGCAATACCTGCATCTTCCATCGGCTCATCTGAAGAGGTTGCACCCCCGCCAATAAACGGCGGAGAGAATTCTGAAAATTCTGCAGATCTAGGGGATCTGGTCGACCTATACGACGGTCTGTCCTTTGGATCAGACTCCTAGTTAACGCCACTACATGGCTCAAGTCCAGCAAACATCAAAGCCGATGAAAGCAACGAAAGCATCGACTCCGGAATCAAGATGGTTGAAGCTTACCTAGAACAGACCCCGTGGGATTTCACTGGTTTCTCAAACAGTGTCTTCTACAGTTTCGACAACGATAGCAGTAGATCATACATGACACATCACCAACTGTGCATGATTATCGGTGAACCATCAATACCACGCGACCCTAACGGTAACCCGATACTCGATCCCAATGATATTCTATCGGGTGATGATGTAGAAACTACGGAAACGAAAGAGATCCACCCAACAATCGCGTCACACGAGGGAGAGAAGGAACGCGCAATGGCGAACGGCTAACTCTTCGCCTGTCAGTAGAACCATGGCAAAGAGCGAGGGACACAGTCTCGGGCCCAGTACCCATGACAGCGGAAGCCACGCGCAAGGATCTGATGGCATACCAGTGCTTGCTCCACCACAAGAAGAGGGATTTGCTCAGGATGCAGAGGCAACTTGACGAAAGAAAAAGGTTAGCCGATGAATCTAGCATGCGGCAGGTTCAGATATCATCGCATATATACCTCTCATGAACATGGAAATCGTTAATACTACTTAATAGTAGTACAAGCATGACACTGACTGGTTTTTTTCTTTCTTTTTCAGGACAAGAAAATTGTCCGAGCATGACACAATTGATAAGTTCAATTAGACACAAATCACTAGAAACAAACCTTACTTATTAGACCAACTATAGGCTCTAACCACAACCAGCGGGGATTCGTCCCCACGGCTCTCGTGTGGAGGTTGGGAGGGCCCCTCCCGTGCTTGAGGGCGTTAGTATGCCGGGCCGGCGGCCCCAGGTGGTGAGGACGCGACCTGTGAGGGTGGCGGCCGTATTTGTGCTCTCCACTTCTCTCAGACGCACAAGCGGCAAGGAGGCGGTGGTCGGAGGTTGCGACACGGGGCCTGCTGATACGTTGCAAACGTATCTATAATTTTTGATGTTCCATGCTTGTTTTATTTCTACCTTCTTATTTTTGTCCACATTTTGGAGTATTTTTATACACTTTCTTGAACTAACCTATTAACAAGATGCCACAGTGCCAGTTGCCTGTTTTCTGCTATTTTTGGTTCCAGGATAGTCAAAAAATCAATATTCTCGGAATTGGACGGGACAAAAGCCAAAGTCAATATTTTACCGGAAGACACATGGAGTCCAAAGGAGAGACGAAGGGGGGCCATAGGGTGACCACACCACCCCTTGGCTTGGGCAGCCCTAGGCTACGCCAGGGCATGGTGTGGGCCCCTTGGCCGGCCACCGACCTTGCCCCTTCGCCTATAAGAAGCCCCTGGGACGAAAACCCTAAATCAAACAGCCTCTAGCCACGAAAAGTTCCGCAGTGCCACCGCCACCGAAGGGGAGATTCAGGGGACAGAAAGCCTCTATTCCGGCACCCTGTCGGGATGTGGAAGTGCCCTCGGAGCCATCTTCATCGATCTCCACCACCATCTCCATCGCCATTGCTGATGATGAGGGAGTAGTTCTCTCTCGAGGCTAAGGGTTCTACCGGTAGCTATGTGTTCATCTCTATTTCTATGCGTGATCATATTGTGATCATGAGCTTTGTAATCAAGTAGATCTACTTTGCTACTCAAGTGCTTTAATAGATCTCTGCTCTCCCCATGTCTGTGAAAGTGACAACATGAACACCATGGTGGCACTTAGGCTAGAGATTACAAATACTTGTTATGAGTTATATTTGGAGTTGGATGTATCTATAAAATTGTGGTGTTTGTTGGAACCATCTAGTGCTCAAGGTGACAGTGTGGGGTTATCTAGACGGGAAAAGCGAACTTTGAGGAGTGCTGATATAGCCCTACCATGGATTAGAGTGTCCAACCGGAGAGTAGTTCAGAGTAGTATCATGAAGAGAAGATATTTATATGAGAGTGTTCACTAGTGAAAGTATGATCCCTAGGCCTTGTTTCTAAGCATTGAAACACTCTTTGCTACTAGATCTGTTATATGTTTGCTTGCTTCCATCTTTATTTCGGTTTTCCTTTAGTCTTTTCCACGCGCCATCAAAGTATTTTCTATCACCATTACCACTTATAATTATCCATATCACTTGTATTTCACTATCTCTTCGCCGAACTAGTGCACCTATACACCTGACAAGTGCATTGGGTGTGTTGGGGACACAAGAGACTTCTTGTATTTTGATTGCAGGATTGTTTGAGAGGGGATACCTTTGACCACTTCCTCCCTGAGTTCGATAAACCTTGGGTGATCCACTTAAGGGAAACTTGCGGCTGTTCTACAAACCTCTGCACTTGGAGGCACAACAACTGTCTACAAGAATAGAAGTGCATAGGCATCACCTACCGCTGGCCCTGGCTCTAGATCTGAAGGTGAAGCTCTTTGAGCACGAGGCTTGATACGTCCAAAATGTATCCACTTTCCCGAACACTTTTGCTATTGTTTTTCCTCTAAACTTGTGTGACTTGGGTACAACTAAAACGGACTGACGTTGTTTTCAACAGAATTACCTTTGTGTCTAGTTTTTGTGCAGAAAATCAAACTATCAGGAAAAAATCCCGAAAAATATGTCAAAAATCCTATTTCACCAGAAGACTCACGAAGCCAGAAGACGAGACGGAGAAGGGCCGCGAGGGGCCCACACCACCTGCCCGCGTGGGCCAGGCCAGGCCACGCCTAGGGGTGGTGTGGCCGCCTCGGCTGCCCCCTTGATACATTGCAAATGTATCTATAAATTTTGATGTTCCATGCTTGGTTTTATCCACTTTCTTGTGTTTTGTTCCAACTTTGGAGTACTTTTCATATGATTTCTTGGACTAACCTATTAACAAGAGCTACAATGCCAGCTGCATGTTTTCTGCTGTTTTTGGTTCCAGGAAAGTCAGAAAATGAATATTCTCGGAATTGGACGGGACAAAAGCCAAAGTGCCTATTTTTCCGGAAGTCATCAGATGTCAGAATACGAGACAGAGAGGGGCCAGAGGCCGGCCACACCACCTGGCCGCGCGGCCAGGCTTGGCCCGCGCCAGGGGGTGGTGTGGTGGTCCCTGGAACCCCCTCGGCCTTCCCTTCCGCCTATAAGATGCCCTCGGGGCGAAAACCCTAAGGGTCCGATCAAAAAATCCACGAAAGAGTCTGTAGCCGCCGTCATCCCCATCCCTAGATCGGGAGGGATCTGAAGCTCTTCCCGGCACCCTGCCGGAGAGGGGAATTCACCCTGGAGGCCTTCTTCATCACCATGCAAGCCTCCGGTGTGATGCGTGAGTAGTTCATCCTTGGACTACGGATCCATGTAGTAGCTATATGGCTGGTTCTCCTCCTTTGTGCTTTCATGTCTAGATCTTGTGAGCTCCATTCATGATCAAGATCATCTATTTGTAATTCTGCATGTTGTGTTTGCGGGGATCCGATGGATATTGAGATGCTATTTCAGATTGATTATTGATTCTATCATGTCTTTGTTATTTGTGATCTTGCATTCTTTCTGTTGTTAGTAGCTATCTTGGCCAAGTAGATGCTAGCAACTCCAAGAGTTAGTATTTATGCTCGATAGTGAGTTCATGCCTCTGGTAATCTGGGGAAGTGATAGAAATCTCTAAGGTACTAGATGTGCTGTTGCTATTAGGGAGAAAACAACAATCCTTTGTTCATAGAACAATCGTATTGTTTACTTTACACGTAATTCGTAAAGCAATAATCTGTTGCTTGCAACTTAATACTGGAGGGGGTTCGGATGATAACCTGAAGGTGGATTATTAGTCATAGATGCAGTTGGATGGCGGTCTATGTATAATGTTGTAATGCCCAATCAAGTTCCAAAGGAGTCAAGATGATTAGTATATGCATGTATTGCTTTCTCGATGTTTGTCAATTGCCCCGCTGTAATTTGTTCACCCAGTATGTTATCTATCTTAAGGAGAGCCACCTCTAGTGAACTATGGATCCCAGTCCTTTTCTTTACATACAATCTATAAACTGTTACTGCTTTGTGTTTACTTTCTGCAAACTATTACTTCTTTCCATTCGATACGTTTAATCCTTTGTTTTCCGCAAAACACGGTGAGATTCACAACCTCATCGCAAGTTAGGGACAAAGTTCTGTGGATGTGTTGTGCAGGTCTCCACGTTGCTACTAGCACCGGTAGTGCGCCCTGCCAAGGCTCAGCTAGCAACACCTTTGGGGTGTTTCCTTGCTCCTACTGGTTCGATTAAACCTTGGTTTCATACTGAGGGAAACTTGCTGTTGTGCTCATCATACCTTCCTCTTGGGGTTCCCAACAAGCTCTACACCAACACCGCTCCAGCATTTTTCTGGCGCCATACACAGAGCCATCAAGCATTTTTCTGGCACCATTGCCGAGGAGTCAAGGACATCTTCACAAGGGGAGTCCCTCATAACCAATCTCTTTACTTTGTTATTTTTGTTTTGCTTAGTTTCTTTTTGCTTTGTTTGCTTGTTTTGTTATCAAAAACAAAAAAAATAGTTTTACTAGTTTTCTTTCTTATTTGAAAACACACAAAAATTAAGTCTCCCTTAGTTGTTGCCTCTTCCTTAGCTCACCATGTTGATCCCTAAATTCACCCTGAAAGACCTTTCAATTGGTAGTGGTTCTATAATTGGGAAAAATAATATTGAAGAATTTTTTAATCATGTTAGTAAGCATGAAGATACTGAGGATAGATCCCTTGTAGAACTTGCTCCAAACTATGAGATTGCTGCAGCTTCTTTAATTCACATGTTAGAAGCTAGGTTTGTTAACCTCAACCCCTTAATGCAAGTAATGTTTCGTAAGCTTAAAGAAATTGATGACCCTGAAAAGAGGGATTTTATTCTAGAAACTTTGTTTAAGGAGTTCTATGATGTTGCCAAGGAAGCTAGGAAAGTCTTTGAACGTTTCAGTATGCTAGGTGATGGCTCAATGCACGGCGCCCAGAAAAGTGTTGGTGTGTGGTTGATGTAGAGCTCGTTGGGAACCCCAAGAGGAAGGTATGATGAGCACAGCAGCAAGTTTCCCTCAGTTATGAAACCAAGGTTTAATTGAACCAGTAGGAGCAAGGAAACACCCCAAAGGTGTTACTAGATGAGCCTTGGCAGGGCGCACTACCGGTGCTAGTAGCAACATGGAGACCTGCACAACACAACCACAGAACTTTGTCCCCAACTTGCGATGAGGTTGTGAATCTCACCGTGTTTTGCAGAAAACAAAGGATTAAACGTATCGAATGGAAAGAAGTAATAGTTTGCATAAAGTAAACACAAAGAAGTAAACAGTTTATAGATTGTATGTAAAGAAAAAGTATCGGGATCCATAGTTCACTAGAGGTGGCTCTCCTTAAGATAGATAACATGTTGGGTGAAAAATTACAGCGGGGCAATTGACAAACATCGAGAAAGCAATAAATGCATATACTAATCATCTTGACTCCTTTGAGACTTGATTGGGCCTTACAACATTATACATAGACCTCCATCCAGCTGCATCTATGACTAATAATCCACCTTCAGGTTATCATACGACCCCCCTCTAGTATTAAGTTGCAACCAACAGATTATTGCTTTACGAACTGCGTGTAAAGTAAACAATACGATTGTTCTATGAACAAAGGATTGTTGTTTTCTCCCTAGTAGCAACAGCACATCTAGTACCTTAGAGATTTCTGTCACTTCCCCAGATTACCAGAGGCATGAACCCACTATCGAGCATAAATATTAACTCTTGGAGTTGCTAGCATCTACTTGGCTAAGATAGCTACTAACAACAGAAAGAATGCAAGATCACAAATAACAAAGACATGATAGAATCAATAATCAATCTGAAATAGCATCTCAATATCCATCGGATCCCCGCAAACACAACATGCAGAATTACAAATAGATGATCTTGATCATGAACGGAGCTCACAAGATCTAGACATGAAAGCACAAAGGAGGAGAACCAGCCATCTAGCTACTACATGGATCTGTAGTCCAAGGATGAACTACTCACGCATCACACTGGAGGCTTGCATGGTGATGAAGAAGGCCTCCAGGGTGAATTCCCCTCTCCGGCAGGGTGCTGGGAAGAGCTTTAGATCCCTCCTGGTCTAGGGATGGAGATGACGGCGACTACAGACTCTTTCGTGGATTTTTGATCGAGTCCTTAGGGTTTTTGTCCCGAGGGTAATATATAGGCGGAGGAGAGGCCGAGGGGGTGCCAGGAGCGACCACACCACCCCCTGGCGCAGGCCAGGCCTGGCCGCGCGGCCAGGTGGTGTGGTGGACCCTGGCCCCTCTCCGTCTCGTATTTTGGCACTTGATGACTTCCGAAAAAATAGGCACTTTGGCTTTTGTCCCGTCCAATTCCGAGAATATTCATTTTCTAACTTTCCTGGAACCAAAAACAGCAGAAAACAGGCAGCTGGCACTGTGGCTCTTGTTAATAGGTTAGTCCAAGAAATCATATGAAAAGTACTCCAAAGTGTGGACAAAACACAAGAAAGTGGATAAAACCAAGCATGGAACATCAAAAATTATAGATACATTTGCAATGTATCACTAGGATCATGTGTAGATGTTGTTGGTACACGAGAAAAGATGAACAAAACCGAACCTAATGGGGAGGAACCTAAGATACCAATACCCTTTAAACTAGTAGCAATACATGATGCCATAGAAAAGAATCTTGATTGGATTGTTCATGCAAACCGTTTTGATGAGCATAGTGAACCTAAGAGCACTGAGAGAGGATCCTCTAGAACTTATTTGGATGATATACCTTGCCTTGTTGAAAATATTTCTGGTATTGATCTTAATGCTTCTTCATTTGAGAACACTTGATTCTTTCTTGCTTCTTATGCCTAACTTAAAGGCGTTAAAGAAAAGTACTTATTGGGAGATAACCCAAAAGTTTTAGATGAGTCTTGGAAGTTATTACTTCAGTAATAACCACTCCTTATCCTTTTTATTTGCTTTTTGTGCCAAGAGTAACCTCTAATGAGAGAGAAGTAATGATTGGGAAAGTTGCTGTCCCGAAACAGATTTCTGTGCTTCACCATAATTTTTTTTGTAAAATCTCGGAACATCTTTTTGAGGCGTGAATTTTTGTGCTTCTTCCCTACGTTGTTATCTAACTTTCGTTAGTTCAACACTTTTTTATTTGAGCAACAGAAGGTCTTAGAAAAAATCCGTCTTTACCTGCTGGTCTGTTTTGACAGATTTCCGCCATTTTCTGCATTTGCTTCTTGTTGGTTCCTTTTTTAGTTCTTTGGGGGAATTGAGCTTTTTGAGGGAAGTACTACAGTAGCTAGTGTTCTAGTCAAAGTTTATTTGGTGTTAGAACTGATTTTAATACTTATTTATCTTGAGTGCACTAATGTTGCTAATAAAGATTGTGTGAAGTTTTGTATGAAGGAAATATTTCAGGTGTATGGAAGGAATGAGTAATGAGATAAAGGATGGACTAAAGCTCAAGCCTGGGGATGCCACACATGTCACCCCAAGAAATATCCAAGAAGTACAAGCGTCAAAGCTTGGGGATGCCCAAGGCATCCCCTTCTTCATCAATAAAAATTCTAGATTTCTTCCAAACGCTTCATTTTTATTGTTTCATGCACAATTGTGTTTTTCTTGGAGCGCCTTATTTTTCGTTTTCGTTTTGGTTTTTCGTTTTCTTTTGTTTGCTTAGTTTGCTGAATAAATTGGTTGAACCCCCTCTTTCATACATTAGTTTGCAAATAGTTTGGTTTGGTTTGGAAAAGAGTAGGAAAGTTCATACTTATGTGGTAAAAAGAGCTCGTTTTTGACTGTGGCCTATGCTTTGTCATGCCATGATCGATATTGTTTTGGCTTTATGCTTAGTATTCTTTGTTGGAGCATGACTTGTTATAAACAATTGAGATTGCTTAATGTGCCTTGGATGAATCATGCGTTGTTTTAGCATATTATAGCATAGTATAGTGGTATTCTCCTTTGATGCTTTATTTGGGTTGACTTGGCGCATGCTCACACCATGTTATGACTATCTCAAGTCACCATAGCCTTTATGATCCTTTAGTTTTCAGCTTGTAGTATCACTTTATGCTTTGATTAATGATGTTTTGTCGCTCTGCATGATTGTGGCCATTATTGCTCTCTTAGTTTTTCGCTCCCAGTCTTTTGCTAACCTTCACAGCCAAGTATGAGTTCCACTCATGCATCCAACTCCCTAAACCAAGTTATTCCAAAGAGTCCACCATACCTACCTACTAGCTTATGCTATTCCAAGTATATTCATGCTTTTCTTTACCTTCCGAATTAAACTTGTTATGAGAAAACTAGTGATTAAAGCTCTCACGAACTTGATGGCACACTTTACTTTTCTTGCCCTTAATAAAATTGAACCATTGTGTCGTCTATGTTGTATATGTTTGCACTTATTTGTTGGGAATTAGCAGAACCATGCTTTCATGGGGAACGCTTTCAACATTGCACTTGGTACTTGTACCTAGTTGATATCATGCTCTTTTGTATATGGATGTCGTCGGTGTGAAATGAAAGGGGAGCTTGTAAGTCCATGGAGTTATGTATATGTGTTAGAGAAACGCCTGGGCCGCTGGTCTAATCCATGCTGACATGGTGGAAACCTGCATCGTAACCATAATGAGCTGTCTATGAAGCATTCTTCTTATAAAAAAAGAGTCCTATATTGAGAAAAAAGAGAAAAGAGAAAAAAAGAGATTATGAAAAGAGGAAAGAGAGAAAAAATCACCATATTCCCATGGTAAATAAGAAGATTGCTGTGATGCTCGTTGTCTGCTTGCCTTGTCATTTTGATATGGGGATTCTTCCGTATCATCAGGCAAGGGGTACCCCGTTGGCGGTTCTCTATGATACACATATACTTATGATGACAAGAACTTACCGGTGACTAAACTTGAGTAGCATGAGGAGCGTCCCTCGTATACAAGGGACATGCGATTTCTAACTTATACTTCGTCAAGCATGTACACCTTAGTTTGTTCACTTTAACCTTAATCACTTCAAAATGCTTATGATAGGGGCAATGAGAGCTGAAAGCTATAAGTACCATAATTTTTGGAAGCTCTTTATGAGACTTGAATCCCTACTTCCTTCTCTGAAGGCCTTTCTTCCACCATTATATTGAGTCTCCATATTCTACCTTTATGCACCTACTTTGAGAGCATAGTGGCCATTCTTAGTTCTGTGTGCATTGTCCCAAGACTAGTTGATTGATGCATAACTTGATATTGCTTGTTTTAAACTATTTGTATCTAGTCACTCTTATGAACTTTGAAGGTGTCCTATGCATTTATATTTGCTACTCTATGAGGGACAAGTTGAATACTATTATGCTATATTTTGTTTATGTGAAACAAACAAACGTCTTGCAAAGCATTGTTATTCATGAATCTTTTGTTTATGCCTTTTCATGTTGCATCATAGTTTCTTTGTCTTATTGCTAGAACTTTGTATTTCATGTTATGATTGAAGTACTATGATCCCAGCTTTGAGTGTTTTGCAAATACTTTGATCAAGTCTTTGATGGTGCATGTCACCTCAAAAATTATTCTTTCTTTTTATCACTTACCTACTCGAGGACGAGCAGAAGTTAAGCTTGGGGATGTTGATACATTGCAAATGTATCTATAATTTTTGATGTTCCATGCTTGATAAAGGAAATATGCCCTGAGAGGCAATAATAAAGTTGTTATTATGTATTCCTTGTATATGATAGATGTTTATTTTGCATGCTATAATTGTATTGATAGGAAACATCAATACATGTGTGTTTAATAAACAAAAGGGTTCCTAGTTATGCCTCTCTTATAGACTAGCTTGTTGATTAACAAGATGATCAAGGTTTCCTGATCATGGACATTGGATGTTGTTAATAACAAGGTCACAACATTTGTGAAATGATGTGATGAACATTCATCCGAAGTATAGCATTACGATCAAGTCATTATGTTTATATTGCTATAACATCATACAAAGTAGTCTTAGTCCTTAGACCATGAGATCATGTTAATTGCTAACACCGGAAGAGTATCTTGATAACATCAAACGTCACACCGTAACAGGGTGACCATAAAGGTGGGTTCAGTGCTATGAAGGTGTTATGTTGAGGCTCATGGATCAAGAGTGGAATTTGTCAATCCCGATGACGGATAGATATACTCTGGGCCCTCTCGGTGATATCACATTAAGATAGCTTGCAAGCAAGTGATGTGATCACTAGAATGTTATATCACGGGAACGAGAAAAGAGTGCATGTTGGTAACGAGATCAAACTAGGTATTTGGATACCGATGATCGAATCTCGGACATGTATTATATCATGAGACAAAGGGATTAAATTGCTGATGTTAAAGGTTCTCACGATCACAGAAGTCATCGTTGAATATGCAGGAGTCGGTATGGATCTCCAGGTCCCGCTTCTGATTATTGATCTGAGAGGAGTCTCAATCATGTCTGCATTAT
This sequence comes from Avena sativa, assembly GCA_916181665.1. Taxonomy (NCBI): domain Eukaryota; kingdom Viridiplantae; phylum Streptophyta; class Magnoliopsida; order Poales; family Poaceae; genus Avena; species Avena sativa. The sequence goes on from OV702295.1 coordinate 470,095,072, forward strand.
TCGCGAACCGTTGGGTGACACACTTAAGGGTTGCCGGACACCATTTAGGAGCACATATGTTCCAGACAAAAGGTTTGCAAAGCGCAGGAAATGTTTCGATAGAAACATGAATTGTTTCGATAGAAACCGGAATTGTTTCGGGTGAAATTGCAGAAAGTGGTTCTGCATGTGATATTGAAATGTTGCAAGGGGTTTTATGTGAATGTTTGTTAATTAAAGTAATTAACAAAATTCTGAATAAAATAAATAAAAGAGTTTTATTAATTGAGAGTTGCATTTAATTTGGTGGAAATTAAATACATGTGAGTGGGATTTTGGGTGGAGGCCATGTTTATGTGAGTGGAGGTTCACCACATGAACGAAGGAGGGGAGGAGTCCCCCCCTCATGCGCCGGCTATGGGAAGGGAGGGGTCTCCCTTCCTCCTATATAAAGCCCCCCTCTCCCCTCTCACAAACCACACCTCCTCGTGAAGGATCTCTCTCCCCCTCTAGATATTCCCCCATGGTCTCGGATTAGCGAGATACATGTTCCCGGTGGCCTTGCGTCTGGAAGGAGTTGCTGCTTCCGCTGATTTGCTGGAGCGAGGAGGTGGAGGTTGTCCGGTGGCTTGAACGTGTGTGCGAGGACGGATGCGCTGCTGATTTGCGGTGCTCGGACTTCCACACGATCTTGAGATCGGCAAGCGTACGACTACATCAACCACGAGTTCCTACTCGTTAACAAAACTTGTTGTCTTTGAGGGTAAGTTCTCCATGGATGTATGTCCACCCGTTGCTCTGTATCTAGTAGATAGATCTTGGCGTATAGTTCTCATCATAGGAATTTTTTTGTTTTCTATGCTGCGGACCCAACAGTGGTATCAGAGCCTGATCTATGCGTAGGTGCTTTGCACGGGTAGTACACATATGTTTATATATGGGCAATGATGATCATGTTATTGCATCTTCTATGTACTTTGGATATTGGTGGCATAGTGGGATGAAGCGGCCCGGACCAATCTTACATGTCATCGTACATGAGACCGGTTCCACGACTGACATGCAACTAGTTTTGCATAAGTTGCTAGCGGTTGTGTATCTCTCCTACTATAGTCAATATCTGATTTACAACGAGTTGCTAATAACTTGGTTATCCTCGTTGTGGTTCATGTTCGTAGGTAAGACCGGTTCTATCTCCGAAAGTCCTAAGCCACGTAAAACTTGCAATTGATAAATTAGAGGCGTCTAGTTTAGATCGTTGCTGGGCTAGTGTCTTGATATGGTATTGTTGTAAGTAGATGTATGATAGATACTCTTACAACTCACTTAACGTGTAAGTTTCATAGACCTTGGCCTTACACACAAAGGAATGATAGAGATCATACCACGATGCAAATGATAGAGATCAAATGCATGGACCATATCACCTCACTTCACACATTAGATGTTAGCATCTTATATTGCTAGTTTGGTGCTTTTGGTAGCATTATAAGATGATCCCTCATTTAGATATCAAGATAAAATGTGTTCTTCCTTAAGTATGCACCGTTTTGTGGATCGTGTTTTGAGGCATCACGTGATGATCGGGTGTTCTCAACTCTACGCTTTCATACAACGGGTGTAAGACAGTTTTACACACGCGAATACTAAGGTTCTTACTTGACGAGCCTAGCATGTACAGACATGGCCTCGGAACACAGACCGAAAGGTTAAGCATGAGTCATATAGTTGATATGATGCCCATATAGATGCTTGCCTTTGAAGCTACACCGACTCACGTGATGATCGGACTTGGTGTAGTGGATTTGGTTCATGTAATCACCAAAAGGACACGAGGGATGTCGTTTTTGAGTGGGAGTTCATTAGTAATTTGGATTAGTTGAACTCAATCTATCATAAACTTAGTCTAAATATATTTTACAAATTCTGTTGTAGATGGCACCACCTGCTTTTAATTTCAATGTGTTCATGGAGAAAGAGAAGCTTGCTGCGAATGGTAGCAACTTCACCAACTAGGCTATGAATTTGAGGATTCTCCTCACTGCTGCACAAAAGCAATATGTGCTAGAGGCGACGCTAGGCCCCCCACCAGCTCCTGATGCCCCTGACAAGGAAAAGAACGTCTATATAACTCATCAGGAGGACCACAACTTAGTTCATTACGGCATACTGTATGGGCTAGAGCCAGAACTTTGAAAACGTTTCGAAAATGGCAATGCCTCTGATACCATGGGAGAATTGAAAATGATTTTCGATACCCATGCTGCCATAGAGAGTTATAATGCTTCTGAAAAGTTCTTTAGCTGCATGATGGAAGAGAACAACTCCGTTAGTGAGCACGTACTCAAAATGTCTGGGTACGCCGATAAGCTTGTGTCCTTGGGAATAACGATTCCCATTGACTTAGGCATACATCGTGTTCTCCAATCTCTGCCACCTAGCTACAAGAGCTTCGTGATGAACTATAATATGCAGGGCATGAAGAAGTCTCTTCCCGAGCTTCTGTCAATGCTTAAGACTGCAGAAGTGGAGATTAGGAAAGAACATCAAGTGTTGATGATCAATAAGACCACCGGTTTCAAGAAGGACAAGAAAGGCAAGCAGAAGGGAAAGAAGGGCGACAAATCTGTTGCCGTGCCTGAAAAGAAACCCCGAGCTAGCCCTAAGTCTGACACCGAGTGCTACTATTGCAAGGGGACTGGCCATTGGAAGCGCAACTGCCCAAGTATTTGGCGGACAAGAAGGCCGGCAAGGCAAACAAAGGTATATGTGATATACATGTTATTGATGTGTACTTGACTAGTACTCGCAGTAGCACCTAGGTATTTGATATGGGATCGGTTGCTAATATATGTAACTCGGTTCAGGGGCTGCGGAACAAGCGACAACTAGCAAGGGATGAGGTCACGATGTGGGTCGGCAATGGATCAAGAGTTGATGTGATCACCGTCGGAACGCTGCCTCTCCATATGCCGTCGGGATTAGTTATAAACCTGAATAATTGTTATTTGGTGCCTGCACTGAGCATGAACATTGTATCCGGATCGTGTTTGATGCAAAGTGGTTATTCGTTTAAGTCTGAAAATAATGGTTGTTCGATTTATATGAATAATATCTTTTATGGTCATGCACCTGTGTAGAATGGTTTATTTTTGTTGGATCTCGATAGTAGTATTATGCATATTCATAATGTTGATGCTAAAAGGATTAAACTTGATAATGATATATCTGCATATATGTGGCACTGCCGTCTAGGTCATATTAGCGTTAAACGCATGAAGAAACTCCATTCTGATGGACTTTTGGAATCACTTGATTTTGAATCATTTGATACATGTGAGCCATGCCTTATGGGCAAGATGACTAGAACGCCGTTTTCCGGTTCAATGGAACAGGCGACAAATTTATTGGAAATCATACATACTGATGTGTGTGGACCAATGAGTGTGTCGGCGCGAGGTGGATATCGTTATTTTGTTACTTTCACGGATGATTTGAGTAGATACGGGTATATCTATTTGATGAAATATAAGTCTAAAACCTTTGAAAAGTTCAAAGAATTTCAGAATGAAGTGGAAAATCATCGTAACAGAAAGATCAAATTTCTGCGGTCCGACCGTGGAGGAGAGTATCTTAGTTACGAGTTTAGCACACATATGAAAGACTGTGGAATAGTTTCACAACTCACGCCTGCCGGAACACCACAACGTAATGGTGTGTCAGAACGTCGTAATCGTACTTTATTGGATATGGTTCGATCTATGATGTCTCTGACTGACTTGCCACTGTCATTTTGGGGTTATGCACTGGAAACCGCTGCATTCACTTTAAATAGGGCACCATCTAAATCCGTTGAAAAGACACCGTATGAATTATGGTTTGGAAACAAACCTAAGCTGTCATTTCTTAAAATTTGGGGATGCGATGTTTATGTGAAGAAACTTCAACCAGATAAACTCGAACCCAAAGCGGAAAAATGCGTCTTCATAGGATACCCTAAGGAAACGATTGGGTATACCTTCTATCACAGATCCGAGGGAAAGGTCTTTGTTGCCAAGAATGGATCCTTTCTTGAGAAGGAGTTTCTCGCGAAAGGTGTGAGTAGTCAGAAGGTAGAACTCGAAGATGTTATTGAACCTTCTCTTCATGAAATGGCGAGTAGCGCAGCACTGGAAGTTGTTTCGGAGTTGACTTCACCTAATGAAGAGAGAGCTAATGATATTGATCATGAAACTCCGAAAGAGGACACTACCGAACCTCGCAGGTCAAGCAGGACACGTGCAGCTCCTGAACTGTACGGCAATCCTGTTATGAATTTCATGATTGATGAAATAAATGACCCTGCGACGTATGAAGAAGCGATGATGAGCCCTGATTCCAACAAATGGCTAGAAGCCATGAAATCCGAGATGGAATCCATGTACGAAAACCAGGTTTGGACCTTGGTGGACTTACCTCACGATCGAAAGACCGTTGAGAATAAATGGATTTTCAAAAGAAAAACTGATGCTGATGGTAATGTAACCATCTATAAGGCTCGACTTGTTGCAAAGGGGTTTCGACAAATTCAAGGAGTTGACTACGATGAGACATTCTCTCCCGTAGCGATGCTTAAGTCGGTTAGGATTATGTTAGCAATTGCTGCATATTTCGATTATGAAATATGGCAGATGGATGTCAAAACTGCGTTCCTCAATGGTAATATTGAAGAAGAGTTGTATATGATACAACCTAAGGGTTTTGTCGATCCTAAGGATGCTGATAAGGTGTGCAAACTTCAGCGATCCATCTATGGACTGAAGCAAGCATCCCGGAGTTGGAATCTCCGCTTTGATGAGGTGATCAAAGAGTTTGGATTTGTCCAAACTTATGGAGAGGCTTGTATTTACAAGAAAGTGAGTGGGAGCAATGTGGCATTTCTGATATTATATGTGGATGACATATTATTGATTGGAAATGATATAGATATTTTAAACAGTGTTAAAAGTTATCTAAACAGCAAATTTTCGATGAAGGACCTTGGTGAAGCTTCATATATATTAGGCATTAAAATATATAGAGATAGATCAAGACGCCTAATTGGGCTATCGCAGAGTACATACCTTGATTAGATATTAAAGAAGTTTAATATGGACGGAAGTAAGAAGGGGTACTTACCTATGTTGCAAGGCAAGACATTGAGTAAGACTCAAAGTCCGGCTATGACGGAAGAAAGAGAGATAATGGATAAGATCCCCTATGCCTCAGCCATAGGCTCTATAATGTATGCCATGTTATGTACAAGACCGGATGTGGCACATGCTATTAGTTTGACTAGTAGGTACCAATCTGATCCAGGTTCGGAACACTGGATAGCGGTCAAGAATATCCTTAAGTACTTGAGAAGAACTAAGGATATGTTTCTTGTATACGGAGGTGAAGAAGAGCTAGTCGCTAAGTGTTATGTCGATGCTAGCTTTGACACTGATCCGGATGACTCTAAGTCTCAATCCGGATACGTATTTCTCTTGAACGGAGCAGCAGTTAGTTGGAGGAGCTCCAAACAACCTGTGGTGGCTAGATCAACGACGGAGGCGGAATATGTTGTTGCTTCAGAAGCGGCGCAGGAAGCGGTTTGGATGAAGGAGTTCATAACAGAACTAGGTGTGGTTCCTAGTGCGTTGGACCCAATGGTGATCTATTGTGACAATAATGGAGCCATAGCCAACGCCAAGGAACCAAGGTCTCACAAGAATTCCAAGCATATTAAGCGCCGGTTTCACTCCATCCGCGAGCATGTCAAGGATGGAGATATAAAGATTTGTAAAGTGCACACGGACCTCAATGTAGCAGATCTGTTGACTAAAGTACTCCCTAGGGAAAAACATGATCAACACCAGAACTCCATGGGTGTTAGATGTATCACTATATAAATTAGATTATTGTCTCTAGTGCAAGTGGGAGACTGAAGGAAATATGCCCTAAGAGGCAATAATAAAATTGTTATTATGTATTCCTTGTATATGATAGATGTTTATTTTGCATGCTATAATTGTATTGATAGGAAACATCAATACATGTGTGTTTAATAAACAAAAGGGTTCCTAGTTATGCCTCTCTTATAGACTAGCTTGTTGATTAACAAGATGATCAAGGTTTCCTGATCATGGACATTGGATGTTGTTAATAACAAGGTCACAACATTTGTGAAATGATGTGATGAACATTCATCCAAAGTATAGCATTACGATCAAGTCATTATGTTCATATTGCTATAACATCATACAAAGTAGTCTTAGTCCTTAGACCATGAGATCATGTTAATTGCTAACACCGGAAGAGTATCTTGATAACATCAAACGTCACACCGTAAGAGGGTGACCATAAATGTGGGTTTAGTGCTATGAAGGTGTTATGTTGAGGCTCATGGATCAAGAGTGGAATTTGTCAATCCCGATGACGGATAGATATACTCTAGGCCCTCTCAGTGATATCACATTAAGATAGCTTGCAAGCAAGTGATGTGATCACTAGAATGTTATATCACGGGAACAAGAAAAGAGTGCATGTCGGTAACGAGATCAAACTAGGTATTTGGATACCGATGATCGAATCTCGGACATGTATTATATCATGAGACAAAGGGATTAAATTGCTGACGTTAAAGGTTCTCACGATCACAGAAGTCATCGTTGAATATGCAGGAGTCAGTATGGATCTCCAGGTCCCGCTTCTGATTATTGATCTGAGAGGAGTCTCAATTATGTCTACATTATTCGCGAACCGTAGGGTGACACACTTAAGGGTTGCCGGACACCATTTAGGAGCACATATGTTCTAGACAAAAGTTTTTCAAAGCGCAGGAAATGTTTCGATAGAAACCGGAATTGTTTCGGGTGAAATTGCAGAAAGTGGTTCTGCATGTGATATTGAAATGTTGCAAGGGGTTTTATATGAATGTTTGTTAATTAAAGTAATTAACAAAATTCTGAATAAAAAAAATAAAAGAGTTTTATTAATTGAGAGTTGCATTTAATTTGGTGGAAATTAAATACATGTGAGTGGGATTTTGGGTGGAGGCCATGTTTATGTGAGTGGAGGTTCACCACATGAATGAAGGAGGGGAGGAGTCCCCCCCTCATGCGCCGGCTATGGGAGGGGAGGGGTCTCCCTCCCTCCTATATAAAGCCCCCCTCTCCCCTCTCACAAACCACACCTCCTCGTGAAGGATCTCTCTCCCCCTCTAGATATTCCCCCATGGTCTCGGATTAGAGAGATACATGTTCCCGATGGCCTTGCATCTGGAAGGAGTTGCTGCTTCCGCTGATTCGCTGGAGCGAGGAGGTGGAGGTTGTCTGGTAGCTTGAACGTGTGTGCGAGGACGAATGCGCTGCTGATTTGCGACGCTCGGACTTCCACACGATCTTGAGATCGGCAAGCGTACGACTACATCAACCACGAGTTCCTACTCCTTAACAAAACTCGTTGTCTTCGAGGGTAAGTTCTCCATGGATGTATGTCCACCCATTTCTGTATCTAGTAGATAGATCTTGGCGTATAGTTCTCATCGTAGGAATTTTTTTGTTTTCTATGCGGCGGACCCAACACTTGGTTTTATCCACTTTCTTGTATTTTGTTCCAACTTTGGAGTACTTTTCATATGATTTCTTGGACTAACCTATTAACAAGAGCCACAGTGCCAGCTGCCTGTTTTCTGCTATTTTTGGTTCCAGGAAAGTCAGAAAATGAATATTCTTGGAATTGGACGGGACAAAAGCCAAAGTGCCTATTTTTCCGGAAGTCATCAGATGCCAGAATACGAGACGGAGAGGAGCCAAAGGCCAACCACACCACTTGGCCGTGCGGCTAGGCTTGGCCCGCGCCAGGGGGTGGTGTGGTGGCCCCTGACACCCCCTCGACCTCCCCTTCCGCCTATAAGATGCCCTCAGGACGAAAACCCTAAGGGCCCGATCAAAAATCCACGAAAGTCTATAGCCGCCGTCATCCCCATCCCTAGATCGGGAGGGATCTGAAGCTCTTCCCGGCACCCTGCCGGAGAGGGGAGTTCACCCTGGAGGCCTTCTTCATCACCATGCAAGCCTCCGGTGTGATGCGTGAGTAGTTCATCCTTGGACTATAGATCCATGTAGTAGCTAGATGGTTGTTTCTCCTCCTTTGTGCTTTCATGTCTAGATATGTGATCTCCATTCATGATTAAGATCATCTATTTGTAATTCTGCATGTTGTGTTTGCGGGGATCCGATGGATATTGAGATGCTATTTCAGATTGATTATTGATTCTATCATGTCTTTGTTATTTGTGATCTTGCATGCTATGCGTTGTTAGTAGCTATCTTGGCCAAGTAGATGCTAGCAACTCCAAGAGTTAGTATTTATGCTCGATAGTGGGTTCATGCCTCTGGTAATCTGGGGAAGTGACAGAAATTTCTAAGGTATTAGATGTGTTGTTGCTACTAGGGAGAAAACAACAATCCTTTGTTCATAGAACAATCGTATTATTTATTTTACACGCAATTCGTAAAGCAATAATCTGTTGCTTGCAACTTAATACTGGAGGGGGGTCGGATGATAACCTGAAGGTGGATTATTAGTCATAGATGGAGTTGGATGGCGGTCTATGTATAATGTTGTAATGCCCAATCAAGTTCCAAAGGAGTCAAGATGATTAGTATATGCATGTATTGCTTTCTCGATGTTTGTCAATTGCCCTGCTGTAATTTGTTCATCCAGCATGTTATCTATCTTAAGGAGAGCCACCTCTAGTGAACTATGGATCCTGGTCCTTTTCTTTACATACAATCTATAAACTGTTACTGCTTTGTGTTTATTTTCTGCAAACTATTACTTCTTTCCATTCTATACGTTTAATCCTTTGTTTTCCGCAAAACACGGTGAGATTGACAACCTCATCGCAAGTTGGGGACAAAGTTCTATGGTTGTGTTGTGCAGGTTTCCATGTTGCTACTAGCACCGGTAGTGCGCCCTGCCAAGGCTCAGCTAGCAACACCTTTGGGGTGTTTCCTTGCTCCTACTGGTTCGATTAAACCTTGGTTTCATACTGAGGGAAACTTGCTGCTGTGCTCATCATACCTTCCTCTTGGGGTTCCCAACGAGCTCTACATCAACACCTCTCCAACATTTTTCTAGCGCCATACACAGAGCCATCACCCCGGCCTCCCTCTTCGCCTATAAAAAAGTTGCCTCTTCACCTAAAAACCAAGGGGGGTTCGACGTTTTTCCAAAAAGAGTTCCGCTATGCCGCCACCACCAGATTCCGCGATTTGGAACCAGAAACTCCGTTCTGGCACGCTGCCGGGACGGGGAATTGGAGGAGATCATCGCCATCATCATCACGATCGCTTCTCCATTGACCATCCATGTTTCCCCCATCTATGAGTGAGTAATCCCCTGCTGTAGGCTATGGGGATGGTAGGGATTGGATGAGATCGTTCATGTAATGGTATCGGATTGTTAGGGCATGGTGCCTAGTATCTATTATTAGTGGTTTTTGACTTTGCTGCAACTTGTTATGCTTAATGCTTGTCACTAGGGTCCGAGTGTCATGATTTCAGATCTGAACATGTTATTGATTCATTATGATAGTATTGTTTATGGTCTTACCTGCAAGTTGTATACACATATTGTTGTCCGGAACCAAAGGCCCCGAAGTGACAACAATCGGGATAACCAGAGGGGATGGCTTTGATGTGAAGATCACATGTGTTCACGGAGTGTTAATGCTTTGCTCGGGTGGTCTATTAAAAGGAGCACCTTAATTGCCAGTAGTTCCCTTGAGGCCCCGCTGCAAACGGGTTGGCGGGACAAAAAATGTTGTGCAAGTTCTCATTGCGAGCACGTATGACTATATAGGGAACACATGCCTATGATTATTTAGTACTTGGATGCTTTATCTTATTTATCTGCAAATTCCCTATGTCTTGATTGCTATATGAATTGTCTTGTCCATGCAACGCCCGTCCATCCATCCCTATGCCTACCGCGCCTTAATCCTACTGTTTACTGCAATTGTTACTACTGTCTTACTTTTACTACTACTATTACTTTGCTATTGCTACTACAAAGTTGTTGCTACTAATAAACTGTTGTGAGCAAGATTGTTTCCAGGTGCAGCTGAATTGATAACTCAGTTGTTAAGGCTTTTAAATATTCTTTGGCTCCCCTTGTGTCGAATCAATAAATTCGGTTTTACTTCCCTCGAAAATACTGCGATACACTGATACATTGCTAATGTATCCATAATTTTTGATGTTCCATGCTTGGTTTTATCTACTTTCTTATGTTTTGTTCCAACTTTGGAGTACTTTTTATACACTTTCCTAGACTAACCTATTAACAAGATGCCACGGTGCCAGTTGCCTGTTTTCTGCTGTTTTTGGTTCTAGGAAAGTCAGAAAATCAATATTCTCGGAATTAGACCGGACAAAAGCCAAAGTCGATATTTTATCGGAAGACTCACGGAGCTAGAAGACGAGACGGAGAGGGGCCACAGGGTGCCCACACCATGTGGTGGCGCGGGCTAGCCTGGCCGCGCCACCAGGTGGTGTGGGCCCCCAGGCCGCCCACCGGCCTTGCCTCTTCGCCTATAAGATGCCTCCCGATGCAAAAACCCTAAATCTTCAAGCCTCCAACCACGAAAAGTTTCACAGCGCCGCCGCCACCGAAGGGGAGATTCGGGGGATAGAAAGTCTCTGTTCCGGCACCCTGCCGGGACAAGGAAGTTCCCCCGAAGCCATCTCCATCGATCTCCACCACCATCTCCATCACCGTTGCTGATTCCCATGATGATGAGGGAGTAGTTCTCTTTCGAGGCTAAGGGTTCTGCCGGTAGCTATGTGTTCATCTCTCTCTCTATGCATGATCATATTGTGATCATGAGCTTTGTAATCAAGTAGATCTACCTTGCTACTCAAGTGCTTTAATAGATCTCTGCTCTCCCCATGTGTGTGAAAGTGACAGCGTGCACAACATGGTGGCACTTAGGCTAGAGATTACAAATACTTGTTATGAGTTATATTTGGAGTTGGATGTTTCTATGAAATTGTAATGTTTGTTGGAACCATCTAGTGCACAAGGTGACAGTGTGGGGTTATCTAGATGGGAAAAGTGAACTTTGAGGAGTGCTGATATAGCCCTACCATGGATTAGAGTGTCCAACCGGAGAGTAGTTCAGAGTAGTATCATGAAGAGAAGATATTTATATGAGAGTGTTCACTAGTGAAAGTATGATCCCCAGGCCTTGTTTCTAAGCATTGAAACACTCTTTGCTACTAGATCTGTTACATGTTTGCTTGCTTCCATCTTTATTTCAGTTTTCCTTTAGTATTTTCCACGCGCCATCAAAGTATTTTCTATCACCGTTACCACTTATAATTATCCATACCACTTGTATTTCACTATATCTTTGCCGAACTAGTGCACCTATACACCTGACAAGTGTATTGGGTGTGTTGGGGACACAATAGACTTCTTGTATTTTGATTGCAGGATTGCTTGAGAGGGGATACCTTTGACCACTTCCTCCCTGAGTTCGATAAACCTTGGGTGATCCACTTAAGGGAAATTGCTGCTGTTCTACAAACCTCTACACTTGGAGGCACAACAACTGTCTACAAGAATAGAAGTGCGTAGACATCATACACCCCCTATACTTGTGGGTCATCAAGACTATTTTCTAGCGCCGTTGCCGGGGAGAATAGCTTTATTTATCAAGTTCACTTGGAATCACTATTGTTCGCTGCCATCCATCCATCATGGGTAAGTATCGTGATGGCAAGGTTCCTATTTTACCATCCACTACAAGAAGAGGTACGGTTCTGAACACCTCTATTGCTCTTGATTCACCATCTGTTATGAGTAAGCTCCTTATACCACCACATACACATGCTGCACACACTGCTACTACTGCTGAATCTAAAACTTCTGATACTTATGATGCTGCTTCTACTGTGATTGATAAGAGTGGTTCATTAGGTCCAGAAACTTCGTTCTGGCACCCTGTCGGGACGGGGAATTGGAGGAGATCATCGCCATCATCATCACCATCGCTTCTCCATCGACCATCCATGTTACCCCCATATATGAGTGAGTAATACCCCGCTGTAGGCTATGGGGATGGTAGGTATTGGATGAGATCGTTCATGTAATGGCATCAGATTGTTAGGGCATGGTGCCTAGTGTTGGGTCTGCAGCATAGAAAACAAAAAAATTCCTACGATGAGAACTATACGCCAAGATCTATCTACTAGATACAGAGCAACGGGTGGACATACATCCATGGAGAACTTACCCTCGAAGACAACGAGTTTTGTTAACGAGTAGGAACTCGTGGTTGATGTAGTCGTACGCTTGCCGATCTCAAGATCGTGTGGAAGTCCGAGCGTCACAAATCAGCAGCGCATCCGTCCTCGCACACACGTTCAAGCCACCGGACAACCTCCACCTCCTCGCTCTGGCGAATCAACGGAAGCAGCAACTCCTTCCAGACGCAAGGCCACCGGGAACATGTATCTCGCTAATCCGAGACCATGGGGGAATATCTAGAGGGGGAGAGAGATCCTTCACGAGGAGGTGTGGTTTGTGAGAGGGGAGAGGGGGGATTTATATAGGAGGGAGGGAGACCCCTCCCCTCCCATAGCCGGCACATGAGGGGGGGACTCCTCCCCTCCTTCATTCATATGGTGAACCTCCACTCACATAAACATGGCCTCCACCCAAAATCCCACTCACATGTATTTAATTTCCACCAAATTAAATGCAACTCTCAATTAATAAAACTCTTTTATTTATTTTATTCAGAATTTTGTTAATTACTTTAATTAACAAACATTCACATAAAACCCCTTGCAACATTTCAATATCACATGCAGAACCACTTTCTGCAATTTCACCCGAAACAATTCCGGTTTCTATCAAAACATTTCCTGCGCTTTGCAAACCTTTTGTCTGGAACATATGTGCTCCTAAATGGTGCCCGGCAACCCTTAAGTGTGTCACCCTATGGTTCGCGAATAATGCAAACATGATTGAGACTCCTCTCAGATCAATAATCAGAAGCGGGACCTGGAGATCCATACTGACTCCTGCATATTCAACGATGACTTCTGTGATCGTGAGAACCTTTAACGTCAGCAATTTAATTCCTTTGTCTCATGATATAATACATGTCCGAGATTCGATCATCGGTATCCAAATACCTAGTTTGATCTCGTTACCGACATGCACTCTTTTCTCGTTCCCGTGATATAGCATTCTAGTGATCACATCACTTGCTTGCAAGCTATCTTAATGTGATATCACCGAGAGGGCGCAGAGTATATCTATCCGTCATCGGGATTGACAAATTCCACTCTTGATCCATGAGCCTCAACATAACACCTTCATAGCACTAAACCCACCTTTATGGTCACCCTGTTACGGTGTGACGTTTGATGTTATCAAGATACTCTTCCGGTGTTAGCAATTAACATGATCTCATGGTCTAAGGACTAAGACTACTTTGTATGATGTTATAGCAATATAAACATAATGACTTGATCGTAATGCTATACTTCGGATGAATGTTCATCACATCATTTCACAAATGTTGTGACCTTGTTATTAACAACATCCAATGTCCATGATCAGGAAACCTTGATCATCTTGTTAATCAACAAGCTAGTCTATAAGAGAGGCATAACTAGGAACCCTTTTGTTTATTAAACACATATGTATTGATGTTTCCTATCAATACAATTATAGCATGCAAAATAAACATCTATCATATACAAGGAATACATAATAACATTTTTTGATGTTCCATGCTTGGTTTTTATCTACTTTCTTATGTTTTGTCCACACTTTGGAGTATTTTTATACACTTTATTGGACTAACCTATTAACAAGATGCCACAGTGCCAGTTGCCTGTTTTCTGCAGTGGCGGATTTACCGCCCGGTCACCCTGGGCACGTGCCCGGGCTTGCCCCCGCTGCCTACAGGCACTCCGGCGAGCTGCCACAGCGACCCTGGTCGCTGGAACAGTGAGAATTAGCGATCAATATTGATCAACACACTCGATTCTTTTATCTGGGCTAGCGTGGGCTTATTCCATAGCATCACTAACTAGGCAAACTAGCCCATGTTGCTCCAGCTTGCCCCACTTTCACAAAACAATCGATCTAGCTCGGAAAGAATATGGACGAATTGATCTGCCTGTTCCTTTGTTCCTCTTCGCCTGTATCCGAGAGACGCGACACCGACGGGACGGCGGCGATCGAGGACGGTATTGTGGCGGGAGTTCCACTTCGGTGGAGGCTGGTGGCTCGTAGGTGTTTCAGCTAGGAGTGTCCATGAATTCCTAACTTCTGCAGAGCCAATACATGGAGACGGGAAACAACATTAGATGGACAACAACGGTGACGGTGACCGGCCAGGCCACGTGTGAACTAGGTGAGTTGTCCTAGTAATTTATTAGCGGATTTCCTAATAAAACATTGCTAGTGCCCTGCTTGGTAATCCACGTTCTTTTACATCTAGGGTCTATGAAATATTGTTGATTTTCACATGATGTTTATCTAAAAATATGTGATATTTATGGTTCTTGGTAGAGTGAAGCCTTTTAGCTTGTGGTGTGCCCAGGCTCTGATATATTCTAGGTCCGCCACTAGTTTTCTGCTGTTTTTGGTTCCAAGAAAGTCAGAAAATGAATATTCTCGGAATTGGACGGGACAAAAGCCAAAGTCAGTTTTTCACCGAGGGGGACACGGAGCCAGAATACGAGACGGAGAGGGGCCAGAGGGCCATCACACCACCTGGCCGCGTGGCCAGGCCTGGCCCGCGCCAGGGGGTGTTGTGGTCGCCTAGGGCACCCCCTCGGCCTCCCCTTTCGCCTATAAGATGCCTCCGATACAGAAACCCTAAGGACCCTATCAAAATTCCACGAAAGAGTCTGTAGCCACCGTCATCTCCATCCCTAGATCGGGAGGGATATGAAGCTCTTCCTGGCACCCTGTCGGAGGAGAGAATTCACCCTGGAGACCTTCTTCATCACCATGCAAGCCTCCGGTGTGATGTGTGAGTAGTTCATCCTTGGACTACGGGTCCATGTAGTAGCTAGATGGTTGGTTTTTCTCCTTTGTGCTACTATGTTTAGATCTTGTGAGCTCTGTTCATGATCAAGATCATCTATTTGTAATTCTACATGTTGTGTTTGCGGGGATCCGATGGATATTGAGATGCTATTTCAGATTGATTATTGATTCTATCATGTCTTTGTTATTTGTGATCTTGCATGCTTTCCGTTGTTAGTAGTTATCTTGGCCAAGTAGATGCTAGCAACTCCAAGAGTTAGTATTTATGCTCGATAGTGGGTTCATGCCTCTAGTAATCTGGGGAAGTGACAGAAATCTCTAAGGTACTTGCTGTTGGAGATATGCCCTAGAGGCAATAATAAATATAGTTATTATTATATCTTTGTGTTTATGATAAATGTTTACATTCATGCTATAATAGTATTAACAAGGAAACCATTAATACTTGTGTGATTTGTAAACTTAATTTGAAGTCCCTAGTATAGCCTCTATACTTCACTAGCTTGTTGGTTGATTGATGATGTGGTTTCTTTGTCATGAACATTGAGATGTTATCAACAACAAGATCATATCGTTAGGAGAATGATATGGTGGACATACTCCTATAGACAAGCGTAGCATAAAGATCAAGTCATTTCAATAGTTCAATTGCTATATGCTTTCTGATACATAGTAACCTAATTCCTTCGACCATGAGATCATGCATATCACCTTTACTGGATGGATGCTTTGATGTCATCAAACACCACACCGTAACAGGGTGGCTATAAAAGTGGCATTGAGTGTTCGGAAAGTATTGGTTGAAACACATGGATCAAGAGTGGGATTTGTTCATCCACATGACGGATAGATATTCTCTGGGCCCTCTCGGTGAAATGTCATCCAATTAGCTTGCAAGCATGTGACTTGGTCACAAGGGATCACATATCACGGGAACGAGAAAAGAGTACTTATCAGTAACGAGGTTGAACTAGGTATGCAGAGATACCGAAGATCATAACCTCGGATAAGTAACATATCGTGAGACAAAGGGAAATTGGTATCGTATGTAAGTGGTTCATTCGATCGCAAAGTAATCGTAGAAATATGTGGGAGCCATATGAATTTCCAGATTCCTCTATTGGTTATTGTTCGGAGAAGTGTCTCGATCATGTCCGCATAATTCACGAACCGTAGGGAGACACACTTAAGGATTCGACGTTGTTTGAGTAGTTATGGTATTATGAGAAAGAGACCGAATGTTGTTCGGAGTCTCGGATGGGATCCGGGATATCACGAGGTGATCCGGAATGGTCCGGAGAATAAGATTCATATAAGGAAAGTCCCGTTTCGGAGTTGGGGAATGGTTCCGGTGTTTTCATCGGGAACATTCTAGAAGGTCCCGGAATGTCCGGCACTCCGGGGGGGGGGAAGGGGGTACATGAATGTGTCATTGCATGTTGGAATGATTGCATCATGTACTAAGTGTTCTCGCTGTCCGAAATAAAGGGTTAATTCAAATCCTAAATTGGAAAAGTCAAACTGCCAGTTTTCGGTCAAACTGCCAGTTTCGGAAAGTGGGAAGTGGGAGGAGAGGAGGAGACCGACTTGGGGGAGGAGTCCCCTTGGCCGGCGCGCCTCCCAAGGCCGACTTGGGGAGGGGCTCCTCCCCTTGGCCGCCGGCCCTCCCACCTATAAAGGGAGGGGCAGGGCTCCCCTCTCTACACACTACAAGTTTCCTACCCTCTAAACCTAAACCCTAGATCTAGACCCCGGTTTAGAGCTATTCGGTTTAGAGCCTTCTAATTGGTTTAGAGCCCTCTAATTGGTGTGTCTAATTACTAGACCACTAATAGCCTCTCTCATAAGCTCCACCATACTCGCACCGGCTTAAGGCGAAGCCCTGCGGGATCTCCCCTCTACTTCCGGTACCACGCCGTTGTGCTGCCGGAATCGCGAGGAGAGTGCTACAACCTCCGCTGCCTGCTGGAACAAGGGAGAGGAAGGTCTTCGTCGAGTACCGAACGTGTGACCGACTGCGGGAGCGCTGCTGGAACGTGGCGCCGGAAGGATCGTCTACACGATCTTGAGATCGGAAAGAGTACGACTACATCACCCACGAGAATCTGCTCTCGTTAAACACTTTGGAATCTTCGAGGGTGAGTTATTCCATCGACTCGTTGCTACAATCTAATAGATAGATCTTGGCTTGTTTGTTTGTATGCGATAGAAAATTTTTGTTTTCCATGCTACGAACCCCTACAGTGGTATCAGAGCCGTGTCTATATGTAGATCTGTTGCACGAGTAGAACACAATGGTCATTGTGGGCGTTGATGCTTTTATTGTAGATTGCTTTTTGTGTACTTTGCATCTTGCGGTATGTTGGGATGAAGCGGCCCGGGCTAACCTTACATGACATCGTTCATGAGACTTGCTCCACGTTTGACATGCAACTTGTATTGCATAAGTGGCTTTGCGGGTGCCTGTTTCTCCTAGCATAGTTAAGATCCAATTTACAACGGGTAATCAACAATGCTAGTATCAATGTTGTGGTTCTTGTTCGTAAGTTAGAACGACACTTATGGAAAGCCCCAAACCACGTAAAATATGCAAAGAAAGTAGAAGCGTCTAACTTTGTTTTGCAGGGGTGTGCAGTGATGTGATATGGCCATGATTGTGATTATATTTGATGTATGCAATGTTCCTTATTGTAAGTTGGCAACCGGCAGGAGCCATATGGTTGTCTTTAATTTCTGTTAAGACCTGCGTGTCTATTCAAAATAGTTGTAATAGTTGAAGCTGGTGGACGACAACCATGGAGAAGCGTCATTGACCTTGATGCAATGCCGGTGATGATGGAGATCATATTCGTGCTTGAAGATGGAGATCGGAAGCACAAAGAAGAAAGGCCATATCATATCACATATTATGAATTGCATGTGATGTTAATCCTTTATGCATCTTGTATTGCTTAGTAGACGACGGTAGCATTATAAGATGATCCCTCATGCACATAAATTTCAAGTTCTAAAGTGTTCACCCTTAGTATGCACCGTTGCCAAAGCTTGCTGCTTCGAAGCACCACGTGATGATCGGGTGTCTTTGATTCCGCGGGTGATTACAACGTAAGCAAGCCAGATTTGCTTATGCGGAAGCTAAGGTTTGATCTTGACGAGCCTAGCATGTACAGACATGGCCTCAGGAACACGGATCGCCGAAAGGCAAAGCATGAATCATATAGTAGATATGATGAACATGATGATTGTTCGCCATTAAAACTATATCAGCTCTCGTGATGATCGGTGTTGATGTAGTGGATTTGGTTCGTGTGATCACTAAAACAATGTGAGGGATGTTGTTTTGAGTGGGAGTTCACCTAGTTTAATTTCATTAATTAATTTGAACTCAATTTGTCATAAACTTAGTCTAAACTATTGCAAATATGTTGTAGATCAATGGCAGCCCCTACCATCAATTTTAATGCGTTCCTAGAGAAAGAAAAGTTGAAAAACAATGGAAGCAACTTCGCGGATTGGTTCCGCAATTTGAGGATTGTCCTCACAGCTGGTAATTTGACCTATGTGCTGGATGCACCGCTAGGTGACCCACCTGCAGCTGATGCTACCGATGAAGTAAAGAATGTTTACCTCGCTCGGAAGAATCAGTACTCCATAGTTCAGTGTGCTATCTTGTATGGTTTAGAATCGGAGCTTCAGAAAAGGTTTGAAGAGTCAGATCCATATGATATTGTCGAGGATCTCAAATTAATCTTTGAGACTCATGCGGCAATTGAAAGTTATGAAGCTTCTGAAAAGTTCTTTAACTGCAAGATGGAAGAGGGTAGCTCCGTCAGTGAGCATGTGCTTAAGATGTCTGGGCACGCAAATAAACTTCAAAGTTTGGGTATAGTGATTCCTAATACTTTGGGAGTTTACCGCATCCTCCAATCACTACCACCAAGTTACAAGAACTTTGTGATGAACTACAACATGCAGAACATGAACAAAGAGTTGCCAGAACTATTTGCTATGTTAAAATCTGCAGAAGTGGAGATCAAGAAAGAGCACCAAGTGTTGATGGTCAATAAGACCACCAAATTCAAGAAAGGCAAGTCTAAGCAAAAGGGACACTTCAAGAAGGGTGGTAAGAAAGTTACCACGCCGACGAAGAAGACCAAGGCTGGACCTAAACCTGAAACTGAGTGTTTTTACTGCAAGGGAGAAGGTCACTGGAAGCGGAATTGCCCAAGGTACTTGGCAGATTTGAAGAACGGCAACATCAAGAAGAAAGGTATATCTGATATACATGTTATTGATGTGTATCTCACTAGTATTCGTAGTAGTGCCTGGGTATTTGATACTGGTTCGGTTGCTCATATTTGTAACTCGAAACAGGAGCTGCAGAATAAACGGAAGCTAGCGAAGAACGAGGTGACGATGCGCGTAGGAAACGGATCAAAGGTTGATGTGATCGCGGTCGGCACGCTACCTCTTCATCTACCATCGGGATTAGTTTTATACTTAAATAATTGTTATTTGGTGCCTGCATTAAGCATGAACATTATATCAGGATCTTGTTTATTGCGAGACAATTACTTGTTTAAATCCGAGAATAATGGTTGTTCGATTTATATGAGTAATGTGTTTTATGCACATGCACCTTTGATAGATGGTCTATTCATATTGAATCTCGATAGTAGAAATACACATATTAATAACATTGAGGCTAAACGTTTGAAATCAAGCGATAATTTGACCTATATGTGGCACTGTCGTCTTGGTCACATTGGAGTGAAGCGTATGAAGAAACTCCATTCCGATGGACTTCTTGAATCACTTGATTTTGAATCACTTGAAAGATGCGAAGCATGTCTGATGGGTAAAATGACTAAAACTCCATTTTCTGGTATGATGGAGCGAGCTACAGACTTATTGGAAATCATACATACCGATGTGTGTGGTCCAATGAGTGTAGCATCGCGCAGTGGTTATCGTTATGTTCTTACCTTCACAGATGATTTGAGTAGATATGGGTATATCTATTTCATGAAACATAAGTCCGAAACTTTCGAGAAGTTTAAGGAGTTTCAAAGTGAGGTAGAGAATCAACGTAACAAGAAGATTAAATTTCTACGTTCTGATCGTGGAGGTGAATATCTAAGTTACGAGTTTGGCGAGCATTTGAAGAAATGCGGAATACTTTCACAATTGACACCGCCGGGAACACCACAGCGTAATGGTGTGTCTGAACGTCGTAATCGAACTCTCTTAGATATGGTTCGTTCTATGATGTCACTTACAGATTTACCACTATCATTTTGGGGTTATGCATTAGAAACAGCCGCATTCACTTTAAATAGGGCACCATCTAAATCCGTTGAAACGACACCGTATGAATTATGGTTTGGGAAGAAACCTAAATTGTCGTTCCTTAAAGTTTGGGGATGCGAAGCCTATGTAAAGAAGTTACAGCCGGACAAGCTTGAACCCAAAGCGGAAAAATGCGTCTTCATAGGATACCCGAAGGAAACTATTGGGTATACCTTCTATCATAGATCCGAAGGCAAAATCTTCGTTGCCAAGAATGGATCCTTTCTAGAGAAGGAATTTCTCTCGAAAGAAGTGACTGGAAGGAAAGTAGAACTCGACGAGGTTGTCGAACCTTCTCTCGAAATTGCGAGTAGCGCAGCACCGGAAGAAGTTCCTGTGGTGCCTGCACCAATAAGAGAGGAAGCTAATGATGGTGATCATGAAACTTCGGTTGAAGTTGCTACAGAGCCTCGGAGGTCAACGAGAACTCGTACCACTCCAGATTGGTATGATTCCGTTATGAATGTCATGTTGGTGGATAACACCGATGACCCCGAGACATATGAGGAAGCGATGATGAGCCCAGATTCCAATAAATGGCAAGAAGCCATGAAATCCGAGATTGGATCCATGTACGAAAACCAAGTATGGACTTTGGTGGACTTACCGGATGGCCGGAAGGCTGTCGAGAACAAATGGATTTTCAAGAAGAAAACAGATGCTGATGGTAATGTTACTGTCTATAAAGCTCGACTTGTCGCAAAAGGGTTTCGACAAATTCAAGGAGTTGACTACGATGAGACTTTCTCACCGGTAGCGAAGCTAAAGTCTGTGAGGATTATGTTAGCAATCGCTGCATATTATGATTATGAGATATGGCAGATGGATGTCAAAACAGCATTCCTCAATGGAGACATTGATGAAGAGTTGTATATGATACAACCCAAAGGTTTTGTCGATCCTAAAGATGCTAACAAGGTATGCAAGCTTCAACGGTCCATCTATGGATTAAAGCAAGCATCCCGAAGTTGGAATCAACGTTTTGATAAGGTAATCAAAAGTTTTGGTTTTATACAAACTTATGGAGAAGCTTGTATTTACAAGAAAGTGAGTGGGAGCTCTGTAGCATTCTTAATACTGTATGTGGATGACATATTGTTGATTGGGAATGATGTAGACCTTCTTAATAGTGTCAAGGAATATTTGAATAATAGTTTTTCAATGAAGGATCTTGGCGAAGCAGCTTACATATTAGGCATAAAGATTTATAGAGATAGATCGAAACGCCAAATATCATTGTCACAAAGTACATATTTGGACAAAGTTCTAAAGAGGTTTGGAATGGAAGAAAGCAAGAAAGGGTTCTTGCCCATGTTGCCCAATACGACCTTGAGTAAAACTCAAAGTCCGACATCGGCAGAAGATAGAGAAAGGATGAGTAAGACTCCCTATGCCTCAGCCATAGGATCTCTAATGTATGCCATGCTATGTACTAGACCCGACATCGCATATGCTGTTAGTTTAACTAGCAGATATCAAAGTGATCCAGGAGTGGATCATTGGACAGCGGTCAAAAACATCCTTAAGTACTTGAGAAGAACTAAGGATATGGTTCTTTCTTATGGAGGTGATGAACAGCTCGTTGTTAATGGTTACACCGATGCTAGTTGGAACACCGATCCAGATGATTCTAAATCACAATCTGGATACGTATTTATTTTGAATGGTGCAGCAGTTAGCTGGAGGAGTGCAAAGCAAAGCGTTGTGGCGAGATCTTCAACTGAATCGGAATACATGGCTGCTTCGGAGGCTTCACAAGAAGCGATATGGATGAAAGAGTTCATTACAGAGCTGGGTGTGGTTCCTAGTGCGCTGGACCCAATGTCTATCTACTGTGATAACATGGGCGCCATAGCCAATGCGCAAGAACCAAGGTCACACAAGAAGCTGAAGCATATCAAGCTACGTTTTCACGCTATTCGAGAACATATCCAGGATGGGGATATAAAGATTTGCAAAGTACACACAGATCTGAATGTGGTGGATCCGTTGACTAAACCTCTCCCGAGGGCAAAACATGACCAACACCAAACTGCCATGGGTGTTCGGTATATTACCATGTAATCTAGATTAGATGACTCTAGTGCAAGTGGGAGACTGTTGGAGATATGCCCTAGAGGCAATAATAAATATAGTTATTATTATATCTTTGTGTTTATGATAAATGTTTACATTCATGCTATAATAGTATTAACAAGGAAACCATTAATACTTGTGTGATTTGTAAACTTAATTTGAAGTCCCTAGTATAGCCTCTATACTTCACTAGCTTGTTGGTTGATTGATGATGTGGTTTCTTTGTCATGAACATTGAGATGTTATCAACAACAAGATCATATCGTTAGGAGAATGATATGGTGGACATACTCCTATAGACAAGCGTAGCATAAAGATCAAGTCATTTCAATAGTTCAATTGCTATATGCTTTCTGATACATAGTAACCTAATTCCTTCGACCATGAGATCATGCATATCACCTTTACTGGATGGATGCTTTGATGTCATCAAACACCACACCGTAACAGGGTGGCTATAAAAGTGGCATTGAGTGTTCGGAAAGTATTGGTTGAAACACATGGATCAAGAGTGGGATTTGTTCATCCACATGACGGATAGATATTCTCTGGGCCCTCTCGGTGAAATGTCATCCAATTAGCTTGCAAGCATGTGACTTGGTCACAAGGGATCACATATCACGGGAACGAGAAAAGAGTACTTATCAGTAACGAGGTTGAACTAGGTATGCAGAGATACCGAAGATCATAACCTCGGATAAGTAACATATCGTGAGACAAAGGGAAATTGGTATCGTATGTAAGTGGTTCATTCGATCGCAAAGTAATCGTAGAAATATGTGGGAGCCATATGAATTTCCAGATTCCTCTATTGGTTATTGTTCGGAGAAGTGTCTCGATCATGTCCGCATAATTCACGAACCGTAGGGAGACACACTTAAGGATTCGACGTTGTTTGAGTAGTTATGGTATTATGAGAAAGAGACCGAATGTTGTTCGGAGTCTCGGATGGGATCCGGGATATCACGAGGTGATCCGGAATGGTCCGGAGAATAAGATTCATATAAGGAAAGTCCCGTTTCAGAGTTGGGGAATGGTTCCGGTGTTTTCATCGGGAACATTCTAGAAGGTCCCGGAATGTCCGGCACTCCGGGGGGGGGAAGGGGGTACATGAATGTGTCATTGCATGTTGGAATGATTGCATCATGTACTAAGTGTTCTCGCTGTCCGAAATAAAGGGTTAATTCAAATCCTAAATTGGAAAAGTCAAACTGCCAGTTTTCGGTCAAACTGCCAGTTTCGGAAAGTGGGAAGTGGGAGGAGAGGAGGAGACCGACTTGGGGGAGGAGTCCCCTTGGCCGGCGCGCCTCCCAAGGCCGACTTGGGGAGGGGCTCCTCCCCTTGGCCGCCGGCCCTCCCACCTATAAAGGGAGGGGCAGGGCTCCCCTCTCTACACACTACAAGTTTCCTACCCTCTAAACCTAAACCCTAGATCTAGACCCCGGTTTAGAGCTATTCGGTTTAGAGCCTTCTAATTGGTTTAGAGCCCTCTAATTGGTGTGTCTAATTACTAGACCACTAATAGCCTCTCTCATAAGCTCCACCATACTCGCACCGGCTTAAGGCGAAGCCCTGCGGGATCTCCCCTCTACTTCCGGTACCACGCCGTTGTGCTGCCGGAATCGCGAGGAGAGTGCTACAACCTCCGCTGCCTGCTGGAACAAGGGAGAGGAAGGTCTTCGTCGAGTACCGAACGTGTGACCGACTGCGGGAGCGCTGCTGGAACGTGGCGCCGGAAGGATCGTCTACACGATCTTGAGATCGGAAAGAGTACGACTACATCACCCACGAGAATCTGCTCTCGTTAAACACTTTGGAATCTTCGAGGGTGAGTTATTCCATCGACTCGTTGCTACAATCTAATAGATAGATCTTGGCTTGTTTGTTTGTATGCGATAGAAAATTTTTGTTTTCCATGCTACGAACCCCTACACTTGCTACTAGGGAGAAAACAACAATCCTTTGTTCATAGAACAATCATATTATTTACTTTACACGCAATGCGTAATGCAATTATCTGTTGCTTGCAACTTAAACTAGATTGGGTTCGGATGATAACCTGAAGGTGGATTATTAGTCATAGATGCAGTTGGATTACGGTCTATGTATAATGTTGTAATGCCCAATCAAATCTCAAAGGAGTCAAGATGATTAGTATATGCATGTATGCTTTCTCGATGTTTGTCAATTTCCCCGCTGTAATATGTTCACCCAACATGTCATCTATCTTAAGGAGAACCACCACTATTGAACTATGGACCCCGGTCCTTTCGTTTATCATCAATTTACAACTATTTACTTCTTTCTATTTACTTTCTGCAACCAATTACTTTCTTCCACACAATACGTTTAATCCTTTGTTTTCAGCAAAACCGGTGAGATTGAAACCTCACTGTAAGTTGGGGGCAAAGTTCTGTGGTTGTGTTGTGCAGGATTCCAAGTTGGCAACAACACCTTGGAGGTGTTTCCTTGCTCCTACTGGTTCGATAACCTTGGTTTCATAACTGAGGGAAAACTTGCCGCTGTGCTCATCATACCTTCCTCTTGGGGTTCCCCAACGAGCTCGATATATTTTGGGCCATCAGTGGTCATGTCCAACAACGGGGGATGGTTGCTTATCTTTGGTTGTTTCTTCTTTGGTGCTCCTTTGTCCAACGGCCTCGTCATGGTGCTGAGGCGTCTCTGGTGGTGGTGGTCTCGTTGCTTCGTCTCGGTAGCCTTGTCTTCTCCCTGGCTACCTTGGTCACGTTGTGTCGTCGTGTTCTTGGGGGAACATCTTTGCCTCCCGACGGTTTGGTGCCCTCTGATCCAGGGCGAGGGACAAGGGGTCCCTTCTCCGGAGGCGAAGACAGTGGAGGATGGGCCTAGGTGTGTCCGGTTGGCGCAGTTCGTGGTTTGCGGTGGTGTCTTCCTTGACCTCGGTTTCCCTGGTGCTCTCGGTTTTTGAGTAGTGTCTTAGGTGTTCCAAGTTGTTCTTCTAGTGTTCATCTTTTGCTTGCTTGTAATCCTAATGGCCTAGGCTATTTGTAATCACACTCTGTATCTGTCGTTGTCAGCGTTATTAATTTAATGCAGGGCCAAGGCCTTAAGTTTAAACAAAACATAGGAAATAACCAAACTAATTATCTTAAGTTTTGCTCTCCTCCCACGCCAATAGGAGGGAGCACGAAAAACTTTTCTAGATCTCCACCGTACACAACATTGGTCTACTCTCCCCCCGCTTGCCGCCCCGTCGAGGGATTGGGGGCGGGGGGTAGGGGGTGGGGAGGGGACCTCTGTAACACCCTCAGAATCGGCCCTATGCAAGTTTTAGCGAAACTCGCCAAACCCGCATAGAAACGATTCAAAGGTGCCCACCAGGCACTTTCGTGCGGGTGGAAAACGAAGTAATAACATTACACAACAGTCCTCGATGGGACCCACAGAACAGATATATATACAACACGACTCCTTGAGTCAAGAATACAGATATACAGAACAAAGATCCAAATCACCTTGAAAACAATAGGGCGTCCGACTACGGACAAGATGCAAATGGGGCTAAGAGCCCTGAAGAATAACCAATGGCGTCCATAACCCTGCCCAGGCCAAGCCGGAAGGGTAACCCTGCTAACGACGTCGATCTCAAACCTGCTTAAACAAAAGGGGTGCCGACAAAGGGCAAAGGAAAAAGAGAGAGCGGTCAGTACTGAGGCCAGTACACGGCGAGGCTAGAATTCGGCGGTCCTCGCCTACATAGGTATGGTGGGCTGAAGCGGCAGCGCAGCATGCACTAAACAACCTATAGAGACTCGATATAACTGTCGGCTATCAGAGAGGGATAAGAAAGACCTATTTGGAACCAACCTGATGCTACCACCAAACATACCCATCCTGGTATTTTCCCCTCTAGACCAACGAGGAAGTCAACCGAGGAACTCACACAGTTGGCAGTTTTATTTATTCAGTTATCGTTGCATCAATTACTATTCAGGTATACATAGTCATCCTGATAAAATAAGCAGTGGGCAGTTTTATTTAACCATTCCGTTGTAGTTGTGCCACTTACTAGTCAAATACAATTAGCATGAGATATCCCAAAACCCAGCAGTCGTTGGTACTTTCATTTAGCCATTCCATTGAAGTTGAGCTGATTACTAGTCATATCGGATACAAGTCAATTTATAACAGTAAACTTTAGTTATAGTTGTCTATGATCGAGAACTGTGCTTCAAGTCGTCCATAACCGCGGACACGGCTTTTCAAAAAGATTTAACCCTGCAGGGGTGCACCAAAGTATCCACACGCAATTAGCATGAGATATCCACACGCACTTCGACCCTTTTTGCCAGATCAATTAACATACACCCATCGGTATGTCGGCAGGGCCTAAGTCATGATGTTTCCCAGACCCAAAGCAAGTACATGGGGGCCACCCCACTAAGTCTACCCGCAACGAAGTCGGCCGGTCTCCGAGACGGACTCAGGGTTTGGGTGGACGGCTGTAAACGACTGGGAACCCGAAAATATGACTGGGCTTGTCGATACAGCGAAAACGTGTCCCGATCCTAAACAGTACACGTGCAGTACATCGCACAATTTAAATAAAGCAGTAAAGCATGGCATAAGTACAGGATAGTAAATAAAACCTCAAACTAGTTGTGGCCCCCAGTACAATACTTGGAATCGGGTACTAAATCGATGGGGTGCCCACACATCCCACATGTGGTTAGCGCGCTCGATCTCGGAACAGGTGTCAAGAACTCGGGGTCCTACGGGACACCAGTGAGCGGTCGGAAACCAAATATTGTCTATCACCCACCGGTGCCTCTGCATTTACCTACTTCAATTTTAGTTATTAAACAGTAATTAAAGCCATGATCAACTCCAACATTAAAAACACGGCCATACTCCAACAACTGTGGTTCTTGACGACACACAACAGCACTTTAGCAAGCGACTACGACGCGCAAGTCCAACTATCTACCAATCGACAGGTAATAGGATGTGTCCAAGGCAATATGAGGATGCAAGGGATATCACGGGTACGAAACTAGAGCATCGCAACACAGATAGCAATAGATCAACAGGAGGGAATAAATACTATAAAAGTAAGATAGGTAGAAAGGGGAAGATGCTCGCCTGAAACATTGCCGAAGGTTCATCCGAAGATCGGTTCGACACTCGCATCAACTCATCGGCCTAACCCGTGAAGAAGCAAAGCACTAGCACAAACACCGGATGCACTATTTATTATTATGGCAGAAGATCGGCATGATGCATGCATGATGTATGACATGGCACAGATGCGATGCAATTAGGTCATATTAAGCGGAACCGAGGCCCCGACAATTAAATATATGGTTATAGTTGTTTAGCTACCCCGCAATTTAAATGTTGTATTAACAGGGCAAGATAAGTTACCGGTTCGCTACACAAATTTAAATGGAACCAATATGAGACTAGAAATGTCCGCATATGGTCCCATATTTAATTCTGAGATGAATCGGCAAAAGGCCCCCAAACCACATGATATGAGTGCAAGCATGTTCAATTAAATGCAACAAGTAGGTATATTATAAAATAGTGGGGTCGTGACCGGGGTCGCACATCGGGGTCGGAGATCTTGGGTTAGATGGGGTCCGGGTTCGCCGGGATCGGTCTCGACGGGAATGTTCTTGGACGACGGAGTAGATCTTGGCGTTCCGGGAAGAAGTACTTGGTCTGGCGTCGGGGGCGCTTCGGATTCACCCTGGTCGGTGTCGATCTTGTCGTCGAGAAGATCTTGTCGTGCCCACGCCATCGAGTCGGTCTTGGCCCCTAGGGTGAAGTGCTTGGCGTCCTCGAGGGAGTACTTGGCGTATCCATGTCGGTGACCTAGGCATCCGGGAAGGAGGGCTTGACGCGCCGGGGTTCGGTCTTCGGCTCCAGGTAGAAGAACTTGTCGTTCCGACAGATTCAGGTTCCGTCTTTGGACTCCGGGAAGCGATCTTGGTGCAACATCATCGCGGTCTCCGGTTCCGAGAGGTAGGTCTTGGCGTTCTATCTTCTGTCGATATGGACTTGGAGGAGCGACGCCAATTGTTCGTCGAGGCGGATCTAGTCAGTGTGGGTCCTCTCTTGTAGCACTAGCATCAGCATCGGGTTCTTGTCTGTCCAGAGCGGAGATCACAGGCGCCCGTGACGGCGCATCAAGGAGGCACGCGCGAGAACAGGGACTTGGGCAACGATGGCCAACAGCAAAAACACCAGCGAGCTCGCGGAACGATGGAGGCGGACGGAGGATGACGCCAGGCGCGAGATGGAGGGGGCGACAAGGTCGCGAGCCGGATGAGGCCGAGGGGCGGCGGAGCTCCGGGGGAGGCGCTAGGCGCGCGGAACGCTACGGCGAGAGGAGGCAGCGGGATCTGGGGACGACGAGGGGTAGGTGAGGGAGCCAGGGGCGGGCGGCACGGACGGGGGGGGGGGGGGACGGGCTCGACGGGGAGCTCGCGGCGGCCGGTTCGCACGGCCTCGGGAGCGGGCGAGGCGACGCAGAGGAGAGATGAGGGCGACGACGGCGGGGCGTGGTCGCGGAGAAGGGCCGCAACCGGCGAGGAGAGGGAGGGTCGCGGACGGCGACGAGGTCCGCGCGGGACGGGACAGAGCCGGGGAGGAGAGGCGGCAGAGGCCGAGGTCGGGGAGGAGGTCGGCGGGGAGGCGGCCGCAGAGGGGAAGGCCAACGGGGCGGCGGCCGTCGGGGGATGGCGACGACGCGGGGGGAGAGGTGGGGGTCACGGAGGAGGTCGGCGGGGCGGCGGTCGCGGAGGGTCACCGGCGCGCGGAGCGGCTGCGAGGAGAGACGGGGGAGACTAGGAGGTGGGTCGGGGACGCGAGGGCCGCACGGCGGCGCTTGCCTGCAGCAGGGGAGGGAGGAGGAGGACGCGAGCGGGGAGTTGGTGGGTGGTCGCTATCGTGGTGGGGCCAGCGGGAGGCAGAGGCGGGGCCAGGGCGCGTGGCCGGGGCGGTTGGGGCTCTGCCGGGGGAGGGAGGAACTGGGGAGGGGGCGCGGCCCGCGCGCGCGGGCGGGAAAAACGGCGGCGGCGATGGGGGTTGGCCCAGGTGGTGGCGGGGTGGGTCCGCAGGTGGGGGTTGGTGGAGGTTTGGGCAGGCTGATGTGGCAGGCAGGGATTGGAGGGGGGAAAAGGAGGGGTGAGGTGGAGGGCTGGGAGTGGCTAGGGTGATGTGGCCAGGGTCTGGGTAGAATAGGAATGGGTACGAAAGGTTTGGGTAGCTCTGGGTTTTGTACTGGGGGTGGCCGACTGAGTCGATTCGGCCCGGTACGGCTGCCCCCTAAAAATAAAATAATTTTTTTATTATTTTAAACGGGGCTTTTGAAATCCATTGGTAGACGAAACAAAATAAACCGGAGACCCGGGTTTTAATTCGAAATCAAGACGGGGCATTTAGAAAACAAAAATAGGTTTTTCGAAAATAGTTTTATGCAAACTAATGCAAGATGACATGACGATGCTCAAATGCAATGTGGCATGATGACATGAGCATGTGGTCATGGCGATGCGGTGCACAAAACAACGCGATTTTCTAGTAGTGGTTTTTGCGGGATGCCACAATTCGACACCACTAACAAAGGATCTCGCCCTCGAGATCCGCCTCATGGTACCGGAAGGAAGGTCGGCGATCTGCGTCTTCTCGCTTCGTGTAGATCCTCGCGACACCACTAACAAGAGGTCGTTGTCCGTGATCGTCGAGAGAACACTCCGGGAACAAGAGGTCGAAGGTAGAGGTATCAACAAATAAAGCCACCTCTAGCTTTGAAAGAAAGAGGGAACCGGTGCATTCTCATCCACTTCAATGTACAAAAGCGAATAGAAGGGGTAGTCGGCATGGGGGCCAATCCATCACGCACCCAAACTATTACTCTGCACAATCAGTAGAAAAGCGTGCAACCATTCTCGGAATCAGACTGAAGATCTCGACAATCGAGGTTCAGAAACAAAGGAGTGATGCAGACTCTGCATCGGATCTGGCGTAGGTGATGTCGTCGCGTCGGAAAACACCGGAAGGAACGAGAAGGGACAAAGAGAAGTCCACCAGTCGAAGGATTCCTCGGATAGCATGAGCACCGGATGGTAGAACACCGTTATCAAAGGAGGAAGCGAAACCCTGAAGGTACGACGAAACCCAACCACGAGAAACCCTGGACTCGAAGAGAGAGAAGAGAGCGGATTCAAACACGCAGAGGTGAGAGGAGAGCAGCAGAGGGGTAAAGAGTAAAATCAGACCTAATCAGAACTGCCCAACCGATTTTTGCAAAAATAGTTTTGACACTCTACTTCGGCCGTTAGCTAGGTCATCCTACAGGCTGGACTTGTGGGTATCGCAACTGCTGAGCTCTGATACCACTCTGTAACCCCCTCAGAATCGGCCCTATGCAAGTTTTAGCGAAACTCGCCAAACCCGCATAGAAACGATTCAAAGGTGCCCACCAGGCACTTTCGTGCGGGTGGAAAACGAAGTAATAACATTACACAACAGTCCTCGATGGGACCCACAGAACAGATATATATACAACACGACTCCTTGAGTCAAGAATACAGATATACAGAACAAAGATCCAAATCACCTTGAAAACAATAGGGCGTCCGACTACGGACAAGATGCAAATGGGGCTAAGAGCCCTGAAGAATAACCAATGGCGTCCATAACCCTGCCCAGGCCAAGCCGGAAGGGTAACCCTGCTAACGACGTCGATCTCAAACCTGCTTAAACAAAAGGGGTGCCGACAAAGGGCAAAGGAAAAAGAGAGAGCGGTCAGTACTGAGGCCAGTACACGGCGAGGCTAGAATTCGGCGGTCCTCGCCTACATAGGTATGGTGGGCTGAAGCGGCAGCGCAGCATGCACTAAACAACCTATAGAGACTTGATATAACTGTCGGCTATCAGAGAGGGATAAGAAAGACCTATTTGGAACCAACCTGATGCTACCACCAAACATACCCATCCTGGTATTTTCCCCTCTAGACCAACGAGGAAGTCAACCGAGGAACTCACACAGTTGGCAGTTTTATTTATTCAGTTATCGTTGCATCAATTACTATTCAGGTATAGATAGTCATCCTGATAAAATAAGCAGTGGGCAGTTTTATTTAACCATTCCGTTGTAGTTGTGCCACTTACTAGTCAAATACAATTAGCATGAGATATCCCAAAACCCAGCAGTCGTTGGTACTTTCATTTAGCCATTCCATTGAAGTTGAGCTGATTACTAGTCATATCGGATACAAGTCAATTTATAACAGTAAACTTTAGTTATAGTTGTCTATGATCGAGAACTGTGCTTCAAGTCGTCCATAACCGCGGACACGGCTTTTCGAAAAGATTTAACCCTGCAGGGGTGCACCAAAGTATCCACACGCAATTAGCATGAGATATCCACACGCACTTCGACCCTTTTTGCCAGATCAATTAACATACACCCATCGGTATGTCGGCGGGGCCTAAGTCATGACGTTTCCCAGACCCAAAGCAAGTACATGGGGGCCACCCCACTAAGTCTACCCGCAACGAAGTCGGCCGGTCTCCGAGACGGACTCAGGGTTTGGGTGGACGGCTGTAAACGACTGGGAACCCGAAAATATGACTGGGCTTGTCGATACAGCGAAAACGTGTCCCGATCCTAAACAGTACACGTGCAGTACATCGCACAATTTAAATAAAGCAGTAAAGCATGGCATAAGTACAGGATAGTAAATAAAACCTCAAACTAGTTGTGGACCCCAGTACAATACTTGGAATCGGGTACTAAATCGATGGGGTGCCCACACATCCCACATGTGGTTAGCGCGCTCGATCTCGGAACAGGTGTCAAGAACTCGGGGTCCTACGGGACACCAGTGAGCGGTCGGAAACCAAATATTGTCTATCACCCACCGGTGCCTCTGCATTTACCTACTTCAATTTTAGTTATTAAACAGTAATTAAAGCCATGATCAACTCCAACATTAAAAACACGGCCATACTCCAACAACTGTGGTTCTTGACGACACACAACAGCACTTTAGCAAGCGACTACGACGCGCAAGTCCAACTATCTACCAATCGACAGGTAATAGGATGTGTCCAAGGCAATATGAGGATGCAAGGGATATCACGGGTACGAAACTAGAGCATCGCAACACAGATAGCAATAGATCAACAGGAGGGAATAAATACTATAAAAGTAAGATAGGTAGAAAGGGGAAGATGCTCGCCTGAAACATTGCCGAAGGTTCATCCGAAGATCGGTTCGACACTCGCATCAACTCATCGGCCTAACCCGTGAAGAAGCAAAGCACTAGCACAAACACCGGATGCACTATTTATTATTATGGCAGAAGATCGGCATGATGCATGCATGATGTATGACATGGCACAGATGCGATGCAATTAGGTCATATTAAGCGGAACCGAGGCCCCGGCAATTAAATATATGGTTATAGTTGTTTAGCTACCCCGCAATTTAAATGTTGTATTAACAGGGCAAGATAAGTTACCGGTTCGCTACACAAATTTAAATGGAACCAATATGAGACTAGAAATGTCCGCATATGGTCCCATATTTAATTCTGAGATGAATCGGCAAAAGGCCCCCAAACCACATGATATGAGTGCAAGCATGTTCAATTAAATGCAACAAGTAGGTATATTATAAAATAGTGGGTCGTGACCGGGGTCGCACATCGGGGTCGGAGATCTTGGGTTAGATGGGGTCCGGGTTCGCCGGGATCGGTCTCGACGGGAATGTTCTCGGACGACGGAGTAGATCTTGGCGTTCCGGGAAGAAGTACTTGGTCTGGCGTCGGGGGCGCTTCGGATTCACTCTGGTCGGTGTCGATCTTGTCGTCGAGAAGATCTTGTCGTGCCCACGCCATCGAGTCGGTCTTGGCCCCTAGGGTGAAGTGCTTGGCGTCCTCGAGGGAGTACTTGGCGTATCCATGTCGGTGACCTAGGCATCCGGGAAGGAGGGCTTGACGCGCCGGGTTCGGTCTTCGGCTCCAGGTAGAAGAACTTGTCGTTCCGACAGATTCAGGTTCCGTCTTTGGACTCTGGGAAGCGATCTTGGTGCAACATCATCGCGGTCTCCGGTTCCGAGAGGTAGGTCTTGGCGTTCTATCTTCTGTCGATATGGACTTGGAGGAGCGACGCCAATTGTTCGTCGAGGCGGATCTAGTCAGTGTGGGTCCTCTCTTGTAGCACTAGCATCGGGTTCTTGTCTGTCCAGAGCGGAGATCACAGGCGCCCGTGACGGCGCATCAAGGAGGCACGCGCGAGAACAGGGACTTGGGCAACGATGGCCAACAGCAAAAACACCAGCGAGCTCGCGGAACGATGGAGGCGGACGGAGGATGACGCCAGGCGGGAGATGGAGGGGGCGACAAGGTCGCGAGCCGGATGAGGCCGAGGGGCGGCGGAGCTCCGGGGGACGCGCTGGGCGCGCGGAACGCGACGGCGAGAGGAGGCAGCGGGATCTGGGGACGAGAGGGGTAGGTGAGGGAGCCAGGGGCGGGCGGCGCGGACGGGGGGGGGGGGGGGGGGGGGGACGGGCTCGACGGGGAGCTCGCGGCGGCCGGTTCGCACGGCCTCGGGAGCGGGCGAGGCGACGCGGAGGAGAGATGAGGGCGACGGCGGCGGGGCGCGGTCGCGGAGAAGGGCCGCAACCGGCGAGGAGAGGGAGGGTCGCGGACGGCGACGAGGTCCGCGCGGGACGGGACAGAGCCGGGGAGGAGAGGCGGCAGAGGCCGAGGTCGGGGAGGAGGTCAGCGGGGAGGCGGCCGCAGAGGGGAAGGCCAACGGGGCGGCGGCCGTCGGGGGATGGCGACGACGCGGGGGGAGAGGTGGGGGTCGCGGAGGAGGTCGGCGGGGCCGCGGTCGCGGAGGGTCGCCGGCGCGCGGAGCGGCTGCGAGGAGAGACGGGGGAGACTAGGAGGTGGGTCGGGGACGCGAGGGCCGCACGGCGGCGCTTGCCTGCAGCAGGGGAGGGAGGAGGAGGACGCGAGCGGGGAGTTGGTGGGTGGTCGCTATCGTGGTGGGGCCAGCGGGAGGCAGAGGCGGGGCCAGGAGCGGGGCCAGGGCGGTTGGGGCTCTGCCGGGGGAGGGAGGAACTGGGGAGGGGGCGCGGCCCGCGCGCGCGGGCAGGAAAAACGGCGGCGGCGGTGGGGGTTGGCCCAGGTGGCGGCGGGGTGGGTCCGCAGGTGGGGGTTGGTGGAGGTTTGGGTAGGCTGATGTGGCAGGCAGGGATTGGAGGGGGGAAAAGGAGGGGTGAGGTGGAGGGCTGGGAGTGGCTAGGGTGATGTGGCCAGGGTCTGGGTAGAATAGGAATGGGTACGAAAGGTTTGGGTAGCTCTGGGTTTTGTACTGGGGGTGGCCGACTGAGTCGATTCGGCCCGGTACGGCTGCCCCGTAAAAATAAAATAAAATTTTTATTATTTTAAACGGGCCTTTTGAAATCCATTGGTAGACAAAACAAAATAAACCGGAGACCCGGGTTTTAATTCGAAATCAAGACGGGGCGTTTAGAAAACAAAAATAGGTTTTTCGAAAATAGTTTTATGCAAAGTAATGCAAGATGACATGACGATGCTCAAATGCAATGTGGCATGATGACATGAGCATGCGGTCATGGCGATGCGGTGCACAAAACAACGCGATTTTCTAGTAGTGGTTTTTGCGGGATGCCACAACCTCATTCATCCGTTCTATCCTACGAGTCAGGGTCTTTCTGATGTGGTGCACCGTTGGGATGGTGGGAGCAGCGTGCGGACAAATAAATCTGCCTCAACTCTACTCCCACACCGGCGTCGATCTTCACGGCGACGCCTCGAGTTGATGGCAACGTATGCTGGTCGGTCCTTTAGATCGGCAGCTTGGTCTTCTTGCCGTTTTCAGATATTAAGAGATCAATTTTTCGTTGTCGCTAGATGTTGGTCTGAAGGTGGTGGATCTGTCGTTCTTCTCCGACTTTGTCGATGGGAGGCGGAGGATCTTGGTCCAAGACAACACAGGGATGTCCCCTAGTCGGCGTGCTACAACGACATGTGCCTTGTTGCGTGCAACAGACCCGTTCATCGACTCACAAAACCTTGTTGGTGATAATGCTTTTTTGGATCTTGCGATGGTGAAGATTTGACATCTCTTCCGGCGTCCGTCTAGGCGATGCTAGAATTGGGCAGCGGCAGCTAGCTTCGGCGGTTGCAGAAAACCCTAAGGATTGTTTGTATTTCTCGATCTCTTAAAATTTTATCTGCAAATTCAGGATAATCATTTTATCCTGGTCTGTTTTTTAGTTTCCACGTGTGTTACTTCTTATAACTTGAATTGTTTTTTAGTTTCCATGTGTGTTACTTCTTGTAACTTGAATTTTCTATTATTGAAATACATGGTTGCTAGGCTCTAGACGTTTTTTCTTTAAAAATCTGTCAACCAAAATTCCATAAAACTCAACATGAAATTCTACTGCCACGTGGGGCCAACTTGTCACTGTGCGCCTTTTCTTTTTCTTTCTCTTCATTTTTTAATTATTATTAGCAAAAGTCCCCTTGCAACGGTTTTAAAATAATTTAATATGTTCTCACAATTATATAGAAAACAATGTGTTGTAATTTTTTAGCACTAAAAAACTTACATTTCGCTTTCGTCTGTACCAGTTTGAAATATTTTTTGTTCTTTCTTCTTAGCTACCTTGTTGCAATGCACATCAATCCTCTCAAAGAAAAATTAAAACTCGGTAGCTAATTTATCATGGTTATATATAAGTACAAAATAACATGTATATCAGCGGGGAGGAGTTTTGGCTCCCGGGTGCATATAGTCCCATTATCTGGGCCGTGTAAATGTGCGTGGAGATTGTTGTAACATGGAGAATTAAATGACATGCAAGCAGCGGTATTGGAGGAATACATCTCTGGAATAGTGTACATGCGTACATGTGGCCCACGACAGCAACGTTTGATGGTCTGACGGAGCTGTACCAGTAACGATCTGGACATGTGGAACATGTTGTGGGGGAATACCTGGACCATGTTGAAAAACCCAGTTCGGCACCTGCTGACATTTAGCAGCCGCATAAGATTTGACCAGTTAAAACAAAACCAATTCCATTAAACAAGCCATCAAAAAAATTCCATTAAACAAGACCAATTCCATTAAACAAGGTAACAGGCTGGGAGTGATGCATAGAACGTCATTACTGCTCAACTTAGGTTCTGCAAAACATAAAAAGAGGGCTGCATTTTTTCTGTAGCTAGAAATCTTCAATTGTGTCCGCAGGTGCAAGGGCATTCCAAATGGCATCGCTTGGAATGGTCGATCTGTTTTCCCTCAGTTTCATGCACTTCCACAGCACTGCGGATCAGATCCTGGATATGGTGTACTGTGTTGAGCCATGACAGAATCAGTCCAGAGCATACGCAAAAGGCAGCAAAAGTAGAAGAAAAATCAACAATGGATTACTGGCATTACCTTAGTTAGATGAAATCTAAGCCTTTCACCATCATAGTACCTCAATACGTGTAGCACGGCGAATGCAGATTTCACCCTGCAATTACGATAGTCGGTATGACACTAGGAATGCAACAACAGTTTTGGGATCACTCGGACTTCTGAATTGGCCAGCCAGCAAAGAATTCAGATAAACACTCGAATAAGGTATCATGAAGTCGTGATGCAATCAAATCGTGTCACTCCTTTCCCTGATTGTATCCATATGATCCATACATGATGGAAAGGATGTGTTGCAAAAAGGCATAATCAAGCAGATTAGAAATGGGAAAATACAAAAGTTTGGGAAGATAATTGGATTCCCAACCGGAAAACCGTGAAACCTTTATGGAAACCGATATTCATTTGGTCACTCAGCTGTTGGATCAGAGACGGGAAAGCTGGGACACAAATAAAGTCTGTAAAAGCTTCATTCCTCCGGATGTCGACGGAATATTGAAGATTCCAGTGGGCAAAGTACATGAAGATGTCATAGCGTGGGAATATGAGAAACATGGCAACTATTCTGTCAAATCAGCTTACCACTTATTATCATCGCTTCAGTCATGCAACTCTGTACCTTCATCTTCTCTCACCCAATGTGGAAACACCTTTGGAAAATGTGTATATCTCCCAAAGTTAAGACCTTTTGGTGGAGGGTTCTAAAAGGTTTTATTCCTTGTATGAAAGTTCTAAAACAACGACACACATAGAAAAGTCGGTTTTTGTAAATTTTGTGGAAATCCGGAAGAATCTGCACAGCATGCTATGATGGAGTGTCCAAATGTTTTGTCCTTCTAGAAGACAATTGCAGAAGTAACTGGTGGCAAACTTCCTACTTTGCACCCGCACACTTGGGCATCTGATGTAATTTCAGGAAGAGTATGTAGTGGGAGAGATGCAAAGATAATTACATGTGGCGCTTGTGCCTCCTGGAATAACCGTTGCAAAACTACAAGGGGGAATCTGGTTTTATGGGTTCATACAAATCTTTGTCGGCAGAACAATGGGCGCCTCCTCTTTCCTCCATGGTGAAGGTTAATTCGGATGGCACATTCTATCCTCTAGAAAGTACTGGAGCTGGAGGGGCTGTGATTAGAGATTCTAATGGCAACTTCCTGGGTGCTCGGTGCTCATGCACGTTGGTATGGTCCTGTAACAAGCCCGCTTGTGGCAGAAGCAATGGCTTGCATGGAAGGTTTGGATTTTGCTGTGTTAGAGACTGATAGCGAAGATCTTCTCAATCTTTGGCGTATGTATGACGAGCAAAGATCAGAAAATCATGGGAACTTTGCAAAGAATCAGAGAGATGTGGGAACGAGCTGTGTGTTTGAGCATCGTTCATGTGCTGAGGCAATGTAACTTTGCTTCCAGCAGCTGTGTGCGAACCAGCCCAGTTCTGTGGGTTGCGCAACGGCGGCCGCTGCAGCACCCTGACCACCATTCCCCTCCAGCAGTCCCGCGTACCGCTCCCTCCGGCTGAAGAAACTGCACTGGCCCCTCTGCGACGAAATCGAGAAAATACGAGTGTTGTGAGCGACAGGAACCTAGCTTCCAACAGATTGGGTTTCTGATTCAGAAACTGAGAGATGGAATTACAGAGTAGAATTCGCGTTTGTAGTACCTAGTGACAGGTCTGGTGCCCCTTTGGGCAGGGGATGAGAGGGAGGGGGCGTTGGCCTGCGACCCTAGGTTGGAGTTAGAGGAAGACGCCATGGATCTGGGTAGGTGTCTGAGATTTGGGGAAGAACCTAGATGGCTGTCGGGTGAGCTCGCTTTTAACCGAATGAGGCCACAGATCATCACTTCTCCCGGTGACGCGTGCGTTGAGCCATTGGGCCTTTGGCAACCGGTCCAAGACGGTCTACGTTGCTCTAGGACGTTTGGGAAGCCGTCCGGACCGAGACGGCGAGAACGGTAGGACCATATTCAATGTGGTGGGCCTTCTGCAGTGATCACTGTTCCAAAATCGAAATACTCATACCGGTACGACCCGATATACGGGAGTGGGCTTACATGTGGACAGGACTGGTTGGTCCAGCGAACGGGATTATCTAGACCCGGGTTCCGAATTGAATATCCGGTATATCATGGAGAAACATTTGAGTATACAATTAATTCATTAAAGTTACTCCCTCCGATCTAAATTAATTAATTTAAATATATCCGAATGTAGATAAATTTAAATCAATTAATTTGGGTCGGACAGAGGAGTACAATTTTCTAAATTATATTCAATTAGTACATAAACAATATTTTAGATCGTAATAAAATAGGTCATATCCAGCAGAACGACGCTCCCCCTCCAGTGCCGGCCGCCGCCACTCCCTCCTCTACCGGCTGCCCCCCTTCGCTCCCTCCAGTCCCACCGCTCCCCATCAAGCGCCGCTTCCTCCATCCACTCCCCCCCTTCGCGGAGGCGCTACCCGGGACTGGGAGGGACAACCACGGGGCGCTCCTTTGCGGACTGGGTCCGGCGGCGCATGATGGCAGCCGGGAGAGGCGCATCCGGCCAGTGAAAGTGGTGCTAGCTTATCTGTAAGAATATAGTTCCTCCGCCTTCTCTGTAAGAAAAAAAAATCCTCGATTCCAAATTCCTCCCGCTTCTCCGTCCGTCGCCAGCCATGGAGGCGGCGGTGATGGCGGCCTCGGCTGCTGCGGAAGCTGCCAAGGAGGCGGCGTCAGCCGCTTCGGCGGCCGCAGCGGCTGCCGTGAAGGACGTGGCGACTGCCAAGGAGGCGGTTGCGACGGCGTCGGCTTCGGCGTTACACGCTAAGGAGGCAGCGGCTGCGGCGGCGACTGCAGGGGAAGCGGCGGCCGCGGCGGTTGCCGCTGTGGCGGCGGCAATGCGGACTTCCAAGAAGCGCAAGTTCCATCTGGTCGACGACGACCAAGGTTCACCCGAGAGTGAGGATGTCGATTTCATCAGCAGCCTCCCGGATGCCATCCTGGGGATCATCATCTCGCTTCTACCCACCAAGGATGGTGTCCGCACGCAGGCCATCTCTCGCCGGTGGCGCCCGATCTGGCGCTCTACTCCTCTCACCCTCGTGGCGGACCGGGAACTCATGAGCAATGGCCACATGACCATCAACTCGATTAAAAAGATCCTCTCCGAGCATCCCGGCCCTGCACACTGCTTCTCGCTCAACCTCTTTACTAGAGACTGTTACGAAAAGATCGAAGGCTGGCTTAGTTCCCAAGCCCTGAACAACCTGCAAGAGCTCGAGCTCACTTACAATCTCTGGTTCCGCGACGTGGTGAATCAGCTGTTTCTGCTGCCGCCGTCCGTCTTCCGCTTCGCACCCACACTCCGCGTGGCCAAATTCTATGGCTGCCATTTCCCCGACTTGGTTGTGCAGCTGTCCCTCAAGTTTCCACGCCTCAAGCAGCTGGCCCTGGAGAGGGTCACCATCTCGGAGGACGCTCTCCAGAGCATTTTATCTGGCTGCGCTTCCTTGGAAAGTCTTGTGCTGAAAGATAGTTATGGCTTTGGTCGCCTCTGCATCAGCTCCCAAACTCTTAAGTGCTTAGGCTTTTGCGCTGGCTATAGGAGAAGAGATGTCGTTTTGCAAGAGTTGGTAATCGAGGACGCCCCGTGCCTTGAGAGATTGCTACCACTCAATGCAGAGTATGGCCCAGCGACCATACGGGTAATCTCGGCACCTAAACTGAAGATATTGGGCATGATCTGCGAAAA
This sequence comes from Avena sativa, assembly GCA_916181665.1. Lineage (NCBI taxonomy): Eukaryota > Viridiplantae > Streptophyta > Magnoliopsida > Poales > Poaceae > Avena > Avena sativa. The sequence continues at coordinate 470,135,759 of OV702295.1, forward strand.
GATAGCAGAACTTCAATTTGGAACCACAGTTTTTCAGGTAGCAGCAACCTTCATCTGCTGCACATTCAGCATTTGTATTACACACAGACTGCTGTTCTTCTTATAAATGCCCTTGTTTTTTATGTTCCTGCAGAAAATGGTTGCTGTCAGCTTGACAACCAGAATGCGCACCGTGAGGGTTTTGGTTCTTGATACAGTGATTAACTTCCTCAAGTGCTTCCCCTGCTTGGAGAGGCTATATGTCATTGTGAGTACATAACATGTTGCTTGCCTTGATGTCAAAATCAGCATTTTATTTGACGTTTATCTAGCCAACTACCATATTGCTAACCTGGTGACAACTTCTTTTGTATTGTTTGTTCTTTCTAGCTCGACTCCCAGTCAGGGATGGGTACAGATAATGTTCGGAAGTATGACCCACTGGACCCAATTGAATGCTTTGAGCTCCATCTCAAAGAAGTGGTGTTGAAGGATTACGATGGCACCAAGAAGCCATCGATTGAATTCACCAAGTTCTTTATTTTAAATGCGAAAGTGCTAAAGGAAATGAAAATCACATTGCCTTACCATCGCCAGCACACATGGTTTGCTAAGCAACGCAAGATGCTTCAAATAAAAAATAGAGCTTCTGGAGATGCTCGAATTGAACTGAAATGTGGTACTTATGGTTATTTTACACACAACGGGCATATCCATGATTTGTCAATGGCTGATCCCTTTGACATCCCCTCCAGCCGATGCTCCAATTGTTGTTGTGGTCCATTTTGAAGATTACCTTGTCTTCTGTCCAAACCCCAACTTCAGTGTTGCTGCTTTTGTTTCTAGCCTAATGTTGCCCCAATCTTCTGAGTTCTCAAGCTTTACGGAAGGATCTACTTCAGTCAGTGATGGAATGTTTTGTGGCTCACTCAGGATTATACCTGGGCCAAGGAGGCAGTGTCTAAGCTCAAGCTTCAAATCACAACTTGCTGCTTGAAGGGGTTCCTCAGTAGTAGTTTATATATGCTCTATTGTCCTCGAATATTAGTTTAAACCTGTTATGTGTAGTTGGTCGTCGTTCTTGCTTTGTTGTTTGGCCCTGTATTGTAAGCTGCTGACCCTAGCAGTTACTATATTTATGTGTCATATAACCTGCTTTAGTGAAAAAGGATGGTCCTCATGCCTTTCGTCTCAAATTTATTCCTTTGTGATTAACGTCAGAATGTTTTTTTTACATGGACAACAGGATGTTTGCAACCATGTTTCTGCAAGTTTCAGTGAATATTTTATCTTCAATTAATATAAGTGTTTATTTACTTATAATCGGAATTTCTTACCTTGGATTTATCCCAATTTTTTTCATTCTTGCGAATGATAGCATTTGAATTTTGAATGCTGATTGCTTGGTTTATACTTGGAGGATTGCTCCTTCAGATATTTGGAGGCACATGTACCTGTTTACTTTGATAGTTGCATAACTATACCATCTCATATTTAGCTACTTTATTGATCAGAATTTGTCTTAGGAATGGTGCATAGTTGTGCTTGTGTGTAGTGAAGTTCATTTTTTAATTTGTATGCATGATTCTTTCTTCTCAGTATTTGTTGCGGACACCATGTTCAGTTCATCAAAATTGTGCTGTGATACATGTAATTTAAGTATGAAGTTCTTCCTTTCCTCAAGAAATGATTCCTTGGGTGCTCATGTAAGCGAAACAAAATCTAATTCAATAAATTTTGATTCTTAGTGACTATTAAATTTCGTCTTTTCATTCTGTTCCAAGCCGTACTAAAATGTCTATTTTACCTTTGCTAAGTGCTAGTTGTGCATTTATGTTAAATAGTATATTGCTTGTTCCTATCAATTCTTATGAGCAGCTCAATAATTTTCTGGTCAGCAAAATCATTAATGAGTTCCAACAGGTGGGTTTTTGGCAAACAGAGAGGCATTTGGTTCTCATCAATCATGTGATGCCATAGTAATAGTTTAATATAGTGGATAATTGCTGAATCCAGATGCTGCTACTTTGTGTTCCAGCCTTCTGAGTTCTGATGCTGTAACAAAGGATCTTGCTCAAGCTTCAAATCTGAACTTGCCGCTTGAAGGGGTTTGTCAGTAGTTTATATTCTGTTCTATTGCTCTTGAATGCTAGTTTAAATCTGTTATGTTTAGTTGGTTGTCGTTATCTCTTTGCTGTTTGCTCATGTATTGTGAGCTGCTGACACCATATTTATGTATAACTTGCTTTAGTGAAAAAGGATGGCCTTCTTGCCTTTTGACCCATAGATATTCGTTAGCGATTCATGACAGAATGTTTGCAATCTTGTTTCTGCTATTTTCAGCGAGTAATGCATCTTGGTTAATAAAAGTGTTTCTTTTCACACAATTTTGTTGCCTTACATTTATCCTAACTTCTTTCATTCTTACGAATAATAGCATTTCAGTTTTAAATGCTGATTGTTTGGTTTATACTTGGAGGGCTGCTCCTTTAGATATTTGAGGCACATATGCCCGCTTATCAGGTTAGTTGCGTAACTATACCACTCATATTTAGCTACTTGATTGATCATAACTTTTCTTAGGAATGCTGCATATTTGTGCTTGTGTGTAGCAAAGTTCAGTTTTTTATTTGTATGCATGATTCTTTATTCTCAGTATTTGCTGCGACTACCATGTTCAATTCATTGAGATTGTGCTGTGGTACATATACACATGAAGTTCTTCCTTTCCTGAAAAATATTTTTTGGGTCAGTTGGACTCATGTAAGCCAAAAATAATCTAGCTCCCAAATATGGATATTTTTGTTACTGAGCACTGCAGTTCTCATGCATATATCGACTTGTAGGTTGAGCAGCGCATCTACTTTTTACTAAGATCCCCACTCTTATTTTCTACGAACTAACTGTATTAGACGTTTGTTTATATATTAATTAAAATGGAAATTAGTTTCAGTTTTTTCTATGACTGAAACTTCGGTAAACATGTAGCAATAGCTTTACTACTGTGGTATTCCCTTAGTTGTCACTTTCCCGTAGTGAACATGCATAAGCAACTACATGCTATTACTGTTAATAATTAGTATGGCAGCAACGAGTTTTTGTTCGTGGTAATTCCTCAAGACATGTGTTACAAAGTTCTAGCATTGCATCGTCATGGTATATCATTTTTTGTGGAGTGTATCTGAGTCTTGTATTCATTTTAAAGAACACATATCACTTCTGAAGTCAAACAGGCTTCAAATACACATGTTGAAAATCTCATGCCTATTCCCTTTCGTAAACCTGCTTAGATTTCTGAGTTCAGTCTGCAGTGAATTATTCATCTTTTGTCTTCATTCCTATCTATACTGCAGCAGTCGTACATATATATAAAATGTTTTTATTAAAGTATCCTATACTGAGGCAAAGCATAGTGTGATTTTCTTCTGGTATCAATCAGCAATACCTGCTTATTGTTTACATAAAAGGGTCTAAACATCGGGTACTGCAAATTGAGAGGGTAATGGCCTCGAAATAGGGTATCAGTTCACTGGGAGGTGAGAGGTCTGATGTAGATGAAAGTCATCTTTAAAAGATGCACCGCTTCAGCCTTCGGGTATTTATCTTTATTAGATATGGCCAGCTGCGTACAGTTTTATGTTGCTGTGTACATCACCATGAAGTTGTGATATCATGTGACATACAGAAAGTTGTGATCCTCAACGACGCTATGTTTGTGGACAAAGAAGTTCGGTAGTTCTGGGCGAGCGTTACTAAACAAATGGCCTTGAGATGTTCATTAACAATGTGCGTGGTCGCGCAACATCGAAATGCTTAGCTAGGTTTGATGGCTGCATCAGTCTCTTTGAGTGTTAAAACCGTGCTACTTAAAATTAGGTTCACAAGCGAATGTGTTAAAATCTGAAATGCAGTTCACGCTGAAACAGAGTTCATATCTGTTGAGCTTTGTTCCACTGGAATCTGCGCTTATTTACTGAACCAGAACCGGATGGCTGGCCGTTGGTCACTAGGTTGGTATGATTTTGATTCTGATGATTTGAATCTATTTTCCTTGGACTCACAATATGCTCATACTAGGTGCAGAAGAATTCTACAGTATTCAGTATTATCATGTTACTTCATGGGCATCTGACAAAGCTCACAATTGATCCAGTGGCTGAAGGTTCAGAGGCATGAGGGGTAAGGATGGAATTCCTCCAGGTTCAGGAAATGCAAGAAGGTCTGTGGATGGAAACGACATCTCAGAAACTGGGACCTTAAATACTTTACTAAATTGAAATGCAACATGATGTTATCTTACGGACATGGTACATATGATTCAGGTTATGACCTGTTACAGTTTCTTTTACTGAAATGGTACTACAAGTCCAGAGCTGTTGCACATTGGAAATGCATGACTCTCACTGCCTAATGCCTATGTCATCAACAAAGTGGAGAAATGAAAATCTCCATCGCTCTACGAAAAACAGAACTCCGAACCAGAGCCAACATCCGAAAACAGTGCCAAGAATTACAGAGTAACACAGCCAAGTGGTATCTCCGAGTCCTCCGTGGTCTTCGGTTCCCTCGTCCGACGTATGCTCACACGTGCTCAACGGGAAGCCACAGATCCCTGGATTGTCGCCATAAGTTGATGGATCTGCAAGTGTCTGCAGCTGATTTCCAGTGGGTATGCTGCCCCTGCAAGCGGTTGTTTGAGGTTTAACATGCTGAGGGATAGAAGATTTGAAATGCTGGGAGGAATGGCACCTGAAAGTTCATTGCATGAGAGGTCAAGGGACTCCAGGAGCTCCAAACTGCCAAATTTCTCTGGAATACTGCCTGACAGAGAATTTCTGGATAAGTTCAGAAACTGGAGACCTTGAAGGTATGTTATCTCCTTAGGGATGTCCCCAGCAAGTAGATTGCATGATAGATCAATACCTGTTGCTAACTCGATGTTTTGCCAAAAAGTTTGTTCACGGCCCTTCCAGGATATGTTAACTTCGTCAATGAAGTAAACTTCTGGTTGGATATGCCTCATGGAGGTCAAATTGCTGAAGGCTACCGGAATTGATCCTGTCAAGCTATTGTTAGCCATATCGAGTAGTTGAAGTTTTGAAAGCTGGGATAACCATGAGGGGATTTCTCCGGTGAAATTGTTTGATCTGAGGCTAAGCATCCTCAACAATGGCATGCGACTGAAGTTCCATGTAGGGATACCACCAAAAAAACCGGCTGTTCCCGATGTCTAGGGTTTCCAGCGAGTTGCAGCTTGCTAGGAACGGCGGGAAGGCTCCGATGAAGCCATTGCCAGCGAGATGAAACGACCGGAGAAGGCAGCTGTTGTTTGCCATGAGTATGGGAAACTCACCTGAGAAGGAATTCCTGGATAGGTCCAGGAACTCCAACTTAGAAAGTTGCGATAACCGGGTGAGGTTGCCAAACGAGCTGGGGATCGGCCCTGTGAGCCCGTTCACAGACAAATCCAACTCACGCAGGTTCACTAGCTCGCCGAGCTTTGCCGGGATAGAGCCGGTAAAGTTGTTGTCGGCTAGAAATAAGATTTCCAGCTTGGTTACCTTGTGGAGCTCTGGCGGAATCTTCCCGGAAAACGAGTTGTACTGCCCTTGGAACGCTATGAGCTTTGGCCAGTTTGTGAACAGAGCCGGTGGAATCTCGCCGGTGAGGACATTGGACGATATGCCAAACTCCCTCATTTTGCGCATCCCCGCCAACTCCGGTGGCAACGGACCTGAGAGATGGTTCATTTACAGGTCGGCGTAATAGAGATTACCAAGATTGCCCAGCTGCGGTGGGATAGTGGAGACCAACCGTGCGCTCCTGATGTCAAGGCGTGTAGCATTTTGAGCTGGCCAAGACCTGGCGGGATCGAACCACCCAGTGGGTTGCCACCGATTTCCAGAACTCTGAGCTGGGACATGGACCCAAGGAACTCGGGAACGCCCCCGGTCAGATTGTTATCGCCAATCCGCAGGTCCTGGAGTCTCCTCAACGTCGACAGCGACGCTGGTATCTGCCTGGAGAACGTGTTGATGGTCAGGTTGAGGTGCACGAGGTTGGGGGGCAGCGAGTCCAGTATGGTGCCTGAGATGATGTTCTGCGAAAGATCGAGGTATGTGACATTGCAGCTGCTGAGGAAGAACCTCGGGAAGCTGCCGTTGAGGTGGTTGCCGCCCAGGTCAAGATGCTGGATCCTGGGGAGCCTGGTGAGCTGGTGCGGGATGTCGCCGAAGGTTCGGAGACAAAGCTCTTAAATGATCCAGTTGCTGAAGGTTCAGAAACATGGCGGTGCTGTCTTGAGGTTCAGGAAACAGAGCGAGGAATGGCATGGCTTGGAGCTGCATGCAGTCTGAAGATCAGAATGACATCTTAGAAATTGTTTGTGAGACCTGAAGCAGTTCCTATGAATTGAAAATTTGAAATGCAACATGATACTTTCTCACGTTATTAATACTTCTTGGTTCCTCAGTGGAGCACGTGGCCTCCCGCACCAGCTGACTTGCAGTCTTCCACCCGCAACAAAAGTTTTGTTGGACTTTGACCAGCACTCTGTTGAACTGGCAGCCTAACTGGCCTTTGAACAGATTCATATTATATCTTGGCGAGTTTTACTTGGTGGGTTCCAGACAAAGCTCTCAAACCATCCAGCTGCTGAAGGTTCAGAGACATGGCGGCGGCGCTGTCTCGAGGTTCAGGAAACAGAGCGAGGAATGGCATGGCTTGGAGGAGCCGCCTGTAGTGTAGTCCGAAGGAAGATGGAAATGAAGTCTTCGGAAATGTGACCTGAAACAGTTCCCTCTGAACTGAAAATTCGAAACGCAACATGATGCTTTCTCACGATCACGAGTGTCTTTATGTTTTGGTACACAGGTAGCTAGTATCGTTCAGCTATACCCTGTAATAACTTAAATGGCTACCAAGTCGAGAGCTGCCGCATCAGTTAAAAACGTAGGAGGGCTTTGTATATCTGAAGCACTTTCGCCAAATTCGCCGCGAGGAGAAGGCCCGTTGCCTCTGCCTGGAAAACAGAAGCAGTTCTCCGAGAAGACCTCAGCTTCGATGAACACGCCTATGCCGGTGGCTTTGAAGACCATCTACACTACATCTGGGATATCCCTGCTTTTTCCCAAGAGGCATGAACAAAGATCACAGAGTCAGCCATCTATTTCACTATCAATTGCCGATCCTTGCACCATTCCCTCATGTTGCTGCCTCTTGATGCTCTGCACTGCAGCCTTTTGTCCTGAACCTGAAAATTTCAGTCCCTCGATACGTGCTGAAAATTTCAGTCGGAACGATCAATGATGTGCTGCACTTTTAGTTTGACTAACGATAACTTGGGAGCCGAAAACGATACATTTCTCCAGAACGAGTAGGAGTATTATATTCCACCACGAGTCGGCCACGCAAGAAGAGCAAAACGTCTGTTGAGAACTGTAGCAGCATCACTTCGGAGCCGAAAGATCATAAAAAAAAACATTACGATCATCGATCAAACATGGAGTGCAGTTTAATTAATCTCATCGTGTGGGAACTTCGCCGGCAAATCTTGCGCCGTTGCTGCTATAATAGTACTACTGCTCGGGCATTGCGTCCTCCTTTGTTCTTCTCAAATGTCGGTGTTATTTCGACCCTGATGCTAAGGGCATGTACAAACTAAAGCAGCGACTGCTTAGCCCCTCCCTTTTTTAATCTCCCTGTGCGAGGCCAAACGTGGCGCAACAACAAGGATGTTTATTGTCAGTGATTAGCATCTGCAGTTGGGATCACAGAACGCTTAGAAAATAATCTGATTTTCTATTTATTGTTTTTCCACTTTAAGGAACCACCACGGGTTAGACGTCTCTGTCTTATCCAACGGACTACTTCGTTCTAAGATTGGTGCTGGACTTTGACACGAACAACCTGCCCGTGTACACCTTCTTCACCCTATGGCCAGGGAAGCGTGCGTGTACATCTTCTCTCCCTCCCCATCTCTGCCTCAACCTAACCCTTATCCTCTCCTTCCTTTCTCGGTTCCCCCATGACCACTGCTCGCCGGCCACTCCCTTTGTCGTCCCCGGTCTACTGCTCCGCCACTGAGTTTTCTTGACTTGTAATTTGTGTAATCATGCAACACAGATCGTACAGAGTTGAAGAATTAATCTCGTATGTGTGAAGAATGTGAGGTGTGTGCTACAAATTTTGAAGGGCCTCTGGATACGAATTTGGATTTAGTCTCTCGACTTTTTTATAAAATGCCCACACCAATCTCGGAGCAAACAACACAGAATGGAGGGTCTGTGATAAGCCGGAGATCGGACCCGTAACACTGTGTGGTATTGCATTTTCGCACTTTAAGTGTTCTTGTTAGCGTCTAGCATTGTACTTGGCCGAAGGTCGTGTAAAGCCCACTGCTTCCTTGCTCTTTTTTAAATCGTCTCTCTCTCTGTTTCGACTATCGACATCTAATTAACCATAGGGCCCATTCGTAGTTCTAAGCATCTGCTTCGACACCTAATCAACCATCCCTGCGCCGTACATAAACCTACATACATAGCAAAACTGCAGTCACTTGCTGCTGTTTTTTTTTTCAGAAATGGTGTTGTCCCATTGATTAATTAACTGGAAACTGGAAACATAGCTTTCCGATTGTCAAATCTTGTTGTCTCCTATTATATTAGAGACTCATTATATTACTTTGCTAGTCGCCAGGCAAGGAAGGCGGATGTTCTTGTCCATAACTGTAGCAGGATCACTTAGGCGCCTAAGAGCAAGTCCAGCAGTCCAATATTTTCTCCCCTATGTGTTTATGTAGGGGCTTTTCCTAAAATTATTCTCCCCTAAATTTTGCTTTTCTCCAGCAGGTACCCTAAATTATCTCCCCAAAATCATTATCACAGATATTTTAATAGGGTAGGGCCCACTTTGTAAAAAAATTTCCTAGCCTGATACCTCATTCATCCCTTCCAAAGGGATAAAATCCCCAAATCGAGAACGTTGTTGAGGGCCACCGCCACCACCGCCGCAGCCGGCCGTCGATTCCTCCTGCCGACCGCCGATTCCTCCCGCCTGCCGTCGATTCCGGCCGTCGGTCGTCGATTCTGGCCGCGGGCCATCGATTCTAGCCGCCGGCCGTCGATTCCGGCCACCAGCCATCGATTCCGGCCGCCGGCCCTAGCTGCAACCCCGCCCCTTTCTCTTGGCGGCCACTGCTCCTGCTGACATGGCTGATATAGGGGAGACGGCCACTGCCCCGATATTGAGGGGAGAGAGAGGGGTTGGTCGGGGACCCCGACCCGTAGGGGAGCTTGTAGGGGCGCTGCTGGAGGTCGTTTTCTCGTCTCTCTCCCCTATGTTTGCTATCGGGGAGATTGTGGGGTGCCTCCTGTACTTGCTCTAACAATCATAAAAATAGGGGTCACGTGTTGACGATGATTGCGAGCCTGTCGTTGGCGTGCCTCTGCAACTCATGTGATCTTGTCTGTCCTACATGGCTTGCTGGCTGGCCGTATTAAACGAGCTGAAAAAATCACGATCAATCTTGGAGTGCAGTTTAATCTCCTCATATCCACCCAAAGTATGTGTTTATACTGTTGCGAAAGACACTCGTATATAAAGCTGATAAACAAACAAACAAGCAAACCAAGTGGCTCATTTTCATCAATTATTCAAAATCCTCGTGTGCTCCATTTTATACTCCCTCGTTTCAAAATATAAAATGTTTTAGCTTTGTGAAAGGAGCGTATCTAGACTACTTTTAATGTGTAGGTTCACTCCAAACCTATATGAACCTACACACAAAAAAGAGGTCTAGTCACTCGTTTCACAAAGCTAAAACATCTTATATTTTAAAACGGAAAGAGTAGATTATTAAGTCACCGTCGACAATAGATTTGACAGGTGGAGGCTTGCCAAGTATCGAGAAATGGCGTAATGACATAGACACGACACACGTGTATGTATATGGTGCAATGTAAAAGTCAATATCAAAATCGTTTAGTGACGTAGACACGTACGACACACAACCATTGTACAGTAGTATTAAGTCGCCGTCGACAAGAGAGATTTGACAGTTGTAGGTGTGCTTGTCTATAACTTCAAAAAAAAAAAAGGTGTGCTTGTCTATGCTTTTGCAGGGCCAGTTTTGATGGTTGGTTGGATCAACAAGACATGTGGTAGATGCCTCGCATACAAAATGAGTTTTCTGTTCTCCTACGACACATGTATCATGTAGTGTTGGCCAAGTTTGATTGTGAAACTCGGCTCGTTTCATCAATCATTCAACCCTCGTGTGCAAACATTGTAAATTGTCAAGTCAATGTCGATAAGAGACTTGACATTTGAAGGCGTGCTTGGGTACCATACGTTTTTTGAGGGTCAATCATCCATTCGATCAAGAAAATATGTGATGGTATATGTTATCAAATATTGTTACCTTGGGTTGGCCTTGGGAAAAGTTCGCAATGGTGTATTTCTACCTTGGCACAAGTACACAGTAGTAGTGGTTGATTTCCTTTTCTTTTTTCCAGAAATGGTGGCAAATGATTTATCCCATTGATTAATTATTAAGTGGAAGATGTGCACCTTTAGTTTCATTAATAATAACGGGAAACACATTTCTCCGATTGTCAAATCTTGTCGTTTCGTATTATATTACTACTCCCTTTGTTTCAAATTACTCCGCGTACACGCTTACCTAGGTGGCCTAGTATTCTCTCATTTTTCATCGAAAAAATTCCTACGATTTTTGGTATACGTAGTACACATTTTATATTATCTATTTCAAAAATCTCAGAATTTTTTTGAATGAAAAATGAGGGAGTACTAGCTCACCTACATAAGTGCGCCGGCGGAGTAATTTGAAACAGAGGGAGTACTGTAGTACTCTGCTAGTCACCAGGCAGGGAAAGCGAACGTTCTTGTCCGAAACTGTAGCAGTGTCACTTACTAGGCGCCTAAAACAATCGTAAAATAAAGGTGTCACGTTGCCGTTGGCGTGCGTCTGCACTCATGTGTCTTGTCTGTCCTTACATGGCTTGCTGGTGGCTGGGTGTACTGAACCAACCAAGTGAAAACATTACGATCAAATGTGGAGTGCCTTTTTTTTTTGAGTGCCGTTTAATATCTCCTCGTACATATATCCAGCCAACGTGTTTGTACCAATGCGAAGCGAAGGTCCCCGTACCTGTGTCGACAAGAGAATTGACAGGTGGAGGCGTGCCAATGCAAGTACAGTAGTATAGCGTATAAAAAAGCTGCCGATGAGACAGACACGACACATGTGTATCTTGCAACGTTAAAATCAAGATCAAAATCGTGTAGTGACGCAGACACGACACACACCATTGTAAATTATCAAGTTATTACTCTCGACAAGAGATTTGACAGTTGAAGGCGTCCTTGGCTATCCGAAATTACACCATGGAACTGGATTGTGATTTCTGTTTTTCTCAGGGACTGTTCTGTAAGGGCTCTGGTGTAATATCATCTGATCTTTCCTCGCAAAAAAAAGGGTACTCATTGTCGACACGTTTTAAAAAAAAAATCTAGTATTGATTAATCATCAACAACAGTATAAAGAAAGGAGTTCAAAAGTTAGTGTAATAAAACTTCTTATACTAGACAGATGAAACTCATCGTGCTAAGAACACAAAGAACCAACACAAGAGAACAACAACCCTACCCAATGACAAGAATCGTAGATCAGAAGAGATAAACATAAACCTAAAACCACACCAACGAACACGAAAACAATCAGATCCCACGGGATCCGCTGGAGACACGACTCCACGCGTCCACCGTCGACACTAGATGCACAACCAGAGCGAGGATAGGACAGGGAATAACTTATTCTGATTTCAGGATATAGCCACCGTCTCGCCATCCGCACGAAGACACTAAAAACGGTCTAAACAAAGAACAGAAACCTTCCCCGATGAGGGGTCGTGGTCCGTCACACCTCCAAGGCCTAGAACCACCGGCGTCGGACTGAACCGGTGGTGTCCCCGAACTTAACCCTAGATGGGTTTTTAAGAATGCCTCTCTCCAACCTCAAGCCACGTACCGGTTCAGGAATACTCATGATCCAAGTTTCAATTGTGATTTTTAAAAAATAAACAAAGTCAAAAAATGTGAAACACATTTTTGCATGTAAAGGAGCACTTAGGTATATGCGTGCCAAATTTCATAATGAAAATCAAAACTATATATCTTAGGCAAAATTAACATAATTCTGAAAATGGTACGAAGAAACTCCCCTTTTCCGGAATTTTCTATAGCTAAAGGTTCGGAAAGCTATATATGTAACTTAGTGACGAGGTGAGGTATTTTATTTTTGAGGTATAGTGACGAGGTGAGGTAAGTATAATCGGGAGCATGAATACCCAAGTTCTGAAAGGTAAGTTTTTGAAAGGTTAGTCATCCTTTCGATCAACAAGACATGTGATATAGAAAAGTATTTCCTAATTAGGCCTCCCGCGGAGGCGAGCTAAGGCGACTTGCTCCTACCCTCGGCCGCCACTATGTTGCGGTTTCGCATAGGGAATTAAAATTTTCTGGTACTACTAATACACCAAGATCAAGTTATGCAAGAACACGATACATAAGAGATCTAGTGCTCACCAACGTTGCAGCGGGGATTTGTTTGTCGACGAAGGAGTTGGTAATGCGCTCGATGTAGGATCAAAGGTATGATACCTCCGAAGGTATCCATGTGTCCAGTGATCTTGTCCCGGCTAAGCTTCGCCGTCTAGGGATCGACAATACCGGAGCAGCAGAGCAGCCTGCATGGCTAGTATATGGAGAACGAGACTCTGGAGGGAGAGAGGTAGCCATGGGCCTTCTGGAGGGATAGTTTGGAGGCTTCCCCTCCATCCCTTTATATAGGAGGAGAGGAGGAGGGGAGAAGGCCTAGCGCGCCAGGTTCCTCCCTGACCGCCGCACCCAGATCATCCCTGATCTCCTCCGTTCAATGCTCGATCTCCCATTATGATTGATATCATAGCCTTCTTTAAATAGAATAGAAGATATGGTGTCCTTTATAATGACTAGTTCAAATCAAATCATAATTAACGATTATGATCAGAACCTTCCTAAAATAGTTCTCACCATTTTAGGAATGTGTGGGGCAGCTATGGAAGGCCTAGACGCTACACCTGCTGCGCCTGTTAGCCCCATGCGCCACACCTAGGTGCATGGGTGGCCTAGGCGCCACCCCCTCTCGGGGCTTCACTCCGGCACTCTCGTTTCTCTCCCGAAACCATTCAATGACTCTGAAAGTCTTCCCTTTTTTCCTAAGATTTCTGCCGATGATCCGGAACCATTGTAGAGTATCTCTCACATACATACGTGCTCTACGTACTCTATGAAACAAAATCCCTTAAGCGTGTGACCCTGTAGGTTCGGCGTTACGTGGTCATGTCCGTAGAACTTCTTTTGGACAATAATCAATAGCGAAATTTGGACGCCCATATTGATTCCCACACAATCATGAAGTAATCGACATACTATCCATTTTCATCATGATATATGACATTCCCTAGGTAAGACAATTCGATATCCTTGTAATACAACTCTTGATTACTATACCATGTTGACCTCGTTACTAGTTTGTCGTTTTCTCTCCCGTTTGTATATTCCGGTATCCGGCGAGTCTCATCAATCATGTGTCTGGCCAGACGTATTAGTGATACCGTAATATCTATAAGGGTCCAAGAGTATTTCTCCATCCACGAAAGTACAAATCTCGTATCAGACTACCTTGTGCCCAGATATAAGTTTTTTAACATATCTGAAAGCATCTTTTATTGCCACCCAGTTAAAGGAGATGTTTGGAAGCAATCAGGAGATGTCTTCCAGCATGAAGGACAAAGTAACGTGACAACAAAAACGATATACCAACAACAAAGTGACAATATTAATCTTTTTAGTGGATCGTTTGACTTAGGTCTGTTCAACATCCATATTAAGTCGTAACAATATGTTCTCATTGTCAAATGGTATTCTCACATTACAATAACTATACCATAATTTAGGAAAAAATGATCATCTCTGACAATGAGCTAGTCATGCCCATGAGACCAGAAATACTTTGTGTTTATAACTTCACACGTGCTACTGAGTTCTCCATTGGTTCTCACAATAAAGATAAATAGCAGTTACAGCATAAAGAATAAACTATAATTATGAATAAAAGAATAACAATAAATATTTATTTATTTTAGAACATATTACTGCTGAACAGGGTCGTAAAAGTATGCACATCTTTTTCTACTATATATAATTTAACCTAAAACCCCCTCCTAACCCTACCCCGGAGCTGCGGCGTGGCGGCGGCGGGGCGCCTGCTGGTTACGGTCAGGGATGGGAGGCGGGGCCCTCTCCACCTCTGATCCGTGGTGGCGCGTGGGGATGGCGGCCTAAGTTGCGGTGGCGGTGGTCGATCTTGTCCTCCCCTGCATCGGCGATGAAGGCAGCGGCGCCAACATGTCATCTAGGCGGCGGGCGGTGGCCCTGGGATTGGCTACAGCGACTTCCTCCACTGGAGGTGGCCGGTCATGTTGGGACCTGGTGTGGAGGATCTCGGGATCTCACACCGATCTCCGGTGGTGAATTTCTAGACGGCGTCGAGTATGGAGGGGACATGGCAACCGGTGAAAACCGAGCCTTGACTATGATCTTGGCGGACAATACCGACGTCATTCGGCGTTGCTACCTTGTTGGAGGCATCATCTTCGCTGGTGTCGTCTCTTCACTCGAGTTGTTCCGGGGAAAACCCCAGATCTGGGTCTCCCGCGTCGGATGATGGTGGCGCTTGGCATCGATTTCCCACTTGAGGGTATCGTTTTTTTGGAAAATACGTCAGTTGGATGTTAGGCCAGTCCTGCTGCTCCAGGGAAAACCCTAATCTTGTTATCCGGATCAGGTGATGGCGGCGCTTTGGTGTCGTATTCTCTCTTGGGAGCATTGCGTGTGGAGCAGCGCTGGATGGCAGAGGCTGGTGGTGGAGCGGCTTCATCTTGCACGGAGACTCTAGTAGAGATATCAAGTCATGCCTAACCGTTAGGTGCTACGCTCAATCATGCCTAGTGCGATAGGTGCTACGGACGACAGATCTTCTGGAGGTCTCTAGCTGCGTCGGGTGGCAAGACTCAACGGCATGGCGCCGAGAGGTCTCGGTGGTGATCGCACGTGCTTGTTGATGGACGTGCGCAGGGCGGTGGTGCCGTTTGGCATCATGGCGGCGTCGATGGCAGGCCTTGCAAGGTCATTGCATTGATCTCTCCTGAAGATGGTTGGTGGAAGACGGCGGCAGCAGAAGATTGAGTGTGCATGATGGTGTGCGCTACGGATCAGCTAGACCGGTTTGTACTCTTGACCCATCGTGGGGCAGTTTCAGGACCTCCGGTATGTTGATGATGTGTGTTGGTGTGCGGTTAGAGTGTTCTGACATGGCCACCCCTTCATCAAGTTGTTTTAGAGAGATGGCTTCGATTAATATTTGTATTTTCTTTGTAAGGTTTCGTTGAATAATAAACAAAACAGGTTGTGTGCATCTTTTTGATGCTGAGAACGGGGGTAACCCCTCCATTTTAAAAAAAGAAAAAAATATATAATTTGGGATGAGCTAGTGCGTGAACGTGCCCGTAGCTGCTCCTGCACGCGATGCCCCCTTACCCACGTGATTTTGCTCCAACGTTGTAAGAAAAATCCATGAAAAAAAATAAAAAACCAAACGTACTATGCAAAAAATTGAACAATGCTCTGGCAACATAGGTATGTGTATGCTCTGAGGGAGTAGAGAGATCACGTTTTCTCCTTAGACTACCGTAATAGAAGTCTCATAACTAGTATGATGCATGCCGTGTTGGCAAAAATCTGATGTGGCACAATAATTAATGAAGAAAGATATGATTAGAATATCATAGGTAGATACCGTATCATGACACGTAAAAATTACAAATCCTAATAGCAAGTAAATCTTGTACACAATTTTACATAGAGATTCTAAAAATCAATAAATATACTATTGCTACGATACTACATGTAATATAGAGACATGATGATACTACTAGTATGATACTCCCATCGTGACCGGCCTTAGATTTTGATACTCCCTCCGCTTCCATATTACTGTTCTTAACTTTGTCTAGATTCGAATATAGATAAAGTTGAGAATAATAGTATGGACCGGAGGGAGAGTATGTAATTTTCGTCGTACAGTACGATGTTGGCTGTCTGGCTGTACTATGTAGTTGCGTATCTGTGGTAGGCGCGTCCTCCACGTGTCTGCCGACGTGCCGCGGCCAAACCGTGTAGGCGCTAGCTTCCACAGCAGCAGTACTATCCGTGCCACAACGGGATCCACCAAGGTGACCGTTGCCATCCCGAATCCATCCATCCACCATCCGCCGTCCTCCTCCCCCCTCCGCTCCCCTTTTTATTGCTTCCCGATACGGCACCAGAATCACCGCCACCGCCACCGGAGCGAGCATCAAATCGGGGCAAGCAACCCCCAGCCAACCCCGCCAGCGAACCCTCCCTACTCCCTAGCATAACTGGGGAAAGCCACCCAGGAAGGAAGGAAAGCAGAGGAGTAGGATTATCCCTAGGCCCAAGCCAAGCTACCGCCACCACTACCCCCACAGCTTTCCCCGGAAGGCAAACCCAGAAGATCCCCCCGCCACCGCCGCCGCCGCCGCCGAGATCGGCCGCCTTCCCCTGCCCCGCCGCCGTCTTTTCCTCCACCCTCCGCCCAGGTGACGATCCCGACTACTCGCTCGCTCGCCTCCTCTCCGATTCCACCTCCCTGCCGCTTGCTTCAGCACTAGTACAGCCAACAAATTTCCGGTTTTACCGTTGATAATTCCTCTGTTTCCTCCTAGATCGTATCGCCGTAGTAGCACTGCAGGATATCCCACCCCGCGTCGCTTTGGTTCCCCCTCCCCCTTTCTCGATAGATGCGATACAGATACAGTACAGCCCCTTCTGCTGATGCTGCCGGCCAACTGTTCGTTGGATTGTCCGCAACAAAAAGGTAACTACTCGTTGGGAGTACTAATAATCAGCAGTAAATCATCGTGTTTGATGATTCTGTCAATCTGGTAAACCCCGGATGCGGATTGCTCGATGATTTCGCCACGAGCGCCACAGTTTCTCCCTGAATCCCTCCCTGATTGGGTTGATCCCGCATTACTCAAAGTAGTATGGAAAAAAGAATCTTCCTTCACTCTTAGCTGCGAAGCAATGCTGCCTGCCTCCCAGATTTCCGGTCCTCCGCCTGCGTATCGCCACATCATTTTCGGAAATTATTATCGGAAAATACTGTGCTTTCCTGCGTGGGGCTGTACTCCACCACCACGTAAAGTCTTCTTATTCGTCCATCGGTGCATGGGTTGATACGCCCCGGCCCCTATTACTAATATTCGTTTCCAGGGGTTCCTGTCATGCAAGTCGGCAACGGCAAAAAACCTCGCTTTCTCGGTCAAACGTGCACTCCGATATACCCTGTGAAGATTAGATATACTAGGCGAAAGCTCTTTCTGTGGAGGAAATATTCAAGCACATTGTGTGGACCGCTACCTGCTTTAGTAGTTCAGACTAATCCCAACCACCCAGCATAGTGGCTACTGATTTGATACATACATACGGTTACCGGTTCCTTTGCGTGCTGCACTACACCTGCCCTGTTCACGCTATTTGCCACTCACTGCTCTGCTGTTTTGGTATACCAAAACTCGTTCTCGTGCTTTGCTTACTGCTATAAACACCTTTCTGTTTATCGATAATTAGCCTGGCGGTGATGTTGTGTAATTTGGTGCCAAATTTGATTCTTGCACGGTGTTTCTTGTGCCGCTTGTGCTCTGCTTGCTTCTTAAGAATGTGGCATTCCATAAACACATTTCTGATTTCCGATAATTAGACGGCTCTAAATTCTTGCACAAATATATATGCCTGGATCAATCAGGAATACAGTTGAGTGCCTATGGTTGCCAGCTAAATTAATCTAAAGCCAGTTTTCATGCGGCCGGTGCACAGTTTCATCTTAGGAGTGTTGCTTCCATGGCATTGCATATGATGTTCTTGCACCATATGCTCCGCAGCTTTTCCCCTGCCCCGCCCCCGTCTTCTCCTCCACAGCTTTTCCTGCACCGGAAGGGGTATGAAAAAAAAACCCTGATTGGGTCGTTTCCAGGTTCCTGTCACACAAGTCGGCGACGGGACCTCGCTTTCGGTAAAACCGTGCACTCCGATGCTTCGGGAAGATATACTAGGCGAAAGCTCTCTCTGTGGAGGAAATACTAAAGCACATTGTGTGGACCCGCTGCATGCTTTAGTAGTTCAGACTAATCCGAACCACCCAGCATAGTGGCTACTAATTTGATACATACGGTTACCAGTTCCTTTCCGTGCACTATACCTGCCCTGTTCACGCTATTTGCCACTCAGTGCTGTGCTGTTCTGGTATACCAAAACTCGTTCTCGTGCTTTGCTTACTACTTAAGAATGTGGCGTTCTATAAACACCTTTCTGTTTATCGATAATTAGACAGACGGTGCTGCTGTGTGTTTTGGTACCAAATTCATTCTTGCACGGTGTTTCTTGTGCCACTTGTGCTCTGCTTACCTCTTAAACACCTTTCTGATTACCAAATTCATTCTTGCAAAGTGTTTTTAGTGCCACTTGTCCTCTGCTTGCTTCTTAAGAATTGTGGCATTCCATAAACACCTTTCTGATTACCGATAGTTAGCTGGCTGGCTATGTCAGTATATTTTGGTACCAAATTCTTGCACAAAATATATATGCCAGAATCAACCAGAAAAACAGTTGAGTGCCTATGATTACCCAGACGGGGATATTGTGTGTTTTGGTACCAAGTTCATTCTTGCACAGTGTTTTTGTGCCCTTGTGCTCTGCTTACTTCTTAAGAATGTGGCATTCCATAAACACCTTTCTGATTACCGATAATTAGCCGGCTGGCTATATCTGTTTTGGCACCAAATTCTTGCACAAATATATATAAGATACTTCCAAACAAGGAAAAATACTTCTTACTCCCGGGTGTAACTACACCCACGTCTTATATACTACCTTACGGAAGTATTTGTAATACTTTATCTGTTTGAGTATGTTCATATACTATATCTAAGATACTTCCAAACAAGTTAGGTGAAAAAATTGCAAATACACCCATAGTTTACACTATATATGTAAAATACCGTCATATTTGTACGTACAAAAGGAGTATGTGAATAAAAATTACATACTACCAAAAAAGTAGTATATATACTACCTAAATATTCGTATATACTTCATACTACCCATATATAGTCTCCAGTATGATAGATACTGCCTAAATAATGTGAAACACACGTGGGTGTAACTACACCCGGGTGTAGTATGAATATGTCCTATATATAGCCAGCCGTGGCACAGAAATACAGTTGAGTGTCTATGCCAACTAAATTAATCTAAACTCAGTTTTCATGTGGCGGCCGTGGCACAGTTCCATCTTAGGAATGTTGCTTCCATGGCATTGCATATGATGTTCTTGCACCATATGTTCCAGTCGTTCTTACATACCATATGGCTCTGTGTCATGTGCAGGCTTTGTTCTCCGTCAAGTTATCTGAAGGACAGCCATGGCTACAGTCCATGACATATGTGTTGCGGCGGGTATCAACATAGTGACGGCCGTTGCCTTCTTGCTGGCGTTTGCTTTTCTACGGTTGCAGCCCATTAACGACAGGGTCTACTTCCCCAAATGGTACCTCAAAGGCATGCGTGACAGCCCGTCTTCCGCTGGCACGGCTGTGACCAAGTACGTCAACATAAATTTGAGGTCGTACTTGAAGTTCTTGAGTTGGATGCCCGCGGCTCTCAAGATGCCTGATGATGAGCTGATCGAGCATGCAGGCCTCGATTCCGTTATCTATCTGCGGATATACCGCACAGGGTACGTTGCAACTATATGTTCTTGCCCCTTTGCAACTGAGTTGCTGTTT
The DNA here is from genome assembly GCA_916181665.1 of Avena sativa. Classification (NCBI taxonomy): domain Eukaryota; kingdom Viridiplantae; phylum Streptophyta; class Magnoliopsida; order Poales; family Poaceae; genus Avena; species Avena sativa. The sequence continues at coordinate 470,155,726 of OV702295.1, forward strand.
GTTGTTGTGCAACAATGTGAATTCTTCATCAGGCCATTGATAGTGTATCTTGATCTGTTTATTATCCTAACAATGTTGTTGTTCTGTATGACACCACAAGCTCTTCTTCTATAGCAATTTATTAATCTCTCGATGAGTGCATATTTGTTTTTGAGGAATGTTGGTCCTGTTGAACCTTTTTGACCATTATCCGTCTCTAATTGAATAAACCTGGAGCATAACCACAAAAACTAGTTCTTTGTAGATGCATGTTGGCTTCAAGTCTAAGAATGGGTCAGCACATTATCATTTGAGTTCTAATTTATTTCTTTTGGCTGTGTGAAGTGGGCACATTTCTATTATGCAAACATATTATCATATTTTTATCATAACTATATGTGGAATATCGGATGGGCATATGTGTATAGTTCTTTTGTCCATTTCTGCGTAGCATCCTTCATATCAAGTGGCCGAATCTTCCCATGCATGTATGTTGATAAACTTTTAACTAATTGGTGCAGGCTCAAGATATTTGTTCCAATTACTATTCTTGCTTTTGCTGTTCTGGTCCCTGTCAACTTGACAAATGACACTCTAGACACTTTGAATGTAGTCCACAGTGACATTGACAACCTTTCAATATCCAACATACCTTATGGATCTAAGAGGTGAGCCACATTAGTTTATTTCTTTATCAATGTGTTGTTATGTTATTTACCAAAATGATTTGCTGATCTGTTTCACAAATGAAATCTGTATATGCATCCATTATGAGTGCTGTTTATAATCAGTTTTAGTTATGTCTGTTCAGTAAAATGTAATTTTTAAACAATGGAGGACAACATTCTTCAAGTTTAAGTAGTTAACTAATCTGCATACTGCATGAAGTAATACATGGACTCTACAGCCATGAGATCATGCGTGTCTATTTAGGCAATATGAGCAGTGCACCACCCATTGGCATTTAGCAGCTTCTGGTTAAATTTAATCATAGGAAGTTCTGCTCAAAATCATGTTGCATATCAGCCATGCAACATAATCTTCCACCGATATTTATCTGACATTGGTACAATTTTGGATTTTTCTGCAGGTTTGTAGCTCACGTGATTATGGCCTATGCTTTTACATTTTGGACCTGCTATGTACTTCTGAAGGAGTATGAAATAGTTGCGACCATGAGGCTATGCTTTCTTGCTTCAGAGAAACGCCGACCGGATCAGTTCACTGTATGATCATGTTCAACTTTGCCTATTCTTTTTCTGTTAGTAGATTGAAATGTTCAATACATGTTAATAGATTGAAATGTTTAATACATGTATGACCAGTCTGGCAAAAGCATGAGAATAAAATGATTGGAAACTTGGCTATAATGTAAAATGACATATGTTTGGATCGTACTGTTATTTCACAATCGAACTGCAAATTCTGCCAGACTTTGTTTTTTGCACTTTCTGCGTATAAAGTAACTGCAACTTTTACATGGTTTAGAACCCTTTTCTGGAACATGATGTTGCATATTGGTCCTTTAATTTTTCTTTACTCCTACAAAGATCTTGGTGGCAGTCCGTTTGCATCTTAAGTTAATATGAATTGCCATAGTTGCCACAGATATTTGGTTGATCAATTGATGTGTATTTTGAGATTGTTTTTCATTTTGCACGAACTCGACTGTGGTGACAGAAGCATTTAAATAATTATTAATATGTAACAACAAACTAACTTCTGTAACAACAAACTAACTTCCATAACAACACAAGCATTTAGCTATTTTTTAAATTGTGTTTACATGTTTTTGTAGGTTCTTGTGCGGAATATACCACCAGACCCTGATGAATCAGTTAGTGAGCTCGTGGAACATTTCTTCCTTGTCAATCATCCAGATCATTATCTGAGACACCAGGTAAACTTTACTATTTTTTGTACTTCCAACAGGTTATCACTCTGCTTATTTGAATTCTTTAGTCCGATTTTGTAAGTTCACTTGTGTTTAGTATAATTGTTCTACTTGTTAATTGCGTATTTCCACAGTTTTGGAGCAACTAATTTTTACATCTCGAGGAGAGCGCAAAATTTTAGTACACCAATAAAATTTTGCATCAATTCAATATAAAAGATTTTGGACAAATCATTTGATTTTAATAGCTTGTGTTGTCAAGTGGAAGAAAGAGATATTTCTAATCATTTGGCTGTTTTAAACTTCATTAATCCAAATGTTAAGGGGAACTCAGCAGTGTCGGGTTCTAGGACATGAATGCATCAGTTTATTGTATTGTTATGTACTTCACTAAAAATCGTATTTTTGCTCTTACTTACATTTGCAAATCTTCATTTCTTGCTGAGTCCCTGTTTAGATGTTTTATTTAAGGGAATAACATGTATGACTTGTTACTTTGTAGGTAGTTTACGATGCAAATAAACTTGCTGATCTGGTTGAAAAGAAGAAGAACATGCGGAATTGGCTTGATTACTACCAACTCAAGTTTGAGCGAAAATCTGAAAGGCCGACAACCAAGGTTAGTCTACAGAAGTAGTTACCTACCCATTGCTCTTTTCATGTGGATCTTATTATATCTATATCAATTTAAACCAGAACACTGTTTCAGGATCCTTTTTAATTCCTTGCCTTCTTCTGGACCTATTTACAGACTGGCTGGCTTGGATGTTTTGGTTCTACTGTGGATGCTATTGATTACTGCAAATCAGAGATTGAGAAGATAGGAAAGGAAGTAAGCTACAACTCATAACCTTTGTAATGGTCATCTTTGCATATTGTCACACTGAATTGTTGTCCCTGCATTGGTCTTTTTAGGTGCTAGATTGTCTATTCTGCATTAGTTTACAGTTGACTGTAAAAGTATTATAGACTAATGTGCGACGATACACAGGAAATTGAAGAGCGGAAAAAGGTTATGAAGGATCCCAAGTCCATCATGCCAGCTTCCTTTGTTTCGTTTCGTTCACGGTGGGGTGCAGCTGTTTGTGCTCAGACACAACAAACCAGCAACCCAACTACCTGGCTGACTGAATGGGCTCCAGAACCTCGTGACGTGTACTGGAATAATCTCTCTATTCCATTTGTATCCCTCACAGTTAGGAGGTTGATAGTTGCGGTCGCCTTCTTCTTCCTCAACTTCTTTTATGTCGTTCCAATAGCATTAGTGCAGGCTCTTGCAAGTCTTGAAGGCATAGAGAAGACATTGCCATTTCTAAAACCTTTAATTGAAATGTAAGTATACTTCCACAAAAGCAAAAACTCACAGTTTCATGGCCTTCTACATCATACATGTACAATTATTGTGACAGTTCGTATTGTTGATTTTTTACATCTCCTGATTTCTGTTTGTCATCTCCAGACCTACCATTAAATCAGTAATCCAAGGGTTTCTTCCTGGAATTGCTTTGAAGATCTTCCTCATAGTGCTTCCGACTATACTGATGCTCATGTCGCAGTTTGAAGGATTGATATCACACTCATCATTGGAGCGAAGAACTGCATCCAAGTATTTTATATTCTTGTTCTTCAACGTATTTTTGGGAAGCGTCATTACAGGATCTGCTTTGGAGCAGCTTAAAACCTACCTTCATCAGTCAGCTAATGAGTACGTCCCGCGCGTCCACAGCTACCAATTATACACTTGAGTAGAAAAACATATATTTGTGTTTGTTATTTCACATTAGTCATTCCTAGTGTTTTTTACAATGCATCTGAAAAAATACGTTCTTCATATTCTTGTATCGGATGGTGATTGCAATTTCAAGCTGGTCTAAATTGCTTCTTTTGCAGCATACCAAAGACCATCGGTGTAGCCATACCAATGAAGGCGACATTTTTCATAACATACGTAATGGTTGATGGTTGGAGTGGTGTAGCTCTTGAAATAACGAGAATTAGGGCGTTTGTAATATATCATTTGAAAAACTGGTTCTTGGTTAAGACGGAGAAGGACAGAGAGGAGGCAATGGATCCTGGCAGCATCTGCTTTTACTGGTCTGAGCCTCGGATACAGCTATACTTCTTGCTTGGTCTTGTCTATGCCGCGGTGACACCGATCCTGCTGCCTTTCATATTGGTGTTCTTTGCGTTGGCATATGTTGTCTACCGCCACCAGGTAAAGAGCGATGCAGTGCTACAAGGGTTATTTTTTGTTTTGTTCGTTTATCATCGAATCTTACAATCCTCTGAATGAGCTTTATTGTTTCATTAATTTAACTTTATCCTGTGTTGTTTCAGATCATAAATGTGTACAATCAACGCTACGAGAGTGGCGCACAGTTCTGGCCTCAGGTGCATCTACGCATCATCGTAGCCCTGATCGTTTCTCAGCTGCTTCTCCTTGGGTTATTAAGTACAAAGGGTCTGGAGGAGGCGACGCCAGCTCTTATCGTTCTTCCCGTACTGACCATCTGGTTCCACAAGTACTGCAAGAACCGGTTCGAACCCGCGTTCGTGAGGAACCCGATACAGGTAACGTTTGTGAGAGCATCACTATGTTATTTTCTTCAGTATTAGATGTTTTTTGTTTCCTTTCTAAAGCCTGATGGTTGTTTCTGGTTTCTGCAGGAGGCGATGAAGAAGGACATCTTGGAACGTGCGAGGGAGCCCAACTTCGACCTCAAGTCATACCTGGCCGACGCGTACCTTCACCCGGTGTTCAAGAGTGACGAGGTGGACAAGTTCTACGTCGCCGACGACCCCGGGGCGGAGGAGGTGATCGTAGCGACCAAGCGGCACTCCCGCCGGACAACGCCAGCGCCGTCTGTCCAGAGCAAGGATGGCTCCGATAGGCTTTTGCTGCTGGAAAGCGTGCTCGAAAGATAGCATCTGGGTTAGCTGTCTTTTTGTTCTTTAGGCTGTAGTATGTACAGAAAGAGCGGGTGTGACGAAATGCTGAATGCCTGTTCTTTTTCGCTCGTGTTTATACTGGATATGATGGAGGCGTGCACATTGCAGAGAGGGTGTTTGGTGTATATATGCATCCATGTGGCTTTGGAGAAAATTGCATTTCTCAGTTTTTTTCTGATGGAAGAGACTAACTTCATGGAGAACTGACGTTTTATATCTATATTGGAGACCTGGAGTCCAACTTTCGTTACTTTGGCTACCATAGTCCATATCTTTGCAATATGTAACTTAGAGGTGGAAATTGTATGTGTGAATTTTTTTCAGAATGTGTTGTTCCCTTGTCGGCTGCCGATTCTTTGCAATATGTAACTTAGCCACCTCTACAGCAGCCGGGGACGAAACCACTCGGCTGGAGGAGGGACTTCAGTGCTGCTCCGCCCCTGGAGAAAATCCTCCCGAAGAGGATATCAAGGCTCGCGCAATCGATGCCGAGCATGGCGTGACCACCCTTCTGGCCTTGGATAGAGGCGGTGGTCCATCGCTGACGCTTGGAGAATGCCGAGGGGAGAAGAAGCTCCGAGAACTCCCCAATGCCCTGCACAGCAGAAGCAATCCACTGCGCGCTCGCTCCCACCTCCTCGCCTCCACGGCAGGCCAGGTGCTCACGAGCCGCAGAAGGACCGCCAATGGTGGTGCTGCGGCTGTGTGAGATGCATTGGGAGTTGGTTGTCTGCCTACTTCTTCTCTTCTTGATCTCCTCGCCTCCACGGCCGGCCGGAAGAAGCAGAGAAGCAGCAGGCACAGACAACCGCTTGCCGGCATCGCGCACATACGCCGGCAAGGAGGAACTCCCGTCGTCCCCCAAACCACACCTCAACATGCTCTCCGTCGCCATCCCCCTGCCTCCAAGGCCGGCCAGATGAGGAAAACAGAGCACCCTGAAGACGAGGGAGACAACAAACAGTGGCTTTATTAGATGCGGTAGTCCTCTTCGTCATCCCTAGCTCCGGCCAGAGGAGCATCAAGACCACAAGGCCGAACCCTAACTTCTAGATATGGCCGCACCCGCCTGGAAGGACCACATCGCTGGACAAATAGCCCACTACCGGCAACAAGCATGTCTAGGTACATCTAAATCTAGATTCGGATGTACCTTGCACAAAAACATGTCTAGGTATATCTAAATCTAGACAAATCTAAAACAATTAATTGGGATCGGAGGGATTAAAAGAAAATTAACCACAAATAGAAAATAAAAAAAGAACAAACAAGAAAAGGAAATAACGTATAAAAGGGAAAAATGAAACTAGACATACAAATAGAAAATGAAAGAATAAAAATAGCATCAGCAAAAAAAAAAAAAACACAACAGCCCTGCTAGGCTGACCCACAAGCGGAGAGAGGGGCACGCATGGCTTTCCCGTTTGGGCAGCGCTAGGCGCGTCCCCGTAGGGATAATTCCCCCGACCCCCGGGTCGCCAGGCTGCCACGTGTTCTCCAAAACATGTCTAATCTTGTTTTTGCTACGAAATCACTAATTTTTTGCTATAAAATATTTCGCTTTTGCTACGTATAGCAAAAAACGGTTAGGTCCAGAAAATAGAAAAACAGACTGGACCTCGCCGAAGATTTCGCTGGAGACCTTGCCGACGACCAAGTAGCAAAAAAATTGTGCCAATGTACCATATCTGACCTCATCGGAGACTCGCCGGAGAATTTCGTTGGTAGTCCTCACCGGAAATCGTGTAGCAAAAACGTTATACTATTGTAGCAAAACCATAAAACGGTGGTAGTAAACAAAATATGCTGATGTAGCAAAAAATAGATTTTGCCAGAGACATTGCCGAAGACCTTGTAGTAAAAAAGTTGCTACCTAGCAAAACGACTTCTCCGCAGATTATCATCGGTCATCTGGTAGCAAAATATTTACAATATTATAGCAAAAGCACACAACAGTTGGGGCAAAAAAAAATATATGTAACAAATCCTATGGCCGTAGCAAAAAATTCCTAATATGAAAATCCGTCACTCCGTCGTAGGTAGCTAAAACACCGACTGTAGCAAAATCTCCTGTAAGTAGCATGCACGGGACGCCACGTTGAACCGGTGTTCCTCGACCGCGGCGAAGACGCCATGACGGAGCACCGTGTCCTGGAGCCGTGCGTCAAACTGCCCTTCCGCCGCCAGTCCCATCAGCGGCACCTCCATCTCCGCGAGCATGGCGTACGTGCGGCTCTCGTCCCCTTCCCGCCTCAGCGCGAGGAGGCCGTCTGCATTGGCCTCTAGAGCGAGGAGCACGTGCAGGGCTGGCCCGCTATCGTCCGCGCCGGAGCTGGACTCCACGCTGCGGGCGCCGGCGCGCAGGGCTCGCATGACCTTGAGGCGGCGGGGCGGAGATCCGGTCCGGCGGCAGCGATGGGTGTCTGCTCTGGCGGCCTGGTCGGTAGCAGCAGCGGGGCGGAGATCCGGTTCGGCGGCGGCGACTGGTGCCTGCTCCGACGGCCTGGTCGGTAGCAGCGGAAGCAGAGGCGCGTGCGGCGTGATGGGAGTTAGGAAGGAGAGATGCGCTGGGCCACGAAGCCAACGACACGACGCGAGAACGACCCGGGGGATCCCTCGGGCGACTAGTATCATTTCCCTTCCCGTTTACGCCAGCACGCAACAAATAATGTTGCAGACAGAAAATGGAGGTACAAGACCGGTCGGCTGCTACTCTACTCACCGCTTTAGGCGGCGCCTCACGCCTGAAGGATTTCATAATTGGCTCATGCTTGGTGCGGCATGTTTTATTTTGAAAAGGCATACATTCATATATTATCTAAAACAAATCCTTACAAAAACATCCTTATAAAAAAAATAGGTCCTTCAATTTTTTAACACCATCTTCCTTCTGCATTCCTCGATAGCGCGTCATGAGAAAAGCTCGATGCCGCCTACGGGCGTCCGGTGTAGCGAAGCTCGATTCAGAGAAAGCTTAAGCAAACCCAGGCGTTCGAAGAAGCAGCAGTCAAAAAGTCGTTGACATAGACCAGAAGATGACGACAACCACAATTTGGGAGAATGCCGTTCAAGGTGCCAGGAGATAATCCCAACTCCAGCCAGACAAAGAGGACACAAAAATCGCAAGTTCCCCAACAAAATCATACCTATTTGAGCTTCATGAGACGGATGAGGAACTTGATGACATCAATACGCTACGACGTCATCTCCTCCCCAGGATTCCATCATCATAGACAAAGGCTTATCATGCCATTGACGCCATCGGGTCGAGCATTACAGAAGATCTCCGTGTGTGTACTCTACATAGACACGTAATGGTGTACGAAGAAGTATACCATATTTGCGTAGGTAAAGTATATTCATTGACAATAGCGTTTCAAAAAACACCGAAATTTACTATGACTTATTTTGAAGCAAAAAACATGCGATATATATGGTTTTAATTCAAATCAACCTCTACAGTTTTTTTAGTAAAAACATACTATATGTGGTTTTTATTCAAATAAAACTCTACGGTTAATTTGTCTAACTTTTTTCGCGGATTTTTTTTCTAAGATCTTCAAATCGACCTCTTCATGGACGGAGACAAGGTGGGTTCATACTATCGGACCGAGTGAAACTTGTTACAAATTGGCAACGAGTGGAGCACCACTTCTATAATATATAAGGAACACAGTCTGGCGCTACAAATTTGGATAATCGCATATAGCTTGGCAATAATTAATCAGTGCTAGTATTAGTTTCCTCTCTGTGACGATGAAGCGACCCATGGAGGATACGCCGCGCATACGGCGCAGCTGCACCCCATGCCGCCGTGCTGCTTCCGGCACTCCGCCTCACAGTCCCGGGGGACGCACGCCTCGCCCGGCCCGATCACCGTCACCGAGCAGTCCGCCTCCGGCACCACCACGTCGCCGTCGACGCCACCACCTCCTCCTCCTCCTCCTGCCACCGCCCTCGCTGCCGCGTCTGCAGCGTCGTTGTTAAGATGGCCGCAACACGAACGATCGACATGATCAGAATAAAAAATCTACAGTGATAGGCTGAGAACTATACCTGACGATAGTACCACGAGAGCGAGGGCGAACAGGGGCAATATCTGGAGGGTCCTCATTTCTGACTCGGCTGTTACTTGTGCTGATGGAAATTGTTCTTCGATTTTGTGTAAGTGGATATCTGGATTTTATAGGGGATCGTGGTATGAATGCTAATTCTTGACTAGCATTGTAATAGGTGTGACCGGAGTACTAAATTAACTGGCCATTAATTGCCTTATCTTTTGGATAGACATGTATTCATTGGCATTACAAAATGTATTTAACAATCTATATATAGCTTAACAGAGCAAACTCATTTTTATATGTATTGCAAACATAAGTACCAACCTGAAACACCATATATTTATGATTGCTCTGAATAGCCATAATACGTGATTAAATATGATAAAAATAGCTCACTAGACAACATCGGTCACTATATTCTATCCCGATATACCTTGAGTACCGTGATTGAGAAAATGCTCTTAAGTCTCACTACAGAAATCAGGAGAAAAGCCATCGGCTTTTGCCATCGGTGTAGCCCAAAAAACCGTCGGCCTATCCCTACGCCGACGGCGGCCGTCGGTGTCTGGCCGTCGGGTTAGGTCTCGTCGGCATACCTCCGTAGCCATCAGCATAGAGGAGCTAGGCTGACGGGGTGGCGTGGCCATCGGGCTTTGCCATTAGCATACCTCTGCCACATGTCCCAATCTAGTGAGCTTCACCGCGGGGCTTGGGAAAGAGCTAGGGCATAGAAATTTACTGGAACAAAAAGCCTAACTAATTGTGTTTAACTAGCCTATCGACATATCTTTAACGGGTATGCAGTACATGCTACTACATTAATAGTCTAGAAATCACAACATGCTACTACTGTTCAATAGATTAACTAGATTAACGGTAGTCCATAAATCACAACAGTAACAATGTCCATTAACAGTTTAACATTTTACACGTCTGTGAGATGCAAGCACATGGCTTAATAGGATTGATAGGATACTCATACCAACAAGTTGCAACTTCTTTTCCGGAAGCTCATCTAAAGATAACTCTGAGATTAAGCGTGCTTGGCCTAGAGCAATTCTAGGATGGGTGACCGACCAGGAAGTGGGTACCGGGTGCGAGTGAGGACAAAGTGCGCAGAAAAGATCAGTGTTGGTCTGTGGGGCCAGTCTAGATATCCTATTAAGCTGCCACAAGTGACACCCTCGGGCTCAGTGGACGGGGTGTTGAGCCGATCCTCGTGGTTACTTGGGCATATGCGGGTCAGTGGAGGGACATATGGAGCATGGCGCGTGTGGCCCAGAGTGTACACGGCATGGCACATGTGCCGGCACTAGACGCACAAATGTGTACCAAGAGGAGACGTTCCTGGCCTGTGCTTGATCGATGAGGGCATCGATCTTCTAAATGGTGGGTGTATGTGAGATCCAAGCACATGGCTTAATAGGATTGATAGGATACTCATACCAACAAGTTGCAATTTCTTTTCCGGAAGCTCATCTGAAAATAACTCTGAGGTTAAGTGTGGTTTGCCTAGAGCAATTCTAGGATGGGTGACCAACCGGGAAGTGGGTATCGGGTGCGAGTGAGGACAAAGTGCGCAGAAAAGACTAGTGTTGGTCTATGAGACCAGTCTAGATATCTTGTTAAGCTGCCAGGAGGGACACTCCCGGGGCCCAGTGGACGGGGTGTTACAAAGTCGTTGCCTGGAAGCTTGATGGTAACGAGTGTTCATCTCGGCAACTTGTTTTTCCAAACCTGATTCATACATCAGGTAGCACCTTCCTATGTTCCTGGGCTTTCAAACTTGCAGCAATTATGAAACATCAAATTTTAGTACACGGAAGGAAATGCAACAGCTTTGGAAATTAAATTGATATCACAAGTACAGGTGCATTCAAAATAAGAAACAAGAATAGATATTAGTAAACTAAATATACTAGTTCATCATAAGGAATCAAACCATTCATCATAAGTAAACAGGTGAAAATATATTGTTTTCTCCATGTATTTTGGTGTTGATGACAACTTCATTTGTGGTTTAACCGTGTGCCTAAGTTGCAGGTTTTATCCACGGACAGTTTAGTTGGTAGACTCTTCTCTTGGAGGAGCTTAAAGACGGTGGCTATTATTTGCACTTTCTCTTACCTTTGTTTTAGGAGACCGTACTATCAAGAGGGGCTTCATCTAGGAAGGTTGTGGGAAATCACGCTTTCATGCACAGACCATATCAGCACATCCAGAGCCTTCCCATATTTTCACTGAGAGAGATCCCTTGAGGAGGTTGAGTGGTTTCTGCCCTGACCGGTAGTATCGGCCAGGCGCCGGTAGTACCGCCAAGGGGTTTTTTGGGGGCTGATCGAGCGGTACTTCCGGTCGTTGTTCTGGCACTAATTCTGCTAAAGACGAATTCAGTTCAGATATACTTCTGTATCGAAGTGCTATATTTGCCGGAATTAGCGTCGGAACTAGCATCCACTAGTGGAGAATTGCTTATGAGTGGAGCATATTTTTTGCTATTAGTGGCGCATATGGAATGCGCCACTGATAATTAAGTATCAATGGCGCATATTAAATATGCGCCATTGATAATGAGACAACCAGTGGCGCATCTTCAATATGCGCCATTGATGTTTTACTAGTGAAGCACTTCTACATAATGCGCCACTGATAACATATGCGGCACTAGTAAATTAGCAGATGCGCCACTGATATTTACAACAAGATAACTCAATACAGCTCTTTCCTGGTATTGTTACTGGTATTATACTGGATATTATACAGGTATAAAGTGTATTGTATAGGGTATTATACAAAAATAGCTGTAAAAAGTAGTACAAATGATGCATTCTACATAGTTTATCGAAACAGAGATATTACAAACACAATTATAGTCATCAAATCAATTAGAACCCGATATAGTGACATGTGCCTGAATTATTTACACAAGTGTTGGAGGATACAAGTTGGTATCATCTCACATTACACAAATGAAGTGGTCACCAGCCCTAAATTATATGATCAAGTAGAGTGCAACCGCAATGACGATGAGTAAGACCGGGGGCACGATCAAGGTCTTCATCTTCTTCCTCTCTTCACCTAGGAGGTGGTTCCTCCACCTAGCTTCCGCCTGCTCTCACAGGTTACACAAGGTATGCAGGAAGTGTACATAGGTTACTTCCTTTGTTTAGCTCCAACTTGTAATAGCAGACCAGAAAACCAAAACAGTAAACAGAAGATCTAGCTCCAACTTATAACAGTAGATCAGAAAACAAAAACAGTAACCAGAAGCGGAGCAATCTTTTTATGTAACAGCAAAAAAGGTAGAGTAAACTATACATATCTGTCTGGCTAAAATGCTGCAATCCATGTAAGATAAGTGAAGAGAAAAAACAAGCACGACTTCATTCCTATGATTTGAATCTATTTTCCTCATACTCCCAAGTTGTGTTTGCATGTCTGGATTAACTTATTTATTATATGGTTTCTGTTTCATCCTATGCCATTTCATAGATTGTCCAATTACTTCATTACTAAAGAAAGAGATGGATTGTACATAACAAACTAAATCTAAGTATGATGGACCATCTTTTCCATTCTGCCTGCCTAATTTATGACATGGATGAGCACTAAGAAAATTAGGAATCAGAATATGATAGGTCAAATTTGCCATGCCACCTGCCGACATGGATGACCAATATGAAACCTAGGAATAAATTACCAGTCAGATGTCTCAAATTAAGTACAAATGAAGAGTTGCCTTTTGAACAGGATGGAATACATGTACCATCTTTCTAATTATCATGTTAATGGCTACCAAGGGTACCGAATCTTGAGCCAGAAAGTACATAAGAGAGTTGGTATTGACATTCCACCAGAACACTTTGATATCAAGAGGAGAGCAATTATTGATTGTACCGCGGTACATTATGCAGTACGGTTCTGCAATGAAGTAATATAAGGAGATTGACAATGATGTGAAGGTTATCAACAATACCCATGGATGTGAAGGTTATCAAAAACTGGCAGGAAACATTCTTAGTCTAGAAAGGTCCCTACTTGACCATAAGACACCGAGTCCAGTGGAATCCATACTTGTTTGGACAATCGACCTAGATCATTTCACTAAAAAATGAGCCGCCATATATTAGATAGTACAATGTGCCCAAAAGTATGCCAGGATCAACAGTAGAGCTAGTTAATTGTAAACATGCCACTGGAGATCCTCGCAGAACAATAGTTATGCCTGCAACAGCGAACTTCCCTTTCCTAACAGTGTGCAAGCACTTTCTGGTATCAGTGCGTTTCTTTTGGAAGTAGATATATGGAGAATAAATGAGCAAAACCCAGTGCACACAAAAGCTTGTCCTAAATGTGGAAGAAAAATTACAAATTAAAAACAGCCGCTATCCTGAATAATCAAGATGAGAATATATATACATACTGTAGGACATATGAACCATTGTAAACACAACCTCTTGGATGAAACAGATGCAAACTACCAATATTCATTTGGTGTAGGAAACAAGTGGGCATTGCGTACTATTATTTATTTTCTTATTTTTTAGTAGGACACCTTCAAAGTTTCTGATTGATATTAACATAACTAAGGAATTACAATACTGACAGCTAAAATACAAACACAATCAACAACAAGAGTATTGTGTAGTGCATACTATTTAGCTAGTCTAAAATAAGCTTCCTTAACAACCAAAAAAAGAAGGCAACCATCACGGTGAACAAGCTCCAATTCTGGGAAAGTGTGTGAAAAAAGCAGCAGCATCAACTAGCAATGGAAGAAGACATAGGAGGAGGAAGAGGAGAAGGTACTGAACTAGGAGGCTTCGCCCCATTGATGGCGTCAATCTACCAGTTTCAGCCGTCCACGACTGCCACTATGCCAGGAAGAGGTGACCGGCGACGGCCAGGAAGCTTCCACATGCGCCTCCACCACCGGTCGGACCAGGGCGTGTGGGCGAGACCGTGGCTAGGGCCCTCCGCAGCGGGAGCGGAAGGGGTCATTGATACTATGCATCTCCTGCGAGGCGGCGTTGGGGAAGTGGCAGAGCAGGGAGAGCCCCACGACGCAGACCGGCCTGTGACCCCCTAGGGTTTGATGGCGATGCAGTTAGGAGCTTGATTGGAGGAGCGGTGGGTAGGGAATCGACCCGGGGCTGGCGAAGCCAGAGCGGCGCCGGATGATGGCGAGGGTCAGGTGGCCCGGCCGGCGGCGAAGCTGGAGCGCCAGAGCTGTGGCGATGTCATGGAGAGAGAGCGCGGCGGCGGCGATCTGGTAGTTCAGGGTGCGCTAGGGGCGAATGGGAAGAGGTCCGGTGGAGGGGAGGAGCGGCCTGTGGTGGGCTGGAGAGGGGAGCGGCCGGCGTCAGGGATCGGGGCTCTAGGGTCGACGGTGGCGGCGTAGGCGCTGTAGAGAGGAATTGGGGAGAGACTGGGAGGATCTAGAGAGAGCAGGTTCGCGAGGGAGAGCGTCGGGAGGTGTGTGTTGCGTGTGCTAGCGCACTGTACGTGATAGAGTAGCGTGTACGCGTGTGTGCATACCGTGTGTGTTGTGCGTCGTGTGTTAGTCTACCGGGGTGGTAGGTGGTCTACGGGCTAGGTGTGGTGGTCTACAGGCTAGACTGCCTCCCCAGGTAAAACTTTTATAAAATAGGTTTTAAATATTTATTCATTTTATTATGTTTAAAATAAAACATTTATAAATATGTTTCGAGTCATATTTGATCTCACCATAAATTATCAATGGCGCATTTTTTGCAATATGCGCCATTGGCAAAAATATCAGTAGCGCATCTCCAGTATGCGGCATTGATATTCCTGCCACCTTTTAGAATGGTGGGGTCCAGGTGGGGCCCACATATTTATCAATGGCGCATGTAGTCAAGGATGCGCCATTGGTGAGAAGAATATCAATGGCGCATATGCAAGAACATATCAATGGCGCATATATCTATATGCGCCATTGATATTTGGTCCACAGCCCTCCAGGGTGCTGGGCCCATATTATCTGTGGCGCATTATTTGCGATGTACGCCATTGGTTAAACAAAATATCAGTGGAGCATATTTTTAAATGCGCCACTGATAATTATCAGTGGAGCATATTCAAAAAAATGCTCCACTGATAATAAATCTATCCATAAGCCTTTCTCTAGTAGTGATCGGTAGTACTGGCCAGAAGTTTTGGTCCAGTTGGACTGGAACTTCCGGCCAGCGCTGACTAGCTCCAGATCCTTTGAGCGGTAGTACCACTCCTGCCCGGTAGTACCGGTTAGTCCCTCGCGACCCGGTAGTTCCGACCCTTGTTCCGCTCCAAGTTATGGCAAATATGAAATCGATTCAGGTACTTCTCTGTATCGAAGTGTCTATTTACCGAAAGTTGGATCAGAACTTTGCGCGGTAGTTCTGATCAGGTCATGGGGCTCGCTGAGCTATCCTTCTGACCATTCTGTGGAGCGTCATCGGACCGTTGGGGGGCAGCTCACCAGAACTTCTGGCCTGCCACAGGTAGTACCGGTGGTGTCGCAGGTGTACATAATCTGCTCGCTTTGAAGAGGCCTATTTAAGGCTCTCTTCTTCCTCCTCTCCATTTATCTCTTTGTTTTCTCTCTCCTTCATTAATACAAGAGCTTCACTTGCCTAGATCTCTCTTCCTACCCACTCAAACCTCTTGATCTTTTGAGGATTGGGGGAGGTGACCTAGATCTACACTTCCACCAAAGGAATCGTGATTTCCCCCACTCATCCTTAGTAGATCTTTTTACTCTTTGGTTCTTGGAACCCTAGACGGTGTAGGGCATCCCTGGAGCCGTGGCAATTGTTGTGAAGCTTCGTGGTGTCGTTGAGGGCCTCCAATTGAGTTATGGAGTCTCCCCTCAACCTTGTTGTAAAGGTTTTGGTTGGCGCCTTCAAGGTCACCGGTTAGTGGATTGTGAGGCCGCCTTTGTGGTGGTGCTCACCGGAGAAGAAGGTTAGGCCTTTGTGGTGCTCAGGTGACCTTGTGTGGTCCTGACACCTCTCCAACATAGACGTAGCTTATTTGGAAGTGAACTACGGGAATTACATCTCTGTGTCCCTTTGTCGGTTTATCCGTTCCTCTCCTGTACTAATGCAATTATCGTCTTGTTTACTTGTTGTATCGTTTGCCATATAGGTTGTTCATCTAGTTGCATCTCTAGTGAACTTTACTTTGTGCAAAGCCTAAAATTGCAAGAAAATAATTAAAATTAGTAGTACCCTATTCCCCCCTCTAGTCGACCAAAGTTGGGCCTTTCAATTGGTATCAAAGCCAAGGCTCTTACTTCGGGCTTAACCGCCTAAGAGACAATGGCCGACGAAGATGGGGGTGTGGGTGCAACCACCAAGAACTTGGCCTCCATGGATGACCTCAATCAATTGGAGACATCCATGATGACCAAGTTTGAGGAATGATGACCCTCTTGCAATCCCTTAAGCCTAACCCCATGTTAGCTACTCCTCATGATGCATCTCAAACCGCCGAGGCCCCTCCCGCTATTGTCCAAGTGGTCGCTCCCGGGATGAATCCTGTGGCCGCCCAAAAACACTTGGGCTTAGGCTTTGTGGCTCAAACCACCAAGCCCCCAAGCGAGAGCACCGGGGGGCTAGGTGACTCCTCCTTTAAAGAGGGAGACGAGGGAAAGGACCACTCAGCGGTACCACCACCGTTGAAGTACACTCCGGACCCACCCATTCCCATGCCGGATATCATACCTCAAGGAGAACCTCCCATTCTAGATACTTCTAACTTCGCCAATTGGCAATATCTAATGCAGTCTCACATTTCCAGCTCTTCTATTGAGTTGATGAGGATTGTGGAAGAAGGATTTCCCCATATGATGCAAAGAGGTTGACCCAGGCCGAGGTTGTGGACAAGCAGTTCAATGCCACCGCTTTGGGCATGATCCAAAAAGCATTGACCCCCAAGGACTTTGCTCACATTCGCCAATTCTCCACCGCCAAAGAAGCTTGGGATCATCTCACCGAGTTGTATGTCGGGAATGCTAACATTCAAAGCTCCAAGTTTGATGAGGTCAACAATGAGTCTGATGGCTTTGCAATGCAAGATGATGAGACACCCGAAGACATGTATCATCGTCTCAAGGTTCTTTGTTGCACTATGAGGGACCTTGGTGCTACCTATGTTGATGACAAGTTCATGAAGAGGAAGTCCAAGATGTTCTGGTTGGAGATACCAACTAGGGCTAAATTTCCCATTCAAATAGGGACTGATGCTGGTCGTGCCCCATGCGGCATCCTAGCCGTTCGTAACGCGACCGAGACTGATGCTCTGGGCAGCTCCAAATGGAAACCCTGCTTTCTACTAGTGTGTACACGATAAAACTCGATTAGGTTTATTATGCGTGGTTACACATGTTGATGTGTGATACATCCATTTTGCATCACTATTTTATATCATAATTTACTGTTATTCATTGATATATTTCATATTAAGAGATGATACTTATGTTATTTCATCTATTTATGAATGGTTGATGACTTTTGGAGGATGAACCACTAAAGTCAGGATTCTGATGGAAAAGGCATTGTCCAGGAGCAAAATTGGCGAAGATCAGAAAATTTCAGAAAATATACGGAAATTCCTATTTTTCTAGAAGACGAAGGAGGCCAGAAGGGGAAGTGGAGATGGGCCATAGGGGGCCCACACCACCCCCTAGCATGGGCCACCCCTAACCACGCCACCAGGTGGTGTGGCCACCCTGACCCACCTCTAGCATCGCCCTTTGGCGTATATAATCCCCTCAAAACCCTAAGGCTTGGGGAGCAACCACAGAAAGGTTCCACCGCCTCTGCGCGGCGGAAACTACAAAGAGAGAAAGATCTCCCCGGCAGGCAGATTTCTGCCGAGGAAATTCCTTCCCGAAGAGGGGATATCGTTGCCATCAACACCTTCATCAAGCTAGACTTCATCAGGATCATCATCATCATCATCTCCACCAACACCATCATCACCACTCCATACCGCTGTAACAATTGGGTTGAATCTTGCATAGTTCTTAGGGGAAACTTTCCCGGTGTTGATTACTTATTGTAGTTGATGCTATTGAGTGGAACCATTGAATTATTATTCATGTTTAGATTATTACTTATCATTATTTCATCTCTGATCTTGATCCATATGATGTCCCGTGAGTAGTTCGTTTAGTTCTTGAGGACATGAGAAGTCATGTTGTTAGTAGTGGAATTGTGTTGAGAAAGATCCAATGGTTTGATATTTAAGTTGTGGTGTTATTCTTTAAGTTGTGAACATCGACTACATGATACTTCACCTTTATGGGCCTAGGGGAATGCATTGTGTATTTGGCTACTAATCGTGGGGTTGCTGGAGTGACAGAAACCTGAACCCCTATTAGGAAACCTTTGCACAAGGGAGTGTAGGATCTCAAAGTTTAAGGCCGTGGTTAGGTTTTTATCTTAATTACTTTCTTGTAGTTGCGGATGCTTGCAAGGGGTCAGTACATTAGCATAGGTTCACCCACACAACACTTATCTAACCAGAGAAGATTAATCAACTATATTAAACGAAAGCACTTGACGATATTCCCATGTGTCCTTGAGAACGTTTGGTCACCTTAAGTAATACAACCGACTTGTCCTTTGCTAAAGAAAGGATTGGGCCACTTGCTGCAATTATTATTATTGTTTTTCATTTACTCGTACTTTATTTATCTGCATTATCAAAAAACCCTAAAAATCCGTTTGCTAAGTATTTACAGAGAATTCCTGATCCATACCACTAGTCAACACCTTCTGCTCCTCGTTGGGTCCGACACTCTTACTTATTAAAAATACTGCGATACACTCCCTATACTTGTGAGTCATCAATACTATTTTCTGGCGCCATTGCCGGGGAGTGAAGCGTTGTTGAAGAGTGGAACTGGTAAAGGAAACTTTGACTATGAGTATTGTTTATTTCTGTTAGTTACTTTATTTCATTATGGATAATTCACTTAGTTTCTTATTTCATAAGGCTACTACCACTGCTAAGGTAGTAGATGAACCACCACCTACTGAGAATGATACTTTTAAAATACCTACAAAAATTATTGATAGTGTTATGGATAAATACTATTTTGGCGATGGAACTGTCCATCCTGGTGATCATTTGCTTTTTATACACAAATTATGTGGATTGTTTAAGTGTGCATGTATTACAACAGATCAAGTTAAGAGGAAGTTATTCTCTTTATCATTAAAAGGCAGAGCTAAGGAATGGTTTAAGGTGCTAAAGAATGGCCAATCTGTTGAATGGGAGAAATTTGTACCTCTCTTTTATTCAAAGTTTTATCCTCCTAGTGAGATTCATAAAGATCGGAATCAAATATATAACTTTTGGCCTCAAGATGGAGAGAGTACCGCCCAAGTTTGGGGGAGATTGAAGTTACTAATGCTCAAATGTACTATTCATGAGCTCCCTAATAATATTATTATCAATAACTTTTATACAAGGCTTTCTCTTCATGATAAGAATTTATTGGATGCTTCTTGTGCTGGATCATTTACACGTATGGAAGAAGAAGCTAAATGGGATCAAGACAATGCTGAAGCATGGGAGAATGATAAAGGAAGAAAGTCATGTATAAATTATGATTATGAATGCATTAAATCTTCTATGGGAACTGATGACTTTCATAATATTATCTTATGGTCTTGATTCTCAAAGTATTGCAAATTATTTTAAGGCCTTTGCCTCTTATATTGAAATTCCTAAAAAGAAATGGAACAAGTATCATGAGCCATATAAAGACAGTGTTAGAAGTGTTCCCGCTAGAAATACAGAAGTTTATGCTGCTAATCGTATTTTACCTGAACCTTACGTCGAGAAAATACCTTTCCCTATTAAGGTAAAGGAACATTCTATGATAGCTAGTATGGTTAATGAAAGTATAAATAAAGCTATGGAACCTGATGAACAAATAGAGGTTGAACTAGCAATAGTAAATGTGAAAGACTTTGTCACTAAATATGTAGAAGATGGACACACTATCCTTTGTAAGGATACTTCTAATATTGTTTCACATAGTGGTATTATGAGAGCTAGTGTCCCTGTGTTTTCTGTTAGAATAAGTGATCATTGCTACTATGGTTCATGTGACAGTTATATTGTTAAATTTATTCATGATGCTGAAAGTTATTATGAGAGAGGGAAACGTGTTTTTATGTATCTCAATAATATTAAGTTTCCTCGCTATATGCTGAAAGTCTTTATGTTGCACTTGTTTTGCCTTCCTATGCTAGTAGCCTCTGGTTTCAATAATTTATTTTCTTACAAAGTTCCCTTGCATAGGAAGCGGGTTAGACTTAAATATGTGTAAATTTTCTTCTTGATTCTCTCTTTTACTTCAATCCATATTCTTATGTGAGCATCATTGAATTATCATGCCCATCTTAATGGCTATAAAGAAAGAGCTTTTTGAGAGACAACCCAATATATTTTTGCTTTCAGTTTATTTTTGTTTATTTGAGTCTTGGAAGTTATTGCTTCTGCAATAACCTCTCCTTATCCTTTTTGTTTGGTTTTGTGTCAAGATCAACCTCTAATGGAAGGGAAGTAAGATTTGGGGAAGTTGCTGTCCCGAAACAGATTTTTGTGCTTCACTGTAAAAAATCGTGAAAAATCCTAGAATGTCATACGGATCTGTAATTTTTTGTGTGCATGCCCCAGGTTATTATTTAACTTTAGTTAGTTCTGTACTTTTTGATTTGAGAAACATAAGATTTTCATAAAAAATGATCTTTACCTGCTGGTCTGTTTTGACAGATTTTTGTCATTTTGCATTTGCCTCTTAAATCGATTTACTTTTTGAATTCTTTTGGGATTTCGAAAGGAGTTGCTACAGTATCTTATGTTTTGATGGATTTCAGTTGAAATTGAACCCAAAAAGGTTTATTATTTTATATGCACTAATGTTGCTAATGAAGATTGTGTGAAGTTTTGTATGAAAGAAGTTTTCAAGTGTTAGGAGAGGATGGTGTAATGAGATGGTGAATGGTAAAAGACTCAAGCACTATATTGCTGGAGATTCTTACAATGAGGAGATTGATGTTATTCAAGTGGTGACTCCGGAAAAATTCATCAAAGACCAAATTCAGAAACCTGCAGAGTCCGTTTTCGAATAGGTAACAGTTCTGGTAAGAAAAGGTCCGTGAAAAACCTTTCAATTTATATTTTTGCAGTTTTTATCTAATGTAGAAGATAATGAGTCGAAAGAGGGACGGAAAGGGAGCTCAGGGGATCACACCACCCCGTGGCGCGGGCCCACTTGGTCGCGCCACCAGGGGGTGTGGCCACCCCGGAGACCGTCTCCGACCCGTTTTCTCCCAGGACCTTCCTTTTGTTGTTAATTTTCACAATATATAATCCCCCGAATCACCCGAGGTTCGTATATCGTGTTCTCGTCATGTTTTCGTTTCGATCTATTTATGTCAGTAGCTAATCTCAAGTTTAGAAGCACAATGGTCTCCACCAACGATAAGGGCAAGAAGCCTGTGGAAGATGATCTCCAAGACACCAAGCAGGAGGAGGAGATCAAGGATGAAGTTGAGGAGGAAGTGAAGGAAGACTAGCATCCGTGCACCAGCACCACCATTGCAAGCATTGGAGTGGTGGCACGTCCTATCAAGCTCAAAAGGACTGCATGGATGTCCACTGGAGCTCCACGGTCACTTCCTCCATGCAATAGGAATCCCTTACATACCCTTATACATGAGCAGCAGTTCCAAAAGATGCCTAAGGAAAAATTACCCTCCAATTGGGATATGCCTCGTTCTAATCATGCAGAAAAAGAATACTATAAGGAGGAAGAGTACGGAAAGAATCACAAAGACTGGGATTCATAGCCCGACATGATCATGAACCGCATCGAGCAAAATTTGGAGTTGATTCGTACTCTCACCTTCGAGATTGAGGATTTGAAGAAATTGATTGAAAATCTTATCAAGAGAATACCACCACCCCCCGAAGGAGTAATTCGTCATCAGGTTTTGGCATCCCCTAGGTTTGTTCCAAGCTTGGGGGAGTGCCGCGGTATCACATCATTATCTTTCATATTTTTACCTTTTTAGTAGAGTCATATCATGAATAGAGAAGTTATCATATAGGATGGGTCGCATTGTGGAAGTATTTCTCCTCTAGCTAGTTATCTATGTATCCCTTGGTGTGAGTGTCGTTATAGAATATTAATGAGAAGCTTATCATTTACTTTTTGCACATCTTATTATAGTTTGCAATTTCTGTTATATGATTGATCTTGGTGTTAGTATTGGCATCACTTTGGGATCATTAAGTGAATTTAGTTGGTTTTGGCAAACTTAGCTCTGGTCAGTAGTAACACTATTTGAGGATTGAATGGAAAAAGGAAAGTACTTCTAGAGATATAATTTCATTATTTTTCTTTCTTGTTTGGCTCATAAGCTTGGTATTCTCTAGTTAATATCTTTTGTGTTTCCAAGGAAGATTGCATGATTGTTTCCACCACTTGTTTGGTTGTTTCCTTCAATTCTTATGCTTGCTACCCAGCCTTGCTAGCCAAAAACCTATACTGAGAGGGTATGCTTCTCATGCATCCAATCCTTAAACTAAAACCTGTGCCATTTGTGTCCACCATATCTACCTATTAGCACTTGCTATCCCAAGTAAATTCATGCTTTTATCTACCTTCTAAATTAAACTTGTTATGTGAAAACTAGTGATTAAAGCTCTCACGAACTTGATAGCACACTTTAATTTCTTGCACTTAACAAACTTGAACCATTGCGTCCATCTATATTGCGTATATGCTTGCACTTTATAAGTTGAGAATTAGCATAACCATATTATCACGGGGAACGCTTTCAACATTGCACTTATTATTCAGTTGATATCATGTTCTTTTGTTTATGGATACCAGCGATGTGAAATAAAAGGGGAGCTTGTAAGCTCATGGAGTTTGTATGTGTGTTAGAGAAACGCCTGGGCAGTGATACGTCCATTTTGCATCACTATTCTATATCATAATTTACTGTTATTCATTGATATATTTCATATTAAGAGATGATACTTATGTTATTTCATCTGTTTTTGCATGGTTGATGACTTTTGGAGGATGGACCGCTGAAGTCAGGATTCTGATGGAAAAGTCACTGTTTGGAGGCGAAATTCGCGAAGATCAGAAAATCCCAGAAAATACATGGAAAATTCTATTTTTCTAGAAGACGAAGGATGCTAGAAGGGGAAGCAGAGTTGGGCCATAGGGGGCCCACACCACCCCCTGGAACGGGCTACCCCTGGCCGCGCCACCAGGTGGTGTGGCCACCCTGGCCCACCTCTAGCTCTCCTCTTCGGCGTATAGTATCCCCACGAAACCCTAATCCTGGGGGAGTGACCACAAAAAGATTCCGCCGCCTCTACAGGGCAGAAACTATAGAGAGAGAAAGAGCTCTCCGGCAGGCAGAAATCTGCCGGGGAAATTCCTTCCCAGAGAGGGGAGATCGTCGACATCAACACCACCATCAAGCTAGACTTCATCAGGATCATCATCATCATCACCATCATCATCTCCACCAGCACCAACATCACCACTCCATACCGCTGTAACAATTGGGTCGAATCTTGCATAGTTCTTAGGGGAAACTTTCCTGGTGTTGATTACTTGTTGTAGTTGATGCTATTGAGTGGAACCATTGAATTATCATTTATGTTCAGATTGTTACTTATCATTATATCATCTCTGATCTTGATCCATATGATGTCTTGTGAGTAGTTTGTTTAGTTCTTGAGGACATGGGAGAAGTCATGTTGTTAGTAGTGGAATTGTGTTGAGAAAGATTCAATAGTTTGTTATTTAAGTTGTGGTGTTATTCTTCTAGTGGTGTCATGTGAACATCGACTACATGATACTTCACCTTTATGGGCCTAGGGGAATGCATTGTGTATTTGGCTACTAATCATAGGGGTTGCCGGAGTGGCAGAAACCTGAACCCCCATTAGGAAACCTTTGCACAAGGGATGTTAGGATCTCAGAGTTTAAAGCTGTGGTTAGGTTTCCGTATTAATTACTTTCTTGTACTTGTAGATGCTTGCAAGGGGTATAATCACAAGTATGTATTAGTCCTAGGAAGGTCAGTACATTAGCACAGGTTCACCCACACAACACTTATCAAACTAAAGAAGATTAATCAACTATATGAAGCGAAAGCACTTGATGATATCCCCGTGTGTCCTCGAGAACGTTTGGTCATCTTAAGTAATACAACCGGCTTGTCCTTTGCTGAAGAAAGGATTGGGCCACTTGCTACATTCATTATTATTGTCTTTTATTCACTCGTACTTTATTTATCTGGATTATCAAAAAACCCTAAAAATCCGTTTGCTAAGTATTTACAGAGAATTCCTGCTCCAAGCCACTCGTCAACACCTCCTGCTCATCGTTGGGTTCGACACTCTTATTTATCAAAAATATTGCGATAAACACCCTATACTTGTGGGTCATCAAGACTATTTTCTAGCACCGTTGCCGAGGAGTGAAGCGCTATTGGAGAGTGGAACAGGTAAAGGAAACTTCTACTGTGAGTATTGTTTATTTCTATTAGTTACTTTATTTTCAATATGGATAATTCACTTAGTTTCTTATTTCGTAATGCTACTACCACTGCTAAGGTTGTAGATGAACCACCACCTTCTGAAAATGATACTTTTAAGATACCTACAAGAATTATTGATCGTGTTATGGATAGCTACTATTTTGGGGATGGAACTGTCCATCTCGGTGATCATTTGCTCTTTATACACGAATTATGCGGGTTACTCAAGTGTGCAGGTATTACAACAGATCAAGTCAAGAAGAAGTTATTCTCATTATCACTTAAAGGAAGAGCTGAGGAATGGTATAAGCTGCTGAAGAATGGTCAATCTCTTGAATGGGAGGAAATAGTGCCTCTCTTTTATTCTAAATATTACCCTCCTAGTGAGATTCATAAAGATCGGAATCAAATATAGAACTTTTGGCCTCTTGATGGAGGGAGTACAACTCAAGCTTGGGGGAGATTGAAGTTACTAATGCTCAAATGTCCTATTCATGAGCTCCCTAACAATATTATTATCAATAACTTTTATGCAAGACTTTCTCTTCATGATAAGGATCTATTGGATGCTTCTTGTGCTGGATCATTTACACGCATGGGAGAAGGAGCTAAATGGGATCTTCTAGACCGTATTCAAGACAATGGTGAAGCATAGGAGAATGATAAAGGAAGAAAGTCAGGTATAAATTATGATTATGAATGCATTGAATCTTTTATGGGAACTGATGACTTTCAAAATATTAGTAATGCTTACGGTCTTGACTCTCAAGCTATTGCAAGTTATTTTAAAGCTTTTGCTTCTTATATTGAAATTCCTAAAAAGAAGTGGAATAAGTATCATGCACCTTATAAAGATATTGTTAATTGTGTTCCTGCAAGAAATACGGAAGTTTATACTGCTAATCATGTTTTACCCGAACCTTACATTGAGAAAATGCCTTTCCCAGTTAAGATAAAGGAACATTCTATGATAGCTAGTATGGTTAATGAAAGTACAAATAAAGTTGTTGAACCTGATGAACAAGTAGCTATTGAACCTATGATATCAAATGTGAAAGACTTTGTCACTAAATATGTAGAAGATGGACACACTATCCTCTGTAAGGATACTTCTAATATTATTTCACAAAGTAGTGTTATAATAACTAGTGTCCCTATGTTTTCTATTAGAATAAGTGAGCAATGCCACAATGGTTCTTGTGATAGTTATATCATTAAAATTATGCATGATACTGAAAGTTACTATGAGAGAGGGAAAAGTGCTCTTGTGCATTCCAATGATATTAAGTTCCCTCGCTTTATGCTGAAAAGCTTTATGTTGCACTTGTTTTGCCTTCCTATGCTAGCAGTCCCTAGTTTCAACAATTTGTTTGCTTACAAAATTCCCTTGCATAGGAAGTGGGTTAGACTTAAACATGTGTATTTCTGCTTCTTGATGCTCTCTTTTACTTCAATTCTTACCCTTATGTGTGCATCATTGAAATTATCATGCCCATCTTAATGGCTATAAAGAAAGAGCTTTTTGGGAGACAACCCAATATATTTGTGCTTTCAGTTTGTTTTTGTTTATTTGAGTCTTGGAAGTTATTACTTTGGTAATAACCTCTCCTTATCCTTTTTGTTTGGTTTTTGTGTCAAGATCAACCTCTAATGAGAGAGAAGTAATATTTGGGAAAGGTGCTGTCCCGAAACAGATTTTTGTGCTTCGCTGTAAAAATTCGTGAAAACCTCTGTACGTCGGATTGAGCTGTAATTTTTTGTGCTTCTAACCCAGGTTGTTATTTAACTTTAGTTAGTTTTGCACTTTTTGATTTGAGCAACAGAAGATTTTCAAAAAAAATTGATCTTTACCTGCTAGTCTATTTTGACAGATTTTTACCACTCTTGTATTTGCCTCTTAAATCGATTTCCTTTTTGAATTCCTTTTAGGATTTCAGAAGGAGTTGTCTCGGTAGATTATGTTTTGATGGATTTCAGTTAAAATTGAACTTAAAGCTTTATTACCTAGCATGCACTAATGTTGCTAATGAGAATTGTGTGAAGTTTTGTGTGAAAGAAATTGCAAGTTGTAGGAGAAAGTGGTGTAATGAGATAGTGAAAGGTTAAATGACTCAAGCAATATGTGTATGAATATGAAGATATTGATGCTATTCAAATGGTAACTCTGGAAAAAATTATTAAATACCAAGTTCAGAGACCTGCAGAGTCCATTTTCAAATAGGTAACACTTCTAGTAAGAAAAGGTCCGCGAAAAATCTGCCAAGTTATATTTTTGCAGTTTTTATCTAACAAGGAAAGCAACGAAGCGAAAGAGGGACGAAAACAGAGCCAGGATGGCTCACACCACCCCATGGAGCAGGCCCACCTGGCCATGCCACCATGGGGTGTGGCCACCCAGAGCCCGTCTCCGACCCATTTTCTCCCAGTACCTTCCTTTTGTTGTTAAACTTCGTAATATATAATCCCCGGATCCCCCGAGGTTCGTATATCGTGTTCTCGTCGTGTTTTT
Source organism: Avena sativa (assembly GCA_916181665.1). NCBI lineage: Eukaryota > Viridiplantae > Streptophyta > Magnoliopsida > Poales > Poaceae > Avena > Avena sativa. The sequence continues at coordinate 470,182,714 of OV702295.1, forward strand.
GTTTTGATCTGTTCTGTTCCACATGTTGTTCCAGGATTCTTTTTCAAAGGGTTACGGGCTACGACATCGTCGCAAGCTCCATCGCAATCTTGAGCAGGAGACTCTCATGGGACGGGTGAAACAAGAAAGGATCGCAACTAGGTGCGAAGACATGGATCGGAACATTGGGGAGGAAGTAAAGGATATGACAGCAGGCATGAAGGCGCTGATACCTCCAAATCTAGACCTCAGTTCCTGCCCTGCAGCGGTGGAAGATCTACGAGTAACTGATGAGTTCTGCGACAAGTACCGAGTCTTGAGGAGGAAGGTGGATATGCTTCAAGAGGAGAATAACAGGCTTCGCAAGACGCTGGAAGTTTTCCTCGCGCCAACCGAGAGAACACCACCACCACCGAAGGAGTAATTCGTCATCAGGTTTTGGCATCCCCTTGGTTTGTTCCAAGCTTGGGGGAGTGCCGCGGTATCACATCACTATCTTCTATCTTTTTACCTTTTTAGTAGAGTCATATCATGAATAGAGAAGTTATCATATAGGATGGTTTGCATTATGGAAGTGTCTCCCCTCTAGTTAGATATCCATGTATCCCTTGGTGTGAGTTGCTGTTATGGAATATTAATGAAAAATTCTATCATTTACTCTTTTGGATATATTATATTAGTTTTCAATTTATGTTATATGATTGATCTTGTTGTTAGTATTGGTATCACTTTAGGATCATTGACTAAATTTAGTTGGTTTTGGCAAACTTGGCTCTGGTTAGTGACAACACTATTTGAGAATTGAATGAAAAATATAAAAGTACTCTTAAGAAATATAATTTCATCATCTCTCTTTCTTGATTGGCTCATAAGCTTAGTATTCTCTAGTTAAGATATTTTGTGCTCCAAGGAAGATTGCATGTTTGTTTTTATCACCTGTATGTTCGTTTGTTTCCTTCAACTCTTATGCTTGCTACCCAGCCTTGCTAGCCAAAAACCAGTACTGAGAGGGAATGTTTCTCGTGCATCCAATCCTTAAACCAAAACCTATGCCATTTGTGTCCACCATACCTATCTATTAGAACTATTGCTATTCCAAGTAAATTCATGTTTTTATCTACCTTCTGAATTAAACTTGTTATGTGAAATTAGTGATTAAAGCTCTCACGAACTTGATGGCACACTTTACTTTTCTCGCACTTAATAAAACTGAACCATTGTGCCCATATATGTTGCGTATATGCTTGCATTTTGTAAGTTGGGAATTAGCAGAACCATGATGTCATGGGGAACGCTTTCTACATTGCACTTGTACATTATACCCAGTTGATATCATGCTCTTTTGTTTATGGATGTCATCGGTGTGAAATGAAAGGGGAGCTTGTAAGTCCATGGAGTTATGTATGTGTGTTAGAGAAACGCATGGGCGGCTGGTCTAATCCATGCCTGATCATGGTGGAAACCTGTAGTGTAACCATAATGAGCAATCTATGAAGCATTCTTCTTATAAAAAAAGAGATAGAGATTGCGAAAAAAAGAAAAAAATATGAGAAAAGAGGAAAGAGAGAAAAAAGCACCATTTTCCCATGGTAAATAAGAAGATGTTGAGATGCTTATTGTCTACTTGCCTTGTCATTTTGATATGGGGATTCTTCTGTATCATCGGGCAAGGGGTACCCCGTTGGCGGTTCTCTATGATACACATATACTTACTATGACAAAAACTTACCGGTAACTAAATTTGAGTAGCATGAGAAGCGGCCCTCGTATTCAAGGGACATGAGATTTTCAACTTAAAACTTGTCAAGCATATCCTCATATTTGATCACTTTAACCTTAATCACCTAAAGATGCTTATGATAGGGGCAATGAGAGCTGAAAGCTAATAAGCACCATAATTTTTGGAAGCTCTTTATGAAACTTGAAATCCCTGCTTCCCTCTGCGAAGGTGAAAGTGTAAGATGGTTTACCTAGAGGGGGGGTGAATAGGTAACTAACAAATTCTTTATAATCTTTTGCAAGTTTTAGGCTTTGAAAAATATAAGTGTGCCTAAATGCAAACTAGGTGAGGCAACCTAGATGATGATACAAGATACTTCAAGAACGAAGGCTGTCACAAGGTAAACAACACAAATAAGAGAGTGGTTAAGGAATAACCCAAGCACGCGGAGACGAAGATGTATTCCCGTGTTCACTACCTTTGGGAAGGGAGCTACGTCATGTTGGAGAGGTGTGAGATTCCATGAAGGATTCCCCAACGCCACGAAGGCTCACCTTCTTCTCCGAGCCTATCCCACGAAGGAATAGCTCACTTACTCGTGGTAAACTTATAAGGTAGTCTCCAAACCCTCACAAACTTTCCACAGAGCAAATCACAAGCCGAATGCCTCCGGGCGACCCTAGCCGCCTAGGGTTTCCCACAAACCCAAGAGTAACAAGCTAACTCGATGAACTCAAGGGGGAATGAAATTTGGCTTGGTGGAAACATAGATCGGGACCTCCTCTTGCTTTCTACCAAAGGGATTTGAGTTTGATTGGGTAGAATGGGAGATCCTCAAGAAATTATGTTTCAACAATGGGGAGAGAGAGAGCTCCAATAATGAGATATGACCTGAATGCCTAACCTCCTCAAGCTGGAAGAAGAGGTATTTATACTCAAGGGAGAAATCTAGCCGTTTGGAGCACTTTCTGCGAAACTCGGTTCTAAGTTCAGTTGGACCGGTCCACACATCGGACCACCCGGTGTACAACCCGGTCAACCAGAATCCAAACCGGGATACTCACTGTGTGTGAGCCCGGATAGACTCAGTATACGAAACCGAGCATCCCGGTTTGGGTTTGGTTGACCGGCGCTGGTATCGGACCGTCCGGTCTGGGAACCGGTTCAACCGGCCTGAGAACCGAGTTTGGCAGAGATGTTATCAAACTTAGATTTCTTTCTCCTCTCTCTTTGGTGATGGAACAAGTGGGTGTATAGGATGTGTATAAGGCTTAGGAAAACATCCCCAGTAAGCTCATCGAGATAACCCCTCTTAATAGTGCGGTGTTCCTAAATACTCAAGAAACATATAAAAGGTAAAACTCTGGCACTTCTCTTCATTATCAAAAAGGGGGGTCTTCGATGATCTTCCAACATATCGGCGAACTAAAACCTGTTCAAGACACTGGTAGGTAGCATTAGTACGCACTAACTACGGTGTCATTGTCATTAGAACCACGACGAGCAGCAGAGGAGGCACTAGGACCACCATGAGTAAACTGACTGGGGAATAGGAGTCATCTCGGGACCATCTGATGGAGGAGTGACATGCTGGGTCACGAGAAACTCATTGTGCCTACGCCGAGTCTCTTGGATCATCTCAAGAGCCTTGTGGCTCACATCATAGGACGAGTGGCACATCTGAAATAGCCGCTTGAAGAAAGTGGCAGCACCACCCTTGGGCCTGGGACGTGAGGAGGAGGACTCTCCAACAGGACGACGAGAACCCGACCGAGTAGCAAAGTGAGGCTGAGGATCATGGACAACCTTGGTGTGCTGCTCGGGGGGCCTCATCGATGGAACCTCAGGAGACTGACCACGAAGAGAAAGAGTAAGCTGCTCTTGTTCCACATGCTCACCATCCATCACACCAGGAGGCACAACCCTGTTGAGTAGCTTTTGTACATATACGCAGAAGGTGGGGGTCATCCTATCCAATGCAGCCCACCGTAGCTCAAAGTACATAAAATCACAGCCATCAATCTTCCTCAACCTGTCAGGATGACAATAATACAGGAGGTTGGCAAAATACCCATGACAGTTTGTAGTATCTCCAACTCGGGGAACAAGCGACTGACGAAAGATGCTGGCCAAAGTGTGGTAGTAAAAGTACATGCCAGATATGCATGGAGGAGCATACTCAGAATCCTTCGGGTAGCAGAAAGCTAGAGAGTCAGCAGGCTTGATCTTCTCACTATGAATGCAAAATCCACCTGGCTTATCAAAATAGCCCATGACCTCAACCAGATCCGCAAAGGTGGCACGGAAACGCCGCGTGCCGGTCATCCACGACATAGTGCGGTCATCATCATCATGAAAATAGACTGTGCAGAAGAACTGACGAATAAACTCAGGATAGTAGTCCTCCTTGAGACACACAAGGTCAAAGAGATCCATTTTCTTCAAGGCATCATCAACAAAGCGATAATCTGAGGTAGCATACATGTTGAACCAGTGCACATTGAAAGCAAGAATGTTACCACAGGAGGTGACCTTGAACTGAGTGTAAATATGATCCCACATCAAGGCTTGAGTCTCAGTCCAAAACTTCTTGTTAGTGCCAATGTAAGTGCGAGACTTGAAGCGATAGGGATTCTGCTTGCGAAGGGTCCGGTACATAGCAATCTCCATATTCTTCAGGTTTTGAGTAGGTACATCTTCTTTGTCATCTCACACGACATGTTTATTGCCCCTGGTGGCCTTGCTCTTGAAGCGACTAGAACGGACGCTGCCCTCTTCCTCACGCTGCACAGACTGACTGGCTCGACGAGCCCTCTTACCCCGGCCAGTTTCCTCAGGCACATAGTCATCATCATCGGCACTTGTGAAAAAGAGAGAGAGAGAGGTTGGGGAGCACAAGGATAAGTACACATGCCAAACAACAAAAACGGAGGAAAAAACTTGGATGTGGGCAAGTGCATCGTAGAAAAGAGACATTGCAGAGAGATTCGGTGCCAGGGTCGGTCTGACCGGCTCCCGAACCGAACCGTCTGGTGTCAGCACCGGACAACCGGACCGAAACCGGATGGTCCGGTGTCAGCACCGGAAAACCGAACCGGAATCGGACGAGCCGGTGTCAGATCCGGTCCAATCGGGCCTGGAACCGAGTTGGTCGGGGAGGCCCCAAAACTGCTCTATGCAATGTAAAAGATCTACCCATGTCTCAATACTTGCACAAATACAAACTTCTCAAGATAGGTAGGCCATGGTTTGACGTGGTTGGCATACAAGAAGGAATGTGGAAACCCTAAACTGGTAAATCCATCAAAATGTGTAGAAAAACATGGGGATTTGACAAGGAAGAGGGAGAGGAGCAAGAGGCTACCCGAGGACATGGCTTCCCATGGAGGGAAGCCCCAAAAGCCCTTGAGAAAGAAGATTGTAAAAAGCTCCCAAACCACCATGAGATGGAGAGATTCCTTCGGTGGAGAGCCTCCAAAGGTCCTTCTCCGTGAAATGGTGGCCCGATCTATGAATCCTAGGGGTGGAAACACCCTAGGAGAGGGGGGAGGTGGGAGGGGCGGCAATGGAGAGTGGATGGGTCGGGGGAAGTGAAGGGGTAACTTCTGGAGGAGAGGGGGTGTCCAGGGAAGAAGGAAGAAGATTTTTTCAGATCCCGGTTTTGAGTTCGGTCCAACCGAGATGCAAACCGGGCTGCTCGATGCACAGGCTGGTCGACCGAGCCATAAACCAAATCTGCAGGAATTCTGACGCGAAGAAGATTCGGTTTTCAGTCCGGTCAACCGGCTCCACAACCGGAGGACCCGGATGAAAACCGGACTGGCAACTGAACTTGTTCAGAGAACTTCTGTCTATAGACCCGGATAGACTCGGTTGGGGACCGGGCTGAAAACCGGACGGTCCGGTTGGACCGGGCCAGAAACCGAACTTCAGAAAAATCTTCGGAAAAAATTGTGAAAACAGAAAAATTTCGAGAATGGCATGTGCAAGGAAGAAGATAGTAGACTCCAAAAGGTTAGAGGAGGCAGGTAATCTAGGCATGCCTATTGGAGAAGAACCAAATCAACACAGTTAATAGCAACAATAGGCATGATTCGAAAATATCAAGAGCCACAAGAGAACAAAGTTGGCGGGGGACTTCTCCCCCTATGTTTAAGCACACATGTCATGTCGCCTCAAAGATAGATGCTTGGACCCATATCATGACACAAGATCAATTAATATCACACACATAGGTATGCATCAAACCAAGACATGGTAGGATGACTATCCCTATGTGTGTTGTGCGACTAGGATACATAGCAAGTTAAGAGCTGAAATATAATGCAAGAAGTGAATCAATCCAAGTTTTTGGGATCTAGAATACCAAGTTCTCGCCTCAACATGACAAAACGGGCTTCATCCAAAGGCTTCGTGAAAATACCCGCCAATTGGAACATCGTTCCCACATGAGTGAGATTGATGTCACCATTTGCGACATGGTCACATAGGAAGTGGTGGTGGATGTAAATATGTTTGGTGCGGCAATGTTGGATGGGGTTATTGGCGATCTTTATTGTGCTTTCATTGTCACATAGAAGAGGCACCGTACCAAGAGACACACCATAGTCTTTCAAGGTTTGCCTCATCCATAACAATTGAGCGCAACAAGATGCCGCGGAAATGTATTCGGCTTCGGCGGTGGATAAGGCGGTGGAGTTTTGTTTCTTGGATGACCAACTCACCAACGACCTGCCAATAAATTGGCAAGCCCCTGAGGTCGACTTCCGGTCAACCTTATCACCGGCCCAATCGGAATCTGAATAGCCAACAAGCTCAAAGGTTGACCCCTTTGGATACCAAAGCCCAAGAGTAGGAGTGAGAACAAGGTACCTAAAAATCTGTTTGACTGCCATCAAGTGGCACTCCTTAGGAGCGGATTGAAAACGAGCACACATTCCAACACTTAACATGATATCTGGCCTAGAAGCACAAAGGTAGAGCAAGGAGACAATCATGGAGCGATATACCTTTTGGTCCACATCCTTCTCACCTTCTCCAAGGCCAAGTTGCCCATTGAGTGGCATGGGTGTCTTCATGGGGTTAGCATTGGTCATCTCAAATTTCGCAAGCATGTCCTTCACGTACTTCTCTTGGGAGATGAAGGTGCCTTGAGCAAGTTGCTTCACAATGAAGCCTAGAAAGTACTTCAACTCCCCCATCATGGACATGCTAAATTTCTGGGTCATCAACTCGGCAAAAGCTTTGTTATGTGATTCGTTAGCTCCACCAAAAATAATATCATCAACATAAATTTGAACAATAAACAAGCCACCCCCTTTAACCCGTTTGGTGAAAAGGGTGGAATCGACTTTACCCACGCTAAACCCGTCCATGAGTAGGAAATCCCTAAGGTGCTCATACCAAGCAAGAGGAGCTTGCTTTAGTCCGTAGAGCGCCTTATGGAGTAGATACACATGGTTGGGAAAGCGTGTGTTTTCGAAACCCGGGGGTTGAGCCACATATGCAACCTCTTTCAAGGGACCATTAAGAAATGCACTCTTCACATCCATTTGATAAAGCTTGAAGTTTTGAAAAGATGCATATGCAAGCAAGAGACAAATAGCTTCAAGGCGAGCAACGGGCGCAAAGGTATCCTCATAGTCAATACCCTCTATTCGGGCATACCCTTGTGCCACTAACCTTGCTTTGTTCCTTGTGACGGTTCCGTTCTCATCTTGCTTGTTCTTGAATACCCACTTGGTCCCCATAACATTGATGCGATGATCTTTAGGTCTCTCCACAAGAGACCAAACTTCGTTGCGGGTGAAGCACTCGAGTTCTTCTTGCATGGCAATGACCCAATCCGGATCTTCTAGAGATTCATGGACCTTGAGAGGCTCGAAGTTGGACACAAAAGCATGATGGCCACAAAAGGTAGTGATTTTCTTCTTCTTGTTGCGGGTCTCGATTCCTCTAGATATGCTTGCAAGTATATTATTGACTTGGAGTCCACTTGCAATAGAGGCGGACTTGATCTTCCGGATAGTTCCTTCATGATCAACAAATTCATCCTTCGTTGGTCCTTGATCATTAACCGCATCTTGAGCTTGACCTTGATCTTGGGAAATTAGAACGTCTTCTTGGTCTTGCTCAACAGGTTGAGGGCTTGGTTCTTGTTCTTCGGTTTGCGAGAGTTGTTCGTCGTGAGGTACACTTGATGGTTCAACTTGAGTAGAGCTTGGATCTTCTTGAGTTGGGCTTGATTCTCCCCCATCAACATCTTGATCATGAGTGTGATGCTCGGTGGGCAAGATATGCCCAATTCCCATCAACTTGATGACTTGAGAGGAATCTCCATCGCCTACAACATGTGGAACAACTTGCCCCCCTTGGGGACCATTATCTTCCAAAAACTTGTCAACACCCGAATTTTTAATCCCAAATGCCCGTTATGCCATACCTCGCAATCCCAGGATTACCATTTTTGCGAGACATAACGGATTGGATATCACAATACATCATCCATTACAAACCATACATAAGGTCTTACACAAATAAGGATCTCATGATCTAGTCTGAATACAACAAGCAGTGGAAATAAAAGATAAGCATAGCGGTGGGGTCCATCTTTAGGGGCACAGGCAATGCTGACGAAGGCAGATAATCCTAGTTATCATAGCCGTCCTATTGGCCATCATCTTGATAGTCTCCTTCATAGTCTGGCCATGAGAATAGCCAGGGACAAAAGCCATGAGTACTCTTTAAGTACTCGCAAACTACCACTAACAAGTAGTATAGTGCTAAGTTAAAGTGCTAAATCTAAGTTTAACTATAAAGTTAAGTTTGAAACCTAAGCTGAGTTCTGAAGCAAAGAAAAATAAAAATAAAGTTCTAGAATCACTTAAGTTGGGAAGCTAGTATCATAAACACAACCCTGTTGTGGTCAAGTCAAGATTCATCATTCACTTCAAGTTATTTGGAAAACATCTGACAACGAAACAGTATGGCCATTCCAACTGTCCATAACCATGGACGCGGCTATTTGAATAGTTTGACACTCTGCAGAGGTGGTACACTATCACCACAAGATACGATACATCTGTCAGGGATAACCCTCAATCATCATACTTAGTATGCAGATAATCAAACATAACCTTTCCTTTACACACCCTAGTATAAGCACCTCTCCTATGAGCATGGCCTCCCAACCCTGATCATCAGTCATCTTGGGCACTGCATAGGTGGACAACATTGAGAGGTAGCCTCATCTCAAACCTCTCCCACGAGGGAACTAATACTAATGCATATAAACTTCTGGCTAAGCCTTACCCAATTCAGGTAGTGTGGTTGTACGGTAAATTTGGAATGGTATCGCATCCGAATCCAACCATCAGTTTTATAAAAGGGCTAAGGCTCATGCCTCAACATTTTCATCATCATAAGCCATTTGTGTTTCTCAACACATGTCAAAACATCTCAATAGAATGACTCATCATTCCAAGGTTTTCATAATTCATTTTCACCAAGTGCTCCCATCTAAAGTGACTCAAGTTTTTATCTACTCCAAACTACTAAGTTAAGAGTGTTCACTAATGTGGAAAAGATGGGTTCAATCTCATGCCATAGAATGACATCTAAAGGGTTCTAAATAGGTCAAGTTTTATACTTTTTATGCTACCTTCAAAACAAGTAAAGAACTTGGGTAAAGTAAAGGAAGTAAAGCTTGAAACTAAGACTTGGATGAAATACTAGTCAAGGTAGTATAACTCAAGCATGCCTAAAGCATCTTTGCTAAACCATCTAGTTCAATCCTAGCTTGCTAAGCATTATACTTGCAAGTGTTAGCTTGTATTGCTAATGGTGGCTTGCAAGTACTTGCAAGGGTTAACTTGGATAGGGCTAGCTTGCCTTGGTTGGTGCAGTGGTTGAAGTTTTCTTCTTCTTGGTAGCACTCCTCCTCCTCGTAAGCTTGGTTGATACTATCTTCTATAAATACATACGGAGCACACAATCACCACACAATACTTAACTAGTTTACTTGGTACTCTAAGGCACACAATTGATGATCTATTATCATCACAAGCATCACAAGTTTAATTCACTAGTTTCTTCCTTTTATTTTAGAAAAGTAATTTCTACTCATTGAAAAATTAACTAAGATTTAATATTCACCACTTAAAATATGGGATCATGTGGACACATGTCATCACCACATATTCTAACATGTGGGAATGAGATTTAAAGGTTGGACTATAATTACTTTGGTTTAAGTTCATCATTTAATGATTTAAAGTGACTAGAAATGCCTATATAGCATTGTTTTGGTACTAGTCCAAAGTCACTGCATGTAAACCTTAATATTATTACATATTCAGATAGGTATGATGAAATGTGATTTTTGAGAGTTGGAATCAACTCAAAAGCTATCTTGGTTGATTTTATAAAAATGTTGCAAGGTGCAAATGCTTCTGTTTTGTTATTTTTACTAGGAGAGATCTATAACTCTAATTGAATTAAATCCAACGGGCTTGGATAGATCATTTCAATACCTTTCAAGAAAAATTGGTTTCATGCAATTTAGATTTGTCAAACTCTCTGAATTGATTTTCAAACTCAGAGACAGAACTAATTTTAAACTAAAAAGAAAAATCCAATTTTGAACGGCTGGGCTAGCGCGGGAACGAACATGGGACAGCCCAGTGGCGCTCCGCGGCGAAGAGGTCGGCTGACAGGCTAGTCCCGCTTCTCAGCGAGACTTAAACCTTGAAACGGTATGGAACGATCTAGGCGCTACGATTAGAATAGAGATCAACGGTCCACAGTCGTCGTCGACGACGGACTTGTCACCGGCGAGACCGAACCCTAAACGTCCAGCAGGGGTCTACCGGGGACGTACCAGGGCTCCAGCTACTGCGGCGAGGCGGGCAAACGAACTGGTGGACGACGACGAGCTCAGGGACAGTCGAGGCAGCTCCCGAGGTGGTCGCAATCAGCGGCGCCCTTCTCCTCCAGAGGCGGCCTGCTCCGGTGAAATTCTGGTGAGCTGCTGCTCCCCTTGCTCCGGCTAGAGGTGTGGGACGGTCAGTGAGGTTACGGGAGTGGAGTGGTGTGCTTGAAATGGCTGGGGGTGGCCTCCTTTTATAGGCCCAACGGTGAGACCAAGCGGGATGGGCAGGCGACGGTGGCGACATGGCTATGGCCGACTAGAGGTATGGCTGAGGGTGGCGATCGACAGGCGGTCTCCTGGCGGTGCTCTAGGAAGTGAATGCGGGCTTAGGGGCGGTGGTATGCGATCGGGGCGAGCTGGCGCTCTGAGCGGCAGAGGCGGCGGTGTCCACGGCGAGCGGTAGTTGTGGTGCGTTGGGCGGCGAACGGGGGTGTCTAGGGTGTTCCCTGGGTCGTGGCGGAGTGGTAGGCGCGGGCTGCGGTCGAGCGGTGGTTTGTGCACGCGTGCAGGGTGCGGCGCTCTGGCGCGTGCTCGGCATGGCGCGATGGCACTGGGCGCGGGCTTTCCTCAGTGGTCCACGGCGAGGCTTGGCTCGGGCAGGGGACAGAGGGTGGCGGTAAGGTCCTGGCTACCTCCTAGACATGGCGAGAGAGAGGGAGATGGTCTGCTGCAGCGGGGCAAGGTTTGGCCGGCGACTAGGTGCTCGGGTTGGCATGGCATGGCTGCTAGGGGGTAGGGAATGGGTGCTAAGGGCCTGGTTAGATCAAGAGGGGACAGAGGGATTAAATGGAGATCATTTGGGAGGGGCAAAACCCTGTTCAAAACAGTGAGCTAGGATTAGGGTGTAATTCATGCCTGCCAAGTGTTTGATTAAATGGCCGCAAGAAATAAACTTTGGAATTTTGAAAAGATTTTTGGTGGGTTTGCTAGATAGAAGCTTGAGACTCTGTGGGTGCTTGGGTTTTGAAAATTGAGCTTGTTTGAGTGGTTTTTGAAAAAGTGGGATCTTTCCCTATGAAATAGATTCAATTTTGAACTGTCATTTAAAATTAGCATTTGAAAGATTTTTGCAGATCACAAGGTGGGCCTTGGTACCTCATTATGTGTACTATCAAGGGGTGTAAAGATCCACACATGTTTCTATTAAGTTTTGAGTACTAGGAATAGCCAAAGTAGGCATGAGAGTTAATTTGGCCAAAATGACCATTCACTTCAATTATTCATTTTGAGTTGTTCTTCTTTGGGAAATGTTTGGGAATGACTTAGATGATGTTTATTTCACCTAAGAAACATTTTACAAGCAATGGATCACAGAACCATGGCAATTCAAATCAAATCCTAATTTAAATGCACATACACATGAATGCTTTCATTTTTACTTTGGAAAAGTTTTTGTTAACCCTAATTTTGATGATTTGGATCTTGATAAGCTTGGATTAAAGTTTTGGGATGTTACAAAACTCCACGTCACAAGATACTTCAACACAACCATTGGCTTTGTTGTAGTATCTATAGGCGTGAGAGTTTTCCGCATAACCAACAAAGATACCCTCGATAGTTCTAGATTTGAATTTACCGAGTTTTTCTTTCTTGTTCTTGATGAGGAACTTGCACCCAAAGACTCGGAAGTAGTTGACATTGGGCTTGTTCTTTGTGAGAATCTCGTACAGAGTCATGTCAAAGGGAGCTCGAAGGAAAAGCCGGTTCGAGTAGTGAACCGCGGTGGCGATGGCTTCTCCCCAAAAGTTGTGGGGTGACTTGTACTCACTCAACATAGTTCTTGCCACCTCAATGATAGTCTGGTTCTTCCTTTCAACAATGCCATTTTGTTGAGGAGTATAAGGAGCCGAGAATTCATGCTTGATTCCCTCATCTTGAACAAACTCTTACATGGCATAGTTCTTGAATTCGGTGCCGTTGTCGGTCCTAATGGTCTTGATCTCCACTCCATGGGTGCGTTGAGCTTGCTTGGCGAAGGTCATGAAGGACATGTAGGTCTCATCCTTTGACTTGAGAAGGAATACCCAAGTGTATCTTGAGTAATCATCGGCGATGACAAGACCATATCTCCTTCCACCAAGAGAATCATATGTTGATGGCCTAAAGAGATCCAAATGGAGAAGCTCCAAAGGTCTTGACGTGGCCACCTTTGATATTGATGGATGACTCCTCCCATGTTGTTTTCCTGAAATGCAAGCACTACACACACGATCTTTCTCAGAATACACACTGGTTAGTCCAACAATATGTTCACCCTTTAGGAGTTGTTTAAGATTTATCATGTTGACATGGCCAAGGCGGCGATGCCAAAGCCATCCCTCGTCAACTTTGGCCATTAGACATGTAGGAAGAGATTGACTCTCTTGCGAGAGGCCGACCACATAAAGGTCGTCTTCCACATATCCAATAAGGACGAACTTGAGATTATCACTCCTAAAGACTTTCACACAAGTTCTAGATAAATAGGAATCATAACCGGCATCCGCAAGATGTTTTATGGAAAGTAAGTTGTAACCAAAGTTTTCAACAAGCATGACGGTCTCTAGGGACAAGGCCTTGGAAACCACCAACTTGCCAAAACCTAGTACCTTTCCTTTAGAGTTGTCTCCAAAAGTGATGCTTGACGTTGAATTGACATCATGAATAAATTGGTCAAGCGCACTTCTACCTCCGGTCATATGATTGGTGCATCCACTATCAAACACCCATTTTGATCCACTGGAGGCATACCCCTACAAAATCAATTCTTTGATTTAGGAACCCATTGAGTAATGGGTCCATTAGCATTAGCAACAAGATCTTTTGGTACCCAAATTGAGTACCACCTATAAGCATAACCATTGCGAGGGCCAACGTATTTGGCATAAACATCTCCTTGGGCACCCTTACATAGCACATAGGAGGGATTAGTTTTTCCCGCAAACTTGTGGTTGGGGTTGCCCCTATTGGCTCCCCCATTCACAACATTCTTCTTTACTTGGTCAACCACCTTGTGCCCTTCACGCACAAAGTTGATCCTTTTAGGTGGGTTGGCACCATTCTTGTCGTTCTTGGGGTCATACCCCATACCTTGACTTGGAGCTCTCATCGTTTGTCGAGCAAGAATCTCATCAAGAATCTTGCCCTTGGTGATAGGTTTGAGACGCTCCATCTCAAGTTGTTCCCTCAACTTCTTATTCTCCTCAAGGAGATTATCTTGATCCAAGGAAAGGTTAGAAGCACAAGTAATATCCTCAAAAATAATAGGATCCTTCAATGTACCAAGAGCTTTCTCATAGGACACTCGAAGTTGATCATGATTCTCCCCAAGTTTTATGAGCTCACGCTTGACAAGAAAATTAGCTTTCTCAAGGTTATCAAGGTCATTGGTGAGAGAACCATGAGCAACTTCAAGTTCTTTCTTCTAAGTACCAAGCTCTTGGGACAAGGTAATAGCTCTATCTATGGTATCCATATCTTTTGCCTTATCTAGTTCATAGATTTCAATTCGTTCTTTAAGAAGAGAAGTAATGTCCCTTTCCTTGCTTAGCTCTTGCTCAAGAAGATTGAATCTTAGTTTCTCATCATCAATATGAGACTCCAAACTATCAATGGTCTCATCACGTGAATTGACAAGGCTCATTAATTGTTTGAATCTAGCACGAGCATTGCTAGGAAGGGACTTCATGATTTTACACATTTCTTGTACATGGTTTTCATCGAATTCATCATGGTCACTATCATTAGCACTATCATGATCATCCAAGATGCTAGAGAGAGATGGAGGGGAAGAGATTACCTTGGTACTCCTTGCCATGAGACAAGTACCGGCGACCTTGGGAGTGATGGAATCGTCGGCATAGTCTTTGGTGTAGTCATATGTGAAGAGTGACCCGGGTTCGAAAAACACCAAACCGGCCACCCCCACAACCTTCTCCTCATCTTCACTCTCTGCATCGGATAGGTACTCTTGGCTAAGAAAGCCTTTGCCATCACGCTTCTTGTTCCTCTTGTATCTCTCGTTGATGGGATTTGGCTTTAATCTTGGCTTGGTGCCCTCTTCATACTTGGGCTTGTCAAGTCTCTTCTCATATGGGCATTTGTCAGCAAAGTGGTCCGACTCATCACAATTGTAGCAATTTCTCTTCTTCTCGCTTGGTCCGGTTGAGATTCTTCTTCTTCGGAACTTCAAGTTCTCGGTGAAGAGAGCAACTTGAGCTAGCATGTCATCGATGCCCTCGCTATCACTATCTTCATCATTACACCACTTTCTTGCGCATACTTGGCCTTCAATTCAAGGGATTGAGAGGGCCCAACGGCGTGGTTGATCTCCTTGATCTTTTGTCCTTCATCCGCCATATTGTCCGTGGCAACAAGATAGGACACGAGATCATCAGGCGAGAAGTGGCGAGCTGAATCAAGAAGTTGCAAGTTCAAGGCAAGCTTCTTGTCGGAGGCGGCACTCATGGATAGAACCTTGGACTTGATAAGCTCATCATTCAAGTTGAACCCATCTTCATACTTGTCACAATCAAGACCATCAATCTTGACACGGAGGGCAACAAGTCTCTTGTATGCTTTGGCGATGGACTCACCATCATTGTTCATGAACATGCTCATCTCCGACTTGGCAGCTTCATACTTGGATTTTTGGATAAGGAAGTTCCCTCTTGGAGAATGACAATCCTCTCCCATAACTCCTTTGCGGTGGGAATGTTGCTAACTTGATCATAGAGAGTGCGGTGAATGGCACTCCTTATCTTGTCACAAGCCGTTGCATTTAGTTGACGGTCATAGTACTCTCCCGGAGTGAGATTATTGGGATCTTGTGGATAGAATCCCTTGCCCACAATCTCCCAAAGCTCCACGCTGCAACTTCGAAGATGAGATTCCATAGAAACTTTCGAATGAGAGAAGTGAGTTCCATCATAGTGAGGTGCGGGACCCGAACCATTAATATGAGGCATGATGTTCTTTTGTTTGGGATATATATACGGAAATGGATTAGGTGGCATGGAGGCTTTCATCGGGTCACTCTCGCTAGAGGCCTCGTTCATAGCCTCCTTACCGGTGTCCATCGGCCTCCCTTGAGGTACTACCGACGGTCCGGCAAGCATGACCCCCTCGCCCATCCCTGTAAAACGTCCTTCAAGAAAACTTATTCGAGCATGGAGATCGGAATCCGCCTTGGCCTTTTCAAGGGATTGTTTGGCAAAGAGTTCAGGGATCTCCTTGACCGAATAAGTCTTTCCCTTCTCATCATCAGAGAAAACCATCCTTTCTCTTAGGCGGTAAAGCCCTTAGAAGAGCACTTGGCTCTGATACCAATTGAAAGTTTAAGATGGTTTACCTAGAAGGGGTGAATAGGTAACTAACAAATTCTTTATAATCTTTTGCAAGTTTTAGGCTTTGCGGAATATAAGTGTGCCTAAATGCAAACTAGGTGAGGCAACCTAGATGATGATACAAGATACTTCAAGCACGAAGGCTATCACAAGGTAAACAACACAAGTAAGAGAGGGGTTAAGGAATAACCCAAGCACACAGAGACGAAGATGTATTCCCGTGTTCACCACCTTTGGGAAGGGGGCTACATCATGTTGGAGAGGTGTGAGGTTCCACGAAGGATTCCCCAACGCCACGAAGGCTCACCTTCTTCTCCGAGCCTATCCCACGAAGGAATAGCTCACTTACTCGTGGTATACTTTTAAGGTAGTCCCAAACCCTCACAAACTTTCCACGGAGCAAATCACAAGCCGAATGCCTCCGGGTGACCCAAGCCGCCTAGGGTTTCCCACAAACCCAAGAGTAACAAGCTAACTCGATGAACTCAAGGGGGAATGAAATTTGGCTTGGTGGAAACATAGATGGGACCTCCTCTTGCTTTCTGCCAAAGGGATTTGAGTTTGATCAGGTAGAATGGGAGATCCTCAAGAAATTGTGTTTCAACAATGGGGAAGAGAGAGAGCTCCAAGAATGAGATATGAACTGAATGCCTAACCTCCTCAAGCTGGAAGAAGAGGTATTTATCCTCAAGGGAGAAATCTAGCCGTTTGGAGCACTTTCTGCGAAACTCGGTTTAAAGTTTGGTTGGACCGGTCCACACACCGGACCACCCGGTGTACAACCCAGTCAACCGGAATCCAAACCGGGATACTCACTGTGTGTGAGCCCGGATAGACTCGATATACGAAACCGAGCATCCAGTTTGGGTTCGGTTGACCGATGTTGGTACCAGACCGTCCGGTTTAGGAACCGGTTCAACCGGCCTGAGAACCGAGTTTGGCAGAATGTTATCAAACTTAGATTTTTTCTCCTCTCTCTTTGATGATGGAACAAGTGGGTGTATAGGATGTGTATAAGGCTTATAAAAAAAATCCCCAGCAAGCTCATCGAGATAACCCCTCTTAATAGTGCGGTGTTCCTAAATACTCAAGAAACATATAAAAGGTAAAACTCTGGCACTTCTCTTCATTATCAAAAAGGGAGGGTCTTCGATGATCTTCCAACATACCGGCGGACTAAAACCTGTTCAAGACACTGGTAGGTAGCATTAGTCCGCACTAACTACGGTGTCATTGTCAACCAAAAACAATATAGGGTAAATTACCCTTTCAGAAGGGCCTATCTTTTACTTTTTAGTTGAGTCAGTAAACCTATTCCCTTCTATCTCAGCAAGTATTTTGAGTTGTTGTGTTTCATTCATTCATATGATGATTTATTCAATCATGTTTCTTATGTTCCTTGTTTTGCACATTGCTCTTATCTTGGTGAGTATTACTTTGAAAACTATTATTGAAAACCCCCATTATGTTTGAACTCCTGCAAATTGTTAACTATTCTTTGACCAAGAGCAAAGTTTGCCATTACCAATTATGATTTACTTTGCGTATCTTTATTGTGTTTCCTTTACGTACTGCAAGTTAAAGTTATATAATAGTGAGTTGTCTTCTATTATGGTTTGTGTATTGATGAATGTGATGCTTCTTGTCCGTATTCTTTTATCGACTCTTCACTCCATAAACCTGAGGTCATGTTTAGTGAGCTCAGTTTTCGCTCAGGGACAAGCGAAGTCTAAGCTTGGGGGAGTTGATATGTCCATTTTGCATCACTATTCTATATCATAATTTACTATTATCCATTGATATAATTCATATCAAGTGATGATACTTATGTTATTGCATCTGTTTTTGCATGGTTGATGACTTTTGGAGGATGGACCGTTGAAGTCAGGATTCTGATGGAAAAGGCACTGTTTGGAGGCGAAATTCGCGAAGATCACAAAATCCCAGAAAATACATGGAAAATTCTATTTTTCCAAAAGACGAAGGATGGCAAAAGGGGGAGCAGAGTTGGGCCACAAAGGGCCCACACCACCCCCTAGCGCGGGCTACCCCTGGTCGCGCCACCAGGTGGTGTAGCCACCCTGGCCCACCTACATCTCTCCTCTTCGGCGTATATTATCCCCACGAAACCCTAAGCCTGAGGGAGTGACCACATAAAGAGTCCGCCATCTCTGCGGGGCGGAAACTACAGAGAGAGAAAGAGCTCTCTAGTAGGCAGAAATCTACCGGGGAAATTCCTTCCCAGAGAGGGGAGATCGTCGCCATCAACACCACCATCAAGCTGGACTTCATCAGGATCATCATCATCATCACCATCATCATCTCCACCAGCATCATCATCACCACTCCATACCGCTGTAACAATTGGGTTGAATCTTGCATAGTTCTTAGGGGAAACTTTCTCGGTGTTGATTACTTGTTGTAGTTGATGTTATTGAGTGGAACCATTGAATTATCGTTTATGTTCAGATTATTACTTATCATTATATCATCTCTGATCTTGATCCATATGATGTCTTGTGAGTAGTTCGTTTAGTTCTTGAGGACATGGGAGAAGTCATGTTGTTAGTAGTGGAATTGTGTTGAGAAAGATTCAATAGTTTGTTATTTAAGTTGTGGTGTTATTCTTCTAGTGGTGTCATGTGAACGTCGACTACATGATACTTCACCTTTATGGACCTAGGGGAATGCATTGTGCATTTGGCTACTAATCGTAGGGGTTGCCGGAGTGACAGAAACTTGAACCCCCGTTAGGAAACCTTTGCACAAGGGATATTAGGATCTCTGAGTTTAAAGCTATGGTTAGGTTTCTATCTTAATTACTTTCTTGTACTTGCGGATGCTTACAAGGGGTATAATCACAAGTATGTATTAGTCCTAGGAAGGTCAGTATATTAGCACAGGTTCACCCACACAACACTTATCAAACTTAAGAAGATTAATCAACTATATGAAGCGAAAGCAGTTGACGATATTCCCGTGTGTTCTTGAGAACGTTTGGTCATCTTAAGTAATACAACCGGCTTATCCTTTGCTGAAGAAAGGATTGGGCCACTTGCTGCATTCATTATTATTGTCTTTTATTCACTCGTACTTTATTTACCTGCATTATCAAAAACCCTTAAAAATCCATTTGCTAAGTATTTACAGAGAATTCCTGCTCCAAGCCACTTGTCAACACCTTCTGATCCTCGTTGGGTTCGACACTCTTACTTATCGAAAATACTGCGATACACCCCCTATACTTGTTGGTCATCAGGCGGCTAGCCTAAGCCATGCATAATCATGGTGGAAACTTGCAGCATAACCATAATGAGCATTTTGTGAAGCATCCTCAATAAAAACCTATGCAAATAGCAAATAAAAAGATTACTGAGATGTTCATTGTCCGTTGCCTTGTCATTTTGATATGGGATAGCTCCTGTATCATGGGGCAAAGAGTACCCCGTTGGCGGTTCTCCATGATACACATGTACTTACAATGACAAGAACTTACTCGTGACTAAAGTTGAGTAGCATGAGGTTCGGGATTCGTAGGCAAGGGGTATGAGATTTTCGGCTTATAACTTGGCAAGCATATCCTCATATTTGTTCACTTTAACCTTAATCACCTAAATATGCTTATGATGGGGCAATGAGAGCTAGAAGCTAATAAGTACCATAATTTTTGGAAGCTCTTTATGAAACTTGAAATCCCTGCTTCCCTCTATGAAGGGCCTATCTTTTACTTTTTGTTGAGTCACTAAACCTATTCCTTTCTATCTTAAGCAAGCATTTGAGTTGTTGTGTTTCAACCTTTCTGATGATTTATTTAATCATGTTTCTTATTTTCCTTGTTTTGCGCATTGCTCTTATCTGCATGGGTACTACTTTAAAAACTATCATTAAAAAACCCCAATATGTTTGAACTCCTGCAAATTGTTAACCGTTCTTTGACCAAGAACAAAGTTTGCCATCACCAATTATGATTTACTTTATGTATCTTTATTGTGTTTCCTTTACTCATTGCAAGTTAAGTTATATAATGGTGAGTTGGTTTCTATTATGATTTGTGTATGGAATGTGATGCTTCTTGTCCGTATTCTTTTTATTAACACTTCACTCCATAAACTTGTAGTCATGTTTATTGAGCTCAATTTTCGCTTGGGGACAAGCGAGGTCTAAGCTTGGGGGGAGTTGATACGTCCATTTTGCATCACTATTATATATCATAATTTTCTCTTATTCATTGATATATTTCATATTAAAAGATGATACTTATGTTATTTCATCTATTTATGCATGGTTGATGACTTTTGGAGGATGAACCACTGAAGTCAGGATTCTGATAGAAAAGACACTGTCCAGGAGCAAAATTGGCAAAGATCAGAAAATTTCAGAAAATATACGAAAATTCCTATTTTTTCAGAAGACGAAGGAGGCCAGAAGGGGAAGTGGAGATGGGCCACAGGGGGCCCACACCACCCCCTGGCGCGGGCCACCCCTAGTCGCGCTACCAGGTCATGTGGTCACCCTGACCCACCTCTGGCATCGCCCTTTGGCGTATATAATCCCCTTGAAACCCTAAGGCTCGGAGAGCGACCACAGAAAGGTTCCGCCGCCTCTGCGGGGCGAAAACTATAGAGAGAGAAAGAGCTCTCCGGCAGGCAGATTTTTGCCGGGGAAATTCTTTCCCAGAGAGGGGAGATCATCGCCATCAACACCTTCATCAAGCTAGACTTCATCAGGATCATCATCATCATCATCTCCACCAGCACCATCATCACCACTCCATACAGCTGTAACAATTGGGTTGAATCTTGCATAATACTTAGGAGAAACTTTCCCGGTGTTGATTACTTGTAAATAGTCATGTTGCAGCACCAAAATTTGTCTTTTTTATGTGGGACACAAAAAATGTACCTTTTTTTTCGAAAACTTACGTACAAACATATAATATCTAGATGTACATGCAAATATTTTTTCTGAATTTTTTAACACTTTAAAATGTGTTTTCTAACAATGGGCTCATTTGCACCCATGAGCCAAATTGGATTTCCGATCTATTTAGTTGTCAATTTTGCTATTTCTCAATTCGATTGACAATAAAATTAGAGCTTAGTCGATCCATATCCGTTGTATTTGTATCATTATTTGTACTAATAGGTTTAGAAGTGTGTAGCAATATGGAATTTTCCAGTTGTAACTGGGTTGAAACTGAGAAAATATGGATCTTATACTAAAAATATTCAGTACATAATATTCGTGTGGTACAAAAGTGTTCATGTGTTACAAGTCGAGCTGCGGTGTCACTTGAACGTGAATTAATTTTTTTGTTTGAAAGATCCAGCAAATTGTTGGCTTTCGGAAACTTACAAGGACGGCCGAACACGTAAAAACATGACGGAGCGAACGGAAAAGAAAGAGAACTATATAAAAAGAAAAAAAGAAAAAGAGGAAGAGGGGAAGAACATGGACTTTGCCATGTTCAAAGATCGTATCTAAAACGGAATCATGGTTGCTCAAATATGAGCTCTCTGAGAGCCTTGGCGTTTGCAAAAAGCCCATTCCTGCGCCTCGTCAGGAATGCAGTTGAGGATGGACTGAACCGAGGAAGTTCTGCCTCGGAAGATTCTGGCGTTGCGCTCCCGCCAAATATTCCAGCAGATGAGGATGAAAAGAGATTTAACTCCCTCCCTGAGAGGCGCCGGAGCACGACAGATGACACGATACCAAATGCCATTCGGCATAGTGGCCGCCCGCCAGTGAATGGGGTTCAGCGCCTCACAGTTCGCCCAAGAGCTGACCCCGGCCCAAACTGATCTGTCGACGGGGCATTCGAAGAAGAGGTGGAACGAGGTTTTGAGGTTGCAGACGCAGAGAGGACAGAAGTATTCGTTTGGCCAGCCACGACGGAGCAGCCTGTCAGCGCACCGTAGACGGTTGAGCAGTAGCAGCCACATCATGATCTTGCACTTATTAGGAGCCCATGGCTTCCAGATCATCGTCGGTGCAGGGGATTGTTGTGAGCTCTCGAACTGTATCTTGTACGCCGAAGCTGCAGAGTAGGATCCACTGGTGGTGAGCGTCCACCGTATGGAGTCATTCATGCCGGGAACAATTGGTGTACATACTCGCATCGCATGGGGCACACAAAATCAGGCAGCAACAGGTGAGGAAAGCTCCTTCCCAAAGAGAGTTAGGTTTGGCAGCCCAAGCCCTCCATACTCGCATGGGGCACACGGATTGCTCCAGCTAACTTTGCATTTGCCGCCGGTTGCCGCGTCGTCCTCGATGTCCCAGATGAAGTTGTGTCGCACCCGATCAAAATCCCTGATGAATTTTTGGGGGAAGCTTGAGTACTGATGCGACGAGTGCCCTCGTTAACCCAGCGCCCTCGCCAGGCCGCCAGATGCGCCCGCGCCCGGTCCAGGATGTGTTGCAGGTGCACGTATGTAGCGGAGCCGCCCCAAGGTGATTGGCATGCCCAGGTACCGGATCGGGAATTCCGTGCGTTCGCCATCAAAGGTTGCGAGTAGGTCCTCCATGTCGATGCCCTCGCAGCGGATTCAGCTGGAACTCAAAGTGGGGAGAGCGTCCGCCCCTCCTGAGCCACAGCCAGCCTCAGAATGATCTCGTTGGCGAGATGCAGTTGTAGCCTGTTATCACCAAACAGACATCGACTCCATGATCGAAGGGCGCGGGCAGTGCGGCCCAGCTTTGCCCGCAGCTGCACCACCGGGTTCGATGATCTAACGGGGGATGCCCATGCCTCGGCGACAGTAGCCGCAAAGCCGGCGTGGCGTGGCCAGAAATTTTCGAAGCGGAATCTAGCCTTGTGCGGTGCCACGCTAATGCTAGACAACAGCAGGGGACAGTGATCCGATGCCAAGGAAGAGAGGGCCTAAACTGCTAGATAGATGGTTAGGGAGGGCCAAGATACCCAGCCCATCATAGACCAAACCCAAGGTTTGACGCCTTGATATCGCATAAAAAAAGATATTCTTTCAGTGTAGACGATCTTCCGGTCGACAACAAGGTATGTGGTGACTTCGTTAATCTCAAGACCCGTCAGCTTATTCTTTTGAAGATGTTTGCATGCGTTCGTAGCATCTTGCTAGTGTATATATATATATATAGATAGGAAAAATACTTCTTACTCCTGGGTGTAACTACACCCACCTCTCATATACTACCTTACGGAAGTATTTGTAATACTTTATCTATTTGAGTATGTTCATATACTATATCTAAGATACTTACAAGCAAGTTAGGTGAAAAAATTGTAAGTGTACCCATAGTTTGAACTATATATGTAAAATACCGTCATATTTGTACGTACAAAAGGAGTATGTGAATAAAAAATACATACTACCAAAAAAATAGTATATATACTGCCCAAATATTTTTATATACTTC
This sequence comes from Avena sativa, assembly GCA_916181665.1. Lineage (NCBI taxonomy): Eukaryota > Viridiplantae > Streptophyta > Magnoliopsida > Poales > Poaceae > Avena > Avena sativa. The sequence goes on from OV702295.1 coordinate 470,206,064, forward strand.
ATACTACGCGTATATACCTTCCGGTATGGTAGATACTGCCTATATAGTGTGAAACACGTGTGGGTGTAGTTACACCCGGGTGTAGTATGAATATATCCTATATATATATATATATATATATATATATATATATATATATATATATATATATATATATATATATATACGAGAGCACAAATAGATTGACGATTGCATTGTACTAGTAGAAAACTAACGACCGTTGTATCAGGAGCATGGTGTCAGGGGTTTATAAGAAAACGATGCATGCATCCACAAGCATAAATTCTTCCATCGTCCTTGTCATTTGCCATGACATGTGTCCTTTACTTTTCACACCCGCCAGCATACAAACCAAGAACTAGTGTCCTCTCCAACATAAAGAGAGAGCACATTCTTGTTCTGTGAATACAAATCGAGCATATTTTTGTTCATCTGGCAAAAATCCATCGAGCGTCAGGCAGGTATGAGATTTGATATTTTCCATCGCACACGTCTGTTTGAGCATATCCATTTCCGTTTTAATTTTTTTCTAACTAATCCTTATGAGCATAGGTTCCACTCATCCGACAACACAGACCTGAGTGGCTCGAAGCCGTCTGTTTTAAAAAAAATCCTAACTAATATTTATGGGCGTAGGTTCCACTCATCCGACGGCACCGGCTTGAGTGGCTCGAAGCCATCCGCAACGTCATAGACGACGAAGTGGGAGGGCCATCTGTCAAAGTCAAGCAAACCAGCAACATACCAGAAGGCAACGACAAAGGGAAGACTGTTGTCATCATCGACATCTCCGACGATAACAATCCATGAATCGTCGCATCCCGTGCTACGAGGGGAATCGCGTCCCTCATATCTGTTTCAATTTCCCATTTAAATTCAGTCTTTCGTTCCCCTTGTTCATCGTCGTGTCGTCCACATGGCTCCAATTGGCCTAGGAAATCACCTCTCAGTATCCCACCGTTATAATAAATAGCACTATTACTATTAATTGTTGGTTTACCATCTAATACTAATACGCACTTGTTGGTATTTATATACGTTGGTCTATAATAATTATGTGCATTTTGTATTGGACAATAGTGTCTCCAGTAGGATATATATCACTCCATGATCACATCACTACGGATGAAAAATTCTTGGAAAGAGACAAAAGTATATATAAAATATTTCGTCTAAAATACATTATACATGTGTCGAACAAACGTGTGAATGTAAAATTCATTATTGGTTGTCGGAGAAAAATAAAATATTGACTGACTTGCTGATTATACGCGTAGAATGTGCATGATGGTATTGAAGTGATTAGGCAGATTGAACTGTTCAGTTGAGTCCATATCATTTTCTCAATATCTTAGGAAGTATCACGTTAGTGAATACTTTTATGTTCACGCCTTGTTACACCTCCTCAGTGTTTTTAACTTTTCATCTTAGTGGCTTCGTCAAGCTATCAAGTTTTCACCTTTCAAATCATTTTTATCGCTATAATTTTTTGGGACATTCCACATATTCAATATGCTCACACCAAACACACAAAATTAGAAGTTTTAAATAAAGAATATACTATCACGATGCTAGCTCCACACGAGACCTCCAAGTTTGGTGTAGCCGGATGGTCTACGTGCACGAGAGATACAACGACATCGTACGGTAATACCACATTCCACATGTCGAACCAATCAGACCAAAAAAATCGGCAATGAAAAGGCACATATTCTTGTGGAGAAGTTCTCTACCCCACAGATTCACTTTATGCTCATATATATTGCCATGCAGCTGCCTCACGGGAACCAAGATAGAAGCGCGTGGAAAACCACAAACACGTGGCTGTGGTATCGTGTCGCAAGAACGAAGATAAAAAAGTACAGGAATCCACAAACATCTGTTACGGCATCTATTGATGCAAGCTGTTTTTTTTCTTTGCAAAACCATATACGTGTGATTGCGAAGTTCAAGACACAAAGAAATTTGCAAACCACATACATGTGATCGTGGTCCAAGACGCGAAGGAAATTGCATACCATAGGCATGTGTTTGTGGAGTGAAATATAGAAAGTAAAAATACAAATGACATTTGATACGTCCTATGCTCAGCTATTTGGATGGATGGCAAAAGACGCCGTTAGCAGAATAACACTGACTTTCTTAACATCACCGACCACTGTCCTTTACGCAAAGCGATCTATGGTCTCAACAAGCCCCGATAGCGTCGGTTTTTGAAGTTCAGCACAGTGGTTATCCAGGCAGGGTTTGCTCGGAGTGATCATGATTCGGCCATGTTCGTATCAGTTTATCCTCGAGGACGTGCTATTCTGTTGTTGTATGTTGATGATATCAAACTGACTGGTGATTACTCCGTTACCATATCGCTGATCAAGTGTCGCCTTCATCAATTATTTGCTATGAAGGCGCTGACGCGCCCTAAGCCTTTTCTTGGCTTGGAGGTCGCACATTCTCCTCGTGGATATTTGGTATCTCAGATCAAATAACGTCATGACTTGATCACTCGAGCTAGAATAACACTAGTAAAGCGACGACGTGGATATTAGGAAAATGCTACGTACGTACACCTTAGGTATGTAATATGTTAGGTATATGTAACTTAGGTATGCATATCTGGTATGTGATACCTAGATATGTATAACTTAGGTACATATACCTTCAGGTATGTGTGGTTCATAGCGAAAATACACGTATCACGTATGGTGTCTGAGCACCATGGTGCACCTGTTATTTTACCTATATATATTTATATATTTATAACGTCTATGCCTGTTGTTTTCCAAAATAAAACTTGAATCGTGAATTAAGCTAATTCTTGTACTTTTCCCTAGCTTCCCTTTTTACCATAGGTCAAGGGGTGAGAATTTTAAAAGGAAAAGCCAACTCTAATCCAGCCTCACGCGTGTTTTAAAATTGATCCGTACGCTTAAGCGGGGATCACGTGCCGCGCCCATGCGACAGCAGCTGCAGACTGCACCTGCCCGCAATTATCACACGTACGCCTCCGTTCCGTTCCAATCCTCTTCTTGCCTGGGGCTGTAGCTACATAGCTCCGATCGACCGACACGTGTCCACTTGAGCGAACCAAGCTGTAGGGGACCGTGAGCTTCCAGGACGTCAACCCTAGCTTAAGCCTTCTCTGTTAAATTTTTTTTTTAATCAAATACTTACTTCGTCTTAAAAACGATGTCGCAGATTTATGTAGGGTCGTAAGTATCTAAACGTGTTTTAATCAAATCTCCGATATTCTTTTTGGACGAAGGGAGTAAATTGGTTTCGACCACTAATTAATTGGGATTATTTAGATTTTAGCATATTCATTTCTACGATTGAGGAAAAGATATGCACACCTTATTTCCTAATTAAGTGAGAGTAGAGTTAAACACACACAACCCACAGGAAGAAATAAAAGAGTCCGACACCATCGATTCTATTTATTTATAGTGACGTTGTTTATTTCGGTTACTTTTTGCCGAATGCCATGTGTCGAGCCCCGTGTTGCTTAGGGCACATATAATGCTAGCGAAGTCGGGTCTTCTCTTAGCCCTCCACATAATCTAGAGAAGGTAATACAAATAAGTTGTACAATAGATCATCTCTTATTGGCATCTCTAAGAATTAATGTGGATTGACTAATTATAATAAGAAATTGTGTTGATAAGAGAAGGCATAAGGTAAATTGGAGAAAAAAAATGTCTTCTCTTATTTTTAAGGATTATCCCTTAGCTAAGGGAAGACAATATTATCTTTCTTCATTCTCTCTCCTCCAACTAAGCGAAAATCCGACGTGGCAACCGTAAGGAAAGCCTGACGTCATCGCATTGTACATGCCTTATGTGATGTTTGAGATCAATTCACTACAAAATCTCTTGCCTTTCTCTACACTCCTTTCTATATGACAAAAAATCTACAAAATAAAGATGCATTATGTATATAACTTCTTTTAGATCTCAGACCATTAGCTCGTTGGGCGGTTTTTTTAAAAGAAATATAGGTTATCTTGCACCATTTAATTAGCTTTGATTTTCCCTATATCAACTCAATTGACATGTTCATAGGTTTAAGGGGAAAAAAATAAGCAAGTCCACACCTATTATGTTCTACAATCGTGACATGGAAAGCTAAAGCAAAAAATTTAAGACAATTGTAGGAAAATAAAATGGACACTAGGTAGCATGGACACTACTTTCCTCTAATATGTGGGACAATAATAAGATACACAAACTGACATTACATGAGATAGTAATGGGAAACTAGAACTAAACTTAATTAGCACACATGCAACTTTCCTTCCTATAATGGCCACACAAAAAATAGTCCAAGGGACTATGTAGTGGCATTTCTGTAGTTAATTACAAATGTCACACCCGATAGCATGATTTTAGTATTAAAGATTATTATTTAAACTATAAAGGCCAAAGTTGCAAATTTGCCTCTAGGATCGAGGCAAAAGATATTTCATGAATAGGATAGAGTAGAGTTAACCACAAGCAACTAAAAGATAAGTAGAAGAAGAATGCAATACCATCTGTTCTTGCGGCATAACATCTTCGAACCGCTTTAGCACCAACACTAATCTCGATAGCCACATTGGTCTTGATGTTTGCAAGGATGATGAACGAAATTGTTGAAGCCGCTGTGTTTCTCTTGTTTCCTCCAAAGTAAAAAAACCCAAAGTATTTAGAGACGGAACGAGTCTCGAGTCATCGCCTCTATCCGACATCACAACCAAAACTTGTGCATATGTCGGACACACGGTCTCTTAGCACGCAAGAAGATACACCAATTTTATTCATACAAAAAATAAGCAAGTTTTAGTCAGAATCAACCAACCTAATACTCTCCATTGTGATTTCTCTAATTTTGAAACTCAAGGAATCTAATGCCCACCGTATTCGAAAAGTTTCGACCCGGAAATTAACACGTGGAAGGGCCTCCTAATAGCATTATACAATGAAAAGATCATCAATTGCCTTAAAGGATAAGATACTTGAGTAGAAAAAATAAAATCCACATTGCCCAAATTAGCAAAAGCGCACATGTCATCAGCAACAAGAAGCTCGAGCCATTTTGACCTGAGAGTAGCAACGCAACGATTTTTTTCCATTTCCATCCAAACCTTGGCAGCCCCAATTCCAGCCGCGGCCTCAAAACCCTAGGGCCCAAACCCCTCCCGCTCATCTCGGCCGCCAGTCTCCTGATCCGACGGCCGGGACCGCTCCGGCCGTTGTACTTAACTCAGCCGCCTGCTTCTTCCTCTCTCTCACTGCGCTTCTTCCCCACGAGCAAGAACAAAGAGCATTGGTAGCTGCGAGGCAGGAAAAGGGGGAAGCTCGAATCCCTCCCGAATCCGCTCCATTCGCAGCAACCTGGACATCCGCTGCGGACCTTCGCACCCCGATTCGCCCGCCCCGAGCTGCAAGAACCTCTTCCTGACGCTTCCCGAGCTCTAGGGGTGGCCGTTTCCGGGTTAAAATCTTGCTGAAAACTGCGGCTTTGAGGGTGCTGAGGTGGTGTAATGGCGGGGTTTTAGAAGGATAAGGTTAGCGGAGATCTCGTGAAGGGGCTTTTGCTGTGGTGGTGTTGCTGGCGGCGGCTGTGATCGATCCGATGGTGACGGAGATGGCGACGCGGGGAGTGGGGGAGGGTGTCTGTGGCGGCGGGGAGGAAGGGGAGCGCGGCGACTTCGAGCTCTTCCGCAGCGGCTCGGCGCCGCCCACCGTCGAGGGCGCCATGGCCATGGCGGCCGGCGGCGGCGGCGAGGTGCTGCTGGACGACGAGCTCCGGGCCGACCCGGCCTACCAGAGCTACTACTACTCCAATGCGCACCTCAACCCGCGCCTCCCGCCGCCGCTGCTCTCCAAGGAGGACTGGCGCTCCTCCCAGCACCGCCTCCGCTCCTCCTCCGGGCTCGGCGGGATCGGTGACGGCAGGAGGGGCGCGGCGGCGGGGGCCGGGGATGGGCTCGTGGGCCTGCCCGGTATCGACCATCCCCGGCAGCGCAGCTTCTCCAGTATCTTCCAGGTGGTTGCTCTCACCAAAGATCTCGTCTTTATTTCCCCCTTTCGTTTTCAGTCTATTATTAGTCTTCGATTGATTCAGTCTATTATGTGGCTGAAAACATTAGAGCGTTGACTGAAAATGCGCAAGCTATATATGTGCCTCGAACTGCCATTTTGCCACCTTGCAGCTGGGAACACCTTTTACACGAATTCAGCCCGGTTGCTGGATGGTATTGACCTATGGATTCTCAGCTAGTGTTTGTTAACATTTGTTCAAAAGATCAAAGGGTTACTGTAACTGTTTACTGTTATCATTAATAGTTCCTGATTAACTGACTCCAAAGTCATTGGATCGTCCGAAATACTGTCTAGTGCTTCAAAATGTTTTCACCTGTTTGCAAGTGCATAGTTCAAACAGTATATGTGTTTGCACTACCATTTCCCACCTTGCTAACTAGTCTTGGTACATTCTGATTGCACAATAGATGTGATCTTGTGAGCCAAGTCGTGGTTTTGCACCTGTGCGATTTATCGACTGTGGTGAGGCATGCTTCCCAGTGTGGTTGGAAGTTCTCAACTCTGAAAAGCATAGGTAGCAATGCTGTGTAGTTATAGCTTGCAGTTTGAACAAAAGAAGAAAAACTATACAGATTGAGTGCTGGACAGTATGGACACGTGTGTTCTCAGCTAGCGCTTCTTACTTTGTTAACATTTGCATGAAAGGGCTAGTGTAACTGTTATCATCGGTAACTCCTGAGTAACCACTCCGAAGTTACTGGATCACGCAAAATACTGTCTAGCACTCCACAAATGTTTCACTTGTATAATGCCTGTCTGTGCATCTATATGTCTTTTGCATGATTATTCTTTGGACCATCAAACATTTTCTGTAGCATGTCTAGGTCAATTTATGATTCATGCTGGATGAGTCAACGCCTGCATTAGGCACTAGAAAAGAAGCTTTCGAGCTTTGTGGTTTGCTCACCAGTATATCTGTCACTAGTTCATATTCAACTGCAAACAATTCAATATGTTTTTTTGATAGTTCTGTTCCCTTCAATTTGATTTTATGCAAGGCAGCTCATCAGATTTGTATGACTTGTTGTAAATGTTCCAGGAGGACTCAAATCAACGTGATATTGAAAGACAGAGTGCCAACCACAGTCGTAATGACTTTCTGGATTCTTCTGGAATGCAGTATGCTCTGCATCGTGAAACTGGAGCTATGGGTGGCCTGCAGCGTGACAACAATGAACAGACTATGGCTGAAATGCGGAACAATGATTTGTCATCACATGCATATGCATCTATTCTAGGACCCTCACTTTCCAGAAGTGCATCCCCAGATCCTGAGCTTGTGAGGAGGGTCCCTAGTCCGTGCTTACCTCCAATTGGTGTGAAAGTCAGTGCTTATGATAAAAAGAGTAATGGTGGCTCATCTTCTTTCCGCCGTAGTTCGTCTGCTGTTGGTGAACCTGATGATCTGGTCGCCGCTTTATCTGGGATGAACTTGTCATCATCTAGAGCTGGTAATGGGCAAACTATGGACCAGTCTAAGCTCTATCAGGATGTTGATAATGCCAATAGGTTTCTTTTTGATCGACATGGTGATCAAACAAATGGCAATCAGCAGCAATCCTTCATGAAACGTCCTGATCAAGGACATTTTAGGGCACCTGAAGGGTATTCTGCAAATTCGGCTAATTCTTCTATGATGAGAAATCAGATGAATGCTGGAAATTTCACATCGTCTGACAATTCTTCAGTTGGATCTGGCTTTGCTTCCCCTAGGATTGGTTCGAGATCCCCAGGAGGGACTTTATCTTCTAGGCAAAATTTAGCTGGTGCCTCCAACTTCCGAGGCTACAATGGACTTGGAAGTCCAAATGCAGCAACTTCTGTTCAGATGCCAATTGATCCATTATATGTTCAGTATCTTGCTGCCCAAGTTGCGGCCAGCTATGATGATCCTTTCATGGCCAGTGGCCTTCTGGGAAACTCTTATATGGATTTACTTGGTCCTCAGAGCCTTAGCCCATTGCTTCAGTCACAGAAGAACTATGGCTGCTATGGAAACCTTGGATTTGGCCTTGGTTATGGTGGAAGTCCTCTGACGAGTCCCGTTCTTCCATCTTCACCTGTTGCATCTGGTAGTCCACTTAGGCATGGTGAGCGCAGCATGCGCTTTGCATCAGGCATGAGAAATTTTGGTGGTTCTTTTGGTTCATGGAATCCAGACCTGGTTGGGAAGATGGACAGCAATCTGATGCCCTCACTTCTGGAAGAATTCAAGAGCAACAAAAGCAGAACTTATGAGCTCGCTGAGATAGCTGGCCATGTTGTTGAGTTCAGGTAAACTTCTCATTGATGTATATCAACTTTACAATGTAGCGTCTTGCAAGCTATAACGACTCGTAGCACTCAAGCTCATTATACAAATTAGTGTTACTTCCTATCTATTTATACAATAGTTGGAGCTCTCTTCTTACGGGAATAAGGCATATCATGCACTACTATATTGCATAAATCATGGGTACAGTTCGATCTAGATGAAGAAATATATATTGATAAACTAAGCAAAGTGAGGAAATAGTAAGAGTAATATGTTCTTATGGTTGTTTTAATTTGATTTCCCTCTGTCTTTCACTACAGCCTAGTATTAATAGTATTCCTTTTGTGTGCATGTCTTGTATAGTATTAGGCAAAATAGTAAGTGCATGAATCCTCTTATGCTTGTTTTGATCTGTCAACCACTTCTGCTCTCATATATGTGCACATTCCCAGATGCATGACATACTGCTAAAAAGTTATGAATATTACAATATAACAGTTTCCTCAGTCTGTCTAATATTGTTGCTCTCTTACTGAACACCTTGAATTTCCTCAGACTGAATTTTAACCATGCTCTAGTTTGTATTAATGATCCCTATCCTGATATTTATTTCAAAGAAGATGGTTTGCTTCCAGTTTGAAAACTTTGCTATGGATATTGACCCCCTCATTACTGTTAATTTCTTACTCATGGCTGGACGTATGCAGAACTGCAAAAGATATGTCTTCTTATTAGCTTTTTTTTGCTAATCATTGAATAATTTGCAGTGCGGATCAATATGGGAGCCGATTCATACAGCAAAAGCTTGAAACAGCCAGTATTGAAGAGAAAGACATGGTTTTTTCAGAAATCATGCCCCAGGCTCTCACACTGATGACTGATGTATTCGGAAATTATGTTGTTCAGAAGGTAGGCAAAATTAGTTTGTTTGAGGTGATGGCCTGACAATGATATCCTATCCTTAATGTTTGTCTTTTGTCCAGTTTTTTGAGCATGGAAGCACTACTCAGATAAAGGAACTATCTGATCAGCTTATTGGGCGTGTCCTTGCTCTCAGTCTTCAGATGTATGGGTGCCGGGTTATACAGAAGGTGCTTATCAGTTGATTTTGAGTTATATAGGACATCGTTGCATTTTGGAATTAGTTTTTATCTGATAAGTAGGGTATGTTAAGTTTTTTTAATGGTTGGTATATGTGTGCAGGCTATAGAGGTTGTGGATTTGGCTCAGCAGACTAAAATGGTTGCTGAGCTTGATGGCCATATCATGCGCTGTGTACGTGATCAAAATGGTAACCATGTGATACAGAAATGCATAGAGTGCATCCCTCAAGATGTTATTCAGTTCATTGTCTCGACGTTCTACGGTCAAGTTGTGCTGCTGTCAACTCATCCCTATGGCTGCCGGGTTATTCAGGTATGCAAATACTGCATAACATTTGCAGTTACATATGTCAAACACACCATCTCTCACTGTCATATAATATGAATTACCAGAGGGTGCTGGAGCACTGTGATGATCCAACAACACAGCAGATAATGATGGACGAGATTCTCCAGTCTGTTTGCTTGCTTGCTCAAGATCAATATGGTAACTATGTTGTTCAGGTCAGTGCCAGGCCCGTGTTTTTAAACATTACTGCATACCTTGAACTTGGACAAGCATCTGTTCTGCTTGACTGTTGTGGTGCAATCTGAGCTATTCTGTGCAGTATCAGCTGTAGGTTGTCATATTGATCATAATGCTTGGTAATTAGTGGCAACTTGCAAGTGCGTTAGTTCTGTAAAAAAATCTTATTGATAAGTAAGACTTTGGAGATCTTCTCTTCTGTCGAGCCTTGCAACAAAATGTAGGTCGAAATTGCGTTGCTTTTAGACGATAATACCCCCAGTAAACAACGTGAGACGAGAGAAAATAAGGAAATCTGGTAGCCCCTCTCTCCCAATCAGATTTGTTCCTAAATTAGCCTAACAAATCCCACAATTCTCTCTCTGATTGACTCTCCCCGGTAGGTATCCCTCGCCTGACTGCACGTATGTTTGCCGCGAGCGCCATGTCTCTCCCGCATGTACAGGACACCAATTCTGTTTCCTCGCGTATGTGCAGTCACAAATTAGAAAGAAAAAAGACGTCCAAGATATGAATTCTGTTTCCTACTCACGTACATGCAACTAGCCAATTCAGTTTCCTAGTACACGGTTTGTTATGGAAGAGCGTGCACATACAAGATTTTTTTTTTCAAAGATCGTGGGAGGTTGTTGGTCGGGAGACATTAACGAGCAATCAAACTCCACAATATGTGGGATTTCACTCGTGATCGCATGCGGGAGAGTTAGCAAGGAGGGGTAAATTTGTCTAGCCCATCAATACACCTTATATTCCGAATTTTTTCACAGAAAACTATACACCGTATATCAAGGAACGGAGAGAGTATTAATTAATACTGTGACCTGGATAGTTGCAGTCTTAATTATGAGATCTTTTTGAACCTTTTGTTAACTTTTTCTCATTATTTTGCTTCTAATAAGGCTCGCTGAACTTTTGCAGCATGTTCTGGAACATGGCAAACCACATGAGAGGACTGCTATTATTGATAAGTTAATTGGACAAATTGTTCAAATGAGCCAGCAAAAGTTTGCTTCAAATGTCATTGAGAAGTGCTTAGCTTTTGGTAACCCTGTAGAGCGGCAGATCTTGATTGGTGAAATGCTGGAATCCACTACTGAAAGTGAACCTCTTGAGGTCTGCATTCTTTCTTCTTTACCAAGCTCTCAAGAGAACCGGGCCAAATATTTGTGAACATTACTGACTATCTGCATTGTCCTTGTAGGTGATGATGAAAGATCAGTTTGCCAACTATGTGGTGCAGAAAGTGTTGGAGACTTGTGATGATCAGCAGAGGGAGATGATCCTCACAAGGATCAAGGCCCACCTGAACACCCTTAAGAAGTACACCTATGGGAAGCACATAGTTGCACGTGTAGAGAAGCTTGTCGCTGCTGGAGGTATGTTTTGTCGTTAGATTCCATTGGGATCATATCCGTATGCATGCCAGCTTTACAACCTTACGGTATATCTTATTTGTTATTTGCTGCTGTGGTCACAGAGAAGCGCCAGGGGCTTCAACCAGCATGCACCGCCGCCTGAAGGGCGGACTCTGCAGTTGTACAGCTAACAGTGGCTAGGTTTGCGCTCGCGTTTTTCCCCCAACTGAAAACCCTATAAAACTAGTATGTGGTACCGCGGAATAAGATACAATCTTGGTTGCACTGGAGAGAGTGTACATTCTGTAGCTGAGGAAGCAAAAGACTAATCTGAACTGTAAAGGGGAAGAAGAGGAGAGGAGTAAGAAACAAACATGTTACTCTGCTCACTGTACAAATTTAGCACTAGAGAGAGAGAGAAAGCTGTTAGCTGTCTAAAGAGTGGGTTAAAGCCGCCGCCGCGACTACTTTGTTTATCCTGCGTGTCTTGCGTTGATACAAACGGACGACGATGGCTTGCTGTTGTTGTTGTTGTAAGATAAAACTCAGGGGCACTAGCCTGTTTTTTTCCCTTCCCAGTTCAAGCTGAAGTTATTAGTATCAGCTTTGCTGAACTGTTGGACAGTTTCTTGTATTGGAGTGTATCTGTAATCTAATCCCAGGATGATGATGATATGCATGAATTAATGTTGTTGCAAGTTTTTCTTCACCAAGATCCGCATGCTTCTGAACTGTGCTGTGTGCTGTAATGCTAGCATGTTTGTCTTGTGTCTTCAAATCAACTGGTTGTTGTGCACTTGGAAACCCTGCGAAGGGCAAGTCTTTAGTTCATCATTGCCCTACTTTTCTGTCATGTTTTCATCTAGTAGTTTTTTAGTTGCTAATGGGTACCACTTCTTGGCGAAGATGATAGATTGTTGAAGTTATTAGTATCAGCTTTGCTGAACTGTTGGACAGTTTCTTGTATTGATGATGGAGTGTATCTGTAATCTAATCCCAGGATGATGATATGCATGAATTAATGTTGCTGCAAGTTTTCCTTCACCAAGATCCGCATGCTTCTGAACTGTGCTGTGTGCTGTAATGCTAGCATGTTTGTCTTGTATCTTCAAATCAACTGCTTGTTGTGCACTTGGAAACCCTGCTAAGGGCAAGTCTTTAGTTCATCATTGCCCTACTTTTCTGTCATGTTTTCATCTAGTAGTTTTTTAGTTTAATGGGTACCACTTCTTAGTCGGCAGCGAAGATGATAGATTGTTGAAGTCTGATGAGATGACCAATGGTGCAGCCGGCTCTAAAAGCTCAACTTCATACACATCTACTAGAACATTTGAAGGCTTCTTCATCCACACCATGACCTCGACACACTAGCTGTTGGAGGGGGGCAACATCTAGACAATGGTTACTGAGGTGGCTCAACGCCTCCGGCTCCCAATAATCTAAAAGAAGGGCAGTGGAGCTATGTCACCATGTTGAGGCCTTGGTGGTAGTGTACGAAGCTCCAAGAATCTAAAAGAAGGGCAATGGAGCTATGTCACCATGTTGAGGAGAATATCATTTTGTGGCCCGAAAGTTGGGGTGTTCAGGCAACGCGGTACCCAAGTTCCCTAAAATCAGCCGGGGTGATTACAGTTGGTGTGCCAAATACTCAGAGGGTTTTTTCGGCACGAATTCAACTTTATGTTTTAATACAAAATATCAGGCTAACGGCCGTCAAGTTGGTCCCCCTGTCAGTTCTCGCCATTATGTCGTTCATGTCGCTTAGGCGGGATGGCTGTCACGTAG